>CM045496.1:62536128-63736128 GCA_024704745.1 Rosa lucieae
AGTTGGACCAGGAAAGCTTCATTTCTTTCATTTCTGCTCATTTATGCTTCCCTTTGTACTTCATCTTGTCTCCCTCCAACGTTGGCTAGCTTCCTCTCATTTGTGAGCTCATTTCAGCTCAGTGACAAGGACCTGAAAATAGAAACTGTTAGTGAAAAATAGAAACTTTCCTAAAATGAAAAAGGGAAACTTTCTAAAAAGAAAAATAGAAACTACAAAAATGGAAACTTTCTACAAATAGGAACTTTCCCATTCAAAGAATGGAACCTTTCCTAAACAGGGTTTTATTAAGGAAATAACGCAGAAATGTAGGGAAATGCAGTTAAAACGTCGCATTAAAATGCTCCTATCATATATTTGAATATCTGATTGCTTCTGAAAAAACACAACTCAAACCTTCCAAGAATTCTACTACAAAACCTTGCCATGAAACCATCTTTTATGCTCATTTCAATGGCTTGTACTTATTTCTCTAATAGTCTCAACAACATCTTCTTTCAACATTCCAAGGTTGAGTGTAACTAGAGGAGCACGTATGCTAAAGCTTTGCTTGCATTTGACCCGTTTGAGTTAGAAACATTTACTCTACCCAGACACTTGATCATTCAACTTTAGGCATGATATATAGCTTCGCTACCACTACACCAATTTTGTTATCAGACAACGGCAGAAAACCGTTGTGTGATTTGAAGCATAACCGTTGTAGAGTGAGCCGTTGTCTGATGAAAAATCAGACAACGGTGGAACACAGTTGTGTGATAAACACACAGACAACAGGTATGTGTTAAAACTGTTGTTTGATAGCTCGGCAGATGCCAAGCGCGCAGCTGCACAGCAGTTTAGGGGCGTCTTCAGACAACAGTGCCAGTTTGCAACCGTTGTATGTTAATCATGTCAGACAACATTTTTTATTTTTTCTGTTGTCTGATTGCTCTTCAAACTTCAGTTCTTAGACTATATCTGTTGTGTGATTAAATTTAGGACAACAGAGTTCAATTGCTTCTGTTGTGTGATTAACTTGTAGGACAACGGAGTTCAATTGCTTCTGTTGTGTGATTAACTTGTAGGACAACGAGTTCAATTAATTCTGTTGTGTGATTAGCTTTAAGACAACAGAGTTCAATTAATTCTGTTGTCTGAGTATTAATCAGAAGACACTGATTCGTTAAAAACCGATGTGATATATTGATTACAATGTGTTTTTCTCCCATTTTTGGTCATTCAGACAACAGGCAGTGATCATTAGCTTTGGTCTGTTGTGTGATCATTTGAACATTCCATTCCTGAATTAGATTGTGCATTCATTTGGTCTATTTACGAAATAACAGTACTCTATCAAATATAAACATTGCAAACCATCAAATGATTCATATAACCATTACTTTAAACTTCAAAAGCAAAAGGGATGCATTTCCCAATCATTGAAACCAACATTTTACACAAGAAAAGCATTCTAGTGCATGCCCATCTACTTGGGACATCAAAAAGCTGATACACATATATGGTTCAAAATATGCCACACATGGTGCATGACAATGTACCAGCAGAGAAGCACAAAAAAGATGCTTTCCTTATCTAAAATGTACCAGCAACAAGTGTGCTACTTCATGACTCGTGCACATATGTGTTGACAACAAACTTCCCCCACTCATTTCGCACTTGATCAATATCTGCCTGGGTGTATTGGCTACTGCCTCTCCTCTCCCACTGAAATCAGTTAATTATATCAAAAGGATCAGTTAATCATTTTGGTGAATAAGGCATAGATATAATAACACACTTAATAGAAATTGAGTCAAGTGACTATTTATAGCTATATATGTTGATACCTTGGAAGGAAACAATGACATGTCTTTATCCTCAATGATATCTCTCATGTATCGCATGATAAAGTACCCGCACTCCTTGTTGCTAGGTTGGGGAGGAATGCCCTAAACACAAGCAAATGAATGAACAAGTGAAAACTTGGCATGGAAAACTGTGTTTTTGAAAACCACAAGTGGTGAAACTTACAGCCAAATTTTTCCAATGGACTGAACTACGACTTTGCTTATTCTTTTCAGAAATATACATACGCATAGCACTACACCAAAACAACAATATGATCAATGATGTACCATAATGCAAGGGAGGCAAACAAGTGTATTAAACAGATTTCATAAAATTGAGGCATTTCAATCAATATGTAAACGAGGGACTTACGTATCCACGATAGACATCCAATCTCCTGTGGGTAAGCGTCTTTTCAGCGGGTCCATAAAATAGGCAGTTCCTTTCTCTGGATCAACAAGTGTCAACACCCAATGATCACTACATGCATACAAAATGTCATATATCTTGAACACTAATTTGTTATATATGTTCAGACACAGTAGATATGAAAGTTTGCAAACATTCATTAACTTACCCTGAGTTATATGGCAGCATGAACATCTGCCCTGGTTTAGCAGTTACAAGCCTATCTTTGATGTGTTGGGCCTTGACAGTTCCATTCCCACACCCCACAGCACCAATAAGTGAAGGGTCAACAAACGCAACCATGTCCAGCATTTTATAAGCCTTCAACTTATCATAGAGGTACCTAATAACAAACATTTGCACCAACTCATTGGGTTTCAGCAACTATACTCCTTATCAAGGCATTACGGACAAAGCATATATGTATATATAAATATATATATATTTATATAATATCAGTTGAAGGACTTTTTCTACCTTTGATACACAGTAATGCAAGTTCCAGTTACTTCCCTCATGCTTGCAAGTCGCCTAACATCTTTTCCCAATATAAATGTCTTGCGAGAATACCAAACACTTCAGGCTCCATGTAGAAGTTGATTGTATTCCCATCTTTGAATGCATCCTCACCCCACAAACATAACATCTTCAATGAAGCTGGCAACGATGGTGCCAATTTGGCCAAGCCAAATTCAATCTCCGAGTCCTCTTCCCCATCTCTTTCCTTTTCTTCTTCTTATCAGCTTTATCCTTGGTAGGTTTCTAGAATAAGAAAATAAATGTAAGGTACAAACATAAATATAAGCTGCATATCTACAATTAAGTGAATTTCTATAAACAAATGAATGTTATCAAAGTAGCTACAGGTTGAATTATACACAGTTCTTACTTGACTGCAGATTTATGACTAGGTGTTTAGGCCATGCGACCCGACTCCCCATAGCCTGCTTCACTGTTTCAATTTCATCTTTCACAGGAAATGGCACTTTTGCTTTCTCCTCAAGCGCGGCATAGATGGAAACACGCACATTACCATCCCCTAGTGGAGTGCCATGAACGAGTTGGGAAGGATCCTCGCACTCCATAACAGTGGCATAAGCAACAATATGTTCAACAGAACCTATTGCCAACTTGCAATCAACCTCAGCTACGTTTGACTAAAAAATGGACCAAAAAACAAGATTTATAGTTGTTCCCTATATATATTCAAAATAGTAATAGATTTAAATGTAGTCCACAAACATACTCATAAGCAACTCATAAGCATTCTATGAGTAACAACATGCTGCAAGCTTCAGACAGTTTCAGAAAACTGGTAACTTGAAAGAAAAATTCACCAACAATTACTCTTTCAATGATTTGAAGCACAACTTTCCAGATTTCAAGTAGACATGCAAAGCTACTATTTTCCAGAGTTTCATGCTATTCGCAGTTCAAATGAATTGTCAAACAAGAATCTAAAGTGACAGAAACGCTGAATAAAACAAAAATCCTGAAACAGTGCAGTTTGATCAAAATAGCATAAGTATTTCATTTTAACTTTGTTTTTCACGAAACCAAGTTCAAAATGATCATTGAAGAGTCTCCTTTAAGCTGTCAAAAACTGAGAGTAAACCTACAAGTAAAGGTTTTTCAAAAATCATGAAATGCCCCACTGGTTCAGCTTGGGTGTCAAACACATGTATGCAGTAATCGAACTTTGATCTTTTTCCAGTTCATTATTGGCTTTAAGTAAAACCAAATTACCTTTAATGTAGGTGGACGCATCGTCAAATCCACATATTCTGCCCCCTCCTCATTCTCCGGCTCCTTGATATCTATCATATTGACATTTTCTTCAACAGCCTCATTGACCTCCTCACGGTTGACAACTACTTTCTCAAGCAACTTGGGAAACTCATTCCCTTTCTTGCACCTAGGACTTTTATCCAACCTGCCTTCCTTAACAACCTTTGTCCCTTTCCTTTTACACATGATGGTTTTGTTTTCCATTTCTTCAAAAACGCTCAGAATTTTAGCTCCATCCACATTGTTCACTACTTCTTCCAACGGACCTTTATCCGTTTCTTGAGCAATCTCATTAGCTGTCATTGAGCAGCTTCCATGGCCAGATACATGTGGGTGAATAGTTGCAGCCTCTTTTCCATTTATCTTTGCTTCAAGTTCAGCAAACTTGGCCGCCTACATAGCCCGCTCATCTGCAACAATTTTTTCCCTCGCTTCCCTGACTATCTCCTCCCTAGCCTCCTCTACTATCTTCTCTCTCTCCTCTGACAATATTTTCTGCACACTAAGTCTGACAGTAGCTTCTATGCTCTCCTTTCTACGTTTAGGGAGGTGGAAGTAAGTAGAGGGAGTGACAAAACCTCCTACTCCCTGCACTCTTCCCCCATGCTCCGGAGTCCCTAACGCCAATGTTAAGACATCATTGCTTCCTTCAGCGCTTAGCTCTCCGCTGTCAAGCTTTCTTTTCAAGTTTGTCTGACAGTTTAGATTAGGAAATATCATCACATATCATCTAAACAAACCTTATACATACAAAAATAGTCCAATAAATATATGGACTTACTATCTTTTCAGCGGTCTTTGCTGACTCCTCATCCTTGAAACTGCCATCCTTTGTTTGTCGTCCTCTTATCCACAAAGTGGCCCTATCAACTTCTCCATCACTCATTCCATCAGCCTACAAAATAGGATAGTTAATGCATACATTACAACTAGGAACCCCACATAAGTAAGGTAGAAAACAGTTTCACTAACCAACTCAGCCTCCAACCCTGCATATCCTTTACGGGACATTCTATAAGGATACTTATTCTTGCTGCGCCTCTCTTGTTGCTGACGACGCTTTTCCTGCAAAATAGGGGTACTAATTAGTTAAATAAGTATTCGATATTTACACAACTGCGTTTTATATGACTACAACTAAATGATTGAAATACAAGTGCATTTATACCAAGAATAAGGGCTTTGTCCGCATTTTGACAAATTCTGTCCAGTGATCAGCATTGATGAAAGGATAATCATCTAGAGGATATTGCAAGGCTTCAGGGTCATCCAAATAGGGGATAACGTACTTGGAAGTAAGTAGACACTTGAATTGCCTCCACTTTCTTGCAGCAGATTCCAAAACCAATTTTTTATGCTCAGGACCAATCAAAAATGGAATCTGTGCACATTTCATTGCTAACTATCAGTTCAAGTTCAGAAACTACTGAAAAATGAAAACAATGAACACTATCATACCAACCTAACTAACTACACCTTCAATACTAAATAAAACAGATAAGGAACTTAATCACCTGAACGCGTTGCCAGATTTTGTTCTTCTCTTCAAGAGTTACAGCTTTCCAATTTTCCCTTATTACCGGTACCTTCCTTCTTGCCAACACACCAATGTAGCTTTGCATTTGCTTAGCCACCTTCCCACAAGGGGTCCCTTTTCTGTTAAATAAAACAACCTTCTTGCATTTACGACTCTTGCGGTTTGTAATGCGTGACATAGTCATTGCATGCCGCTTCAGCAACTTTAGGCCCCCAGTTGATTTAGGTTCTTTCTTTTTTAACTTTCCCTTTTTTGAATGAGATCCATCAGAAAATGATGATGATGTCGGTGACTTCAAAGACTTAGTCTTCTTAGGCTTCGAACGATTTTCTTTCGACTTTCTCTTCTTTGATACACTAGCAGATTGTGATGCTGCCATTATCTACACAAATGTTAGCCCCATTAGTACATCAAATCCACATATATGAGTAACTTGTATAACAAACATATAAGCTGCATATTAGTAAACAAATCTGCTAATGTTTAAAATAACAGACACTTTAACATATATTACTACAAATATTAATGCAGAAAATAACAGTAATTAAATAAACAAACACTTAACACATATCCAAGCAAAAAATAAGAGTATTTAAAATAACAAACACTTAACACTTGGTACAATCAGTGAAACAGAAAATAACCAACATTAAAAACATATTTAGTGAGCCAAGTATCCATTAGGCATGACAATTATAAATTACATCAATACGACTATATGAACTACTCTCCCTCAACTACTATATCCTCATTCCCTGCACGCCTATAACCCATTGGCTCCTCATCTTGAGAGTTATCATGTGACTGAATAGCTGGCATTGTAGTTGCGATGGGGGGTGGGAAAGAATGGTGTCCCCAACATCATCCTCCTCAACAGAATCAATGTAATCTCTTTTTGGGACTCTCACCACAACTGCCCACCTACGATCTACAGGGTCTTCAACATAAAATATTTGCTCCACACTTTTTCCCAAAACAAAACAGTCATTTAGATAACCTTTCCTATTTAAATTAACTAAAGTGAACCCAAGATCATCTTCTCTAACACCCTTCTCATTCTCTACCCAATCACACTTAAAAATAGGAACCCTAAAATGACCATAGTCAAGCTCCCATATTTCGGTAATCACCCCATAGAAGCTCATGTCTTCAGTAATAGGGTTTTTATCCTTAGCACTAGCTACTTGAGGAGTCTTAGCAACCAAATAAACCCCACTGCTTTGTGTCGACCTAAGATCATCGCGCAACTTAGTGTTATATTGCACTCCCCCTATTCGGTAACCACTAAACTTCGGGACTTCATGGCTTGGTTGATCTGCTAGCCACCTCACAATCTCAGGGACGTCACAACCTGGTTCAGCAACCTTTGATTCAACCTGCAAAATAAAATAAAACATTATACCAACTGTGTTCTGCATTATTAAAAGCTTTATCAGTCTATAAATTACAGTTACATTAAATGGAAACTACTTACTCTTTCCTTCACCCACTGAGCAAAAGTCATGTTTTGTTTGTCCACCAACCACTTTTTATTCTTTTTGTACTTGGGAAACTCCCTCTTCAACTGTTCCGTGTGTTCCCTACACAAATATTTATTAAGTATTAGTGTATAAGCATTAGAACAAGAAAATAAGCAAAACTGTAAAAAACATAGATAGTGATCAACTTACAAAAAGTAGCTTCTAAATTCTTCAGTGTTTTGAAGCACGCAGAGATGAGCTTGCTGAAATTCTTTGCCATAAACAGACTCAACAGTTGCACCAGAGGTAGGCTTGTCAGCTGTGATGTTTTCTTTTGGGATGCCAACAGTCCTATCATCAAAGAAAAGTTCACCTAAAAACTCAAGCGCCTCTTCAGCTATGTAACACTCAGCAATGCACCCTTCTGGATGCGTTTTATTCCTAACATAGCCCTTGCAAACCTTCATATATCTTTCGAAAGGATACATCCATCGGAAGCAAACCGGTCCACATAGCTCAACTTCTCTAACCAAGTGGACTGTTAAATGAATCATTATGTCAAAGAAAGCTGGCGGAAAGTACTTCTCAAGCTCACACAAAGTTTCGACCAGATCACTTTGGATTTTGGGAAGCCTTGAAGCATCTATAGTCTTGCTGCAAATTTCATTAAAAAAAAAGGCAAAGCCTAATTACTGCAACCCTGACCGGTTTTTCCAACACCCCTCGGATAGCAATTGGGAGCAGCTGTTGCATTAACGCATGACAATCAGGGGATTTAAGTCCAATCAGCCTCAAATCATCCATTGAAACAAGGTTTGAAATGTTTGAAGAGTAGTTTTCAGGAACCTTCATGCCATGAAATGATCCACACATACATCTTTTTTCATCTAATGTTAGGTTCCAGCTTGCCAATGGCAAGCGCTTCTTTTTCGGACCATCTAGATTTGGGTGCAATCCACATCTTATACCCATTTCCGCCAAGTCCAAACGAGTTTTCAAGCCGTCTTTGGTTTTTCCTGGAATGTTCAACAACGTCCCTATTAGACTATCACACACATTTTTTTCAATGTGCATGACATCAAGGCAGTGCCTAACAGGGAGATACTTCCAATATTCAAGCTAAAAGAATATCGACTTCTTCTTCCAACATGGCCTAGTTTCATCCTCAGCCCCCCTATAAGCAGGAGCAGGTTTTTTTTTTTCCAAACGGCCAATGTGGAACTTCAGCCTCCACCCTACTCAACAATTCTTCTCCAGTCAATGGCACTGGAGCTGCTGCATGTTCTGGCTGGTTATTGAAAGCAGCCCTTAGCTTTCGGTAAGGATGGTGTCTTCCTAAAAATCGCCGATGAATGGTGTAGGCCATCTTTCCCCCGTGAACTAGCCTTGTAGGTTTTGTTTTATCAAGGCAAATCGGACATGCATTGTAGCCTTTGACTATACTCCCTGAAAGGTTACCATACGCTGGAAAATCATTGATTGTCCAGAATAGTAGAGCCCTAAGAGTAAAAGTTTCATTTTTGATGGCATCGTAAACTCCATTCACCCCTTCCCATAGCAGCTTTAAGTCATCTATTAATGGTTCAAGGTAAACATCGATGTCGTTTCCTGGTTGTTTAGGGCCCAATATCAATAAGGTAAGCATCATGTGTTTCCTCTTCATTACCAACCATGGAGGTAGATTATAGGTTACCAAAATAACGGGCCAACAACTATACTTGCTGCTTAAGGAGCTAAAGGGATTGAACCCATCCGATGACAATGCAAGTCGTAGGTTTCGTGGCTCATTACCAAAATCTGCCCATTTTTCATCTACCAACTTCCAAGCCGCAGAATCTGCAGGATGGCGAATTAAGCCATCCTTGTTTCTCTCGGTGGCATGCCAAGTTAAGGCCTTTGATGTTTCAGTTGATTGAAACATTCTTTTGAACCTAGGAATAGGAGGGAAATACCATAACACTTTTGCAGGGACTCCCTCTCTTTCTTTCTTGTTTTTGCATATTTTCCACCTAGATGTACCACATGTAGGACAAATAGTGTCATCGGCATATTGTTTTCTGTACAGAATACAATCATTAGGGCAGGCATGTATTTTGGTGTAATCCATTCCTAATGCACTCAAACTCTTCTTTGCTTCGTACACAGAGGAAGGTATCTCGTTTCCTTCCGGCAGATACTCAGCAAAGGCAATCAACCAATCTGAGTAAGCCGAATCACTCATCCCATGCTTGGCTTTCAAGTTGTAAAGCCTCACAAGCACATTCATCTTGGTGTGCCTATTGCAACCAGGGTACAAGGGTTTGTTGGCATCGTCAACAAATTTCTTGAATTCATTACACTCACTCGAAAGCTCCTCATCCTCATCACCTTCCAACTCCACATCACTATCTAATTGTACTTCATAATCTGCCCTCATGTTACCCTGTACAGAGTCAGATTCAATTGGCTCTGATTCAAGACTTTCACTATCCGTATATGATCCCGACTCCACTACAACCTCCCCATGTTCTGTCCATTTCACATAATCTGTGTTAATCCCATTTACAAACAAGTGATCCTTTATCACTTGTGCAGAAAAATCTTTCACATTTCCACACTTTGTGCAAGGACAACAAATACGGTTAGGGTCTCTAGCATTTCCCAAAGCAAACTGACAAAACTCTGCCACCCCTAACTTATATTCATGAGATCTCCTATCAGCATGCACCCATGACCTATCCATCTACATTAAACAAACACCACAAACCAAAACTACGTCATCGAGCAACAAAACCCCAATCACATATCCTGCATGCATTCACTAAGTTCCATAAACTCTACCAATTCAAACTCTGGTACTCTTAATCACCGACAGCAGTTTATTTACATATATACATGCTCCAATATCAGGCAATGAAAAAAAAAATATCAACATATATTCAGGCTAAGCAAATTCAATAACAAGGACAAAACAGAATAGCATAATATATAAAGAAAAACAAATCGATATACATTTAGGTTAAGAAAATCCAATAACAAGACAGAACAGTATACCACAATATATGAAGAAAAACAAATCGATACACATTTAGGCTAAGCAAATCCAAAAACAAAAATGCAAAAAAAAAAAAAAATTAAAGGAGGTCCATGAACAAACACATATCATATTCTCCATTGGGAAAAGCTATGGTAAAACAACATCCAAACAATTCTCCAATAAGAACATTAACTGCAGATGTAGTATATATGAACCAAACCAGTCCTACACATTTCACCTGAACAAATCCAATGATACCATGATATATATTAAGCATAGAACAATAGATTTCAACAAATTAAAGCGCTTCAAAACAAATTTAATAGCAGTCCACAAATTCAACAGTGAAGCTCACAGTACTCACCAATCCAGCTCCAGCAATGAATACAAACAATAGCAGTGAAGCTCAGTGCACGAGTCCAACTCACTCTACAGCTTCTTCCAACTCCACCAGATATTCCTTAATTGTGCGGCTGCTGAGAATAATAAACAAGGTCATCAGATTTAGGAAGAAAGGTCAACAACTCCTAGCTTCCATAATGCATGACTAGATAAGACCTAAATGAAATTTGTTCAAAAAACCACCAGCGCTTACTACTCAAAGGACTTTGAAAATACTTTCAGTCAGGTCCCTAACGGCCTTGGGAGGGAGTAGAGTTTAAGTGGCTTAAATTTAACATTTGAAGTCACAATATTGAACTTTCAAAAGCAACAACATTGACCCTAGACTGAAACAGTTTCGATGTATAGTCTATGAGACCACTCTTGGTAACCGGATGACAGTTCTACATCTTTTATGTCTTCTAAGTTCAGTAATCTAATTATGTCTTGACAAGCTAAAACAAATTTGCATCATGTTCAACACTGCAGCACATGATCACACTATCCTCATGCATCTTTCACAACAGTAGATGATAAACACATAACAGCACTGAAACATTTGTAGAGTCAAAATGTGGGGTAACTAACTAGCACTTGAATGCATGCATAAAACAACCATTCACTTAATTTCATTTTTTTTTTTACCCTTCTGTTGGTATTTGAGTCTTTTGACATTCTCCTCTTCCACCCTATCAATTCCCAAGAGGGATAAGACTCTTCATATGATTGTAGGAAGAAAGGTCTTAAGCACATATACCATAGGACTCCCTTCTTCCCTAAAAACTAGCTTTTACCACATTATTTCCTCCGGTTAATAATAATCACATCACTTTCTATAAGCAAGATTAGCATGAAAAAATTCATTGCAAGCCAATAAAACTCATTCTCCCATGTCCCCACAAGAAGAAAATGAAAAAAAAAAAAAAAAGCTCAGAAAACTAGTTCCAACCAAATACATACATGTTTTTAAAGTGCATATTCACAACTTGCTTTTCGTACACTATCATACCTGAGGTGAAAAACAAATATATCCAAACTTCAAAACGATATTTGTACACAAAAAAACAATTAGGCCTGTTTTGAAATGTTGTCCTTGACTTATGGAATACTAATTGAAGAAAAATCACCACATTTTCGGTTTGGAAAGTAAGATTCACATTCAACATTCAAGCAATACAAGCCAATGGAAACTGAAAGTCACCATGATACTCCACACTTTCAATATTGTAACCGAACCCTCTATTTTTCCATGAATTTACAATCACTTTACTGCACAGAATATACATCTTCAATCAAGGCAAATGCAAAAAGAACACTGAATCTACTAAGCCTAAACTAAATTCACTTTCTGGGATCTAACAATATCATGAAAAGATCAAATCATATTCCAAACACTAACACCATCAACTCACCACCAATTTAGATAATCTATATTGTAAGTCTGAACCAATCAAATACTATTTTGTTCCCTGGACTCTAATCAAACAGAGTTGCTATTTGTTACGACATTACTTGAGCAATTTACTTATGTCAAAAACCTTATCTCCATTTTGACAAATCAGTTATCCAATTTCCTAAAGCAACAGTCTTTTCCGTTGCAAAAAAATCCCCAAAAAACCCTAAAATCAAAATCAGGAAATCCAAACATGGTAGAATGGGGCGAACAGACCAAATCTAGAGAAGGAGAATTCGTGGGAAACCATTCACGCAATCACAGTAACTACATCATTTTTTTTCTTTGTGGGCATGCTTGTTTTTGCTTTCTTAGTTCAATACAATCACATAACTAATGAAAATAAGCATGAATTAGACGAATTTAGATGACCCATATTCGAGAGGTGGAATTGGAATCTTACCTGAACCCACAAGCTTCGATAGATCACAGTGGAGGTTAAGTCTGGTACGATTCGCCGTCAAACTGCTCACTATAGACGGGTTCGTGGCTGGAGTACCATTAATAGCGAGTGACGGATAGAAAAGAGAAAGAGAGAGAGAGAGATCTGCTCAGCGGTTTCAAGTGGGCTGCGCAAGAACAACAAGGTCAGTGCTTCGTGGTGATTTTGCTTAGAATCAAAACTCGAAGCGGCTTCCTATTTGGTTTGCAGCTGAGAGGAGATGAGAGAGGGAATGGGTTGGCATGTCTTCTGAGAGATAGACCTAATCGAGATGCAAGTGTTTTGATGACAGATGGTGTTTGCATGAGAGAGCCATGGTCTTTTGATGAGAGATCGAGTGATGGTTTTTTGATGAAGTTGAGAAAAGGGCTACTCGACGAGAGGAAACGGCTGTTTTGACAAAGTGTTAGACGCGCGGGGAGAGCAAATCCAATAAACCTAGCTAGCTAGCTAGCTAATTAAGTTGTCAAAGGCGGGCTTTTAATTTTTGCTTTATGAATCAGACAACATAAAGATGAAGTTTTGTTGTCTGATTGTGAACAAATTAAATCTCAGCTAAGGTTCCAAAGAGGGAAAAGTTCCCGCTATAATATGCAACCAAAGTAACATGCTAGCCAATGCTCATTTACACAACGGAAACAACTCATTTGGTTGTCTGATTATCAATTTGGTGCTATATTTCAATCAAAACTCGGAGGTTTTTGGGGGGCTCGAGTGCCATTTTGGGCCAAATAAAGGCACATTCAAATATTTCTCACTTCATCACACAACAAAAAGTCAAAAACCGTTGTATCATGCTTTGCATGGTACTCTCATACAACAGATATAACTATACTGTTGTGCTATATTGTACCAATTTGGAGCCAAATTTGAGTCGATCTGGGAGGGAAATCTGCCGCTATTTTTTTTTATGATTCAGACAACAGATTATTCTTGTAACCGTTGTGCAATGACCTTCTAAACAAAAACTTCAGAATTTGAACCACCTTATACAACGTAAGTTTACTAAACATGTTGTGTGATTCACTTTTCTTCATCACACAACACATTTTTTTTTTCGTTGTGCAAAAAGTGTTGTCTGATAACAAAATTGGTGTAGTGTACATTTCAGAAAAGATACTTGATCAATTTCAAGCACTGCGGTGGCTCGAATATTAGTGCACCAATATTTGCTTGCCTTGGTGCAGAAGAACCGGTGGACAGAGGTCTACCTTTTATTGGGTTTTTACAGGTGTGTGTGTCTAGGGTATAAGCAGTTTTCATATATGATATATATTATATGTGAGATCGTGACTATCCTAAGGGATCCCTTTTTTTGGTCTTTTCTAGGAATAGGACATTAGACAAACTTTCCGATCATATTTTTGCATCTCAATCATTTAGTTTTTAGGTCCTAATGTGTAGATCACTTCTGCAAATTTTCAGCCAAATTGATTATTGTTAAGGCATTCAAAATGGCGATTTAAGATTATAAGTATGAACGGTTCAAGTTTGACAGATTTGGTTCGTCCGTTAATTTAATCTGGTTTGATACCTTAACGATCACCGATTTGGCTGAAAATTTGCAAAAATGATCTATACATTTGGACCTAAAAGCTGAACGGTTGAGATGCCAAAATGTTATCGAAAAGTTGGTCTAATGCCCTATCCTTAGAAAAACAAAAAAAAAGGGATCCCTTAATGGAAGGGCCCTCATATATATATATATATATATATATATATATATATATAACCGTCCTTTCCAGTAGTATTGCTGTTGTCTTCAATTTTTATTTCAATTCAATAAAGAGAAGCTTATGGAACAGATTTTCAGTTTTTGGCCACTTTTGATCACATATTCACATCTTAACCGTTCAGTTTTTAGGTCCTAATGTATAATCACTTATGCAAATTTTCAGCCAAATTGATGATTGTTAAGGCATTCAAAACTGCAATTTACACGAACGAACGAAATTTGTCAAACCGGAACCGTTCGGGTTCATTGTTGTAAATTGCAGTTTTGAATGCCTTAATGATCATCAATTTGGTTTTCTTGTTCAATTTAGTCCCTTGGGGTCGACATCGTCTGAGCGCCAGTACTATTTGGAGCCAATGTATATGGTGGCAGCTCAATAAGATGCTCCACCAAAATATCCAGTCACTACAATCTATGGCGGTATCGATGGAGCTTCCACCAACGACACTCTTGCCAAAATATTTGCAGGTCTTGTTGCTTACGAAGGAATAAAGTCATGCTATGTCAACGATGATCAGCCTGGAAATGATGATGGCCACAAAACAGCTCAGGGATGAGGGATGGTAGGTAATTGTATACACTTCGTTTATCATCAATGTTTTAAAATGCTTAGGCATAACCGAGGCGTTTTTGGGAGAACCTTGCAGCCTTGAGGCATAAGGCATAAGTCTTACGATATAAGCAGTTTTCATATATAATTATACTCACATACATAAAGAGAAAAGAATAATTAATACATAAAAATCCACAAATATGTTTAGATATATATTAGATTCAAAATTCAAACTCAATGCATATCAGATTGTACTCACCAATTCAAACTCAACTTATATATATATATATATATATGTGTGTGTGTGTGTGTGTGTGTGTGTCGCCCGACAAATGCAAATATATTGAAGATCATATTCTGAATATTTGGAAGATAATTAAGAAAAGGGTCATCAAATCATGGAAGCCTTGTTGGTACACAAAAATTTTGGATAGAGATACTAGCTAACGTAAGCTTCTCTCCTTCCATCTTTGAGAAGTAGGAACGCGAAGTTTTGAGTTGTTGAAGAGGCAGGAGGTGGGTGACCTGCAAAAGAAGACATTTCAATGCCAAGTAAGAGTTTGCTAGTATAAGTCTTTTTTCTTGGTCTCATTGCTAGTATAAGTCAATGAGATTTTTGTGTTATTAAAAAAAAAAAAGAAAAAAAAAATTCTGCGTGTTCGCACAAGATGCCTTATGACGCGCCGCTAAGCCTCAGCAGCAAAACTGACTCTTTTTCATCAACGCCTCCCGCTTTTTGAGCCTCAAGAGGCGCGCCTTTTAATTAATTGTTTATCATACATGTCACTTTTGCTTAACTAATAACCAAAAGACAATAATTTCATGACATGCAATCAAAGATTCTTGTTGAGAGCTTTCTTAGTTATCAAAGCAAATATGGACAGCTAGATAGATTTCACCAGAAGCTAGCCCAAGCTATACGTACAAAACCCAAAGTTGGTGAACGTTTGTTCTGAATTTCCAGGTTTCAAAATCCCAATCTGATAATTTACGTGTGGTTATAATGTGCGTAGTACTGATCTACCAATTGGGTTTGACATGTGTATTTAGCGATGTAGTGAGATGGTGATGCCCATAGGCAATGGTGACAACACAATGTTACCTCCTGATCCTTTCGATCTAAAAGTGTATATAGCTGAGTGCAAGGCACTATATGGTGTCCCTCGCCCTCATTGAGCCACTACCTACTATGGAGGACGTGTATGTACTAATTTTCAAGTTTTGAAACCAATCATTTTATGGAAGTACTTTGATGGTTTCTAACGATAACAAAATTATGCCAAACAGGATATGAGACTGGCTCTTCATAGGTTTGGTAACAACATCTTTTCCAATGGTTTGAGAGATCCTTACGGTAGTGGCGGGTACATATATGAGAATGACTACATAAACAAAAGACTCATTTCTCAATATATTCATTATCATTATTCTATTTCCTTCCCCCCATTTTACTTGAATAAGTCTAATAGTAATTTGTTTTTGCACTTACATCACAGAGTGGCATAACATATCAAATACTGTCCTCGCCGTTACTACAAAGAATGGTAAGAAAACCGTGGAGCATATGCTTTCCTAGTTTAACTGGGTCAATAGCTAACCTAGTGAGTTCTTAAAGAACAAATTTACCATCCTCAAATTAAAAGCCAAACCATGGGATGATTGTAAACACTTCAAAGGTGTTAGGTTCGACAACGTCACTAATTGACCAGCACATATCATCTATCTAAGTCTGTCTCTAACAACACTTATTCATAAGATTAGCATGTGGTTTAAATCTATGATGAATGCGCTAACTATGGACATGATGCAGGAAATAGACCGATTTTATATCACCCTTCAATTCGAATGAGCAAAACCAATGTCTCCTTGCATTATATGGATTCCAAATATACATGATCTGGATGTGAATGAGTCGAATTACTTATCCCTCGGTTTATTAGTGAACTATCTCTCTAGGGATTGTGAATGAAGTTCCACTAGAAATAGTCTTGTGAACTATCTCTTATGTGCATTATATAGATATAAACGTTATTGCTTTATGTTAATGAAAACGAAAATTTACTTTCCAGGGTCTCATTGCTTGGATATACTTCGTGCGAACTACACTACGGATCCAGCCTGGTTGGTTAATCAGCGTAAAATAGAAGTCAAGATCATCAAAGGGTAGATGATGAAGTACTATGCTGACCTTCACGCATTCAAATAACAGATTTCACTTCAGATTGAGAAAAAACAAAAATACCGCTTTAAACAATAAAGGCACAGAAGAGTTTAAGATGATGAATGACTGTGAAGGATGTTAGTGGAAATTGGTGTTTGTGAGTGTAGTAAACAACATAAGTTTGTAGGATAAGTAATTGAAATTTATGGCCGAAGTCTAAACTGGGAGCCCCATCTTTCAGACAAAATTGTAGTTCACACATAATAAGGAATAATAGTGTATGAGCAAGAACCTTATCTGGTAATCGACTGATTACGATTACTATAATAGGAAACTTCTGCTTCACTTTTTTTTTAATTAATATTATCATGTTTTTTTTGAATTGGGGTTTGGAACCCAGCCTAACTGGGAGAATCAGCCCCACGCCCGTTATTTATATTATTAAATAAATTTTGCTGCATCGGGGGGGGGGGGGGGGGGGGGGGGGACGTAATACCTGAACCCTGACCAAGCATAACACACCCTTCATGTTTTAGAGAAACGGGAATTGAGAGGAAATTGCTATGTATTCTCATTGATAATAGGGGCTTCTTTATATAGAGGATTACAATGTATTGAATCTGAATCATACAAGGAAAGGTAATCATACATTGAATAGGAATATCAAGATCCTTCTAATTAAACCTTATTACCACTAGGTCAAGTAACCTAGAGTTTAGGCCAGACACACAAATATGGATTTACTTGAACACTCCCCCTTGTGTCGCCCAAACGTAGTGCTTTCTCGTTGCCTCGCTAAAAACCTTTCCGAGTAACAAAAACCCAGTGGGACAAAAATAACCTCGGTCGAAGGGGAAAAAGAGAACAACACACCCTTCATGTTTCGAGACCATACATGTAGACATGTCCCCCTGATGTCTGCATCTCCCCTGACGACTACGGTCATTGGAGTTCGGATAACTTCCGCAAATGATGCTACCAACATGTTTCTCGAAAGTGAATTTAGGCAATGACTTAGTGAGCAAGTCTGCCATACTGTCCTCAGATCGAACCTAATTCACTTTGATCTTAAGGAGAGTTTGTTGTTGCCGATTATGCTTGTTGTTGTCGCTTTTGATATAGCCTTACTTCATTCGTTCAAAACAAGCAGCATTATCCTAAATGCTCGTAGGCTCATCTGTGGTAGACTTCAAACCACAATAGTTCGAACATGCGTAATCATGGATCCAATCCATAAACATTCACGAACTATTTCGTGAAGAGCAATAATCTTTGCATGGTTCGAGGATATAGCGACTAGGGTCTATTTCTATAGACCTCCAAGATATCACGGTCTTTACCCATGGTGAACACTTAACCAATTTGGGAATGACCTTTGTATGGGTCAGAGAGATACTCAATATCAGCAAAACCTTCCAAAACACATGTAGTTTTGGGATGAGGATAGAGGACTCAGGCCAGTGTTGGCGGCGATCCTGGTGTGTGGTGGGTCCGAATCCATCATCTCTCTGGAGGGATAGAACAAGCCCATAGCAATCGTACATCTCAAGTACTGAAAGATATCTTTTACACCAAACCAATGGTGTCTCGTTGGTACAAAGCTGTATCTAGCTAACAAATTCATTGCAAATGAGATGTCCGGTCTTGTGCATTTACCTAAGTACAATAATGTGCCTATTGTACTTAAGTAAGGCACTCTTGCCTCTAGCACATCTTCGTCATCATCCTTCAGACGAAGAGGATCCTTTTCAGGATCAAGATTACGAAAGATCATGGGGTGCTAGCAGTTTTGACCTTGTCAAAATGCCTAAGCATCTATCAACACGATGCTCAAGTTCCAAACCAAGACATAATCGTGTTCTCCCAAAATCCTTCATCTCAAACTCGGATTTCAAGTGTTCAGCGGTTTTCCCTTAACTCTTTAAGGGCTTCCAATGAAAATCATGTCCAACATGAACTGCGATAAAATCTGAAACTTATTATGGAAACGCGTGGGCATATCCCTTCCCAATCAAGTAGTCACTATAGTGAGCATTTCAATCTTATTGCAAACGCGCTCCGTGGTCTAGAGCCACTTGACTTGGGTAAATGAAGTTCACCATGAATCTTCATGTATGTTCCATATCTAGATCCCTATAGAGATGCGTGGTGACCACATTTGTAAGCTGCATGATCAGTTATTTGGAAACTACCAAACTGATAGGGTAGTGGAGTGCAATGACATCCATTACGAGAGAATATGTCTCATCGTAGTCGATTCCAGGGCGTTTTGTGAGAATCCTTGGGCCATAAGGCGAGATTGCCATCTCTTTTTCTCATCACACTTTCTAACAAAGACACATTAGTCAATAGGTTTTATGTTAGGAGGTGTTGGCATCACTAGCTCAAAAACCTTCCTCTTCGTTAGAGAATCCATCTTAACCTGGATCGCATCTTTCCATTTAGGCCAAATCTCTCTACGTTGGCATTCATTCATCAATGAAGCGTAGTTCGATATCATCTACATCATCAGTTATGATGGAGTTTCTATCATACGTCTCATGTACACTAGTGTAATTTTCATAGAGCTCTATATTCTCAGGAATAGGTTCTGATGTTGAGGCGTCCCCCAACGATAACCATAACCCGGAAGATTCTCATGAGACGGATTTTGAGTGTCGATGATTAAAGGATTGAAATGTGCCAAAGTATCCTTCGAACCCATGGGCCTCCCACGCATCCTAGCTGGGGCCATGGCCTATAACGCCAGAATGCCACTCTCTTTGGCATTGGCACCATGCCTACCTCCGTGTAGGGTGGCGCTACTTCCTCTCGTAGAGACGTACTTCCTTACAGGCATATTTGCAGCAGATGTGTGATCTAGTCACTTTAGTAGGGATCGAGATGAGACATAGTGGGGACAAGCCACGACAATTCCTGTCGTTCCTGCTGAACATTCATGTTCTTATCTCCCCCTAATGATGGAAAGACTGTCTCATCAAAGTGACATATGTAAATCTAGCGGTAAGGAGATTGCCATGCAAGGGCATTAAGTGGCGGACGATTGTTGGAGTCTCAAATCCAACTAGTTGCCGATTCGTCTGTAAGGACTAATTATAGAGCGTTGTGGCGGCGCAATTGGCACACTTAAATATGCGTAAGTACGATATTTGTACCTAGTCACTAGATGTAATGCAGAGGTAGATTGAGTGGCGGTGGCTCATAGACGAATTAGCATAGCTGCATGCGATGTTGCATCACCCCAAGCAGATATAAGGAGATTAGTGTGCATTACCAATGTCTGGACTGCCATCGTAGTCATTTCAACGAGACCATTTGGGTGTGTTCATGGGAATATAATATCCAACATTAGTCCCAATGCAATAACCATCGAAAGTCTTCGATGTAAACTCACTAGCATAGTCAAATCCAATTGACTGAATAGGATGATTTGGGGAGTGAGCCCGTTGTCATATGATCTAAGCTAGGAGTTTAGCATAAGCACCATTATAACTGGACAATGGCACAACACGTGACCAGCGTGTTTGCGTGTCAACCAACATCATGAGATATTTAAACGTCCGCAAGTTGGTTGAGCTAGTCCACAGAATCCCCACGGGATTCTATGTAAGAACATAATGAGTATTTTCATATCCTTTGCATAGGACGGTCTCAGTCCTAATTTCCCTAAGGAATGGGCTTTGTAAAACTAGCGAGAGGCTTTAGAAGCAACCAATGAGAATTTTGGTTAGGCCTGAGCGTCTGAAACGCTATTTTGAAGCAAGTTCGTGATTACAGCATCACCTGAGGTGCCATCACCATGATGGACGCCATCCATGGCATCATGGATAGGGACTGCACCAACCCTAGGCTGGTGGTGGACGGAGGCGGTGCCCTAGGCAGCAACGTCGGTCACACTTAGTCCAGGAATCAACTTTTGATTCATGCTTCATTTCGCTCGATAGAAAAGATGTCCATGTGAAGTCTTTAGTAGACGGATCATCATATCATGACCAGGATGACCTATCCTGTCGTGACAAAGCCAATATGTGTCTAAATCCAAGAGATCTTCTTTCATAACTTTATTGGATTTAATAGCTCGAATAGTGAGATAGAGTCTACTAGAGGGACACCTAAACTTCTCTAAGATGCGCATTTGTTCACAATCGTTAGAGGTATTGCAAAGGAACTCATTTTTGTTCTCTACATGCGTTTTCGCATGGAATCCGTTGGCTATAGGGTATGATTTGCCCTAAGAGCGTAGAGAGTTTCTGTGACAGTAATCAAGGTGCCATTTGGCAAGTGGAACTTGGACTATTCCATGTTCTTGAATTAGTACCGATGGCCCAGCCATGGTAGTCATAAAGTAATATGCTCAGAATCAAAATTGAGTCATAATGAAAAGAACTCGAAATTTTATTCATGAGCCAATGGATTCACATCATTGTCTCTTTGACCAAAGAAAATCTAATCCAAAATTCTAGCTAATGCAAAACAATGGTAGTCGTCTAACTTCTTTAGGTAATTCCAAAATAAATGTGACCAGGTGAGTAGAGAGATGTCGGTGGAGCAATGCTCGCTTAAGTACCACTAATCTCAGAACCTTTCTAGACATCACACGTACTTTGGGTGAGCCTACTTTGAAGAAAGACTAAAACATTGGCATCTACTATAAAAATATAAGGCAATTGCCTATTACATCTCTTGGAAAAATAAAAACTTAAACATAATTGGCGATCTATTGATCCCAGCCAGATTTGTAGACTTCAACCCTTCACTCTAGATCATCTTCTTGATCTTCTTGTTCCACATAGTGAGCTTCTCTTTCTTCACAATATGCTTTATAGGCGGTGACAAGTTCTTCACGAGCTCTACAAATGTGTGCCCAATGATCAGACACTCCACATCGAGAACATACATCTCTTTGCTCAAACTCCATTGATTGAGGCGCTTTGAAAGCGTCATTTAGAGCGCTCTTAGTGTTGGTGGTGCCACCAACATGGCCAGAGGCGTTGCCTCCCTCTCTCTTTCCACATTGACCTCTTCGGTTCTGTGTTCGCCTATTTTGGCGGTTACCTTCCTAAGTAGAGCGATTATATGGACCAGAACATCCAAATGTATCCCTAAGAATAGGGTTTCACTCTTGGCGCCCTCTATTTGGGGCGCGACTATAATTGGATTCCAGAATATACTTTGTTCCCACAGATCTCAAATTATAGTTCTTCACAAGGAAGTTGTCATGTTTTTCAGCGACATTCATAGCTCCAATGAGCTCATGAAATCTTGTGATCCATCTTACAGTAACATTGATTCGATAGTTCTTAGCAACTGTTTCTGGTGGCTTTCTCCCGGTACCTCACACAGAATGCTATACCGTCTGAGGTACCGATCCAACTCCTAAATCCTGAACCAAAAACACAGCGTTATCAGGGTAAACCGTACCGGACGGTTTACGCCTCTCCGTTGCCTCAGTGAGAAACTAATATATATGTAGATCAAATAAATAGTGGATAAAGGAGTTATTACCAGTAAAAGGTGGTTGTATTGATGCTTTAATACTCTAGCATGGAAAAGGAGTTTCCCCTATCTTTGATATGGGACGCAGGCTGTTCTTCTGATGCCTTATCAGCTCTCTGTTGTGTAATCAGATGGGCTGTGCTAGCCATGCCCCGGGTGCCCAGGGTGACATCCCATATGAGCCCCGCCATGGTGGGTCATGAACCCGGCCCCTGGCATAGTACCTGGGAGTCCCTATGGGCCCCAGCCGATAGTGCCAAACCTAGTGAAGACTTCCTTAGTATGTACAAGTCCCCCAAGTTCCCGTTCAAGATGTTTTTTGGGTGGGGACTTAATATTTTAGTCACAAGGTTTGGCACTGGTGTGCCTGTAGGGAGTCCCCCAAGTTCCCGTTCAAGAGATGTCTTGAGCGGGTTACGCTGTAGGTAGCTAATCTACAGTGCTCCCAATTTAACCCATAAAGGTTAAAGAAAACCTCTGGGTACCGTTGGAGGTCTTGAGCCTCCGGTACCAAGTGGGATTTTCTGAGGGTTTGAGCCTCTGGTACCCGATGAGGTAGAACAAGGACTTGAGCCTCTGGTACTCAATGGGGTAGAATGAGGACTTGGGCCTCTGGTACTCGATGGGGTAGAATGAGGATGTACTTACATAAGCATTTGCAAGCATAATTAGCTATAATGAGCCACACTCATGATACTGCCAGCGGTACCAGCTACATCCAACTGTGTGACCTACGGAAACACAGCCAAACAGGCTACCCCTTAGCCCCGCCTCTCCCCCAGATCACTGCTGACGTGCTGCCCCAAGATAGCATTAAAAGCTGGGGACTGAAGCACATCAGTCCCACATCGAAAACATGAAGAAGATCAGTTCCCTACTTACCTATAAAAGGTTCTCTCCTCTCTCCTCATTAATTATGCATTTACTACATACCTACGTTTACTTTGTCAACATAAATACATTGACTAACTTAGGCATCGGAGAAGAGAAGATGCCCAACGCGGTCTCCCTCTGTATTTTACTTGACATGTAAACGGAAACTCTGAATACCACAAGTAGCGGTCAGCCTATTAGATTAGCTTTAACCGAGGTTCAGCTACCGCTGAACTTTTAGACATTAACAGAGGACTTGGGCCTCTGATACCCTGAAGGGTAGAATGAGGACTTGGCCTTTGGTACCCGATGGGGTAGAATGAGGACTTGGCCTCTGGTACCCGGAAGGGTTGAATGATGACTTGAGCCTCTGGTACCTTATGGGGTAGAATGAGGACTTGGCCTTTGGTACCTGGAAGGGTTGAATGAGGACTTGAGCCTCTGGTACCTGGAAGGGTTGGTGGTGCATGTCAGCCATGTAGGGCAGAGTGGGCTATGAAATAAATGCCCGTCCCATCAACTGATGGTTTCGAGGCTTGGGGAGATGCGTGGGACAAGTGTAGTGATCCTATGGTTGAAGGCCTTTCGTCTTCAACGGCTATGATGCTTTGGAGATTGAATTTAAGAGGGAAACTGACTGTTTCCCCTGACATTCGCGAAAACTCTCTCAGAAAACCCATGAAGATTTGCAACGAGGAAAAGGAAGAGCTAAGGGAGAAGTAGTGTGCATACTTGTGGAGTGTGATCGATCGATCACCTGTTGGAGAAAAGGTTAGATCTCTCTCGCCTTTGTTTGTTATGTCGTTTCTGTTTCTGCCATGGATGCTTTCTGTTATGTGTTTGCTTTTTTGTGCATTGTTTGAGTGTGTAAAAAAAACAGGAATAATATTAGTGTGGGTTGCCTATAGGTAGTTTCTGGAGAAAAACTAGTTTTTCCTAGGTTTTTCTTTGTTGTTGTTTTAGATTTCTGGGTTTTGTAGGTTTTATTTGAAGTGGGGAGTGAGCCGCGCTTCACCTAAGTCATAGATCTAGACTCAGGCTAACCCTTGCATTTTTGATTCCAGATAGCGAATTTAAGGCCCGGGTTGACATAGTTCTAGGATGGAATCAGAAACCAAGGCTGGGGATGCGGGATCGTTATATCAATCTTTCGCGAGACAAGCGGAAGCAGATATTGACCGGTACCTAGCTTGTAGTAGTACCCATGTGGAGTTAGCAGAGAATACCGGATCCTCGACTGGGGTGTTCTCAGAGAGTAGCGAGGATATTGACGGAGATGAAAGAGAGGACACTGCCGGGGAGATGCAGCTGGTTACGGTAGCTATTCCTGAGGGTATACCTAAACCTAGGTACGTCTTAGCAGACGGGACTCTATGCGACGAGCCCGGAAGAAGTATGACAATGAAGGAGATCATTGCGATAAGGTTGAAGTGGGGATACCGAACGAGGTAGAACTTAGGCCTCTCAGGGATGGGGAGTTGGCAGCGAATCCTCCTCCGGAATGGGTGGCGTTGCACAAGAACCAGCTCCACCAAGGGCTATAGTTACTGCTGCCCCGGTGCCTACAGTATCTCTTGCGGATGCTGAACCTGTCACAGGGGCAGTTGACTCCGAATGCCTGGCGACAAGTTTTGAGTATGATGGCCATGTGGGACTTGTGCCAGCAAGGGTGGCCTACCATAAATGAATTCTGAGCCGTGTTCCGAGTCTTATACTCAAAGAAGCAGTCTTGTCAAGGTACCGTAATGTTCGCCGCCCGGGACTTCAAAACCCTGGTTACCGATATGCCCACCTCTCAGAGCAAGAGGTGGAGGAATAAAGTGTTTCTTGCTGGAGGACATTGGCAGATTAGGAATAAGAAATGGTACCTAATGGGTACATTTCAGGCCATCGGGGACCAATCTTACTCCTTGTCTGAGGTCGAGAGAAAACGCATAGCCCGGGTATACGCTGTGTGGAGTAAAGAAGAAATGAGCTCCTATAGGTTTATCCGGTACTCCATACTAGATAGGCTAGGCCTAAGGAGACTCCCCGGTGAGGCTGATTTTTCAGTTACTACCTACATGTGTATATTTTGTATTTGATGACTGACATTTCAGATTGCTTGCAGTGAAAGCCCCGAAGAGGAAACCCCAGAAAGGTAAGGAAGATGACAGGATGGATGACAATCAATTGATGGAAATGCTGATGAGCCAAGGAGAAGACGCGCTTCACATTGACATTGACTTGGCGCCCAAAGTTATGGTTCGCTCTGTTGACGAAGTTCTTCTGGAGATTGGTGAAGCTCCCATTACCCTGGCCGTGCAGCCTGTTGCTAGGGAGATGGTTACTGTTGTCGATACTGGACGGGATAAGGCGCCGGTGTCTGGCTCCTTTTGGTCTACCGGGTAAGCTGGAAGGGAGGATGTCTTGCTTCCTAGTGAGAAGAGAAGGTTCCACAGGCACCGCCATCGGAGTGGGGATAATGAGGAAGTCACTTACACCGGCCGGGATGTCAAAGGGGCGGGGTTGAAAAGGCAGAAGAAGAGTCATCCGGGATCAAAACCATCTCCATCGCTTGCGCTTCTGTCCCCGGGCATACCAGTAGTCCCTAAGAAGCCTATCAAGCAGCTGTTGAGTGAGTACGGGGTTGCTGACAAGAAGTTTGTGAGTTCGATGTTGGCCGACCTTAAAGACATCGACCTAGACCGGGTACGAGCGAAGGACAACTGTCCCCAGGAAAATAGTCGTATCGCCCGGGAATCAATGATGCGGGTACTAGAATTTGTTGTTGTTTGATGAACTTTGCCTGTACTATTAGTATGTACTAACGGGGTGTTACATGCACTATTCAACGTGTACGCGATGGATGCTAGTGAGGAAGATACTCACTTGAAAGAAGAAGTTAGCAACCTCTCCAGGCAAGTGAAGTATGGGGAGAAAGCAAAACTGGAGAAAGAGCGGGACTCCTTGAAGAAGAAGGTAGAGTCCCTAACTCCCAAGGTAGCCAAGCTGGAGGCGGCCAAGAAGAAGATTGCGAATCTTGAGGGTGAACTTGCCGGGGCAAGGGATGAGCTAGGGAGTGCCCGAGACTCCGAGAGGGAAGCTGCAGAATCTGCCAAGTCATGGAAGGTGAGGGCAGATCATCTGGAGGAGCGCCTTCCTGTTGAGAGGCAGGAGGCCGTTGCCGGGTACAAAGTTTCCCAAGAGCTTATGGATATGATACTCGCTGCTCAAGACAAGGCCGTGATTATGAAGTATAAAGAGTGGGTGGCGGCCGGGTACCTGGATGAAGCCAAATTCAGGCGGGGACTTCTTGAGAAGAAGAAGAAGGAACATGAGGCTGCAGCCAAAGCGGGTGCCAGTGGATCCCAGAGTACCGCTCTTGAACAGTAGTGTTTAGGAAGTAGATATATGTGTAATTGTCGTCTTTTTTGTAGAAATTACCCTTTCCTTGAACAATGGCTTAATTCCTTTGCCTGGTAGTCCAGGTTTTTTGTGAATGGTGATTTTTTTTTACTTGAATGGGAATTTGAAAGGAATTTTATGCCTCAGTTTAAGTGTTTGTCCCTTGCATTACTTATTACTGGAATAGAGTAACTGACAATAGTTGCGTCCCAGGAACGCCCGGTAACTGAAGGTAAAAAAATGTAAGAAATGGTCTGAATAATTCATTTTTCCATTCAAATACCACATGGTGGCTAATATAACATAAGTACCCGATGGGTAGCTTGCCATAGCTGGATGGTCAAAAACCAAAAGCTAGGACAAGATGCTGCGGGAGCTATTTGTAATAGTAACGGAGGCGCTGTGTATTCCATGGATGTTGGGAAATGACTTCGTCCATGTCCTGGATGTAAAAGGTCACGGGGCCTACCTGCTCAACGATCTCATAAGGACTTGTCTAGGATCGATCAAGTCCCCGGGGTTTTGGGTAAACTTGCTTCATGACCACTCAGTCCCCTAATTTCAGTGTCCGGGACTGTACCTTGGCATTATAATAACGAGCTATTCTTTGCTTGTGTTGCGAGGTTGTGCATGTGAGCCACATCTCTTAGATCCTCGAGCAAATCAGCATCGAGCTGTAGGCCCTTTGAGTTGGTACCCGCTTCGAAGTATTCAATCTTGGGACTCTGGATTTGCGTTTCAATGGGCAGAACCGCCTTAGACCCAAAAGCCATACAGAAAGGGGTCTCTCCGGTAGCCTCAGTCGCCGTGGTCCTGATAGCCCATAGCACTTCCGGGAGCTTAGAAGGCCAAAGACCCTTGGCTTCATCGAGCTTCTTCTTCAATATCTTCTTGATTATCTTGTTGACAGCCTCGACTTGACCGTTGGTCTTGGGGTGAGCCGGGGATGCATAGAGGATTCTAGTGCCCAGGTTCTCGGTGTAAGCCCTTAGTTCATCGTTGTCAAACTGGGTGCCATTGTCCTTGACTATGGTGTCCGAGACTCCAAACCTGCAGTAGATGTTTTTCCACAGGAAGTTTTTCACTTTCTCCGTGGTGATAGCGACAAGAGGTTCTGCTTCTACCTATTTTGTTTGGTAGTCAATGGCTACAATGGCATATTTGAATTGTCCGACTGCTGTGGGGAGCTTACCAATCAGGTCCAGGCCCCATTGGTAGAATGGCCAAGGTGCAAGAAGTATGGAGAGAGCAATGGGCGATGCCCTTGGGATGTTTGCATACATTTGTGGCAAGAACTCGATATTGTTTGGGCTAGGGCCGACATGGTTGGCCATAAGTATCTTGCCCTCAGGGTCTTGTGTGCAAGAGACCGGGCCCCCGCATGGTTACCGCATACACCAGTGTGTATGTCCTTCATTACTTTGTGGCCTTCCTCTGGTGTCACACACTTCAGGTTGGGGAAGCAGTGACCTCTCCTGTATAACTTTTCATTCATGATTGTGTATCGAGCTGACCTTAATTGGAGTCGTCGGGCCTCAACCTTATTGTCCGGGGCCAGGCCGTCAACCATGTACTTCAAAATTGGATCCATCCAGGAGGCAGTGTGGTCCACTATGAATATTTCTGACACCGTTTTAGAAGTGCTCAGTCTTTCTAGTATTTCGACCTTGGTAGCCCCGTAAGCAGGACTTGGAAAAGTTGCTGCAATCTTAGCAAGGGCTTCTACCTTGTCATTTTTTTCTCTGGGTATTTGAGTGATGATGTACAAGGCAAATCTCTGAACCAGTGCCCGGGCTAAGGCCTGGTAAGAGGACATGTGGGGCTATTTTGCTTCAAAATTACCACTGACCTGGTTCACAACTAACTGGGAATCGCTGAAGATATGAAGGTGCTAGACGCCTAGTTCCCTGACGATTTGTAGACCTGCTACGAGTACCTCGTATTCTGAGACATTGTTGGATGCCTTGAAGGCAAACTTGAGGGCGTACTCTAGACTTGATCGTCCGGGCTGATTAACAAGATACCGGCGCCACTTGTCTTTTTGTTAAATGCGCCATCAACATATAATCGCCAAGTGCTTGGTGGGGCTGGGTCCGGTGCTGGCGGTTCAGGTGATCCCAGGAGTGGATCATGAGAGGGAATCAACTTAGAAATCAAATATGCCGCTCCTTGGCCCTTAATAGCTATCCGGGGTTGGTACTTGATGTCGAACTCCCCCAATTCGATAGCCCATTTAATTAATCTGCCTGATGTCTCTGGCTTCTGCAAAACCTGCCTCAATGGGTGATTAGTGAAAACGGTGATTAAGTGTAACCTTTGCTATTTTTTCAATGTCCGATACCAGGAGGGCCAATGCTATTTTTTCAATGTCCGGGTATCTGGATTCTGCACCAGTGTAACCTTTTCCAGTGTAGTACACCGGGTACTCGCAATCGGAATCCTTCCTAATCAGAGTGGAGCTCACGGCTGTCGAAGATGCAGCGAGATATATGTAAAGCATTTCTCCTGGAACAGGTTTGTAGAGTAGAGGTACCTCTGCCAAGTATGCCTTTAGGCCAAGAAAAGCAGCTTCGTGCTCAGCGGTCCAAGCTATTACCTCGACGTGCTGGGTTTTCAGTAGCTTCAAGAAAGGAGTACACTTGTCCGTTAGCCTGGAGATGAATCTTGACAGGGAGGCTACCTTACCTGTAAGGGATTGGACCTCGTTATTGTAGGTTGGGGGTATCATGTCTAATATAGCCTGCACCTTCTCTGGGTTCGCCTCAATTCCCCTGTGGCTAATGATGTACCCGAGGAACTTCCCTACCTCAACCCCGGAGATGCACTTCTGTGGGTTAAGCCGCATACCATTAAGTAATATGATAGCGAAGGCAATTGATAAGTTGGTTACGTAGTCCTCTGAGGTTAAGTTTTTTACCAGCATATCGTCCACGTATACCTCCATGATAGTACCAATGACTTCTACAAACATGGAGTTGATAAGTCGTTGATAAGTGGCACCTGCATTCTTCAATCCGAAGGGCATGACCTGGTAGCAATAAAGACCTTTGAATGTGGTAAAGTCAGTGTGCTCCTCGTCTGCCGGGTTCATTTAAATTTGGTTGTACCCATTGAACCCATCCATGAAACTGAGTACCCGGTACCCAGCAGTGGAGTCGATTAGTTGGTTAATTCGTGGGAGCGGGAAGCTATTGTTAGGGTATGCTCTGTTGAGATTTGTGTAGTTTACGCACATGCACCATGAGCCCGGAGACTTCTTTGGTATCATGACCACGTTTGCTAACCATCGGGGATACGTTACTTCCCTGACAAAGTTGATGGCCATCAGCTTCTTTACTTCAACCTGGATAGCCCGGTACTTATCATGTGTGAAGGCTCTTCGCTTTTGCCTTACCGGTGCTGAGTAAGGAACAATGCTAAGGTTGTGCATGGCTATGTCAGTTGGTATACCGGGCATGTCCTCGTATGACCAGGCGAAAGTGGATGCGTTAGACCAGAGGAACAAGATTAGGTCTTCCCTGATAGCCGGAGCCAACTTGGTACCTATCATGACAATCCTGTCCGGGAACTGCTCGGATGGCACCACCTCTTCGATGTCTTCCACCCAGTGTCCCTTCTGAATAAGCGACTCGATGGTATTTTTTAAAGCCATGCAGAGGTTGGTATTGTGCCTGACATCTTCATGATATGTGCAGAACCTTCCAGTATCCTGCTAGGTAAGTTTACTCTTCGGGAACTTCCTCGATGGTGGTCCAAGTATCTCATTTTTGTTCTCGTTCCATATAGTTTCATACGAAGCGTTGAGGATAGTAAATACCTCATACCGGGGTGGTGGTGGTGTTCGCAGAATCTGTTGTGCCTTTTCTTCCCGGCGAGGCTAAGGGGTTCCGTAACCGCTAGACCTAGATGTTGACTCTTTGCTTCTCTTGTTTGAGTTATGGGGTGATCGATCCTGATTATGGACCCACTCCCTTTTTCAAGGCTCATCCCTGACCACTGGGGCCGGGGCAGAGACCCTTATCTCTGGTCTAACGTTATCCCCACACGTTTTGAATTCGGCTTAAGCGTGCCTGATGGCCGTAGCAATCAGCTCGTCTTAGCTAGCCAGGGGGTGATGGTTAATCCAGTAGAGAAACTCTCTGCGCCTTAGGCCCCTCCTGAAAGCCAGCTCAGGCAGTTCCTTGTTAAGGTCTCAGCACTTAGCGGTAGCTGCGTGCCATCAGTTAAAGAAAGACTTCAAAGTTTCATTTTCCCCCCGTTGAATCTTTAGCAGCCCCTTTGGGGTATGTATCCCGTCAGTACGTAAGATGAATCAAGCTACGAACTTGTCCGGGAGCTCCTTGAAATTCCCTACAGAACCGGCCGGCAGTTCTTAGAACCAACTCAAAGCTTCCCCTGATAACATCTCCTGGAACATATTACAACACACCTCATCCGTGTACCCTTTGGCGCTAGTCTGTGAGCGGAAAGCCTGTAGGTGCTGGTACGGGTCCCCAACTCCTGTATAGTCAATCTTCAGTGGCTTTGATATGTTTGTTCAAATGGCGCCTCTAACCTGTTGGGTAAAAGGATCCGGACGGTCCTCGTAAGTGGTCAGGGGTCGCCAATTGTTCCTATTCTCTACCGCCTCTGCAGGGCATGCAAGGAGTTGCTCATTTTCAAGAGTAACGCCGTGTTTGGATCAGTTACCAATGGGTCATTTTGAGATGACTGTGGTAATCGTGGTGGTGGCAAATGCCTCAGGCTTTCCAGGAACAAGTCTACTGATAACTAGATCATCCGATGACCGCTTTCCATAGACGGGGTTAGAGCGAGGCCGGTGCCTCCAGTTACTGGGGCAACATTTACATCTGTTGCTACCTGGGATGCTCTAGCTAGGGCTTGGGTGAGTGCCTCATTATGCTGGTGCCTTCTGTCCAGCGCTCGGGCCAGCACAGTGCTTTCATCTTCCAGCTCCTGCAGTCTCTGTTGCGAAAATAGGTTTGTTTCCCTATCGATTCTTTGTTGTTCCTGATCGATCCTGACTTGTTCCCGGAAGGCTGTGATCTCTGCTCGTATAGACTCCAACTCTGATACCGGGGCCACTTGGTCTTGGATGCCCGGTGGGTCATCTGCGTTCTGCTGATTCAAGAATCCGGGACCATGCGCCTCTCCTCCGACACTTGGTGTCCTTGCTGATGAAGTACCCGGAGAGAATATTAGTGCTTAGGCGACATTTCTACCCTTGCCTGCCGTTTCTTCCGGCTCGGTCATGAATCTCCCTTATTTGGGGCGCCAATGATTCTGGTGGCTTTCTCCGGGTACCTCACACATAATGCTATACCGTCTGGGGTACCGATCCAACTCTTAAATCCTGAACCAAGAACACAGCATTAGAGGGGTAAACCGTACCGGACGGTTTACGCCTCTCCGATGCCTGAGTGAGAAACTAATATATACATAGATCAAATAAATAGTGGATAAAGGAGTTATTACCTGTAAAAGGTGGTTGTATTGATGCTTTAATACTCTAGCATGGGAAAGGAGTTTCCTTTATCTTTGATGTGGGACGTAGGCTGTTCTCTTGATGCCTTATCAGCCCTCTATTGTGTAATTACATGGGCTGTGCTAGCCATGCCTCGGGCCGTGGGTGCCCAGGGTGACATCCCATATGAGCCCCGCCATGGTGGGTCGTGAACCTGGCCCTTGGCATAGTACCTGGGAGTCTCGATGGGCCCTAGCTAATAGTGCCAAACCTAGTGAAGACTTCCCTAGCATGTACAGCAACCATCAATGCAGAGACGGGGAAGGTAGGGAGAGTATTCTCAATCAACATCGCATTTGTGATCTCATTACCACATAATTCCATTAAGGATTCAATGCGAAGTGCTTCCGAGTTGTAGTCAAGAACCGACTTGAAATCACAGAAGCGGAGGCTATGCCATCTCACTTCTACGTCAGGAAGCAGGGAGTCACGGACATTGCCAAATCTTTCTTCGAGTGAGACCTATAGCCTTCTGGGGTCTTCTTCATTCATACACTCGTACTGCCTCTAAGGCTGCTCTATTTTCTTCCAAAGCTTGAGCTTGCTCAACAGTCAGCACGTCCTGGCTAGGCTCGAGAATCGTATCCAGGATTCCATCGGCCTTAAGATGCTAGAGGACATCCCAAACCCACCTGTGATATCCAAAGCCAATTGTTCCCAATGGAGCAAAGTCCAATTTGTTCAGGTTACTCATCCTGAAAGAGAACAAGAAATTAGGGTTAGTTTCAGAGCATAAAAGGCTACCACGAAAGCATATAAAATTCATGAGCGTAATCGCTTCCAAGAAATTAAATTCCAAGAGGTATTGGATTAGATCGAAACAATGACGTAAGTGGTCGTTCATAAATTCTCTACAAACTCTAAGTTTGGAGATCTCAACAAGCTCTAAGCTTGGAGTGAGCACGAACCCCCACAGTTCGGCTTAATTTGGTCTCCCCTATGATGAAGAAAGGGGGGTAGAAGAAGGGAGGTTGCATGTCCCCAAGAAGAAGAAGAGAAAAGAATAAAAAACTTCAAAAAACGGGAACTTTTAGAAAAGTTTACCTCTTAGGATTGCAGAATGTATTTGGTCCTTGTCGTAGGATTTGGAGACAAGCTTCAGTCCTAGTGCAACCGAGCAGACTTGTAGGATTGCAGCATGGTCACGAAGTCACGGGGTTGCAGGTTCGTGGAGTCGCGAGGTCGCGGGGTGTTGTGGGATGCTGCGAGGCTGCTACGGAGATGCTGCAGGGATGCTGCGCGGTTGCTGCTGGGATGCCTCAAGGCTGCCGCGGGGCCTAGAAGATGCTACGGAAGTGCCGCGAGCGTGCGCGGGAAAAGCCGAGTGTTCGCGGGGAAAGCCGAGTGTTCGCGGGGGCAGAAGGCAAGGAGGGCTTGTGGGCGCTGCAGAGGCAGTGAGGTTAACCTGGTAGGCTTAGCGTTGAGTTGCAATGCGGGGGCTGCGAGGGCAATGGTAGCACCAGCGTGGCTAATCCCGTGAAGTATTTTTTTCGGCTTTTATGGTTTTGGTTTTTAAAGCTAGGGTTAGGGCTCGTGCTGATAACGTGTTTTAGAGAAACGAGAATTGAGAGAAAATTGCTGTGTATTATCATTGATAATAGGGGTCTCTTTATATAGAGGATTACAATGCATTGAATCCGAATCATACAAGGAAAGGTAATCATACATTGAATAGGAATATCTAGATCATTCTAATTAAACCCTATTATCACTAGGTCAAATAACCTAGAGTTTGGGCCAGACACACAAATAGGGATTTACTTGAACATATTATTATTAATCTGTGAATCGAACTGAAGACCTTCTACTAGACCAAATAGCATTGGTCAGGCTTTAGCTTTTGATAGATTTGAGAAAATTAGTTAAAAATACCTAATTTATAATTATTTTTTGGGCCATAAGAACAAAAGTCCCTCAAACTTTCCTCAAAAGTTGACCTTTTAAAATCAAGTGTCTTATCGGTCCACTAAATCCATAAATCATTTGAAATGATGATTTTATTCAATTTGACCCCAAAAACAACTCTCTCTCTCTCTCTCTCTCTCTCTCTCTCTCTCTCTCTCTCTCTCTCTCTCATTGATTAAAATAACAAACTGCAGTATGGGAATTGTAGAAGCCTATCAATCCTTGTGACCCAGATTTTCCGTTTTCAAAATTAATCGTGAAGACAGCAACACAAAATAAAAAAATCACAGCTGAAATAAAAGTTTCAAACACAAGAGGTTTGCTAACGCAATAAATCCCTCAAATCAAGGTAAACAACTGCGGGTCTTAACTCCTGATGGCCAAAAGAAAAGCAATGCACTAAGTTAATACGAACAAGCATATACAGACTTACAACCAACACGAATGGCTCTGACCTCGCTATTTTTGACAGACTCCTCTAGACGGTTACTGATGTGCTCATATTTTCCTATATTTCTATGCCTCTTATTCTTGGTTTTTATGTTTAGTTCTCTTTATTTATATATGATTTATTTACATTATTTTAGTGTTTTTATAGGTTTTTTTCATAGAAAGAAGAAAAGAAGCTAATATGAACTAACTAGAATTGAAAGGCAATGTGCAATCAGAGATTGGGAATCTGCCAGTGCAGAACATCTAACTTCACCTGATTACTGGAAAATTACCAGATCGAATCAGATAATGAGCCTTATATGTATGGAAAGCTACCGATGTCTACTTTCTGTTTAATTTTACAGATCTCAATTTTGATACTTTTGTAGAAAGTTATGATTGTTTGAGTGAAGATAGGTCAGACAGGAAACCTGCTCGGGAATTTACAACCATTCATGGAGAAGTCAAGTTCTGTGGCACAAGATCGTCAATCCCAATGTTTCAAGGAGTTAATTCAGATGAGGATTCAATGAGAAAATTATTCCTACTTTTACTGGAGAGATTTCAAGGTTTTTCCATACCAAATCAAGAGAGGAATCTTAATCCAAGCCTTACAAGGAAACTTGAAGACAAAGATGTTCAGAAATCTTCCCTATATAAGGGAACACGAATTTCACATAGAAGGAAGCTCGGGAGCACAATGTAGACACTAAGGAGCAGAGACGTCTCATCCATCTTCCCCTTCTTTTCCCTTTCCATTCGTTTTATTTAATTTTTTGCTATGTTTTACTTAGTTATCTTTTGCTAAACCTTTTTGTAGGGTTAGGATGATGCCTTAGCATGATTGTTTATGTACTTTGGTGTTATATTGATGGATTTATAGTTTCTTTATGATGAATTCTTAGTCACTATTTGAATTGATGTTTTATGTTTAAGTTCTTTGATTGATCTGTAGAATATTTACTTTCCTTGTACATATAGATTATGTATTCTGTATAATTGTAGGAGATTTTTTCCTATTAGGATTACTCTTGTATCTCTTTATAACCCTCCTATTTGGAGATGAATAATATTGAAGCATAACAAACACATCGTATTCTTATTTTCTACTTGGTATCAAAGCAGGTTCAATCCTTTGAACTTGCACTATATTCTTTTGAAACCCGAAACTTGAATGCCAAAAAACATCACAAACCATTGAAGTCAGATCATTCTCGAATATCTTGAAGTGCAAAATAATTCTTGGAAGTCATCATCACCGCATTGAAACTGCCGCGCACACGGTTGACAAAGACCTCCTGCAAGTTAATTAAGCTTAGCAGACAAAGACCTCTTGCACACCTTTAATTAAGTCTAACACACCTTGTTTAACTAAGCCTAGCCGACAAGACCTCCTACTACACCCTTGCTTGGTCACGTGTAGGTTTTTTGCTTTCTGGTCAATGGAAGACGATGCTGCCACCGTTACACTCCACAACATGCCTCTAATCATCAACCATTATCATACCACCGCTCAAGATAATTCAACGTTTCTAATAGGCGTTGCTTTGAATGAATCCAACTACACCATATGGGCACCTCTTATGAAGATGAGGATTGGAGCATGAGATGTTTGGGAAGCAGTTGAGCAGATTTTTTATGATGATTCTGATGAAACCAGGATTTTCGAATTAAACAAGAAGTGCTTTGGAGTGAAACAGAATGGCTGGACTCTTCCTACCTACTACAATGAACTGGTGGGAATGTTTCAAGAGGTTGATCAGCGTATGGCTTCCCAAAATAACACAGTGGTTGCTGTTGTTCAAGAGACTATTGCAAAAGCACGAATGCAAGTTCACATGTTACTTAGTGGACTCGATTCAGAGTATGATCAAGTCTGTGGTGAGATCTTGCTCATAGACCTAAAATTCGACTTGGAACAAAGCTATACCTATGTTCGAAAGGTGCATTCTGATAGGCAGGCAATGGGACACGCCTCTGAGTCCTCTGTCATGGCTATCCAATGCAAACAGGGACCATCTAATGCTCCTTCAGGCTTCTTAACTCCTCCACAATGCCGCCCTCTGGGTAAAACAAATCCATATGCAAATACAAAGTGTCCGATCTTTGGAGATGTGGGTCATATCAAGTAACGATGCTATGAAGTAATTGGCTACCCTGATTGGTGGGATTTCACCAAGAAACCACTGAAGAACCTCGAAAAAGCTACCGTAGCTACTACAGAGGAAAATCAACCATCTAATGCCTTCACTAATGTAGCACAGTTAGGTATGAAGGGTAAGGTATCTATTAATAGTTCTTGAGTAATTGATACAGGTGCATCTGACCATATGACTAATGATCCTAGCCTTTTAAAAATGTTGAAACTTTCCTCTCAAAATATTGTTTCTACTGCTGATGGTACTCCCACTCCGGTTACCGGAGAAGGCTCTGTTGTCCTATCTAACACATTAACCCTTGATTCTGTGTTGGTTGTTCCTTCATTGGTATATAATCTCCTATATGTCAGCCAAATTATTCTAGCACTAGCATGTATTGTGACCTTTTATCCCTTTTTTTGTGTGTTTCAGGACATTCTGACTCCGCGGATTCTTGGTTATGATGTTAGAAGGGGGAAACAACAGTTTGTATTCACCTAGCAAGTGGAGAACAACAGTTGTTGGGACAAGTGAATCAGGTTAGTGGAGTAGAGAATGCTAGCAATAGTATGGCTGTGTCATCATCATTTGGGTCATCTATCTTTTAGTTATCTTAAGAAATTGCAACCTCATTTGTTTCCGATTGTTAGTGATTCAGATTTTCATCGTGATGTATGTAAATTGGCTAAGAGTCATCGAATTTCATATTCACCTAGTTTTAATAAAAGTCCCATCCCATTTATGAAAATTCATTTTGATGTCTGGGGTCCTACCAAGATCCCTTCTCTTTCTGGAGCTCGATATTATGTAACTTTTATTGATGATTATTCTCGTACCACTTGGGTGTCGCTATTGAAGAACAAGAGTGATGTGTGTTCTATGTTCAAAGACTTTCACAAGATGATGTCTACACAGTATCAACAAGTTATTTGAGTTTTCCAATCTGGTAATGGAGGAGAATATGTTAATGGCCCTACGCAAGAGTTTATGCAATCTCATGGAATTCGACATCAGAGCTTGAATTCTTCTCAACAGAATGGATTGACATAAAGGAAGAATCGATAGTTACTTGAAGTTGTGCATGCCTCTTTGTTTGGCATGCATGTACCTTGTGAGTATTGGGGAGAAGGTATGAAGTCCGCTGCCTACCTTATTAATCGTACTCCTTCTCGGGTGATTGAAGTTCAAAATCCTCAGTAGCAACTTCAGAATCTTCTTTCACTTCCGTCGTTACCAAACCTTGAGCCTCACGTGTTTGGCTATGTAGTCTATATTCATATTCCCATGCCTCAATGCAGCAAGCTTGATCCCCATGCCCATAAGTGTATATTTGTTAGTTATGCTGAATTTCAAAATGGTTATCACTATTATGATCCACTTACTAGCACTATACATGTCTCTCTTGATGTTGTGTTTCGCGAATCCGAGCCTTATTATTCAGGGGGAGGTTCGGAGTCTTCCCTTCAGAGGAAGAGAGGTTGTGAAGGAAATCCTCAAGATTTATTTGCATTTGAAGAATTAGAAGCTTTGGAATCAAGATTTGGAGTTGGGAATTCTCCAACTAAAAACGAAACAGAAACTAGGGCTGTAGGAAACGAAAAAGAAAAGGAGACTGATGCTGTACAGCCCTCCACCTGCCAAAGAGACAAGGCTACTGCCGTGGGGCCCTCCACCTGCCAAAGAGACAATGATGCTGCCGTGGGAAAAGAAAGTGGAAAAGGAAAAGATGATGAAGAAAGTGGAAAAGAAAAAGACGATGAAGAAAGTGGAAAAGAAAAACATGGTGCTGGCGTGCGGTCCTCCACCTGCAAAAATAGTAGGGAAGCTTCCGTAGGACTAGTGTCTAGCTCCAGTAATGGACCAATGGGGCTCCTTACTTGTGAGAACAGTAAAAAGGCTACCAGTCGACATCATAATCTGTGAAATAGGATAGATGTAGCACGCCAAGTCATCAGTGAGCATTCCGAAAGTGAAGATGCTATGCGCCAAGAAACTGGCACACATCTTGAAGGTGACAACGACGCTTCAATGCGTCCTCATCTATGAGAGTTCTTCCCCCTCTCTACACTATCAACTGAAGAATCCGCTGCGAATGTTCCTCCTCACGTACCTTTAATTTCGAATGAATCATCTGGGGTAGATAATATTGAGCCTAGGAAATCACAGAAGGTTACCAAGGGTATTCCTAAGAACCAATATGAACCAGACATCAAAACCAAAGCAAAATATCCTATAGCTAATTACATGTCTAACCATAGGTTGTCTGGGTCACATGCACTTGTTATTGATCAATTATCCACTGTATCTATTCCTAGTAGTGTACAAGATGCTTCGGCGGACCCTAAGTGGACTCAAGCGATGAATGAAGAACTAGAGGCTTTGCAGAAAAACTTGACTTGGGATATTGTGACTATACCAGCCGAAAGAAGACTATTAGATGTCGATGGTGTTTACTATAAAACTTAAAGGTGATGGAAGCATTGACAGGTACAAAGCACGATTAGTTGCCAAAGGATATACTCAGCGCTGTGGAATTGATTATGATGAGACGTTTGCCCCTGTAGCAAAAATCAATATTGTTCGAATCTTAATTTCACTTGCAGCAAATAAAGATTGGCCTCTACATCAGTTTGATGTGAAGAATGCTTTCCTCAATGGAAACTTGGAGGAAGAAGTGTATATGGACATACCCCTGAAAAATATGCCTTGCGATACTGGCAAGGTTTATAAGTTGAAGAAGTCTCTATATGGTTTGAAGCAGTCTCCTAGAGCTTGGTTTGGAAGATTCTCCAAGTCTATGAGGATGTTCGGATACAGACAAAGTAACTCGGATCATACCTTGTTCATCAAGCGTAGTCGGGACTGATAGTATACATTGATGATATGATTGTCATAGGGGATAATCTAAAAGAGATGGAGGCTCTACAGAAGTATCTTTCTAAGGAGTTTGAGATGAAGGAGCTTAGGTAGTGGAAGTACTTTCTTGGAATTGAAGTTGCAAGGTCTAAAAAGGGAATTTCTTTATCTCAACGTAAGTATGTACTTGACTTGTTAGTTGAGACCGGGATGCTTGACTACAACCCTATTGAGACACCGATCGAGATGAACCATAAGCTCGCCATCTGTCCGAATCAGATTCCAATGGATAAAGGAAGGTACCAACGCCTAGTAGGGAGGCTTATTTATCTTTCTCATACTAGACATGATATTGCTTATGCGGTGAGTGTGGTTAGTCAATTTATGCATTGTCCCAGTGAAGAGCATATGGATTCATTGTATCACATTCTGAGATATCTTAAGATGGCACCTGGTAGAGGTTTGTTGTTTGAAAAAAAGGGTGAGTTGAAAGTCGTGGGGTACACAGATGTAGATTGGGCTGGTGATAAGACAGACAGACAGTCCACATCTGGGTATTTTACATTTGTTGGAGGAAACCTTGTACATGTAGATTATGTATTCTGTATAGTTGTAGGAGATTTTTTCCTATTAGGATTACTCTTGTATCTCTTTATAACCCTCCTATTTGGAGATGAATAATATTGAAGCATAAAAAACACATCGTATTCTTATTTTCCACTTGATCACCTTAGGGCTTTGCATCTAGTAATTGGAAGATGAATTTGAGGCGTATTAGCTTCTTGTGATTAGGAGTTGTGAATTACATTATTGTCTTACCTGAAGTAATGGTTTGCATGATTTTCTTAGGGCTTTGCATCTAGTACTTAGAAGATGAATTTAAGGCGTACCTGCAATATAATTGATATTAGCTTCTTGTGATTAAGAGTTGTGAATTACATTATTATCAGACCTGAAGTAATAGTTTGCATGATTCCCTTGTTTTCTAGAACATAATGAGTCTTATGTGTTAAATTTACGCCCTACCTGGATAAATTGCATGCTAGGATATATGACCTTTGCCGTACCTGGAGAGAATCATTCACTTAAGGAAAACTATGGTCTAAGTGCCACACCTCGACTTAGATACGAGAATTGTCATAAAGAGAAACAAAAGAATCTGTTAATTGCATCGAAACATAAATAGGATTGTTAGTAGTTGATTCCAAAATCTAGGTTCCATCATCTTTGCTTTTTAACTTATATTTTGTTTGTTTGTTTCATTCTTTCTTTAATTTTCACATTCTTTCTTTATTCGTAACACCTCAAACCCATACTTTCTTTATCTTAATTGTTCATTGTGTTTTTGTGATTTTGTGATTTTGTGTTTGGATTAATTGAGTTAGGATTTAAATTGATTATGAATCCTCAGTTAAAACGACCTCGTACTATACTAACGACGATTTGTGCACTGGTGAGTTTTAATTAAAATTTCACAACAGTTACACAATCACCAGCTTGTTAATTGTTTTTCACCTTTTGAACTGCCTTCCTTCATCTCCTTGAATAAATAGCACTGACCTAAGCTATTATGTGTGCTTCATATGCCACTAATATACTTAGACATGCACTATGGTATGAATGAGTTGCAAGTGTATATGTGACTTACTAATTTACTTCAACATGGAACAAGTAAATTAGTAATCCTTCATTTAAGCTCTCAATTTTCTATGCAATGGAAAACTTTCTCAGTGAAAAAGATACGCTCGAATACAATCAAAAAAGAAAATATTTTTTGCCTATATGTATGCGTAGTTCACACCCTAAACCTAATAAAAACTGATTTTATCCTAATTGACTTCATCAACACAACGCTGTCGAGGACTCGACCATAGGTGACGAAGACGAGCCTAGACCCACGCTAGAGAACTCAGATCTGAACATGCATCAAGGTCTTTGCCAGTTTTCTCTTCCTTGATTTTTTCCTCCTCTTCATCTTCCTCTTCTTCTTCCTCTTCCTGTACGAGTAGCAGAAAGGTCCCCTGCACTGTAATTAGGAGTAGTAATGATTTTCTATATCACAAGTCTTTATGGTGTAGTCCAGTCTGCAGATTGCAAATACGATGCTAAGAATAATGTGGTGTCTTATCAAAAATAACTAGTAAGAAAGGAGTCGGCATACTGTCAATGGGAGTGTTGTTTAGCTTGATGAAATATTTATAATATGTCAGATTCTTACAAATTAATTAGAATAGCCTAGGCATTACATTATGTGTGTGAGACTTGATGACTTAAGAATGAGATTGAAGGGAGGTTGAAAATTTGGTTATAAAAAAATTAGGTCAAAGTTCGTTTTTCCTATAACTAGCTCTTTAAAGAAGCATATGCATGTCAACTGGTGAACTGGTTTTTGTTTTTTTCTTATTTGAGAAAAGAAAAATGAAGAGAACTATGAACTTTCGAGACCTTCTTTATCTAGGCCTGTGAGGTGTGGTCATTCTTCTCTTGTTATGGTTAGTGAGCTTATTCAGAATGGGTGTTGGAATAGAGAGTTGATTGATGCTAATTTTGATGTTGATGAGGCTGCTTTAGTATGTTTTATCCCTCTTAGTACAAAAGGGTTCCTAACAGATATATTTGGCACTTTGATGAGAAATGTCGTTTTTCTACTGAAAGTGCTTATAAGGTGGCTTTTGCTTCTTTACACCCAACTAGTTCAGGTCATTCTTCCTCTATGGTGATTCCAAGTAGTTGGAATCATTTATGGGCTGCGCAGGTGCCAAGTAAAGTTAAGGTGCATGTTTGGAAGGCTTGTGCATCTATTTTGCCTACTGCTTGTCAGCTTAGGGAATGCTAAGTTCCTGTTGGTAAGGGGTGCTTTTTCTGCAATTTGGAGAAGGAAACAGTGAATGCAAGTTTATGCAGGATGTTGTTAGTTTAGCACCATACCTTGGCTGTATTTTGGAGTTACTGCCATGCTCTTTATTGGAGTGGTCGGGTTTGTGCTATACATTAGTATCTCATACCTCTTTTTCTCTACTGTTGATGTTAATATAGGGTGTGTGGAGGAGCGTAATCAGTATTTGTGGTCTGGTAAGTTCCGCTCTGCATATCAAGTTTATTTCCGAATTGTCACTTTGCTTAATTCCTTCAAGGTAGCAAGGGTTCATGAAAAAGCCAAATTGAGGTGTCGAGTTAAGCCTTGGTGTCCTCCTCTAGATGGTTGGCTTAAGGACAATATTGATGGGGAATTTGACTTGACCACCCGATCTGGTGGGTTGGGAGTAGTAATCAGGAATTCTAATGGCATGGTGGTGGCTAGTGCTTGGGGGTGATGTATTGATGTCGTTTCCCTGTGGTAGTAGAGGCCTTGGCTTGTGGGTTGGCATGCAGAGTGGTAGTGGAGAATAATTTAGAGCATGTTATGTTTGAGTCTTACTATCTTCAGGTTATGGAAGCTATTCATGCTGAAGGTGATGAGACTTCAGACTTTGGCAGGATTATTGATGATACTTCTTCTTTATTATCTTCTTTCATAGGGTCAGTCTTTTCTCATGTTTATAGGGAATCAAATAAAGTAGCTCAGAAGGTAGCTACATTTGCTTTGTTGTCTAGAGTTCATGATAGGAGCATTTTAATGCGACGTTTTAAGTGTTATTTCCTCATATTTACTTAGTTATTTCCTTAAATGACTCCTTTTAGTTAAGGAAAGTTTCTTTTTCTTGTTTTTAGCAAGTTTCCATTTTAGTTTAGGAAAGTTTCCATTTCTTACTTTTAGAAAGCTTCTATTTTTCATTTTTGGAAAGTTTCTATTTTCATTTTAGGAAAGTTTCTATTTTTGGTAATAATTTCTATTTTCAGATCCCCGGAGCAAACAAGTGGAAATGAACTCACGAAAGGAAAGAGGAGTGAAGACGAGAGGCAAAGGGCTGCACAAATGAGCAGAAATGAAGAAATGAAGCTTTCCTGTTCCAACCAAGAAACCCTGTTCAAAAGAGGAAAATGTATCAAGCAAGATTCCGGACCCAACCAAGAAACATAATCGAAATAATGAAAGAAATGACGTTGGAGACAACATGGCTTGAAGATGACGCAAGAAGGCCCAAGAACCTTCTAGGTTAATTTAGATTTTTGGCAAAATGGATAAAAGCCCATATGATTTAGGGTTTGTGACGCACAAAGAAATATTTTTGGAGGATATATGCATTTTGCCGTTAATTCTCAAGGGAGAATTATAAGAAGATCATGTTGGAGATATTATTGGGAGAATAAATCAGATTTTTGCCATGAAAATCAAGAGAAAATCAAGGGGAGGACGTTAAAGGTAGTCCGTGGAGAGATTTAAGGAAGAAAAGGTGCAAAAACAAGTCCAGATTTTTCCTACAATTCCTAAAGGAATTTTGGCCGAAAATAAAGAAGAAAATCAGAATTAATTCATGGATATTCGGCAATAATATATTTGGGACTTATTTTGGAGAGTTTTGATTGCTTGGATTACACACCAGGAATTACATGGCGCTACGTGATTGGTTGAAGCTATGTGGAATTATTAAATAATTCTTTGGGAAAATAATAGAAGATTCATGAAGCTTGGAGGCCAAGTCCAATGTCCCCTACATATACTCCCCATATTTTGACGTTAGACACCACACTTTCATTCAGAAAATACTCCCATAACGTCCGAAAGCTCTCTCCCTCTCTCCATTCTCTAGTTGCAAGTTTTGCGTTTTCAAGCAAGGAGAGGAAGAAGAAGGAGCCATGAAGACATAGCCTCCCTCATCCACCTTGAAGACTTGCTTCCAGGATTCAAGAGTCCAACGTTTCAAGCTCTCCATATCTGTCACGCCCTCAAATCCAAGGCCAATATTGTATTGAAATATGGCTCGTGAATTTGTGACGTGAGTCAAAACAAATAAAATTTTCTTCTTGAATAAATCAACAGGAAGTAAAAGAAATTATATACATGTTTGAATAGTACTTTATTAGAAAACAAATATCGGTAATATATTTACATAACCAAAGTTAAGCAAAATTCCAATCAGTACAGGTATTTACTAGAAATAGTAGTAGAAAAATATTATTTTATCTAGTAGGTTCATCCCGTTTCCCCAATCATCTACTCAATACCTGAAAACAAGAAGGTGTAGCATCATGAGCAACACAAGCCCAGTAAGTACACAACTTACATTCTTATATTAATGTGTCTTATAAGAAATCAAAACTGAACAACCAATTAAAATGTACCAAGAACCATTTATATGTTCATACGAATTCTTAAATATGTATATATATACACACAATACACACACACATATATACAAATATATTCATTCGTGTGAATGGTTTATGAGACTGGTAATAAATCACTTAATCACATCTCCTTATTGAACCAACAAATATTGCAGCATTAATATGTGAAATAAACTTTAAGCAATACATGCTTGATTCTCTTTTCACTTAGTACCATAACATATTGATAATATATATCGCAGACAGATATTTGATCAAAATAATATAAGTACACTTCTCTTTTTAGTGAATTTTCGGATTAACTGGTAACAAATCATAAATCCACGTGTTAGGGTCCATAATACCAAAACACGGGAAAGCCAGTTTGACTGGTAACAAATCATAAATCCACGTGCTAGGGTCCATAATACCAAAGCACGGGTAAGCCGCAGCATACCAAGGCATGTATACTCAAAGTAAGCACCTTTCCTAAGAGTATAATAGTGCACTATCTGAAGTGACTAGGGCCCACAGCTTAACAACCACGAAGTACCACGAAACACCAAAACACATTTACCAGTAATTCACTTAAGCACGGGGTTGTAGATAACACCCAGCTTCACAATTGTACTTCTCAGACATAATCAAATTCACAACATACAATCTTTATGAATTATAGATCGTAATATATGTATATGTACACACACATATAGATACATATACTTAGGAATAATCTCATATGAAAACATGTGTAACATAATTGTATATCACAAATAAGTAAATTCACTAGCAAACAACATAATTAAAAAGAAGCTTATACATAATTGAAATCAAGTAAAATAGGTAATAATAAAGCACAAGCATTAAATAAGTAACTATAAACAATTTAACAAAATTATATTATAGTTAGTATTTCAGTCCTTATGTCCAAATCCATTGAAGTTCATCAACCATGTTCATGTTTCTCCGATTAGAGTCACCAAACTTCAAGATGTGTTATGTTGTCCATCACAAGTCCGATTTAGTCAATTGAGTACACCATTTCAAAGGGTTTTTCACAAGGAATGCAATGGAATAAGTCATGTAGTCCAGATCAAAGTGATATAGTCCAGAAATGGTGAAGAACCATAACAGTGCAGAAACCGATATTTTTAATACTGTCCTTTGATGTCTAAGTAATTACGTACTGTGTATTTTACCATTACTTCTCAAACTCTCCAGATCAGAAGTAGAGGTCCTAAGCTTCAAATTGATATAAATTTTGTAGAAAATGGATAAGAAATGAGGGAGATATGAATTTTTGAATTTGTGATGGCTGTATGAAGTTTCCAGCGAGTTTAAAAGTTGAAAACTTTGATTAGCCATAACTTCTTCATTTCTTAACCTTTTTTAGTGATTCAAAAGCCTATATTGAAGAACTTTTGATGAGGAATTTAATACTGTAAAAATTTTTGACAAAAAAGATTTTTTTATATACGAAAATACTGGTTTGCAGTAAAGCAGATCCTTTTCCATCTTATCATTGATTATGTAGTTTGATAAATCTTAAAGACAAAAGAACATAAAAATGTATTCATGTACTTACTTAAGAAAATCAGGGGTGAGGTGAAGATTTTGGTCTTGAATTCAAGCTTGGACTTCTTTAAGAAAAACAAAGGGAGCTTCTAAAGAGAAAAAGGATGAAGGATTTGTGTGGGAATCTTGAGTTTTCTCTACAACTAAGGAGGCTTCAAATCAGTTTTGCACTTGATTTTTAAGCTTGTAGGAAATATGATAGAGATCATGTGTTTATATAGGCTAGAATTAGGCACTAAAATAAGTAAGTGACTAATCCATTAAGGTAAGTGGCTAATCCACTAGTTAGGTTAAATGATTAAAAGGAAAAAAAATAAAATTAAAAAGGCAATTGAAAAATAAAATCAGCTAGCACTATATACATGTATGGCATTGGATTGTACATATATATATATATGTATGTATGTATGTACACACACATATATACATATAGATACACATTTACCCAATTAATAAGTAAAGAATTTTAGTGCTTTCTTAAGGTAAAAAAAAAAATTACAATAATTAGTAGTAAAATGACATGCATCACAAAAATAACATAGATGAGAGTCTTGAGCTCAATAACAAAGATTTTTCAAATATAGTTAATAATATAGTGTTCTATAGTTGGCACTAATTTTTGGGTTATTACAATATCCATCTCCACTCACGGTGTAATTCGTACTTTTTCCTTGTAATCTTTTGATTTCCTTGTTTGATTTCGTATGAACTTGTTTCTAGTTAAAATAATGTTTCAGGCAAAGTTTAAGCCCAATTCTATGTTTAAATAAAGATTTCGAATTCCATGATTGTGATTCTAAGTTGCTTTTGTGAGTTTGTTCGATTGAATTTGCTTCACAGAAAACTTTTGCATGTTTGTGTTCTTTGGTGGCCAACTTAAGATATATGCATGTAATTGGTGCTAGATTTAGGTAAACAATTCACCTAATAGTTTTGTGAACCTATTTCATAAGTAGTAAAGACTTTGGACAAAGGTCGAATTCAATTGAAGAGGATTGCAAATAGATGAACTTATTCATACTAGGTTGTGCACTTAAGTTGATAACCTTTCTCTATGCTTCTTGCGTTGAACATGTTTTGATTAGCTAGCTTTCTAGACTTTGATTACATGTTTAATAGGATTGATCTAGGTGCTTTCACTTAGGTTAATTAGTAAAGGAAAGTAAAATATGGAAAATCATTTGTTTCAAATGTTTTACATGATCAACTTTTTTCTCATGACTTAGATGAACAATTATAGGGTTTGATTCGAATTTGATTACATGGAATTGGTTTTGATCTTCGTTTCTTATGTTTCATTCTTGTATTTGTGTTTTTGTTTATACTTAGTTTTCTTTCTTTCTTTTAGTTTTCGAAAACCTAAAACCCTAAAACCCCCTTAATTTCGTAAATTGTATATATTCTTGTAAATATTATACTTTGTTTTTATTTTAATTCTTTATTTGTCTTACAATGATAGGTGTATCCTCAATCCCCAAAATAGAACGATCCCTATTTACTATATACTAATGATGACATTTCAGGGTTAAATTATATGCTTGCGTTGAGCGTATCAGTTCAAGCTTCATGGAGTGGGCATGTCCTTCCAGACTGATGGACTATTTTTTACTTCTTGTACAAGATAGTTCATCAATAACGATTGTCATCTTTTGATTCAAAAAAAATAAAAAGAACTATGCAATAATTTTTGATTAAGTGAGGATATCTCTAAAAGTTAAAAAATTTAACAATTCTTGTGGAGAGTTTACTTAATAATTTGCTTATAATATAGTGAAGATGGTACCTGCAAAGACTTGGTTTGTGGTAAGATCTTTCATTATTTTTACTATTTTTGCTAATTAGAATTAAATTTTTTTCTTCAATATATATGCTGAAAACTCGCAAATTGTAAAAGTAAAATGGGAATTGGTCTACTCATTTCATTTGATAGTTCCTTTATATAGGGAGAGAATTACAATGCAAATATCAATTACAATAATGATAGTAAATGCTGATTGAGTTGCAATCGCTAATTCCTTAATTCCCTCTTTGTCAGCTACTTTGACGAAGGCACATAATTTGTTTTTCTTTTAACACTCCCCCTTGTGCCAAGTCAAAGACGAAATGGTGCATGAATTGTTGCCTCACTAAAAACCTTGCCAAGTAAAAACAAAAACCCTGTGGGAAAGAAAAAAAAAGAAACACCTTGGTCGAAGAAAAAGAGCACAACGCACCTATTACATTTGATGATGACATGTGTGTGTTAGACTCTCCCTGATATCTACACCTCCCCTTGATCCTGACATTAGTCAAGTGAGCTTGGAAAGTCTTCGCATTCCTATGTTTTTCACATGTCTCTCAAATATGGCCTTAGGCAATGATTTGGTAAACAAATCTGCCATATTCTCCTCAGACCTTACTTGATTCACTTGAATCTTAAGGAGAGCCTGTTGTTGCTGATTGTATAAAAACTTCGGCGATCTGTGTTTTGTATTATCACCCTTGATATAAAGTTGTTTCATCTGTTTGATGCAACCTGCATTATCTTCATAAATGCAAGTAGGCTCTTCAGTGGTAGAACTCAAACTACTAATCCCTCGAATATGTGTGATGATAGCTCTTAACCATATACATTCACGAACCGCCTCATGTAGAGCAATGATCTCAGAGTGGTTCGAGGAGGTAACGACAAGGGTTTGCTTGGTTGATCTCCAAGATATCGCCATGTTGCCAATGGCAAATACATAACCAGTTTAGGAATGACCTTTGTGTGGGTTAGAGAGGTACCCAGCATTAGCAAAACTAACCAAAACATTATTTGGGGTTTCGGTGTAGTGAGTGGCTCTTTCGCCATCAACATTTTCTTTGGGGATTGCAGTTCCATCTGCGGCCCTTCTTATCTCTCTGGTGTGAAAGAATAGTCTCAAATCAATGGTTCCTTTTAGGTATCGAAAAATGTTCTTGATACCATTCCAGTGATGTTGGGTTGGCGCTGAGCTAAATCTAGCTAACAAGTTCACTGAGAATGCAATGTTTGGTCGAGTGCATTGGGCTAAGTACAATAATGCGCCTATTGCACTAAGATAGGAAATTTCAGCTCCCAACACCTCTTCATCGTCTTCTTTTGGATGAAATGGATCTTTCTTTGCATCCAAACTTCGACCGATCATGGGAGTGCTAGCAGGATGCGCTTTGTCTATGTTAAATCACATGAGCATCTTTTGGACATACGTAGACTGATGGATTAGTATTCCCCAAACTTAGTGTTCTAGTTCAAGGCCTAGATAGAATCAAGTTTTTCCAAGATCCTTTATCTCAAATTCTGATTTAGGTAGCTCGCGGTTTCTCTTATTTCATCAAGAGTACCTATTATGTTCATATCATCGACATATACAGCTACAATTGCAAATTCAAAACTTGTTTTCTTGATGAATACCTGGGGGCATAATTCGTCGTTCTTATATCCTTTCCCAATCAAGTAGTCACTTAGACTGGTATACCATATCTGCCCAGATTGTTTCAACCCGTAAAGTGAGCGTTTCAACCAAATTGCAAACGCACTCCATGGTTTAGAGTCACTTGATTTGAGTAATGTAAGGCCCTCAGACACTTTCATATATATATATATATATATATATCTTAATCGAGATCCCCATAGAGATATGTAGTAATCACATCCATGAGCTGCATTTCTAGTCCTTCGAAGACTACCAAGCTAACTAAGTAGTGGAACGTTATAACGTCCATTACGGGATAATATGTCTCCTTGTAGTCAATTCAAGGGCTTTGTGAGAAACTTTGTGCCACAAGGTGAGCCTTATACCTTAGGACTTCATTCTTCTCTTTGCGCCACAAGGCAAGCCTTGTACCTCAGAACTTCATTCTTCTCATTACGCTTTCTGACAAAGACCCATTTATGTCCTACAGGCTTTGCACTTCGTGGGGTTAGGACTACCAGACCAAATACCTATCTCTTTGCTAGAGAATCTACTTCTGCCTGGATTGCTTCTTTCCTTTTAGGCCAATCTGCTCTTTGTTGACATTCTGCAATAGAGCGTGGTTTGATATCATCGTGATTTATGATTTCTTGAGAAACAGTGTATGTAAATACATCATCAATGTGTATGGAAGATCTTTCCATCAACCCATACACACTCTCATAATCCATTGAGATTTCTTTGTTCTAAATCATCGGAGTGTCCTCCAGTATTGATTCATGGACATAACTATAATCAGGAGACAATCTCATGAGAGGGATTCTCTACATTGATGATTAATGGATCGGTTTGTGCCTTACTCACCCTCTTTTTCCTTAGGTAAGTGTCAGTCGAACCAAGTGCCCTCCCTCTCTTCCTTTGGGGAGCCACGGCCTCAACCACACCTCCACTAAGTGTGGTTGCAGACTTGCAGTGCCTCTATCTGTGGCGCCATGCCCCTTGTTGGGGACTTATAACCTTGCAGGCACATTTGCAGTTGGTATATATGATCTCGTCACTTTTGCGATATCAGTAAACCCATTAGGCATTGAATCTGCTATGTTCTGAAGATCGATTATTCTTTTCACTTCACTTTCACATTATGAAGTGCGAGGATCAAAATGAGATAGAGTGGGAACAAACCTTGACAATTCCTATCGTTCCCTTGAAAAATCTTTTTTCCTATCTCCCCCTAACGACGGGAAGACTTTCTCATCATCAAAGAGACAATCCACAAATCTAGCGGTAAAGAGATCGCCTATCAAAGGTTCCAAATAACGGATAATGGTTGGGGATTTGTATCCAACATAAATACCTAATCGTCTCTGAGGACCCCATTTTTGTGTGCTGTGGGGGCGCAATAGGCACTTACTACTCAACCAAATATGCGTAAGGGTGAAATGTCAGACTCATATCTAGTTACCAACTGGTACGCAGAAAATGGTTGGCTAACAGTGGGTCTGAAATGAATAAGTAAAGCTAAGTTTAATATTGCATAACCCCAGGTCGATATAGGCAGGTTAGTGAGCATAACCAATGCTCTAGCCACCATCTGTAGCCTTTTGATGGTGGCTTCTGCGAGACCATTTTGTGTATGCACATGGGGTACATGATGCTTTACATCGATTCCAATAGACATGCAATAATCATCAAATGCTTTTGATATAAACTCTCCAGCCTTATCAAGCCTTATAGACTTGATAGGGTGATCAGGGTCGTGAGGCCTTAAACGTATAATATGTGTTAGGGGTTTTGCAAATGCAACAATTCTTGTGGACAATAAAGCAACGTGTGACCAGCGTGTCGAAGCATCCACCAAAACCATAAAGTACGTGAATGATCCACATTCTGAATGGATAGGTCCATAGATATCTCCTTGTATCCTTTGTAAGAATGGAATGTTTTGTTTTGTATCTTTAGCATAAGAAGGTCTCGATCCTGTTTTTGCTAAAGTGCAGGCTTTGCAAAACGAGTGATGTGCCTTTGAAATAGTCAATGAAGCATAATGGGAGGGAGGTGGTGCTTCTGGTACATCAGAAGGCAATGGCTGGATTTGAGCAGTACTAGGACCGACACCTTGCAATGTGGAAAATTTTTGTCCCATTTTAGTTTTCACTCGACAGAAGGGATGTCCGTGTGAGTTCTTTAAAATATGGATTATCATGTCACGACCGGGGTGCCCTAGGCTGTCATGTCAAAGCCTATATGAGTCATTGTTCCACATTTCATTATTGGTGACAGCACAGGATTCAATGATCCGAATAGTGAGGTACAGTCCACTAGATTGACTTATTAGTTTCTCCAAAATGCATTTCCTTCCACATTCATTAAAGGTAATATAAAGGTATTCGGTTTCATTCTCACAGTGGGTATCTATATGATAACCATTGGCACGAATATCTTTGAAACTTAACAAGGTTCGACTAGCTCTTGGTGTACAGAGTATTTGTGACTTTAAACATTGTGTCATTAGGCAGCAAAAATTTGGCAGTTCCTCCCCCTTTTATTACATGTGATGATCCAATTATCGTAGTCACAGAGGAATTATAGGCTATTATTGCCTATTCCTTAATATGGTGTGGGTAGTCCCACTATCAACTAAGCACTCAAGTTCTTCTCGATCCATTCTTACAAGTGAATGGGAGGTATTATTAAATAATTCAAAAATATATCTCATATTCTTTAGAGTATTTCTATTTAGGTAGAACGATAATCTTTTCATTCTAATAATTTTTTTTCTAGATGTATTATTTTACATCCTTACAGTGCTATTCCGGACAGTGTATATATGTGTAGTAAATAAAGTCAAATAAATCCAATGCTTTAGAATAAAATCTGAAATTTATTAATAAGCCAACGATAATCAAATCAAGGTCTTGTTCAGAAATCTAATTCATCAAACTATTATTTATATAAACTTTAAGACCAAACAATAGTCTAATTAAAAAAATGAGGCATTATGCCTTCACAACTGTCTTTGGAGAATAAAATAAAGTAGATAAGTCAAAATCTAGAGCATCTATTAGCTGAGCAAGTTCCTTGTTGCCATTGAAGTATGCAATTGTAAGGTTGACGTCTGGGTCATGGCCTTTTTCTTCCATGTAGTGAGCCTCTTGTTCTTTAGACTCCTTATACCTCTTGTAAGTGGCTACTACTCTGTTGCTTGCTTGGTAGTTCTTGTTCAAATGCCCAATAACTCCACACCTATAGCATGGTTCATTGCCCACTCTTTTCTTTTTGACTGAAGGGTTCTTAGGTGCCTTTTACACCTTTTTTCCATGTCCACTAGGGCTAGCACCACCATCTCTGAGCCATACATTGGGAGGGCCTCCACGGCCTATACCATGACCCCCATGTCCCTTTCCACGTGGTGCATTGTTGGCACATAGGTAGGGATCAACACGTCCGACCCCCTTTGCATTGGGGTTCTTTCCACCTTTCACTTTGCCATAATTAGCCTAGGGAATTTTCTTTGTCCCAACGGGCCTAGAATTGTTGTTCAAAAGAACCTCATTATGCCTCTCAGCCACTTGCAATAAGTTGATCAGCTTATTGAAGGTTGTGATTCTTTTGTTGTCATACTCCAGCCTATACTGTTTTGCTAGTATAAGTGTAGGAAAAGTGGAAAGAGTTTTCTAGATCATATCATCTTCTGTAAGTTTCCTTCCACATAAATTGAGACGTGCCTTTAGGCGCAACATGTCCTCGAGCAAGCGGATTTCATTCCACTGAACGGTTAGTTCTGGGAGCAAGGTGTCATGAATGTTCCCAAAACATCCCTTAAGGGTATTCCACAGTTCTTTGGGTGTCTTCAACTGAAGGTACTCCCAGCGTAGGCTAGGATCAATATGTCGTCTTAGAAACATTAAGACATTTGCTTTCACCTTGTTAGACGGTACATCATCTTTGGGGTCGGTGATGGTGGGAGTGTAGTCGTTTGCCACAAATGCAGTTTCCACATCAGAAACCCAACGATGGTACTCAAGTCATTCTGAGTCCAAAATATCAAATTCAGGTCGAGTTGGATCAGCCATCTACATAAACAAGAGAGAAGATATATAAATTATGCACTCATAAAGACATCCACATTAATTATTTTCCAAGAAAATGAATTAGATTTCAAGACCAAGATTCGTAATGGTCACTTTTTTTATTATGGAAAATTTTGCAAACAGTACACTAAGTAAATGCCACTAATAATTCTTATACATAAAGTTCCAAACTGATCATTTCGTTACACGAAATCTAAAGTTCTACCCACCATCAGTACACGCCGTCAATGACGCCGTTAACTCTTATGTAATTATTCATTTATCAAAGGATAATTTAGTACTTTCTCACTCTGCCTTTTTTTTTGGTTTAAAAAAAAAACCGGATCTCCTTTCTCTCTCTCTCTTTCTCTTTCCACATACCCAGATCTCTCTCTCACACACACACACACACACTCTCTCTCTCTCTCTCTCTCTCTCCACATACCCAGAAAGCTCTCTATGACCCCGGCGACCACCGCATCTCCACCACCTTCTAAATCCGCACCTACCAAACTCGCCCGCATCTCCTCCACCTCCCAGCTCTGAAATTCTCTAAAACCTTGCTTCAGCGACGAGAGATTGGGAAGGTCGTTTTCTTGACGAATGACCTTCTCGGCCTCGGGAATGTAATTGGGTAATTAGTTCTTCTCGGCCGGGTTGGAAATTAGGGTTAGGGTGAGGGGGAAGAGAGGGAGGTGTAGTGGGTCTTCAAGACGGTGGCGACGTTTCTCTGCAATTCGTCTAGTATTTGCTTCAAGTACTGTTCATCTTCGAAATACATCGTGTTTGAGTTGGACTGGTTTCTGTGTGTGAATGATTGGTTTTGATATTGAAGAAGAAGAAAGATTCATTTGGAATTGGAATTGGGGTTTTGGATGATGAGCTACGAGATGGATTACGATCTAGCAGTCGATTACGATTGAGGTCTGGGGCGGCTTGGTGGCTGAGCAAGTCGGGTTCGGGTCTGGGAGGTCCGTAAGTGGCTGTGAGAACCCGGAGTTGTTGTTGAACACCTGGTTTTCTGTAATTTAGATCTTGGATTTGTTAATTCTTCTGTGTTTCTGCTTTCCTAATTTTGGAAAATTTTTAGGGTTCTATATGGTGTGAGTAATTCAGTTTTCTAGGTTTCATTGTTAGAAATTATTAATTAACGAAATTTGTTGCTTAATGGAACAATTGTGTTTGAGGGTTTAAGAGTGTAGTTTAGGTTGCTGAAACCCAATTTTGTTTATTTTGGGTTCTTTGCAGAACCTAAAACAATCTTCGCAGGATTCAATTTTAAGAATGTTCAAAGTACAATTGGAATTGCAGAGGTGATCGGGATTGGGAGGGGGGAAGAGAGATGGGTGCCCATAGTGTGAGAGAGAGAGAGAGCCGGGTGCTCAGAGTGAAAATATGAAGAGACCATATTACCCCTCAAATTAATGGCGTCATTGACGGCGTGTACGGATAGTGGGTAGAACTTTAGATTTCGTGTACCGAAATGATCAGTTTGAAACTTTATGTATAAGAATTATTAGTGCCCTTTACTTGGTGTACTGTTTGCAAAATTTTCCCTTTTTTTATGCTATATGTGAAAATGCTTTATTATGGTAATTATGTATTTATAATGCACGTGAATGTTCATTATCAGGGCAAAATTCAATTTATATATAGCATACTAAATAAGGAATAACCATAGCAAGATTAATAATGAATAAAACATAGCATATAAAAAATCACAATTATATAGGGTGACTTGATACACATTTACGCAAGCGTACGTATCGTTGTCAAGATAGGGAAATATTGAGCCCAAAGTTTATCGTACCACGGGGATTAGTGGCTAACCCACAATCCTTGGGTAGTCGGAACTAAAGTCACTAAGCAAACAAAAGAAAAAGAAAAAAATAAAAATAAAAATAAAATAAAATAAAAATACTATTCTAAGGCACCAAGCCTTAGCAATGCTCGGCTTTGGTTTGCACCAAAGCCTAATCAAAACTAAGAGCCTAGTGATGGCTATTTACAATGAGGTAGAAATTATGATTCAAAATTGTGATTGTAATTTTCTAAAAGACTAAGTCGAAAACTAAATTAACAACAACAATTAAAAATGACGAAAAATAAAAGAGAGATAGATTTTTGGGTGCTAAGGATCACTCTCTAGCAATTTCAATGCAACGAACACATTTTAAGCAAACAAACATATCTTCATGAGAACCAAATCCCGTACTTAATGCCGGTCAAGGCCACTAAGCCGAATTTCCTTAAGGGTATTCACATTTTCGGTTAGGACAAATATGAACTCTCTAACTCATGAATTAGTACCTTACTAGGGCTACCAAAACATGAGCTAAAGGCGTAGAGCTCTAGAAATTAGGGATTTAAGCATGCAATAGTTACAACCTAAAATGTAACGATTACTTAGTTCTCTACCTAATGCCGGTTAAGGCCACTAAGTCAATTTCTCTTATTTGGTATCCATTCTTCCGGTTAAGGCAAGAATGAACTCTCTAACCCTAATCATTATGCCTTGTTAGGGCCACAACGTCTAGGATTAAAGGCGAAGGGCGCAAGAAAATAGAAACTTAGGCAATCATTCATTTTTGATTAAGCAACTACTTGACACACCACACTAATTACATGAAGCTAGTGAACAAAAGAACCACCAATTGTATCACACAACACAAATCTCAACACATAACAAAGAGAGTGGTCAATTCCCTAAAATTAATGCATCAAGAATCAATTAGCATAGTAATTAGAGTGCACCCATATGAAAATACATTATTTATCACTTGAAAAATATGTCGATTACATCAAAATTGAGCTAGAGTTAGAAACCCTAGCTCCCAAAACAAATTACTCACAACTCATAATCATAGACATCAAAATTACAAAATTCAAATACAAAAAAGAAGAGAAGTGTAGGAGAAAACAAGAATAGTCACAAATAGCTAAAAAGCTAGCATGACTAGTCTTGATTTACAACTCCCACAATTACCCAAGTCTTGAATCTTGTAGATGAGAAGTCTTTGATGAATCTTTAAAGCTTTGGGTGAGTAAATCCTTCAAATCCCTAAAATAAAACTAAAGAAAATATGGAAAGTGGAGGAGAAGAATGGGGAAGAGAGTGAGAGGAAAGAGAGCAGCCCAAAGGGTGCTGCCTCTATTTGGTGTGGTGCGGCCGTGTAGGGTGAGTCAATTAATGGGTGAGGTTTTGAATATATATGTGGTCTCAGTGTGTGTCTGTTTGCCAAGGAAGAAGTGGATGATGAATGGATGGCTGTGATTAAAGGGAGAAATATGGTGTCTTGCGGCTAGGATTGACTGGAGAGAAGAGCACATGATGGGGCTGCTGTTTTCGTCAGAAGGAGGAAAGGATGGGTCTGATGGGATAAGGGGCACGTGGTCTGCATGTGTTTTGGCAGTAAAACAAACAAAGAAATGCATCTGCTCCTCCTTGCATAATTAAACCCTAATGTTTAATTGTTTTGCTGCCATGTGTCACCAAATCATGGGTTTTGGAATCTTTCAATTAAGCTAACATGCAGCTAACGTGCAGCCCATAATTAACCTTAATTAACCATTGGTTAATTAAGACTAATGGTTAATTAAGGATGTTTTGACCAAGGGAGTTGACTGCATCGATCTTTGTTGAAAACTCCACCTTTGCTATAATGATTTTGCACACTTTGCTTTCAATTTCCGCGACTCCGCTTATTTGCTACAAAATAAATAAAAATAGATTAATTACATAATAATTGACTTGAAGATTAACTTATTTATAGTGTTTTAGATACAATTACACGCATATAAATGCGTATAATCATAGGGCAGTAAGCAATAGTAAAACTTGCTAGAACCTGCTTTAGAATTCCACATTAAAAACACTTATAAAAGATAGTAATATCAATTACAGAACATGCTCAAATTTCACAAATAATATATAACAAAATATATATGGCATGCTCAAAATAAAATATAAACAATAGCATAATATAAAGTCATGTGTAGGCATAGTTATATAAGCGTAAATAAAATTCACAAAACATCTGAAAATTTCATAACAAAAACATAAACAAAAAAATATTTAAAACATGTTGATTCCACAATTTACCGGAGTATGAAATTAAATAAATAAAAGAGAACATACTTGGTTCCAGAAAACAAAACGATCGTAGCGCACGCGCGTGTTGATGCAAGCGTGCGTAGCAATGTTTTTAGGCTTGAGAGAAACTGGACCTTCTTCCTGTTTTTTTCTTTTCTTTTCTTTTCTGCAGTGGGCGGCAGAGCCTGCTTTCTCCTCTCTTTTTTTGGAAGCTTGGACTAGTGACTCGTACTGATAATGTGTAAAAGTAAAATCGGAATTGGTCTACTCATTTCTTTTGATAGTCCTTTTATATAGGGGAAAAATTACAATGAAAATATCAATTACAATAATGACAGTAAATGCTGATTGAGTTGTAATCGCTAATTCCTTAATTCCCTCTTCGTCAGTTACTTTGACGAAGGTACATAATGTGTTTTTCCTTTAATACAAATGATATGCTTGTTATAAGTAAATTAGAAAATAGCGATATTAGCTCCTTAGTAACGGGTAATTTGGGAAATCAAGCCTTCACTCACAATTTCAAAAGAAAATGGGGTTCCAAAACCCAGAATCTAGCGCTCATCCCTTTATTTTTTTTTGTTAATAATAATGTACTTACATGAGCATTTGCAAGCATTATTAGCTACAATGAACCACGTTCATACTACCGCCAGCGGTACCAACTCTTGCCAAATGAGTGACCTAAAGAAACACAACCAAGCAGGCTACCGCCTGAGCCCCGGCTTACCTCCAGATCACCACCGACTCGCCTCCACGAGCCAAGACAGCATCAGAAGCTCCAGAAGCTGGGGAAGATCAGCTCCCTCCTCACCTATAAAAGGTTCTCTCCTCTCTCCTCATTAATTACGCATTTACTACTCACCTACTGTTACTTTGTCAACATAAATACATCGACTAACTTGGGCATCGGAAAAGAGAAGACCGCCCAGCACGGTCTCCCTTTGACGCCCTCTGTAATTTACTTGACAGGTAAACGGAAGATATGAATATCACAACTAGCGGTCCGCCCATCGAATCAGCGTTAACCAAGGTTCAGCTATCGCTGAACTTTTAGACATTAACATTGGCGCCGTCTGTGGGAATCCTTGAACGAAAGGTGATCCACCACAACTACCAGGACTAGCGGTAGCGGGGTAAACGCTCAACAGCAAGCGGACCAGTCCGCCAACCCCCACCCCACAAACTTAGCAGCTAACGTTGACCGAGTGGTAAACGTTAATCGTGCACTATTCAATACCCCATCAAACCTTGCGGCGGAGACCCAGTCTCCCATCAGTCCGGGACCTCGCCACTATGTATGAGCTGGCATTGGCGGACCTCCACAAGGCAAACAAGGAGGGCGAACAGGAGCACATAGAGAAGGCCGAGGCCCAAAAGCAGGTGGCCACGCTAATGTCAAAGTTCGACGATTTAAAAAAGGCTCTGGAAGCAAATGCTAAGATAGCATAGAGCGAGCAATCGTGGAGCACCAGACACAGTCAACCCAATACAGGCGGAATGGTACCCGTACCAGTCATACAGATGCAGGTACCGCTGAACCCACCAGAAGTGATGGGCCCGCCTCCTCTGCCCCGCCTAATGATGGAGAAGGAGGAGGAATCACAGCCAAACACCAACCGCCCGGCAACCAGGGCTAGAACTGAAGGTAATCCACTTATCGCCAGGCGGGAGCTGGTTCAGCGGAACCTCCAGGCGAGGCCCGTTGGCGACGCAACCGTCCTAATCCTTGAAATGATGCAACAATTAGAGCAAAGAATAATCCTGGCGGAGGCAGGCTCCCCAGCGCTAGCTCCAACTCCAAATCCGCTCTTTACATCCAGACCAGGACCATTCACCGCCAGGATCTTGCAGGCCGTCAGACCAGCACACGCAAAGACACCAAAGATGTCACACTACCGCGGCATGTCCGAACCCTTCGTCCGCATGGACACCTTCAAAAAAGTCACTAACAATAAGAGATTTGATGACGCGACCCTCTGCCACTTGTTCAGCAAAACGTTGGACAGCGAGGCAATGGGCTCGTTCTTCGAATGCCCACCAGGCTCCATCGACTCATTCCATGCACTGTTAAACACTTTCCTCCAGCGGTTCATCCTGTTTCCCGCCGGATATCACAACACAACTCAGCTGTTCAACTTCAAGCAAGGGGTAGCAAAATGTTGAAGGCGTTTATCACCAGGTGGCGAGCGGCGGTATCTCAGTGCCGCGATCTCGACAAGACAATGGCGCTGGCAGCCTTCAAGCAAGGACTCCTCAAGGGACCATTTCTCTATCATCTCAATTACAATCATCCAAATGCCGCATATATATGACCATGTCATGAGCGAGGCTGTGATCCATTCATCACATATGGAGAAACCCCCCCCCCCCCCCCCCACCGCCGCCAACGCCTACCACGTCCATTCAACCTTCCGCCAGCCATCAGGAGACCGCTAGCAAAACCCCTGCTATGCCGCCAACTGATAAGAAGAGAGAATGGCAACAGGGCACCTACCAGAACAAGCGGCAGAAGGACCATCATTACAACAAGGGCAACCGCTCATCCCATGGGGATAGCCGTAATAAACAGACGGAATCCTCCCAGCGGTATGCAGTGTTCACGGTCCTCACAGCCTCGTATGAAGAAATATACGACCAGTGCAAGGACCAGATTCCTCCACCACCTCTAAGAAAATACCCAAGGGTAGGGAAGCCCAGGAACACTGGCAAATGGTGCAAATACCATGAGGACAGCGGCCACAACACTAATAATTGTAACGCTCTCAAGACAGCTGTGGAGACTTTGTACCGCGATGGTAAGATGGAGCAATTCAAGATACGCCAACTGCCACCCATGGTTGCCAACATCGAACCAAATGGGCAGCATCAATACCATCGACAGCAGTGCTCCAATTACCTACATGTCCCACAGTGGCAAAAAGGCGTTATGCGCGCGCTAACCACCCCAATGAGGTTTGCAATATCTGCTACAAGAGGTCTACCAAACTCCCAAGGTCGGGTTAGGAACCCATTACCTTCTCAGAGGAGGAGGAGCGCGGAGTGCACCTATCCCACGACGATCCATTCTTAATCGACGCCATACTCAATAAATGGTCAGTGGGAAGGGTCCTTGTGGACAGCGGATCCGCTGTCAATGTCATCTTCAATGGTTGTTATGGCAAACTCCAGCGGAATAGAAAATTACTCCAGGATCATGAGTCATTGCTCAGCTTCTCCGGAGATATCACGCAACCATTGGGTTCTGACTACAGGCGACTAGTTATCGGCGCCAGTCCATGTACGGCGGAAATGCATATGGAGTTCATCATTGTCGACTGCTTTAGTTCATACAATACCATTATCGGTCGACCGACACTCAACAAGCTCAAGTGCATCATAGCAGGATACATACTTCTCATGAAGTTCCCTATGCCCAATGAGACAGGCTGTATGAAAGGAAGTCAACAATTGGCACGAGAATGCTACTCCACAACCGTAGCACGGTCGACACGCCGTCAGGAGATACTAATAGTAGGAAACAATGTGCCACCGCCAGACATCTTTGAGGACCCTAGAGATGACGAGAGGAAATATGTCAAAAATGAGCCTGTCAACTCAGAAACATCTTTGAGAGTTATCAGCATCTCCGACAAACACCATGAGCAGACAGTCCGCATCAGCACTTAGCTAGACACAGAGGTAGCGGATGAACTCACCCGGTTTCTAAGTGATAATGCCGCCGTCTTTGCATAGTCCTACACTGACATGCCTGGAATCTCCCCTGAGATCATCACACACAAGCTGAGCATTAAACCATCCTCCTACCCTGTCAAGCAACGGCGGAGGGCCTTCGATGAGGAAAGGTATCGTGCAATTGGGGAGGAAGTCGCTAAACTACAGAACATTGGGTTCATCCACCAAGTCAATTACCCTCAGTGGATTTCCAACCTGGTCATGGTTAAGAAACCTAGTGGAAAGTGGTGGATGTGTGTCGACTTCAAGGGCCTCAACAAGGCATGCCCTAAGGATAGTTTCCCATTACCCCGCATAGTTCAACTGGTCGATGTAATCGTTGGGCACAAGTTACTTAGCATGATGCTACAATCAAATCAAGATGCACCCCAGTGATAGGGAGTGCACCGCCTTTACCATCGACAAGGGCCTATACTGCTACAATGTCATGCCCTTCGGCTTGAAGAACACCGGTGCAACTTATCAGTGGTTGATGAATGCCATTTTCGCCGAGCATTTGGGAAAAATCATAGAGGTATACGTGGATGACATGTTGATAAAGAGCATCAAAGCCAGTGGACACGTGGTAAACCTCATAATCATATTCGTTATTCTCTTAACTTATGGTATGCGCCTCAACCCATAAAAGTGCTTTTTTGGCGTCATCGCTAGCAAATTCCTAGGTTACATAGTCAGTGAATGGGGCATAGAGCCCAATCCTGATAAGGTGCAGGCCATCCTTAACATGAAGGCTCCAGAATGGAAAAAGCACATTCAGAGCCTCCAGGGCAAGCTAACCGCCCTCTCTCGGTTCATTTCCAGACTCACTGACAGATGCCTCCCATTTTTCAAGGTCCTAAAGACGACCCACAAGAAGGTAATCAATTGGAACCCAGACTGTGAGGCGGCATTCCAAGGCTTGAAGGAGTACTTGGCAGTAGTCCCACTTCTTTCCATTCCTGTGCAAGGGGAGATACTGTACATATACCAAGCAGTATCACAATCAGCGGTAAGCTGCGCCATTGTCCGGCGAGAGGGCCAGGAGGAGCTCCCCATATTCTACGCCGGCAGAGGAATGAATGGGCTGAAACAAGATATCCCCCCTGTAATGGCTCTCTCTTGCACTTATTGTTTCCGCTAGACGCCTCCGCCAATATTTTCAAGCCCACACCATTCATGTCTTAACAAACCAACCGCTGAGGCAGGTAATGCAAAACCCTGAGCACTCTGGGCGCCTCAGCAAGTGGGCCATCGAGCTCAGCGAGTTCGACATCGACTACAAACCAAGAACTGCCATGAAAGGCCAGGCGGTGGCAGACTCCATCGCTGAGCTCACCGAGCGTTAGGATGAACCCGACCAGGGCACACAAGAGGCCAGCACATAAATGACTACTGTTGAGAACCAGCCCCCAGCAACAGTTAGACTGGAACCTCCATGTTGACGGCTCTGCTTGCGCTAAGGCCTGCGGCGCTAGAGTCATCCTCACAGGACCGGGGGACTAAAAGTAGAATACGCGTTGAAGTTCAATTTCAAAGCCTCAAACAACATGGTAGAACATGAAGCGCTCATAGCCGGCTTACTCCTCGCCATCGACTCGGGCGCTGACAGTGTTAACATATTCAGGATTCCCAATTAGTAGTTAACCAGGTCAATGGCAGTTTCCAGGTTAAGGACCAACAGTTAGCGACATACTTGGGGTACGTCAAGACACTACTCAAAAAATTCAAATTTCACACCATCACACAAATCCCCAGGGAAAAGAACACCAAGGCTGATTCACTAGCGAGGCTAGCAACCGTTTAACCACACCAATGTCCAGCGGACACCAGGGTGGAGTGCCTTGAAAAGCCAAGCATCACAAAAACCCTGGCGGAGATTTTCAACATTGAGACCAGGCCTAGTTGGATGGATGAAATCATCGAATACAAGAGCAATGGGACATTACCAGCGGATAAGGTCGAGGCGCGACAGCTCAAGCGGAGAGCAACCCGCTACAACTTACAGAATGTCAAACTTTACCGCTAGGGGTTTACTCATCCCAACCTCTGATGTCTGACCCCAGAAGAGAGAAAAGACGTGCTTACAATGATACACACTGGGGAATGTGGAAACCACTCTGGCGTTAGGTCTTTGGCCAATCGCACAATGCGACAGGGATACTTTTGGCCCACGCTCGGCGACGACGCCAGAAAGGTGTCCAGCTCCTGCCACAAATGTCAACAGTACGTTGACCTCCTCCATGACCCGACGGAACCCCTGTCAATAATTATAGGCCCATGGATCCGTTCCATGTGGGGCCTAGACTTACTGGGAAAATTCCCAACCGCTAAAGGTCAGTTCAAATACATCATTGTCACCATCGACTACAACAGCAAGTGGATCGAAGCAGAACCACTGACGGCAATAACTACCGCCAAGCTAACTCACTTCCTCTGGAAGAACATCTACTGCAGCTACGGCGTTCCCCACACAATCATCACAGACAACGGCACACAGTTCAACAACAAGGAACTCATCTCTTTCACCGCTAACTTGGGCACCAAGATGAGCTTTGCATCCATCGCTCACCCCCAAACCAACGGCCAGGTCGAAGCAGCGAACAAGATAATCAAGAAGATGCTAAAAAAGAAGCTCGACGACGCCAAGGGTTTATGGCCGGAAAAAATCCCGGAAGTTCTGTTGGCCATCCGGACTACTCCAACTTCCGCCATCGGTGAAACACTATTCTGTATGATGTTCGGTACTAAGGTCGTCCTACCCATTGAGGTCACATAACCTACCGCCAGAATCAAAGGCTACCACTCCGAGACCAACGGCAAAGGTGTCAACCTCGACAAAAAGAAAAATGCCACAAAGCCCATCTACACAACTTGCAAAACAAGCAATGGGTTTCACGTTTTTTTAACGCCAAAGTCAAAGCCTGGAACCACCAGCTGGGGGACTGGGTAATGAAGGAAGTTATTCCGCTACCAATGGCACTCCGCCCAACTTGGGAGGATCCATACAAAATTGTGGAAGTCGTTAGCCCCGGAACCTTCTACCTAATGGACAAGGATGGCGTCACAACGACCCACCCTTGGAATACCGAACGCCTTCGGTATTACTACAAATAGCCACGTCGCTACCCTAGAGCATCTTGACTTAGCTAAATTTTTGTTCAATATTTAGCTAAGGGAAGCTACCCAATGGGTACAACCCCGCTTTTGTAAACGCTGATCAGTCAGCTAATCAATGAAACGAGGAATTATTCAAACCATTGCCACCAAGTCCAGGCACAGGTTCAAGTGGTAATGCCAACAATATTCGACGGACCACATCCGCTACACTGTGCACTTGGAGCAATTTTAATTCCTTTAATGTTTCGATGATTAACAAAAGCATGTCAAAACTCTGGAGGTAAAAGCAACATTCAAGCAACAATAATCGAAAGGCATACGACACTGAAAATTTTCAAGCACACTTCGTCTATTCAAGTTCGGGACTCCCTGCCCAAAAACAGTCATTACAAAATATATATATATATATATATATGCAGGCCTCTGCGGCATTACAATACGAAAGTGTGGCGGAAGGCAACGTCTTCAACAATTCTCAGCATCGCCCTGCTCACCCTCGGACAGTGGTTGTTGTGCGCCCATACGACTTGTTTGATCAGAGCCATGCGCAGTCGGGCTTGGGGTCATGATGGTCTTGTCCGCCCTGGTACGATCTGCCAGAACATTGGCCCTAGAAACCTCAGACTCGGTAGGCACCGTAGTCCACTGGGAGTCTTTCGCCGGGTCATGCTCACTCTCCCCACTGCTGGAGAGCACGCCAGGCTGAACCGTCGAGGACCCGCCCCCTGGGGCTGACAGCTGGATGGGTGTGCTAGTGGACCCGGACGCCTTCGCCCTGTCAATGGCGCCCTTTTTATTCAGAAGCTCTAAGTTGGCAGCAGCACTGGCCTTCGCCGCCTCCGTCAAAGCTTGCTTATATGCCACAGACTCCTTGAAGGCATCCACAGCGGCGATCGTAACACCGCTCCTCTCCACCTCCAGCTAGGTAGCCACACCCTTTAATCTCTTCACCTCGGCGGATTTGGCGGCAGGTCTTTCTGAAGAATGTCGATCCTCTTAACCTTGCCCGCCATTTGCTCTTTCAGCTAAACTATATCCTGCTGGAGCATGTTGATGTGGTCGTTCCGCTCAAGGTTTTGCTCGATGGCCACTCTCAGCTTGCCACGAGCATCCAAGGCATCACATTCCGCCTTGGTCAGCTGCCACTCTTTATCCGCCAATCTAGCCTGAGCATCTACCAACCCTCCCCGCTAGACTTCGAGCTCCTCCCTCAACTGTCGCTCTACCTCAGCTGCTTCGAAACAGCAAGGAAGAGCTCGTGCAACCCTACGTACAGATGGCCAAAGGCCGATCCAAACGGTGACTGCTGTAGCACTGTTGGGCGGACGGTTCCATCCAATCCGCCTAATCCCAGCCTCTCCTAGAGGTGGAATAGAAACCCCTGCTCGGGATCGGTCAGGAATTCATCATATGCTGAAAAAGAATCCAAGCCGCGAGTCTGCGTCTCCCCTGCGACAGCTACAGTCACCCTCGTCCTCTTCTACTACTGGCGAACCCCAACAGGCACCGACTCATCCGAGTCATCCATGACAGGGCCATCATTCTGCTGCCGCTTAGGCAGCACGGCACCCGGGGCGGTACCCACCTTGGCAGATTCTGTGGCTCCAGACCCGCAATTGAAACCTACCCCTGCTGCGGCACCGCCTGCTCCTTATGAGGCCCCCGCCGCTGGACTTGCATTTTCTCCCCCGCCCTCTCGGGAGCACGATTGACATGGCTCCCGCTAGCAGTCTCCTGCTCGGGAAGACCTTCAGTCACTCCCACAGCCTGATTGGAGAGGGCAAGGTGTGAGTAGTGTGGCATGGCCAACACCACTGGAGCATTGAGGGAGTTACCACCAGGGTCTATGGGTCAACGGTGGTCTGCTGCGCAGCAAGTCCGGCGGCGTACATTCCCTACAAGAAGTTCTGCAACTCCGCACGATCCATTGCCTTATCAAAGGCGTCGCGGCTCGCTTTGTTCCCGGCGGTGAGTCTACAAAGCACAACGTTAGTCAGTATAAAAAAATAAAAAATAAACTTTAATGCAGGATTGGCAGGAAATACTTACCAAGGGCACGTGTCAGCCGTAGATCAACCAACAACTCCTAACCAGTGAGTAGGCGGAGGTCAAGCAAATTGTGATTCTTCCAGCAGCCCTTGATCCTTGCCACGCGGCACTCTTCCTTGGGAGTTAAATTGAATCACAGGCCCGCTACAAAAGTATAAGCAGTGGTCAAAAAAAAAAAAAAACAAGGCATCACGTGGTATAAAACCGCCAAGTCTGAGTAACGGGAAACAACGTCAACCTCAAATTGGTTGGAACTCCGACTTAATCCTAAACGTCAGAGATCCTTCGTTCACCCCTGCATCGTACTCCCAACCACTGGTTGCGACGCAATAGTTAGCCCGCCAGAAGGACATGGAATTCTTCGTATTCTCGACCAGCTTGGGCGCACCCTGACGACGGGTCAAATTTACTTGCCCACTGCAGCCCTGTCGCTTCACATATACAAGCTCGTAAAAGTGAAGCACTTCTGCCACGGTCAGCCCTTCACAACCAGACAGACACCAGTGCTAGTTCAAAGCCAATAGTAGCCTCCACAAGTTGGGACAGATCTGCCCAAACGCAAGGTTGAACTCGCAGATCAAAATTTAGAGATTTGGCAGTAGTGGCAGCGTCACCCCCTGGCAGAAGATGGCTTCGTGGACAACGGCATATCCCGCCGGGCAAAATAGAAGCTCTCACATCACCTGTCGGTGGACGCAGCTTCACTACGCCAGGAAGACGGAATATCCTCTTTAGACGATTTACCACTGCTGCGGTCATTGGCCCTACAGTCTGATCCACCGGAGTCTCATCGCGAATGACCCTCGCGGTTTCTACTTCATCACCCTCAACCTCTCTGTCCTCGGTGGAACCGCTGGCTGCGCTGTTACTCGCTAGTCTCTCCTCACTACGCTTGTGGGCGGCAACCTCCTCCTTCACCCTAGAACTCTCTACACGACCAGCACTACCCATTGCCACCTCCCAGGGTATGGTCTGTAGTGGCTCGATGTCTAACGGTTCGGACAGTGAGGTTCCTGCATGGGCAAACGGACGCAACGAGTCAATAAAGACCTTATCTGCCACGCTAAACCACACGTCAGACCTGGAATCCTCACTGGTCGAGATCTCTACGATGCTAGCCATCACAAACTTTAAAACCCAAACCAGTCAGTTCAAACAGGATCTAAACTCACCCTTATCTTTGTTTTCACCCAAGAACATCTAGAACACCCATACCCAGAAAACCTAGAAAATGCCAAAACAAGAACAAAACGCACTCACTCCAACCCAGATTCGACCATCTACCAGGGCAAGAATCCTCAATCTCCTATTAAACACCCAAAACCCATCCCCAAACACAACTCTAGACCCTTAGAGACACCAAGAATGCCAGAAACCACTTCGAAAAACAAAAAACCAGAAATCGACAGAAGCAAACAAAAAACCAATAAAACAGGAACGAGATTTGAGGCTACCAACCTCAACGACAGAAACTCTGGTATGCTCGAAATTGCTTGACTTCACATCAAGAAATCTTAGTCTTCCAGAGATCGACAACTGCACGGAGATTGCAGAACCTTCTCAGATCTCATAGCAAGGCTTGAGAACGACGATAATAGGTAAAAGTACAAAGTGTTAAACCTCTGGGTTTCCCTCTCTTTTATGTCAACATCAAAGCAATCTAGGCCGTCCGCTGAAAAACGACGCCACACAACAACCGAACACGTGGCCCACGATCGCACTTAATCTCTTGATTAATCAAGGCGTCGCCTCAATTACAAAATCCATGATTACTCGCATTAATGGCGAGGAGACAAGCGTGCTGTAGTGACGTTATTCCACACGCTAACCCAATACATGTCGACCACGTGTTGAACATCCTCAGACGAAGCGTCCAGCCGAAGCAACCATCAAGGAGGCAGGTCACAACTCATAACTCATCGGGCAGTCTCCGCTAAGCGCAACTACTCTAGCGGAACTTCTCCCTTCATCTTGCAAGTGAGACAATCTCCGCTAAGCGCAACTCCACTAGCGGAACTTCTCCCTTTTCATCTTGCAAGTGAGGCAGTCTCTGCTAAGCGCAACTCTGCTAGCGGAACTTCTCCCTTTTCATCTTGCAAGTGAGACAGTCTCTGCTAAGCGTAACTCCGCTAGCGAAACTTCTTTCATCTGGCGAGGCAGTCTCCGCTAAGCTCAACTCCGCCAGCGGAACTTCCCCCTTTTCATCTTGCAACGGAGCATAACCCTGCTCACTGGGCCACCACCAAGGTCCCAGCAACACTGCTTGCCGCTCACTATCAGCGGAGGGACTTCCACCAACGGCGATTCCCAAGACAACGCCTCGTCTTGACAACAACCGCTATGTGGCATTACAGTCAGGCTACGCCCCTCCGGGACACGGGGACACGTCAACAATACAACAGCCCTGATTAAGCACGTTGACCACCGCCACTTGGGTATCAAAGATTGGGCTCGCTACCCAACACCCTCTGCTCAGTGCAGCTCCCCTCATCAAACAATATACCTACCAAACGGAGGTCTATCTTAGCCGGAGAGTGGGGGACCCCCGGGGGGGGCCTAGCAGGGGCCCACCCGAAAGGGTACAAAGCGTTTGCTCAGTAAGTCCATGGTTGACAACACACTGATGCTAATTATGCCTTTGCGAGTCTAGCGGAAATAACGCTTCGAACCGCTAGGCAACTCCCTAACCAAGATTGCCCTCCTTGACTGGGGACTTGGGGGACTTGTACTTACAAGATCATTTGCAAGCATAATTAGCTACAATGAGCCACGCTCATACTACCGCCAGCGGTACCAACTCCCTCCAAAGGAGTGACCTACGGGAACACAGCCAAGCAGCCTACCGCCTGAGCCACAGCTTACCCCCAAATCACGGCCGATGAGCCGCCACGCGCCGTGCCAAGACAGCATCAGAAGCTCCAGAAGCTGGGGACTGAAGCACATCAGTCCCACATCAAAAACATGGAGAAGATCAGCTCCCTCCTCACCTATAAAAGGTTTTCTCCACTCTCCTCATTAATTAAGCATTTACTACTCACCTACTGTTACTTTGTCAACATAAATACATCGACTAACTTAGGCATCAGAGAAGAGAAGACAGCCCAACGCGGTCTCCCTCTGACACCCTCTGTATTTTACTTGACAGGTAAACGGAAGCTCTGAATATCACAACTAGCGGTCCGCCCATCAGATCAGCGTTAACCAAGGTTCAGCTACCGCTGAACTTTTAGACATTAACAAATAACAGAAAAGAAAAAGTACAAGAATGGAACGGGTGCAAAACCACAACCTTCCCAAAAGAAAAAAAAAAATAGAGCTTTTTACCAATAACTACAAAATGACACTACTATTTACCAATAGCAGACTCCAAAACCAATAGCCCGTGCGGTCAACAACCATTAGCCCATCATAAAGAAAGAACACTCAAATATTAAGAAATTTATGAAACATGCCACTGACTAATATAAACCATTTCTCCCAAAATCATAGCGACCCCAAAATCTAAACCGCCTGAAAGTCAAAACATCTAGGCTCCAGGGAAGCAAGGGTGCTACCAGGCGATGAAGCAAGGGGCAACCCGGTGGCAAAGCAAGGACGCAACCTAGAGGCAAAGCAAGCACGCGACCTAAAGGCAAAGCAAATTCATGACCCTGGTGGCGAACCAAGCGAACCACCCCGGCTGCAGAGAAGCAAGCGAACGACCCCGGCAGGGAACCAAGCGGGGGACCCCGGGGAGAACCAAGCTAGCAACCAGGATGGTGAACCAAGTACAAAACCCGGGCAGCGAACCAAGAGCGAGACCCCGGCGGAGAAGCAAGGCCACGACCCCAATGGCGAAGCAAGGGGGCAACCCTTCAATCCTGGCGGAGAACCAAGCAAGCGACCCCAACGGCGAAGCAAGGGCTCGACACCGGTAGGTCAGTAACTATAGTCTTGAAGGTCAGTAGCTATAGTCTGATTATGCATTCAACACTGTCGAAATTCGATTATGCTTAGTAGCTTTAGCTGAGAAATTTTGGTTGAGAAATTCTTAGGCTTTTGGAATTTGGTGGAGTTGTACTGATCTTAATTTGTTTATTTCTGCAAGCCTCAGCAACATTTTTTTGCAGGTCAGTAGCTATAGTTTGATTATCAGTTTTGTATTATAGGTCAGTAGCTTTAGTTTTGTGTTTATGGTACTTTCTTATTGGATCTTAATTTGTTTGTTATTTTTACAACACTCAGCAACATTTCGTTTGCAGGTCAGTAGCTATAGTCTGATTATCAGTTTTGTATTGAGGGTCAGTAGCTTTAGTTTTGTGTTTATGGTACTTTCTTATTGGATTGGTGGTGTTGTGTAATGTTAGTTTGACAAAAAAAATTGTTGCTTTTTTTGGTTCTGTGTTCTTGCAAGTTCATGGATTAGTTGCAAAATTTGCTGCTTGTATCATCTACTTCTTTTTGTTTTTTCTTTTCCAATTTTTGACTCAGAAAGAAATGGAAGAAACTATAAGGATTAGGCTCCAAGTTTAGTGATAGTTCTTATGTGTTTGAATGCTATGATTATTGAAGAGAAAGGATTAGAGTTGTTTCAACATATTTGAAGAGAAAGGATTAGAGTTGTAATCGCCAAAGCATTTTTGGGCACACTTCATCATCCCTTATGCTCTGTGTTGTCGGTTGACTTGCAGGATTGAGCTAATGAAAGCAATGCTGAAGTGAGCAAACGCAAGAAGGCCAGGCCAGTATACTACTGGGGATCAGTACACTACTGTGGGTCAGTATACTGCTGGGGCTAGTATACTATTAGGGGTGATATACTACTGGGGATCAGTACACTACTGTGGGTCAGTATACTGCTGGGGCTAGTATACTACTAGGGGTGATATACTACTGGGGATCAGTACACTATTGCTTGTATATGGAAGCAACAAAGCCAGAGATAAATGATAGTGTTCAAGTTTCATATTATAATATGTATAAATAATTTTTGGAATTATTAAATAAATGAGTTGTTTCTAAGAAAAACAAAGACGGAATATAGAAATATTATTTTTTTCATAATGCTACTGAAATTCAGCAGTGTTAATTCATATTATCAAATCCACAAGGGCAGATTTGTAATTTACTTGCCAATAGAAATAATTCAAAAAGGAAATGAATCTGACAGCAAGATATAATACTTTATGCATGGGCCCTACACACTAGCTCATGGGAATTTAAAAAAACAGGTCTGCTGATGGTAATTTGTGAAAAAAAAGTGTAGGTAGTGATAATTTGCTAAAAAAAATAAGCAATATAAAGAAACAACACCCAAACTACAAAATATAAAACCAATTATACAAAGAAAAATACTTGTGGATTGGGTGCTTTGAATAGAATCTTAGGTGACCAACGAACAAACAGCCAGATTAATAACCACGATTCAATAAAGTCTAGTTTGCAGCACCTGTTCCTTTAGAGCTAGATTAATACAAAGTGCAACCATTTAGAATATCATAAGGCACAACATCTCATGCTCTCTTCTTTTATCTTTCTTGTTTTCCGTTCAAATGATACTAAGAATACTGATAGTTCGAAATACCCAAGTAATCCATATGCAAATAGTTATTGAGCTCACTAGGCGAGTAGGCCGACTATCATACTATGTAAACCTTGCATTTGAAATACTGAAGTTTTCAATTATGGCAGTTGTTGCATTGCCTTCTCTAAAATTATAAGTGTAGCGAAAATTCATTTGGTAAACATTAGAGAGACAGTTGTGTCAATGAAGTCTTAGTTTTCATGGAGAAAGTGAGACAAGCAAAGTAGCAAACACACCAGAAAAATCACTTTTTTCCATATACAAATATTTATTGAGCTCACTAGGCGGGCTATCATACCATGTAAACCTTGCTTTTAAAATACCGAAGTTTTCAATTATGGTAGTTGTTGCATTGCCTTCTTTAAAATTATATATAAGTGCAGCGAAAATTCATTTGGTAAACATTAGAGAGACAGATGCGTCAATGAAGTCTTAGTTTTCATGAAGGAGAAAATGACCTCGAAGTGAGACAAGCAGTCACACTAGAAGAATCACTTTTCAACCAAAGATCAAACCAACCTCTAGTGAAGGAATTTTCAACCGCCAAAATAATATCATGGAGTTCAGCATATAAAGAAGAATTTCAGCCTAAGGATTTTGACAGAAGCTTCCTAAGAAGCCACCAAATGCATCATGAAAAACTCTTCCGCAAGCTGCAAAGTCTAGATTGCCTTTTGTTAAGCGATTAGTATTCATTTTAACCTAAAGTAAAATTGGCGATTTCCGTAGTACATGCTGAATCTTGGGAGCCTTTCCACGTTTTGGAACAACTTCAAGAGAAGACAATAAATAGGATAGTGATCTGGAGCAAAACAACTAATTTTTTCACAAATAATATGAGTGGTTTGGAAGGATAATAATAAAAATTAAAAAAAAATTGTATATTTGGTTTTAAATGTCTAATAACATTTTTGGATTTGCAACAATTTTTCTACTATTTATTTAAGTGGAATATTGATGGACTAGAACTTAAGGTCTTATACTACATTGTGAAGAAAAATATTATTAGACCAACTAGAATATAGTTTTGTTTTACAAGTTAGCTGTGGTTTCTTTATTTTTAAATAAGAAAAATGTTACAGTATAAAAGCAAGAGAAGTTTTATATACACATCCCCAATTACTTAATGCACACCCCATATATTTTTTTGTCATCAAAATTCCATTTATACCCCTCATCATTAATAATAACTAAAAACAAAAACAAAGAAGAGTCCACAAAAATAAAGTAAGAAATAAATGCTTTTATATATCAAAATATTAATTAAATATTTTTATGGGTTAAATTTTGGGGCCGTGACCACTTACCCAATTTCAACTTAAAGATTGCCCACTTATTCCACTAAGAGTTTTTTAACCTCATTTACCCAATCTAAAATCTATTGTCAGTTTTGCCCCTATTGCTTAAATTGAAACTCATCAATCTCTCTCTCTCTCGACGACGCCGGCTCTCGCCATTGCAGCGTCGAAACTCGTCATCGTGCTCTCCGCGGCCAGGCTCGAAGCCAAGCCGACGGTCCTCGTGGCTGAGAAGCTCGGAGAGGCAGGGCTGGACCTTCTGAAGGAGTCGACGACCGCCAATAGAATCGGGTACGTCTTCGATTTGCTTCTGTCTCTCTCGCCGGAGACTGATCATCACGGAAATCGCAACTTGATTGCATCTCCGGTCTCGGGCTGCAACCGGAGTAGTTGTTTTTAAAGAGAGCTTTAACGATTTCTAAAATTTCGGGAACATCTTCGCCGACTCGGCTATGGATTTTGGGTTTCGGATCCTCCACCACCACAACCTGCGACTATTTCCAAGACATCAGCGACCTCTTTGCCTCCGACCCTCTTGTTGCTTTATGAGTTTGTAATAATAACTTCCACCGGTTGGTTTTTTCTGGGTGGCCCTATTTTTTGTTTTTTGGTAAATTTGGCAAAAGGCTTATAAGGAAAGAAGAAAGAAGAATGAAAAAAAAAAAAGTTTTATTGAGTAGTTATACATGTCTATCACGGGGAAATAATATGATTATTGGGAGGGAATAATATGAGTAGGGTAAATTTCGCAAACAGTATACCAAGTAAAAGCCACTAATCATTCTTATACACAAAGTTTCAAACCAAACATTTCGGTACACGAAATCTGAAACTCAACCCACTATCAGTACACGACGTCAATTTTTGACACCAAAATGTCCATTATGCCCTCAGTTCTTTTTTTTTTTTAATAATTTTTTTTCTGTTATTTTTTTTTTCCTTCGTTTTATCTCTTTCTTCTTCCTTCTTCCGGGCTCACTCCCTCGCTTCCAACGCCGCCTTCCTCACCTCGCATAACAGAAAAAAAATGACTTGAGTCATTTATAAACGAAGGAAAAAAAAATAATAGAAAAAAAAATTATTAAAAAAAAAAGAACTGAGGGCATAATGGACATTTTGGTGTCAAAAATTGACGTCGTGTACTGATAGTGGGTCGAGTTTCAGATTTCGTGTACCGAAATGTTTGGTTTGAAACTTTGTGTATAAGAATTATTAGTGGCCTTTACTTGGTGTACTGTTTGCGAAATTTTCCCATATGAGTATTGGGGGGGGGCAATAATATGCATATAAATTGATCAATTGTATCTGTAGTGTATTTATTTTGGTTTTGGGAGTTTATGCAATTCACTGGAGGGCAATAATATGATTATTGGAGGCAATAATATGAGTATTGGGGGACAATAATATGATTACTAGGGGGCAATAATATGGTTACTAGGTATTATTAGGGGGCAATAAATTCAGACATCGGAAATCCGGACACCAGTTCGGTAGCCGGATTCGGATTCGGCTTCCGGTCTCCGGATTCCTGTAACCGGCTGCCGGATTCCAATCACCGGAGTCAGCGGCCTGCTACTGGTCACCAGAGTCCGACAAGGTATCCGACGACTTCTCTCTATAAGTGAGAAAGAATGAGAGGGCAAAAAAGTCCCAAAAATAAATAAAAAAGAATAAAAAAAAGTATTAATTGGGTAATAGGGAAATAATCTCTTAGAGTGTTTGGGGTTGATAGGGTTAAAAAACTTTAGTGGAGCAAGTGGGCAATTTTTAAACTGAAATTGGGTAAATGATCATTTCCCCTTAAATTTTCTCCTCGTCTTCATATTACAATCCATCTCTTCAAGATCATATGTATAAAACCAAATTTGTTGAAACAAAGTGAAAGAAGTTATAAAACCATCAAATATATCTTAGATACATGAATACATCATGACCAATCACTTTATTTGCAAACCAACCACCATGACTCATTCTTTACCGATTTTAATATTGACCATGACTATATCGATCACGAAGATATTGACATACATTGAATAATTTAAAATCTTAGAGACATCAAGTTTTTCAACTTGAAAAACAACAAAGGTAATCTTCTAGCGATATACCAACCTCATTTATATGAGAAAGAGGAAAAACAATTAGTAAATATCAATATGGTAAGTGCCGAAATTAATTAGCAATTAATTCCACAATAAAGCAAAAAGAATGTATTAAATAAATATTTGTGATACATAGCCTACATATTTTTTTTCCTTCAGTTTTTCTCATTTATTTATTTAATGAGGAGAGGTAGAGATGGAAGTTTGATAAAAAAATGTTATAAAAAAAAATAAGGGATGTGCATTAAGTAATTGAGGGAGTGTATTGAAAATTTCTCTATAAGCAATCAAATCCATTTAGATATCTCCTTCTTGTTTAATATTCATTTTCTCTCTTGCCTCAAGGGTAAATCTAAAAATAAATCTATAAGTACCTACACTTCCCTGTTTAGTTTCCACCTCATTTTTGTCATAAATCTAAAAATTTCATGGGCCCGAACCTAGACAGAGCTTTTTCAGGCTCATTTTCCTGATTTTCTGGCCCAAATAGGCCTGAAAAAAAAAAAAAAAAACTTAGAATAGATCGTGCCTGGAGTTTTGAACAGCTCTAGAGGAGTCAGACCGAGTTGAGCTTCATGAGTTTGAACGTACGAACAAAGGCGCCAAGACGTGGCCTATAGGAAAAATGAATCCTGACCGTACGATCTTCACCTTGTTGGCCTTCTCCAGTGAGAGGTTAACTAGTGACACGACAACGTTGACTTGAACTGTGCTGTAACGCAAGACAATCAGAGATCAGAGGGCTGAGAGCACCCGCGGTGTGCAGAGTGAAACCTGAAGCTCCTCTTTCGTCTTGGTCACCTTCCTCAGAGAAATAACCGCTTCCCCTTGCTCGACTATGACAGAGCTATTAAGCTTTGACATCAATTCTTCCTCTTCTAGAGTTGAATTGATCATTGGAACCGGAATTTGGCTTTTTGTTTCATGGTAACCCTAAACGCTATGGGCTTTTTGTTTCAAGGTTGGTTGGGGTTGGTAAGGTACGTTGTTGAGTAGTGATGAAAATGATTGTCACGCCCCGAATCAGGTGGTGGTGAGATTTGATACCTAATATTAGATTTGAGACGTGCTCGTAGAATTTCAAAATCGAACTTAAAAACAACACCAAATAACTTTTTCAGAAATCGTTGAAAATAAAACATTTGAAATAACAAAACTCAAATAAAGAGAATTTACATTGTATTCTCTAGTCTAACTTGCTCTTGTCATCAGCAATCTTTTTCGAGTCTCGTAAACATAAGCATCGTATCGTCTTGTCCTCTCGATAAACGTCTCGTACCTCATAATGCACCTGAACAATAATCTATAGGGGGTGAGCTTTCGCTTAGTAGGGATAAACTTCTTTAGGTTATTCTTAACTATATAAAACAATTAAGTTATCAACCAATATTTTATAAATGATAACAATTGATGCATGTATGCCAAATGAGCTTCACGTAATTATTCGTTAGTTTATATATTAAAACATGAGAGTCTACACGTTCCATACAGTGTACTTTACCAACCAATGGTGGCCTTAGATGTTTAGAATATATGATCTAACAATCTATAAGGATTCAATCCGCATATCCCTTTTGTTAGTCAATCAAGATTTGAGATTTAACTCAATCAATGGCATATAGTTCAACGATTTCAATTGTAATGCTATTTATCAATTTAATAGAAAAGGTTTCCCGAGAGACCCTACATGGAAACATAAGTTTTAACTGCAACGTTACACAAGGCTAATAACACTGCAACTCGCATTGTGAATAACTTGTGTCCGATAGCTGAATTACTGGTCAACATCTATCGATTAGTCTTCATAATTACTCTTGACACCCAAAACACCTTTCCACCCATTTTTCGACACCTTTAGATTCGATTTTATTTCAAAGCTTCCAAATATCAATTCAAATTCCAAAACAGAAATAACTCAATCATTACTTCCTTTCATCCAAATCTCCGGAATTACTCTGGGCACCCAAATCAATACGATCAAGTCCTTAAATTTACTAAGGACACCCAAATCCTTGTTCAACAATAGTTATAGAAAAAGGTACTTCAAGTTGGTTCTATCAATTATTCCCAAATAAACAATTGACCAAAAGTTTGAAATACGGTATTTTCGTTAATGGGTGCAAGTCCTCACGATTACCAAGAGCACCTAATCTTTTGTTCTTCCTAGGGGTCGTCAATGGGCAGCCTTGCCCAAAATTAATGGGCTCGGGCCGGGCCGGGCCGGGCCAAAACATATTTTTTTTATTTTTCGGGCCGGGCAGGGCCGGGCTTCTCTTAAAAATCAAGGCCCAGGGCCGCCCATGGGCCCAGGGCCTTACGGGCTTTTTAGGGCCGGGCCGGGCCGGGCTTTTTTGGATGGGCAGGGCCGAGCCCATTATATTTATATGTCATATTATTTTGTTAAAAAAAATACAAAAACCTATGAAAAAATGATGATATGTTAATTATTGAACAAAATAAAATACAAAATTAAAAAAACATATGGCCTAATGCAATAATTAGTTCAATATAACTACATAAAAATATATTAATACAAAAATTAAATGGGCTTTTGGGAGGGCTTATAAGGCCGGGCCGGCCGGGCTTTAATGGGCATATAACGGGCCGGGCTTGGGCTTTGAACCCTCCGCCCTAGCCCTGCCTCATGCCCAATGGGCAGGGCCGAGATGGGCTTTTCTGCGGGCCGGGCAGGGCTTTTGCCCACTGGGCCGGGCGGGCGCCCATGGGCTTTTAGGCCCGCGGGCCAAATGATGACCCCTAGTTCTTCCCTTCCTTTTTACCTTTTCAAAGTGAAATTCGGAAGCAACCCGCTTCTATGCATCCTGCTCTCACCTATTATCTTTTCTAATAACAAAAGTCTTGACTCCATCTGTACGTCTGTTTCTGTTTCAAGGCTTCTAAACATCAAACTGAACTGTCTACTTAATTCAAACTCTAACAGTTCATTTTCCTAAATTAATTCACAATTGTAAGCACACAAACAACAATATCTACTATACTGCCTTTACACCAATTGTACCACAACGATCCAATTCCAAATCTGCATCCCAACTTCAAATCAAGCTCTGCCAGTCTTGTGCTTGAAACCTCTGAAATCAAACTTCAAATAATCATCAGCGGGTTTTTATCACTACTAAGATCAAAACTTTTTTGCACCGCACAGAATGATACCTAACTTTCCAAAGTGATCAAAGAGGTACCTAAGCTTATAAAAATTGGTCAACTTCATACCTTCGTCTATTTTCAGTCACATCTCCGTTAAAACTAAGGGTGTATATAACATTTCACTCAATTTTTAGTTGGAAATGACAATATTATTCTCTATTTCTTTGTCTTTCTCTTTTTATGTTCTCATTCTTCCTTATTTTTTTTCAATCTACATATTACATCTAGTCATCTATAACCTAACTATCCAAGTTTAACTCTTCCTTACTTGTGATTGCCCAACTTTAGCTCAATCATCTATCTTCTGCATATTGCATGTATAACCGAAGTTTTTTTCTTGTTATGTAAGAGCAGTTGGATCAATGGTAATTAAGCTACGAAACTGCGTGAAAATACAATGGTCTCACCACCAACCTCTTCCTCCTCCGCGCCATTAATGGCACCATAAAATTGTAATTTGAATTAATTTTTTTTTTTACAGAATTGGAACCCGAAACTGAAAAACAGAGATCCACATATGCAAAATCAAACTCATAAATTAAATTGATATGTGGTCAGAGAGGTCATCAACCATATATAACCCAATCTTCTTCTTTCTATTAAAAACAAATAAGGTTGGGATGTTTCCCACAAACTTCAAAAAAAAAGAAAAAGGGGGTGAGAGAGAGGTAGATGATAGAAGAAGAAGAGAATCAACCAAGTAAAATAAAAAATAATTAAAAAATAGTTTTTATGTGAAAATACTATTATAACCTCACAAAACACCTCACACGCACCACATGTGATCAATTTTGACAGAGAAGTGACTAAAAATAAGCTGAGGTATCAAGTTGATTTGTTTTTAAAACTTTAGGTATCATTTTGATCACTTTTGAAAGTTGGGTATCAATCTGTCAGCTGCAAAAACATTTAAACACCGTTGGTGATAAAAACTCTTCGTCAGCCTGTTTGGCTCCACAAATCAGTCTGGTTGCAAACAGTCTCTTTTGAGCGTGCGTAGGTGTGCCAGCACCGTGGAGTGCAGTCGTCGAGGAGTCCCTTGACCTGACTTCTTCTCAAACGCTGTGGACGAGGAGAGCACCAACCTCGTCACAAGGTTCTTTTCAATGTCTTCCGGAAAAGGACTTCATGCCTTACGGAAAAGGACTTCATGCCTTACGGATAAGGGCTTGTGTTGTGATCTCTTTCATTCACCGAATCGATACTCAACGTTGTAGGTTAAGCAGAGCAATCACTGGGAAGTTTGGAGAAAGCACGGGTTTGCCAAAGCGTATTCTTAGCTTCGCTGGGTTGCGAGGGCGTTACCCTTGTTTCGTTGGGTTGCAACTAGGTTGCAGGTAGGTTTGCTCCGAGAGGCTTTGATAATATGTGCGATTAGTTGATTGAAGAGAGTTGTCCTTGTTTCGTCCTTGAAACCTGATATTTATACCCCTAGAGTTTCGACTGTTCCTTGCCATAAAAAGATTATTGATTGAAGTTTCCTATTCAATCTCTGCTACTTGATTCCAATAAGGGCTCGTTTTCCTTATGGATCTTCTTGGAATGGATGAAGCTATAACCCAAACCCAAGTAGACTTAATTTTGGGCTGCAGGTATCAGCCCGCTATACTAAATTCCCTAAAAGGTTCTTAATAAAATTACTTTTGGACTCAAATACAGCCAATGAACAACTATAAACAATCAAATACATCCACAGTAAGCATAAAACCCAGAAAGCCTGCAACCGACCTTTGCACGTCCAATTTTACAACTTCAACAACGAAAATCAAATTATTGCTTCGTACTCAAAGTTTCATGTCATGGTCGGAAACTGACCAAGGAAGACAAAAAACCACCACTGTGAACTATGAACAGTAAACAGAAGGTGTCCAATCCACTACCTAAACCCCATTTCTTCAGTCTTAATCAAAACTGAAAATTAATTCTACCATCTTGTAGACGATTGATGTTTTGGTTTGTCGTCGACAGTTGCTGGAACTGCCGGAAAACATGGAAACTCACCGGAAACCCCAAAATTCTTCTCCCCTTCGATTCTCTCTCATGCCTTATCATCTGGATAAACCAACACTATAGATAGGTCTGCGAGGTCGAGAAAAAACTTCTGACACCGGTGAAATGCCTTGATTTGGTCGGAATCGAAAAACCCAATCGGAAACCCGAAAACCATTCGAGCTTCATCCTGCCGTCCTTGTTGCTATTTTAGAGAAGGAAGGACCGAGTCCGCTTCGCGCCGCCAAAAAAAATCAAGAGAACCGCGCCGGTCCAACGTTGAGAGGTGCCGGAAAGTGGAGATGATATCGGGTCACCGTCGATGCAAACGGGTCGAGGATCCGGGTTGATCTGGGTCCCGATCTGATCCGTCTCAACCTGATCCCATCTTATATATAATTGAATCTGACGACCTCGATTAAATGATCCTTGTAATCAACGGTCCAGATGTGGACAACTTGAAAATTCTATTTGTAATTATATTTTTGGATATTACCAACTTCCAAAAATCATTAAAAATAGAACAGGTCTCCGAAAAATCCTCTGAAAATTTTTACGAACTCGTAATGACATCTAGTTTAATTCTAGGGGCTAAAAAAATAAAATTTGACAAACCAAAAATTTCAATAACTTTTAAAAGCTATAAAGAGTTTAAAAATAATAGAAATTCAATTAAAAATGGCTCAAAATTATTTTTCCTTCAAAAATAAAAAACCAAATTTCTGAGATCTCACAATGAAATTGACATTCTAATACATGTTGTGGCACATAAACTTCATCCTCACCCGTGAGTTGTTGTTGTAGTCGGTCGTACACCAAAGCAAGAGCCTATAAAGATATTATAGATGTTTCAAGTCCCGAAATTATGCTAACTACACTAAATCATAATTAAGTGGCTCTAATAATTTGTAACTAAAAAGCAGCATGTCGAATTATTCCTAGCTAAATCATAGATAGACATCTTGAAACTTGTGCGCAAGATTATGTTGATCATAAGGAAAAAAATTCTAGGGTGTGGATTTTGTTGTGCTTAGCTACAAAACTTGTAGTACATCCAATAACGTGAATTTTAGTAGCTAATTCCGTGAAGAGAATTGTATGCACCGATAGTGCAAGTGCACAGTCAGTTATTTTAATCTCTAAAAAAATAACAGCCACTTATCTAATCCACTCCTTTATATATTTTAATACAAAAAAAATACATTCATTCATATTGCAAGTACCCATGCACTGACGGTGCATGGAATACACTCCCCTAATTCCCTCATTGATAAATTATGTCCTCTACTAAAGACAATTTAGACATTGATAGCTAAACATGTTTATTCTGAATGCAAAATGGTGGTTCTAGGACCTCCCATACTTAGTACACCTCTAATTTACTTTTTAGAATACTTAAAAGGCTAAATAGACCTCCTTATTTTTACCAAAAGACCCTTGAACATAAGATACAATAATATGTTACTCTACTTTTTATCTCTATCTTCAACATGAGAAGAAGAATGAATCAAAATCACATGATATTACTCTCTTATGAGTAGGTCTCTCCTCCACCAAAATTAATTAGAGGTTCTCGATCTTGATATGTTGCTGGAATCCTTTTGAATTTGCTAAAAGAATGAATTAATTCAAAGGTTTTGGATTGGAAGATCGAGTAATAACTATATCATAATACCCAATGAATTTAGTTTAAGGAAATTCCAAATCAGATTGTTTTGAATTTATTTTTGTATCAAAATGATGGGTCATGTATAGAAATTATTGTTTTTCCTTAATTATTTTAGGTAAATTTTAAAACTATATGTCAATATAAGGAAATTCTGGAAAAATAAAAAATAAAAAATCAATTTAATTGAATGTTATATTTAGGGAGGTAATTTAAGAAGAGTATTTTTTTTTTTCAGTTTTCTCTCTTTGTCCTTATTTGTCTTTTCATATGACTTGAAAAAAGTTGGAGGTCTAAATATCAAATTTGGAGGTCCGACTAGAATCACTCATAGAATTTGTTGTGTTTTTTTTTTTTTAATTGTAGAATGCCCTATATTTTTAAAAACACATTCTCTATTCTAAATCTGGGAATACCTTATGAACAGTGTTCTCATTATGAATAGTGCTCTTCCTTTTTTGCCTCTACCATTTGCTACTGATTTACCCCCAACTGCATTTTGACTCTGTTGCACTGCTTAGTTTTTCTAGTTTTAGTTCTTCAACTTGCACACAGAGAGAGAGAGAAAGAGAGAGAGAGAGAGAGAGAGAGAGAGAGAGAGAGAGAGAGGTGGTGATATTAAGGAAGAGGAAAATTCTTTTTATTCATCACAAGATTGATCAAAGAGAGAAGAAGAAGAGAAGGAAGTGAAGAAGAAGAGGAATTTGGATAATTGGGTATTGATCTGAAGCACTTGGTTTTTTTTTTTTTTTTTTAATCCGTTTTTTTTTTTGAATTTCTTCTAGGTTTTGTTTTGTGGTATGATGCTTGGGTTGGTTATTGTAGTGGAAAAAATTGGGTTTCTATTGGGATTTTCAATCAGCAAAATATCTGCTTCTCTTTGAATTTGTTTCTTTTTTTGTCAGCTTTCTTCTGGGTTTTGAAGTTTGATGCTTGGTTGATTAGTGTAGTGGTAAACATTGGGTTTTTATTAGGATTTTTCATCAACAAGGAGTCTGCTACTCTCTGAATATAGGAACATTGTAGTTGGAAAGAGTGGGTTTTTATTAGGATATTCTATCAATAAGGAATCGAGTATGTAGTACCCCGAAAATGAGTTATTAATCTCTAGAAATTGTCTGAAATTAATAAAGTGTTATTTTGTACGATTTCTTGAATTGTCGGTGAAGTGGAAGAGTTTGGACGAATAATGACTTAAAACGTTTTATTTTCAAGAGGTCTAGAGTTGACTTTTTATTCATTCGGTTTCTCTAAAAACTTCCTTCATAAAAGTTGTAGAGCGCGTTGATACAAGTTCATGGACATGCGGCACTTAAAAGTCGGAGATCGTATGAAGAAGTTATGATCTGCGGAAGTTATTTTCATTTTCATAAATTTTAGTATAAATAGAGAAAAATCCCAAACTAATCAGAATTTACTTTCTAGGAAATTTTCCGGATTTTTTTTGGAAGATTTCTCTCTCCCCCCAAACCCTCGACCTGGATAGAAACAACTGACCGGACCTGGATCCATTTCGTGTTTCCAGTGTCCTCCGGTGGTGAGACCAGCACCAACCGGCTCAGATTTTCATTCTCTTCTTCTCCCAGCCACTCACTTGCTCCTAGATGCATCGGAGACGGCGGATTAAACGGCAGAAGTGGAGGTGGCGACGGACCAGAAGCGATCTTCCTCCTCCGACCACGGCGGCGGCTGAAACCGCTCATGTTATGAAGCTCTCTTCATCCTCGTTCGATCCATGTAAGCCTTGAAGATTGATTCGAAATGTGGAGCGATAAATCATGGTTTGAAGTTCAACGGTGGAGATTTTTCGGGCTTGATCTAGCTCAATCTAAGTCGAATCAGCATTAGTGCCAGTTATGAAAGTTGCTCATTGTGTTATGATCTTTTTTTTTTTTTGAAAGGGGTTTGGAACCCAGCCTAACTGGGAGGCTCAGCCCCACGCCCGGTTCCATTTATTGAAATAAAATTTTGCATCGGGGGGGACATATAACCTGAACCCCGAGCTACATAAGAAAGATTACATTGATCCTCATAGAGAACGTCCTGAATGATAACAGGCGTCTCCTCTAAACAAAATTCATCTAAATTCCCACATCTAGCAAGGTGAGCTAATCTATTGGCCACACCATTTGCTTTGCGACATATATGTTGAAAGTTAAAAAAGTTAAATGCATTAACATACCTTCTACAATCATCCAAGATCCTTCCGATGTCCGACAAATCATCTCCATCAACATGTAATGCATTCACTAAGTTCACACAATCACTTTCAACTTCAATTTCTTTCCAATCCTGGTGAATAGCAATCAACAACCCTGCTCTAAGAACTTCTGCTTCCATATGAATTGCAGACTGTGCATATTGGACCGTTCGAGCAAAGGTCGCCATGCACGTCCCTTCATAATTTCTAACCACAACACCCACACCTCCGGAGCCTGTATCAGCACAGAAACTCCCATCTATATTAATTTTTAGCCTTCCCCGTGGTGGACGAGTCCACTTGATTGGAGTCCTCCTTGCCTTCTGTCCTTGACGTTTGTGTAAATTTTTGTAGTCATCAAGGAATGAAGTAGCCCATGCATGCATGTTAATGATGTTAAAATAAGAACCCTTCCAGACCATGTTGTTTCGTTCCATCCAAACCACCCAAAGGGCCATCAAGAAATATTCAAGCTTCTCCCCATCAAGTGCTTCAATCATGTCCCAAAACCAAATGTCAAGAAGAGTAGTGGGGTGCTTACCAGGTTGTAAATTCAACAAGCCATGCAGCCAGAAAGCCTTCAATGCATCACAGTTGATCTTTAACTTGGTGGAGTTGATCTTTATGGTTTTAAAGTTAGCTCGGCAGCGCGTGGGTTTCACGTGCAACCACCTATGGATGTGTATGGCGACGCGTCTGGTCATTCCAAGGGCAGCTCTGTGCTCCATTCGTCCGAACATGTGAGTATGTTTACTTTTGTGTTTGCACGACTTTTTGGTTGAGTTGGATTATTTGTTATTTCGGTTTGTTCAGTTTTCGATCTGTAAGGATCTGACAGTTGGATTGTCCCCTTGTTTTGGCGGTTTGACCCCTAGAAGTGTTTCGGAGGCCTTAGGTGATCTTCGATGTGGTTTCATCTTGATTGACATAGTCTTTGGTTTGTAGTTTGTGTGTTTCGACCTTTAAAACAATTGTGTGCCTTGTGTTGTGTTGATTGTGACCTTGATTTGATTAGGTGCTTGATGATGTTGATTTGGGAGTATTTTTGTGATTTTGTGCTTATCTCGGTTTGTCTGTGAAGACGCAGTTGGATAGTGAGATGAGTAAATCTCACGGTTTTTCAGTTGTTAAATTATTTTTGTTTTAATTTAGTAGATTAAATTGTTAGCATCTCAAATCATATTTATCAAAATAAATATTTGTTTTGAAAATTATGAACTTGATCATCAACGGTTCATGGGTAAGTTAAAACAATATTTTATTATAAAATGATTATTGAGTAGATTAATTTGTAAAACTATAGTTGGTATTAGTGGCATCCCTGACTGGATGACTGTGTGTGTATTTACGTGAAATATATATATATATATCTCGGTGGAATTGTGTGTGTAGTTTACTATTGTTGTGCAATGTGATGTTGAGGAAAATTAATGATCTTGAAAAGAAAAGACGGTTTTGTCGGATTTGAGTTTTGGAAGAAGTAGGTATGATTTTGGTGATGGTTTTGTGGTGACCCGAGAGAGGGGTCCCACAGCACCGCGACCCCTAGCCAATGAGAAACCGACATGTCACGAATGACATCCCAATAACTCATTAACCCGAAATCACAAGGCCTTTTGGGTTCAGACTGTTGGTTTACAAAACATTTTCTTGGACAAATCATTCTACCAACCGAACAACATATTTTCAAAAGCGGAATTTAAAGTGGGCTAAAAGATTTGGGCTTACAATAGGAGCCCAATTTGGGAAATAACAAATCACTAAGTCAATACAAGTATGGGTTACGGGTCTCCCAAAATTGTGTAAATAAGCGAGTATAAAACAAATAAATTAATAAAAAGTAAATAAATAAGTTACTTCAAAATCCGATAAGAGACCAAAACCCTCTTTTAATAACGTCAAAGAGAAATGAGTCAAGCCGAGCCATGTGCCTCCTCTGTACACTCCTCGACCACATGCTCGAAACCTGCACATTGTTGTAGGGGTGAGCTTTTGTCCTCACATGCCCAGTAGGGGCTGACCCAACCATGCTAGGTTTGAAAAACAATATACTTGAAAATATTTACTACATAATATTGTGCACGTTTATCAAAAAATACCTTAAAAAGAGGCAACCACAAACATTTGTTTTCTTTTATAAAACATATGCAGTATGCTTCACACAACTTGGAGCTCCGAGATACTTACCTGCCGGCTAAACTCAAACAAATCGGTGACTGACCCGGTTCGTCATCCTTCGAGAACCGGCCAACTATTCTGTAGTCTTTGTGACTACAAGTAGCGAAAGTGTCCATTTCCTGGCCCTGAGTCTCCTATGACTGGTTCACTGTTGGTACTCACCTTTCCTCGACAAACATAGGAGCACAGCCCCCTTCGGAGGTTCACGATTATCGACACCATGGGATCCCTAGGAATCTACGCGTCTAGGTCCCATTCACTTTCAGGTCACAAGTACAAACATATAATGGGGTACAGTATCTCAACATACAAGTCTAGCCTTGGTTTTCGCAATCAGCAAATATCAGTTATGGAAACACAGATATCACGAGGCATCGACTAATGAACAACCAAAAACGTATTTACAGGCAACATACTATTTTACTAGTGCATTCCACACATAGAAAAGCCTCTAACAAGGAAGGGACAGCTCACCCTACTTGGATATGGAGTGCTCGTCCACAATTAGCTTCATTTTTGATTTTCGATACTTCTTCCAATTTCATGTGCACACGCTCGAGTCCTTTATAATAAAATTAAACCAATAAGTAACTTGATATCATAAACTTAATCAATCGAGCATCTAAGGCATTCCCTTAATTTACTTTAACATAAAAATCTACTATCCATTCCCAAATAATCCGAATGGTATTGCCTTTGAACCATTTGGGATATGGTGATTAAACTTAGCACTTTGCATGACTTCATTTCTTTAACCTTTTTACTTTAGAAAAACAAATCACAATTTCCATTCCCGAACAATTTACTTAACATAGTAAGCTCATTCGGGATATTATGGTGATCACACTTCTTCCCATATTAAAGTTTCAGTCAATTGGTTTGAGCTCATTTTATTTAGCCTTTAAACCTTAAGCAATTAAATAGCAACCACCATTCCCGAATAATTTCATTCTACGGTAAATCTGGGATATGATAGGTTTGGAATATTTCTATTCACGGACCTTAAATTGAACATCCCACATATTAATTCACTTATCAAAATCCGGTCCATTCTTATTCACCACTTTTCTCATGCATTTAACCAAACCACCGATTCCATTCTGATTTTACATTTTGATGTCGATAACAAATTCATCCTTTTAATTGTCAATAAAATTCTCCTCTATTCAATAAGCCGATTCATACTTATTCATGCCAAGTTTCCAAAATAACTGTTAATCCACAAAATCCTTTAATCACTCAAGTACCACAACCAAATTTATATCACGTGCGCATACTCAATAAAACCATAACTTTGATAAGTACAAATAGCACACGGCCAAACAGATTCCAAAATACACAGTCTGTTACCATTCTTCTTTTCCCCAGCTAGAGGCTATTTCTAGTTGCTGCAATCCATCACTATCAACCCATTCGGACCTCTAGCAGAAAAACAATACTATCAATATTCAACACTCAACCAATTTCACATCCAGAATAGAGTTTGAGGTCCTTAGTTCCTTACCTTATTCTATTTCAACCAAAGCTACTCCAGTAGCTGATCGATCTTCTCCTATACTCCAATTTGCAGAAATCCAAGAACCTCGAGTCTCCATCTCCACAACAGAACAACAACTTATTTAATTAGTCTCAAAGTTCAAACAACAATCAAACTCTTAAATTCATAGGTCGGCATTCCTTACCCATTTTCAGTTCTACCGAAACCAAAATTTCCATAACGTATTGCTTCTTGCAGTCCTTCTGGATTCTTCACCATCCCATCAAAACTGAAATCATTTCCAAGACCAGAAGCTCCTCTCATTTCAATTCCCATCCTCCAAGTCCCGAATTCAAGAACATCAACCAAAAGAATTGAACATCAGTAATCCACTACTTTGGAACTGAAACTCAACCAAATAACGAAAGGTGGCTTCGAAAACGGCTTACCAAAATAATAGGACTATGCCGGCAGAGTTCACTGCGGCGTCAAGGTTTCTTACTCTCCAACGGCGACGAATGTTGCATCTCTGGTCAAAATTGGAGGTCGGGTGTTTGGGATATTGGAAAACGTGGGACGTTGATTCCAACCATGGAGGTTGTTTAGCTCGATTCGCACTGGAGCCTCGAGCTCCGATGATGCTCATGCGGCGTCGTGCGTCATCGATTGGTGATGGGATGTTGGGGGCTTGATGGTCGGCGCTCTTTTTGCTCACTGGAGGCGGTGGTGATTGAAAAGGTGAGTGAAAATCGATGGAAGTTAAGAGGCAGCAACGTCGCTACCTTAGCTGGTCGCGGGTGGAGGCCGGAGGCGGTGCATATCGATGGTGAGGCTTGGGCTTGGGTCGGATTTGGGTGCTGGATAGATTGGAGGTGGTGGTTTTGGGAGGCGGTGGCCGGAGATGGGGGGCGCTACAATGGGAGGATGAGAAAGAGAGATGTCGGGGGAGAAAGAGAGCGATGCGGCCGAGAGAGGAGAGAGGAAGAGAATGGGATTCTAGGGTTTTCTCTTAGGATACTTTCTATTTATACTTGTGTCCGTGAAATACCAATTTTGCCCTTCTAACGAATTACAAAACTCCTCCAGCTAAATGCTTCTGGTTTTGAGCTCGTAACTTTTCTTTAATTCATTTTCCGTCGGAAACTTCCTAAATTAATTCTTGACTTTGTCCTAGGCCCAAAACTCAATTTCATTAAAACTAAAAATTCAAATCTTCACTACAACTCAATTTATCGTATTGGAAACTTCAACAAACGGTCGCCTCACTAATCTTCGGTAACCTTCTAGGCCCAAATGAAAGAATCTCGGCCCAAACTTAAATCATAAGGCCCAAATCGAAGTCTCGACACCGAATTAATCTCCAAGGTCCATTTCTTCACTTAACTCACCTTGCAGAAAAAACTTATTGGCAAGAAATTACTTTCGAAAATTAACTAAAATTTTCAGGGCTCACAATTTTGAGTTGGGAAAACAATATTTGGTAATGGTTTCGCTCCTTATTTACGACTTCTCAGCCTCAGGGCTTTGCTGAGGTAGCTTATTATCTGCCTCCTTACAGTACAGATCAGATGAACGAGATGCTTTCAGGTATTATTACAAGTGAAGAGGTGTATCAAGCTCTCAAGCAAATGCACCCAAGAAAGGCACTGGGCCCTGATGGATTTGCGCCATGCTTTTATTAGAGATTTTGGCATGTTGTTGGGAGCGATGTAACTTAGGCCATATGGTGTTTCTTGAATTCAGAGGAGCTGATGAGGTAAGTTAACCATACACATGTCACCCTTGTACTGAAAGTGAAGGAAGTTGAATACATCAACCAACTTCGCCCCATTAGTTTGTGTAATGTTCTTTATAAGTTGGGTTCGAACGTTCTCTCCAACAGGTTGAAGCCGCTATTGAAAGAGCTTATTTCGCCTTATCAGAGTGCGTTTGTACCTGAACGATTAATTTCGGATAATTATCTTGTTGCTTTTGAGATCTCACACTTTCTAAAAACGCATAGAAGAGGACATGTCGGCTATGGGGCTCTCAAGCTCGATATGAGCAAAGCCTATGACCGTGTAGAATGGGTGTTTTTGGAACAGGTTATAAAACAGCTAGGGTTTAGTCCCACTTGGGTTGATTGGGTTATGCGATGTATTCGGACAATATCTTACTCCTTTATTGTAAATGGTGATCCAAGAGTCCATATTGTACCTACGAGGGGACTCAGGCTAGGAGATTCAATATCCCCATACCTATTCATATTTTGTGATGAAGCATTGTCCAGAATGTTTATTCGAGCTGAGGAGTCTAGCTCTTTGCATGGGGTTCAAATATGCTCAGGTGTGCCTACAATCTCTCATATCTTCTTTGTTGATGATTCTTTTATCTTCTTCAAGTCAGAATTAGAGGAATGTTATGTGCTTAAAGAGACATTTGAGTCCTATGAAAGAGCTTCTGGCCAACTCATCAATTATCAAAAGAGTAGTGTGTCTTTAAGCAAAAATGTGAAACCGGACAAACAAGACGGTCTTGTTGCAGCTTTGGAGGTGGTATAGGTTGATAAACACGACAAATACCTGGGATTACCCACTGAGTTGAGCTATTACAAGACTGAGGCTTTTAGCTTCCTTACTGAATAGGTCAGGAAAAGAACACAGGGATGGAGAGAAAAGATATTGAGCGCCGCTAGTAAGGAAGTTATGTTAAAGGCAGTGGTGCAATCCATTCCGACCTATGTAATGAGCTGTTTTGAACTCCCTAAACACCTTTGTTCTGAGATCCACTAGCTTATGGCTAGGTTTTGGTGGGGGGGGGGGGGGGGGGGGGACAAGATTGATGAGAAAAAAATCTATTGGTTGGCTTGGGAGAGATTGTGTGTTCCCAAAACAGAAGGCAGTCTTGGATTTCGAAACATAGTTCATTTCAACCAAGCTTTGCTCGTGAAGCAAGGTTGGAGAATTTTTCAGTCACCGGATTCATTGATAGCTAGGTTGTACAATGCTCGCTATTTCCCGCATTGTTACTTTTTGGACGCTGTAGTGACAAAAGGGGCCTCGTATGCATGGAATAGTATCATGCATGGCAAAAATTTGTTACGTAGAGAGGTGAGATATAGGGTTGGCAAAGGAGCTCATATTTCTGCATGGCGGGACCCGTGGGTTCCACTACCTATAATTTCAAACCATTTTCCTCTCCAGCTCTAGGCAATGAAGAATTGAGAGTATGTGACTTAATGGTGGAGAACGATTATGAGTGGAATGTTCCACTTTTGGAAGCTTTATTTACACCACTGGAAGTTGGCAAAATTGCAAGTATCCCTCTAAGCCTTAGAGGAGCAAATGACAGCTTGATATGGCACTATGATAAGAGAGGAAACTATGGAGTGAAAAGTGGATACCATGTGGCCCGCCTTGATGATGGTAGATCTGATCGGGCTTCTAGCTCAAATGGGTTTTATGGAATTAATGCCACTTATTGGAAGATAATTTGGGGGGCCAACATCCCACCTAAAGTGCGTGGGTTTATTTGGAGACTACTCAGAGGCATTTTACCTACAAGAAGAGCTCTTTCCTATAAGGTTAGTCTTCTTGATAGTAATTGTCTTTTTTGTAATCATGCATTAGAAGATGGTTTACACCTGTTTAGAGATTGTGATGTTACCACTTGCTTTTAGGTGTGTACCAAATTGGGCCTTTTGGCCAAGAAGGTGGCTGCTTCATGTGTGGAGGATTGGGTGTTGAACATCATTGATAAATTGGACGGTAACCAACGTTGCGCTTTTTTCATGGCACTCTGGGTCATATGGTCTAAAAGAAATAATGTCTTGTGGAACATGAATTTCTTCTATCCATCTAATGCTGCTCAATGGGCTAATAAATTTCTTGAGGAATATCAACAACTTCATGTGCATGGAAATGCGAAAGGTAGAAGGGAAAAGACCAAATAGCAGAACCCTCCTAGTGGGCGTATGAAAGTGAATGTGGATGGGAGTTACCGGGCTGATTATGGTGATGGTGGAGTAGGAGTTGTGATACGTGAATGAAAATGGGATGCGTTTGTCAGATCTGGTTAGGTTTTTCCCACATGCTTCATCTGCTTTACATATGGAGGCTGAAGCATGTAGGGCTGGGCTTTTATTGGCGATCCATCAGGACATGACCGTTATTGAAATTGAGAGCGATTGTTCCGTTGAAGTCACTACTCTATAGCGTGAGGTGGAAGATAGATCTGACATTGGGCATATTATCGATGATTGTAAGTCATTTGATATCTTTTCACTCAAGTCAGATTAGTCACATCTTCCGTGAAACAAACGGTGTAGCCAACAGGTTAGTGCACCTTGCTAGTTTTAATTATATTTCTGATGTATGGTTAGATGAGACTTCTGTTATTATTCGGGATGTTCTCTATGAGGATGTTTATAATCTTTCTAATGTTGCATGGGGTTCAGGTATTGTGTCCCCCCCCCCCCCCCAGGGTTGTAAAGTATTAATTCAATAAATGGAATTGGGCGTGGGGCTGAGCCTCCCAGCTAGGCTGGGTCCAAATCCATTTAAAAAATAAAACAATATTTGGGAAATTATTTTGTTATTGTTTTTAGGCTGTTGGAGATGAGGAAAAAATTGTGTGTTGATTTGCGTGATGCTTTTGTGTAAATGATGTGAGTTGTTGTTAAGTGATTGATGTTGAGATTGTTGATGTGGTGATTGGTGTGGTGAGTAGATGAATGTGTATTGATTTCTAGTTTATTTCTAGTATTAAATTGCTTGATTTTAATGTAATCTCCTGAACTAAATTATATGTAGGGATTACTATTTTTTTTAATTGATTGTTTTAATGTAGTCTCTTGAACTAAATTATACACAGGGATTACTGCTTTTTGAATTGATTGTTTTAATGTAATTTCCTAAACTAAACTTTATGCAGGATTACTATGATTTCTATTGATTGTTTTAATGTGATCTCCTGAACTAAATTTCAATGCAGGGATTACTAATTTTACTTAATTCATATTGTGAGTGCAATTGTGGTTTAAGATCTGTAGTGAGTTGTGAAATGAGTTGTAATGTCATAATTTTGACAAATGCTTTATGTTGAGAGGAAATAAGTGTGATTTCGTGGGTGTGTCTTTGAGACTAAAAATAATTTGAGTCGTCACTGAGGTGACAACTACTTTTGTTGAGACAAATGAAGATTGGTTTTGTAGATGGTTGTGTTTTAAAATGTTTAAAACATCACTTGAGTTTGATTGCTTAGTTGAAGTATTGTGAAATTGGATGCATGAGTCGAGAATTAGAGCATATGGATTTTTTTATATGAGTTAAGTTAAGTGCGCATGATATTGTAGGATGTTAACTTGATGATATTTGTCGTGATAACTGTTGTAGGGGCTAGGCGCCTCTCAGATGTTACTTATGCTTGATGACATCATGTGTATAACTCCCCAACCAAGAAGCTCCTCTTACTTGGAGACTTGTAGATATCTCTACTAGCAAGCTAGTTTGCTATCTCACCAAGCATAAGTAACGTACTCTTTGGGGGCCCACAAGCCATGGTGGGACCCAACCGAGACTTGCATCTTGTAGCCCGATGTCCAAGCTACACCACGGTAGTCGGAAGCGGCCAATACCTTGCCGGGAAGCCATCTTCCCGGCCTTACCAAGTTGCCTCCATAATAGGCCTTTCTACACTAGAATAGTGGGTTTACATCCCACATTGAAGAACATGTAAATGAGAGGGGTTCCCTTACCTATAAAAGGAACCCCTCCTCACACTTAGAAACAATCCCATTACAACACACTTTGTAATCGTTTTGGGCTGCAAGGCCCAAACTCATATAGTGCAACACTTCAAGCGGACGTAGTTTCCCGCTAAGGCGGGAAATGAACCACTATACTTCTTGTGTCTCTCTCTCTTACTCTCTCTTTAACGTTAATTAGACCACTCGGTCATCAACATTAACATTGGCGCCGTCTGTGGGAAGCCAACACAAAGGCTTCGTCACGTACCATAAACTTCAGTCAATGCCGATCAACGCAGACCAACTCTGATCAAGGCTGGTTAAACACCAACTCAAGGTTGGTCAATGTTATAGTACTCCAAAAAAAAAAAAACTATTAGCTGCCTATTTACTCTGGACACCCAGAAGTATACCGCTGGGCACCCATGAGTCTCTTATTGGCATCAAGTGATCAAACATCTCTGAGTCGTCATGATCTACGAGGCCAAGTAGCCAACTATGATCATCGATCAAACTCCGTCATTGACCACTGCTCCGCCAAGGGTGAAGTAATCACAACAAGAGCAACTCCAATCGATCAGCCTGCTGCTCAAGCGTCAGCCATCCACGGGTAGACATATACCCTCCGTTGGACATCCATAGCTGGACATCCATGGCTAGACAACCTCTGGTAGACATCCACAGCTGAACATCCACGCTAGATAACCTCCGCTGGACATCCACCGCTGGCCACCCTCCACTTGTCATCCACCGCTAGTCACCATCCTTTGGAAGGCCTCCGCTAGCAAGCCCAACGCACCAGCTGCCTCTGCTAGATAGCGCCACTCCACTAGCCATTCTCCTCTAGCCACCTACCGCTGGACATCCACGGCTAGAAACCTCCACTGGCCATCCACCACTGGTCAACCTCTGCTTGTCATCCACCGCTGGCCACCCTCTTCTAGAAGGCCTCTGCTAGCAAGCCCAACGCACCAGCGGCCTCTACTAGATAGCACCGCTAGGGCGCCACTCCGCTGGCCACCCTCCGCTAGCCACCCACTGCTGGAAATCCACGGCTAGCCATCCTCCGCTAGCCATCCACAGCTGGACATCCACGGCTAGCCATCCTCCGCTAGCCACCCACCGCTGGACATCCATAGCTAGACAACCTCCGCTGGACATCCATAGCTAGACAACCTCCACTGGCCATCCACCGCTGGCCACCCTCCACTTGTCATCCACCGCTAGCCACCCTCCTCTAGAAGGCCTCTATTAGCAAGTCCAACGCACCAGCGGCCTCTGCTAGATAGCGCCGCTAGGGCGCCACTCCGCTAGCCATCCTCTGCTAACCACCCAACTCTGAACATCCTTGGCTAGACAACTTCTGCTAGCCATCCTCCTCTAACCACCTAACGCTGGACATCCACGGCTAGACAACCTCCGTTAGCCATCCTCCGCTAGCCACCCACCGTTGGACATCCACGGCTAGACAACCTCTACTGGCCATCCTCTGCTAGCCACCCTCCGCTGGTCATCCACCGCTGGCCACCCTCGGCTAGAAGGCCTCTGCTAGTAAGCCCAACTCACTAGCGGCCTCTGCTAGATAGCTCCGCTAGGGCGCCACTCTGCTGGTCATCCACCGCTAGCCATCCTCCACTGGCCATCCTCCGCTGGCCACCCCCAGCTGGTCATCCATCGTTAGCCATCCATCACTGGCCACCCTCCGCTGGAAGGCCTCTGCTAGTAAGCCCAACGCACCAGCGGCCTCTGCTAGATAGCGCCGCTAGGGCACCACTCCGTTGGTCATCCATCGCTGGCCACCCTCCACTTGCCATCCACCGCTGGCCATCCATCACTGGCCACCCTCCGCTGGACATCCTTCTCTGGCCAATCAAAGCAATGGAGCGCCATACTTGGACAACTCCAACATGATTTGGATACTTACATCAATTCCAACTCCAACTCACTCCAAATTGGCATAATATAAGTAACTATATCTTCCTTTACGCTCTTTCAATATGAGTTAGTGTTGTGCCAATGCTATGCTTTTACTACTTCTAAGCATGCCTACAATATATCTTACTTGATAAGCATTTACATGCTTCTATGACTTTAAGCATGCGTACACTATGTATCAATGTTGCTAGCATGTCTACCATGCTAGATATGTCATGCTTTATGTCTCCATGATCCTTAAGCATGTTTACAACAATGCAAAAATGTTATCAAGCAACTTTACTACAAGTACATGCTATACACATAAGCCATGCTTCTATTTAATTGCAACCCAATTAAATAAACATGTGACAGTTAAACAAACTATGCCATGCTTATTTGTTGTTCATACAATTACAAACTTTACATATACTCTATATGTAAACTTATGGTCTAGCCTCCTGCCACCATATTTTGTCAAACTTTCCCCACAGGAAAAAGACCCAAACGGGTCTAGGCTCCACGAGTCTATGGTGTATGACCAACCGCCAAGCGGTAAGGCAAACGCCTCATAATGACAATGACCACTACGCGGCATTGCATTCAAGCTTTTCTCCTCCGGAAAAGAGTAAAGGGATCGGTTAACGCAGCCCACGACAGCCATTGATCTGGCGGTTAACCCGCGATGCTTGGGTATCAAAGATTAGGTTCGCTACCTAACGTACCCACTGCTCATACGCAGCTCCCCTCATCAAACAAATTTCTGACCATACGGAGGTCTATAGCCAGGAGTTGGGGACTCCTCAGAGGGCCTAGCAGGGGGCCCACCCAAAAGGGCATAAGCATTCGTGACAAAATTCTAGATGGACTGCGCACTTGCACTAATTATGCTGGCAATACGGCACAAAGCTACGCTTTGGTATCAACCCTACACAAAAACCCTCCTTGACTGGGGACTTCGGGGACTTGAATATATAGCCCATCATAATTAGCAATGACTTCGCTCATGACTCAGGGCATCATCTCCAAGCTTTCACTCTCTTGCCTCAGCGGCATCCGCCGAGCTTTCACGCTCTTACCCCCACGGCACCGCTGAGCTTTCACGCTCTTGTCTCAACGGCATCTTCGAGCTTTCACGCTCATGCCTTCCTGGCAACCCCCGAGCTTCCCACTCACGAGCTCCTCGGTCATGCCTACTCGGTACCCCCAAGCTTCGCACTCATGCCTTCACGGCATCCCCGAGCTTCCCGCTCAGACCTCTAAGGAAACCCCCGAGCTTCTCGCTCATGCCTTCCCGGCAACCATCTAGCTTCCCGCTCATGCCTTCCCGGCAAACCCCGAGCTTCCGCTCACTCCTCGGCGGTACCCCCGAGCATCCCGCTCACGAGTTCTCCTCTCATGCCTTCCTTGCAACCCCTAGCTTTTCGCTCATGCCTTCCCTGCAACCCCTAGCTTTTCGCTCATGCCTTCCCTGCACCCCAGAACTTTCCGCTCACTCCTTCCCGACAACCATCGAGCTTCCCGTTCATGACTTGCCGGCAACCCCGAGCTTCCCGCTCACACCTTCCCGGCACCCCTAAGGTTTCATGCTCTTGCCTTCTGGCATTCCCAAGTTTTACACTCACATCCCCTTGACATAATACACATTAATGGAACATTGAATTCTTCTACCTTTTGTCATTTCCAACAAATCGAATCTTTTAGTGTTCCATTAATACGAGCGAAAACCAAACAAACACAAGCGTTCACGAATTACAAACGCTTGCCCTCATGGCACTCATGCAACTTAAACTGAGTGTAACCTCGTTAACTCGACCTCCTTCGTTTTCTTGCGCACATCACGCATTTATCATATACAATTCATATGTTCACACAACCACATGCGTGCTCGAGTTTATACGTCATACTCGATCATACTCAACGACATTCACATGTATACATAAACATGTATCATGCACCTCATACATTCGTATATGCTAATGCATATCAGTGCAACTCACATACGTTGCCCAATATAACAAGCATTCTACATGTGCGTGCTTTGTCTTTCTTGTGCAGGTTAACGAGTCCATACTTGCTTACGGAGTTTGGGGATTTGTAGGGGCTAGGCTCCTCTCGGACGTTACTTATGCTTGATGACATCATGTGTATAAATCCCCAACCAAGAAGCTCCTCTTACTTGGGGACTTCGGGGACTTGTAGATACCTCTACTAGCAAGCTAGTTTGCTATCTCACCAAGCATAAGTAACGCCTCGTTGGGGGCCCAAAGTCATGGTGGGACCCAACCGCGACTTGCACCTTGTAGCCCGATGTCTAAGCTACACCACAGTAGTCGGAAGCGGCCAATACCTCGCCGGGAAGCCACCTTCCCGGCCTTGCCAAGTTACCTCCATAATAGGCCTTTCTACACTAGAATAGTGAGTTTGCATCCCACATTGAAGAACATGTAAATGAGAGGGGTTCCCTTACCTATAAAAGGGACCTCTCCTCACACTTAGAAACAATCCCATTACAACACACTTTGTAATCCCTTTGGGCTGCAAGGCCCAAACTCATATAGTGCAACACTTCAAGTGGACGTAGTTTCCCGCTAAGGCGGGAGACGAACCAGTATACTTCTTGTGTCTCTCTCTCTTACTCTCTCTTTAACGTTAATTAGACCCCTCGGTCATCAACATTAACAATTTCATATCAATTTTGTTAAGTTGAGATGGTTTAAGCATGTGCTTCTGTTTGTTTGTTTTGAGTTTACTCACACGAGCTTGCAAAAGCTTACCGGGTTTGTTGTTTTTGAATCTAGTGCACTATTCAATGGTTTAGGGGGTTTATCCTGCAGGTTAGGGTGAACATGATGGAGCTGTGGTCCCTGCCGTTACAGTCGTAAGTTAGGAACTTATAGTTGTACGTACTTGCACTGTGTAGTAAGTGTGATGGGCTTGTCTACTTATTGAATTGTTATTTCAATTTAATTTGTAAACTTGATGTAATGAAATATATGAATCTAAAGAATGAGTCTGTATTGACATTGTGGGTTCAGAGCATCTTTGTTTACTTGTTCTTTAAAGAAAAAAAATTCGGGTATTTTGTATTGATGTCTGAACCATCACGCTTGGAGTATTTATGTTTGTTTATTTGTTTATTAATTGTGCTTGAAAATCGGGGCGTGACAAAGCATTTGTTTACTAATTAATGTGATTTTGTTTATTGATTGCAGGTTAGTGTTCTTGGAACTTCTGGATTGTTAGGGTCATATGTTAAGCAAAGAGCTTAGCCACAGAGTTTTGGACTATTTACTGTAACTGGAAGATTTCCTGTGTTTCCCAATCATGTTTATAATTGAAATCAGACCAATCGAACCATCCTAGAAAACCTTGATATTTAGGTTTTGATGGCAGATAATAAGAGCATGTATATTAAACAGAGATCGCAATAGAATGCCTAAAAACAAACTGCTATGTCACGAAAGGAGTCACTTTTGCCCCTACTCAAGCTATTTGATCACTAAGATTAAAACCCGCAGCAAAGCGCAGACCGTTTCACTAGTATAACCAAATGTTTTTGTTTTTCTTTTGGTAAACAACATAACAACTTTCATTGCAACAAACTAGAATTACAAGCTAGCAAACCCAGCAAACTGAGTTGTTGGAAGAGAACACAAACTGAAAAAGGAAAAAAACAACCGCATAGGCCCAAACAAAGCAAAAGATAGAAAAAATAGTGGGCCCAAACCAGGCAAATAGAAATGTAGCAACTGTGAAGAACTAGAAGAAATCGTCGTGCGACCATGAACAAACGAGCAGCCAGCAGCACAAGGAGACCAAATCCAGAGATTGTTAGCGGCTCTAATGGAGGTTCTAAACAGATAGAACCCAGCGAACAAAATTCCAGATGAAAAATCAAGGAAAACATAACTCAAACCATCTATGACTAGGAGAACTTCTTCTCCCATGAAATCAACCATAAAATCCAGATAAAGAGGAAGAAAGGAAGATCGAAGGGACAGGCACCCAAAGGGTGTTCAGTCCCTTGTTGCATCACCAGGTGCATAAGCAGGCAAATTCCATTTTGATCAGAGCTCCAAGGACTAAGGGTGGGCATTTTGTATTGAAAATGCGGTTATCGACCCAAACCGCACCGAAAAAATGGTTCGGTAACCACACCAAACTAAAACGATGTCGTTTTATGATCATATCGCACTGAACAGTATAAAAGCGGTTTGGTTGCGGTTTCGGGTCATAAACCACCCAATTTAAACCGACCCACACCGAATTATTTTAATTATATTTTATTTATTTATTATTTCTCTATTGATGAAAATGTTGGTTTTCAATATATAAGAAATCCATTTTTGATTAGGTTTTCAGTTTGTAATAAGTTGCTATGTTTGCTTGATGATTGATATATATATATATATATATATATATATCTGTGTGTGTGTGTGTGTGTGTGTGTGTGTGTGTGTGTAATAAGTTACTATGGTCTTTCTACAAGTTGCTTGATATTTGGGTGACATTTGCCAATTTGTGTGGACTCTAAATGCATTCAAAATTTATTTATGCCTTATTGAAATTGTTAGGTAAAAATCAGCCTGATTTTGGCCCTCTCTTTCTAGTTGAAATTAATAAATTGCTCCAAACCAAAACCAACCCGCACTGTACCAAAAAAAGGTGTAACCGAAATAATCAGTTCAGCCCTTTTGTAATGCGGTTGCGGTTTGATATATAGGCCAACCGGAAAAAAAAAACAGTTTGGTTGCGGTTTGGGCCTTAAACCGAACCGTACCGCGCCCACCCCTATCAAGGACCATATACACAGGCCATGGAAAAAGGAAAAGGGTAAGAGCCACCAGTGAAAGTGATGCACAAGTACAACAACCAGTTTGAAAGGATAAAGAAGAATAGATCTTGAAAAAAGTGGGCTGGGATTAAGAGGACTAGACCAAGAAACAAACCAAAAGGAAAGACAAACGACTGAAAGGGAGAGAGAGACACAGAGTCTCTGTTGCCTATAAAAATCATCTCGGCTGAGGTAGTCGAGGGACCAAGAATAAACGCCTTTCTTGAGGAATAAATTGTGGGGGGTTCCAGCACTCGGCCAAGAGACCAAGGGTGCAATTGTAAATGTGATATGCATTATCTGACTTGTCAAACGATTGCTGCCTGAGGCAGAAACTGGTTCTCGGCCGATGATTCGCTGCCTTAGAGTCAAGGACTTGATGGCTGAAGGTCTGGTAAATCGGGTATGGTAGTGAGGGTATGAGTGAATTCAAATGGTCTGGTAATGGGGCTTAGGTCAACCAAATCCAAATAAAAACGCTTAACAACGAAAGTAAATTCGTAACGGATGAAGCTTTTAAGATTGCTAGCTACTATCCGAGTACGAACACTAAATAACATGATCAAACAAGCAAAGCGTAAAAGAACTAGAAATCAAATAAATAAATAAAATACTAAAAAGTCTAGATTATAAAATGGCTAACAAGTAAACAAACCAAAGGTGAAAACTAATAACTATTATCAAAGAGTAGCAATGAAAACAATTAAAAAACCAATACTAGGTTACAAAAGAAGTAAAGTGAATTAACGTGAAACTAGCAGAGCTAACTAACTAATGAAGAAAAAGTGCATTCTACCTAAGGAAAGAGTAAAACGAAAGTTAAAAACTTGATGTCTTGTGTTTCTAGAGTTGTGTGTGTAAAATGGCTTTGCAAAGCTCCTATTTATATTAGATGTCTTGCAATTTGAACTGATATCTTGATTCTTCAAAATTGAGTAGAACTCAACTTTCTCTTGGCTTAGTGACTCTATCTTGATCGGCTCTAATGCTTATCGTCAACTTGCTTGATGTTGGACTCTATCTTGATCAACTTCAATGCTGATCGTCGATTAGCTTGATGTTGGACTCTATATTGATCGGCTTTGATGGTCATCATCAACCGTTGGAATTAATCTTGAAACTAGATGTCTTAGATTAAGATCTCCTTATCGGCTGATATGGTCTTCAAGTTGAGTAAAATACTAATTTGATCAATTTCTATCCTTATCACTTATGGACTTCTTGTAACGTCCCAAACTCAAATTTACCAATTTACTAGTCTTTCGGACGGTAAACGAGAGTTATTTTTATTTTTGGCTCCGTTTCGACCTTTTTGGGGGCCCTAAAAGTTGACTTTTTGTTTGGGTCAAAATTTGAGGAAACTTTCTTCATGGAAGTTGTAGAGGACGTTAAACCGAGTTTGTGGACATGTGGCACGCTAAAATCAGAGTTGTAATGAACGAGTTATGAGCGTTGAAACACAATGGTAATTTTGTAAATTTGGGAGATTATGTGGTATATTGGGGTGTTTCCCAAAGGGGAAGTTACTATTTTTTTTTCAGGGCTTCCATTTTGGGAAGTCGAAGAAAGATAGAGAGAACCAGAAGAGAGAGAAAGGGGTAGATTGGCGCTGTGCTTCCCGACCTCGCCGGCGGCAATTCCGGCCACCTCTGGCAGTGGAACCAGACTTTCCCTGACTGCCTTACCTTCCTCTTGCAACCCATGTAAGTTTTTCATCTTGGGTAGATTCGATTTTGGAGATTCGAAGAGAAGTTTCCAGAAATGGGAAATCGGAGATTTGATTCGATCTCCTGTTTCCGGCTGTTTTCCGCCAGATTTTTTTGGGGTTTTGGTAGCTAGGACGATGCTGACCTTCATCCCTAACCTCTTGCAGCTTCTCACTACCGGGGGAGGAAGAATTGAAGTTGTTTGAGAGCGTGAACAGTAACTGACGAAATCTTGATATTGGGATTGAATTTCCGACTATTTCTACTTGAAATTGGTTGTTGTTGCTGGTATAAGGATTGTTGGGTTTGTGGTGGAGATGATTTTGAGCTAGATAGGTTGACCGGAATTGGGGATTGGTGTGGTGGTACGTGAATTCACGCGCCGCCGCTGCTGATGGTGGTGAGGAGGCTCAGTCAGCCCCTCCAAAACCCATTAATTTAATCTTTGAGCTATGTTTTAGACTTGAGGTTGTTTGGGCATTGAGATTTCTTGGAAATTTGATGTTGGACATAGTTTAAATCCCTTGGTTAAATGCTATTCGTTATATTTTAGTTTTGAGTTATTTTGTTGGGAAATTTGAGAAGTGGTTGTGGTTTAAAAAGAAAATTTAGAGAGAATTTGAAATTTTTAGAAAGGATTTTTTTGTATATAAAGTGGTGGTTAATTATGGTTAAGGAATCGGATTTAAATCGGCTACGTTATTGACCAATCCTTGTGAAAGTTAAAGATTAATCGAGGACATGGAAATCGTTAAGAAAATTCCGAATTCGAGAATTGAAATCCAAAATTGAAGAGAGATTTTTAGAGGAATTTACGAATAAAAAGTATTAGTTTTCTGAGGAAATGAGTTTTGATTTTTAGATTATCTCCTTATTAAGGTTAATTATATCCTGCCAATTATTACAGGACGTAATGAGCCCTCGAGTGAGGAGGATACGGGCAGGCAGTAGGATTAGCTGCGAGATTCACTAGTGAGTGGACATTTGATTTTAAATAATTATGCATGCACTATTTGATCTATTTTATTATGTTCCGGTTGAGATTTAATATATGATTTTATGATATAATGATTTCATTTAATTGTTGATTTATCAGAACCTCCTAAATTATATTTAGTGGCATGCTGATAATATTTGAGTATTTGACCGGTGATTATTGAGGATTTACGGAATTTATATTGAGTTTTCTTTTTTGGAAGCTTTTATTGATTTTTGAGTTATGAGAAGTATTGAGAAGTGGTTTTCGGAAAGTAATTGATTGAGGAAATATTGTGAGAATTAAGAATTTTCGAGTACGAATGATTTATCAAATATTAGAGCACGATGGAATTATCGAGATTTCTTGAGTTTTGCGCTCCGCACTTATCAGCTTTGAAGTTTTATTGAGATTCTTTCCGAAAGCATTTATTGATTTACCGAGAATTATTGAGATATTGAGCCTTGGGTTATCGGGATATTCTTAAGTTATGCTTTCGGTGAATTATTGATGACTTATTGGATTAATAACGGGTTTCTTTCCGAAAGCAATTATTTTGAAGAGATTGATTCCAGTTTATCGAGGAGGTAAATAAGTCAGCGCATGCATGCATTACCTAGTCGGCAGTCCCCTCAGGGTAAGTCTGGTCGGCAGTCCCCTCCAGACAATATTCTGGTCGGCAGTCCCCTCCAGAATATTTCGGTCGGTAGTCCCCTCTGATGCATCATCTGGTCGGCAGTCCCCTCTAGATGGCATGAAGTAGTTAGTTGGCAGTCCCCTCTAACTACCTATGGTTAGTTGGCAGTCCCCTCTAACCATCACCTCCTCGTCCGGTCGTCAGTCCCCTCCGATGCGTCACTGGTCGGCAGTCCCCTCCAGGTGGCATGAGATGACCAATCGGCAGTCCCCTTTAGTCATAGTCTATTTTGAGATATGATTTGAGATATGAGTAATTTAACGAGATGTTTGGAATATCATTATGTAATTGAGGGATTTGAGATTTTAAAGAGATTTCGAGAAGAACGACATTACATAATTGAGTTTTCAATAAAGATGATGATTAAGAGTGTTTCTAAGATTTTTACTGCATGCGAGGTTTTAGAGAATAACTTGGGAAAGCGTTAAGTTTCACTTGTTCATTCAAAATTACTTATTTTTCGTCCACTCAGTCTAACGGTTTTCAAATGTTTTTCCCCTGGGCCCTTCTGTTTCAAATGCCCAGTTTGCAGGCCAGTTTAGCTTGAGGTCGAGCATACATAGGGCTAAGCATAGCTGTCATAGCTTCCGCATTATAAAAGTATCGGTCCTTTATCTTGTATTCTATTTTCTTGTACGCCTGTGCATTAGATTGCTCTGATAACCCATGAGATTAATATTCTTCAGTTCAGAATTGTTTTGTGAAATGGGAGATGTTGTGATTTAGGGAGCAGGGTGGCTCCAGAAGATTAAGGGTGGATTATTTTAGAAGTGTAAATGTCTTTCTACAGGTTTTGGGTAGTCCACTTTTAGAGGAAGTTCTACCAAATTTTTGGTAGAATTTCTTCTAAGGTGGGCCCTGCAGGGCCACTTTGGATTTCAAGGTGAAATCCGGGGCGGGTCCTGTCACTTCTCCAATTATCCATTGCTTATTTTCATAGTTGTGATGCCCCGGAAATTCGTATCTATTTTTTGAGGATTTTTCGGAATTTAATTAGTGGTTATTGGATGATTTCGTGGCTAGTGGATGGAGCGGAAGTGTTTCGGGCGAATAATTACTCAAGAAGTGTCGTTTTAGGGGGGGGCGGTTTTCAAGGTTGACTTTTGATACGTTGTGATTCTCTAAAAACTTCCTTCACGAAAGTTGTAGAGCTCATATGTGGAACTTATGGTCTGCGGAAGTTTTGGATATTTTTGGAAACCACTATAAATAGTTACTATTTCCATTTGAGTTTCTATTTCTAGAAAATCAAACTCTCCGTTCTCTTTCTTCTTTGCGTCAGACCCGACCCAAACCCGGAAACCCGAACTGGCTTTTTCGGCGAGCTCCAGCGACGGCAGACCACCAGACAAGCCCAGATCAGTTCGCCTCCTCCGTGTGCTCCTCCCTGTGGTATTCTCTAGCACCAATTCTCACTGTGTGAAGCGCTAGAAGACGTGAAACATGATGCAGTCGGACCCGATCGGAAATCCTTGCTCTGGTGATGTCACTGCTTCAAGTTTTCTTAGTTGAGTTCGTAGAAGCCTCCCTGATCGATCTATGGTGTTTATTTGGATCGATTCATGTCGGAATCGAATCAACTCAAGGTGAACAGTTCACTACAGCTTGTGACAGCGATAGGCGGCGATCTAGGCCGAGTTGGCTTGAACCCCAGGTATTAAAGTTGATCTATTTGGTGTTCTTGACATTTTGGACGGTTGGATTAATCTAGTTTTGAGTTTTGGCCGGTGGTGGGTGTGGTGGTTGCACCACCAACTGTGGCAGAGTTTTGGCGGCCTTCTAGCCATGTAATGGATAGTTTCTGGTATTGTATATCATCTACTAGTTGATACGAGCATTTCAATATATAATACATAATTTTTGGAGATCGTATGAATATATTGTGATTTTTTACGGTTTCGGACCGTTTGATGCTTCGATCCGTGAGGATCCGACTATCCGATCGACTTGTGGTTTGGAAATATCGATCGTGGAAGTATTCCAGAGATTTTGGGAGGTCTCAGATGTGGTTTCCCCTCGGTTGGCGCCATTTTGGGGATTTTGGTTCAAAACAGGGGGTCAGACTTAAATCGTTTGTGAATTGTTACTAAGTTGAAACCGTATGTGATTAGGTACTTGGTGAAGTATTCTTGGACGGTTGTTTGGTGGTTTGGCTACTTTGTTCTGTATTGAAGACGCAGCGGGAGTTTCGAGGTCAGTAATTTCACAATGTTCATTTACGAACGATATTACCTTTATTGTTTTGAGAGTTATTTAGTTAACTGCAGACTATAGTTGATATTAGTGGCATTCCTGAGTGACTGACCACGTGTATATATATTTACGTGAAATATGTATATTCTTATGGGGTGATGGGTGAATTAAGCAATAGGTATTGATGGGTTTCATTCTATTGTTTTGAGGCTTGACTTTTCGGGAAATGTTGTTTTAGGAATTGGGAATTCCTATTGTTTGAAAAGTGTCAAGATTTAGTGTGAGTTGCTTAATGTTTGATCTAGCGACCAGGGGTTGAAAGATCCGAGAGTCACAAGTGGTGATTTCTCCTTTTGATTTGATTTAATGTTTTGATTTGACGACCGGGGAGGTCTGAGGATCGGAGGTCACGGGGTGATATCTCCTTTTGAGAGTTGAGTAACTTTTGGTCCTAAGTGACCGTTTTGAAATGTTTTGATCTGATGACTGGGGAAGTCTGAGGATTCGGGTTGCTGGGAGTGACCTCAGGCAAATATATCGGGACTTCACGCCTTTGGCCGGGTTTGTGGATACGATCAGTTAGAGCTCTAGTCTGTTGCCATTGTACATCATGGGGGGTAGCGGGGAGCTATCTGATGCTCATAAGTACATGTTTTAAAAGGGAGTTTCGGGGATTCTTTCTTTTAAATGTCCGGGGAGGACTTGTGTATCATATTAAATTGTCAGAGTTTCAATTATTATGATTTTGTCAAGGGGTGACTTCAGGCAAATATATCGGGACTTCACGCCTTTGGCCGGGTTTGTGGATACGATCAGTTAGAGCTCTAGTCTGTTGCCATTGTACATCATGGGGGGTAGCGGGGAGCTATCTGATGCTCATAAGTACATGTTTTAAAAGGGAGTTTCGGGGATTCTTTCTTTTAAATGTCCGGGGAGGACTTGTGTATCATATTAAATTGTCAGAGTTTCAATTATTATGATTTTGTCAAGGGGTGACTTGTGTTTATTTGAGAATGTGTTTTAAAAGGGAGTTTCGGGGATTCTTTTTTTTAAATGTCTGGGGAGGACTTGTGTATCATATTTAGTTGTCAGAGTTTCATTTATTATGATTTTGTCACGGGGGTGACTTGTGTTGATTTGAGAATGTGTTTTAAAAGGGAGTTTCGGGGATTCTTTCTTTTAAATGTCCGGGGAGGATTTATGTATCATGTTTAATTTTTAGAGTTTCAATTATTATGATTTTGTCACAGGGTGACTTGTGTTGATTTGAGAATGTGTTTTAAAAGGGAATTTCGGGGATTCTTTCTTTTAAATGTCCGGGGAGGAGTTGTGTATCATATTTAATTGTCAAAGTTTCAATTAATATGATTTTGGTCACGGGGTGACTTGTAATTATTTCTTTTGGGAAAAGAATGTGTTGTTTTGGGAAAATAGGGAGTGTGTTGAATCATATTGAATTGTCAGAGTTTCAATTTATATGATTTGATCACGGTGTGACCTTTATTGTGATTTTTGGGAAATGCATATTGAGTTGTCAGAGTTTCAATTAATATGATTTCGTCACGGGGTGATTTGAGTTGTTTTCTTTTGGAAAAAGAATGTGTTGTTTTGGGACAACAGGGTGTGTGTTCCTTTTTACGAGTTGATGGGTTCCTCGTTGGGCGAGTTGTGCGTGTGGTTTGAGTTACTCATATGCATGGGCTTGCAAAAGCTTACCAGGTTTATTGTGTGGCAACTCGGTGCACCATTCAAACGGTGTAAGGGTTAATCTTGCAGGTCAAGATAATCGTGGCTGAACTTGAGGTGACATGCTGGCGGAAGTACGGTAGGTAGCCATTTTTATGACTTTACCGTTATTAAGACTTCTGCTTGTAATGAGCTCTGAGGAGCATTTACGTTTTATTTTGTTGTTGACAATTTAATTCGTAAGCTTATATATTACTGTGGAGCGAGTGTATATTAACTTTGAGGATTCAGGGCATCAGTATGTACTTGGTTTAAAAGGGAAAAAGTTTTCAGGTATTTTGTATTGATGACTGAACGATCACGCATGTATAATTATGAGATTATATATTGATTTTTATTTGTGTTAAAAATCAAGGGCGTGATAGTAGTTGTTGAATTGGAGTTGGAAGCTAATTTGGACAACTTGATCGACTGACCGATGGGCCTGGACAAAAGACTTTCTTTTCGATTAATGATCACGGGTCGACCGATAACCAACAACCTAAACTTTGAAACTCCCATTGGCTTAGCCCTCTTAGCCCTTCACTGGCTTATATTGGATTAAATGTATTGCCCAATTAATCATTGGCTAACATGTTTAGTCATCGGCCTGGTTATTCGTTGAGCGACTCATTACATTTTCTAGCTGGTAAGTCTTAAAATCAGGACTACATACACGATAGCCATTTGTAAGTGGACATGCAAATATGGGTACAAACAGTCTCAGATCGGTGAAAAATTCCAGACAAAAGTGCCCATGGTGGACGGGGGAGCGCCACCAACTCTCAATATGGGAGAGAGAAACCCGGGTGGGAAGGATTGGTTTAAGAAGTTCAATTGATGACTTCAATTGTATAACCTAATGTGTTCGGTCAGCAAATCAAACTGTGGCAGTATAGGGCTTTTTATCTTTGAGAATGAAAAAAAATGATTCACCCAAAAGCAGAAAATGTACCCTCCAGGGGTTGTTGTCTTTCTTTCTCCTTTTCCACTTTGATGCCGATGTAATTCCTTTTTCTAAGAGTCAAAACAAGTACAAAATATTAGTATGAACCATTCCAGATAGCCCTTTGCCTAAGCGTAAAATATTAAACGAGTGGCCTATAATTTCATACGCAGAGTCAAATGTTCCCATAAATAAGTAACATTGTCAAGACATTTGTCAAATACAAGGTCAAATGTTCCCACAAAATATTTTTTCTGATAGTGTGATCTGGGTCGGGGTTGTTGACACATGAGACCAAGGAAAATCATACCATCAACCTGAATTTAATTTAATTTAATTTTTTTTTCAATAATTTCTCCATGTTTGCTTCTTTCCATATGATAACTTCTTATATATACATGTTCAATATAACCAAAAGCAGGAACGTACTATTCCCAAATATATAATAGTTTGTCTATCTAGATTAGTGAATGCATGTATCATGTTTGTTAAAATTTTATCGGAAAGTTCTCAAGATGAAAAGGTCTACATTTGCTTTATAACTTATATATTTTCTCTAAGCATAAGTGTCAAGTTATTTGATATTAAAAACTTATCAATGGTAATGTTCTTTTCTTTATACAATATGAGCTGTTTTAGTTCTTGTTTGTTTATTGTGTAAAGTAGAAGGTGTACCACATTAACCAACTAAGTGTCTAATAAGAGGAAGATAAATAATTCTTAAAATTAAAATCATAACTTATTATGTAAGTTCTAGCAAAAGTCACGGACAAATCGTCAATAACTCAAATAAAATTACCAAGAACACGGTGAGCGCATGTAGTAGTACATCAACCAACGAAACTTAGTACATATTAATGGTTTGAACAGGTTAATGGTAAGACTCTGTCCAACCTTTTGTTTTCATTACTAATTAATGGTTTGTTTTCAAATCGTAATAATTTATGCTGTCCATAATGATGTGGTAGAAACCCGGAACTAATTAAACAACAAAACATGATTTGCTTCTTCTGTATTTCAAGCTTATGGTCAAGTATTATGTCATCAAGAAAGAACATACTTTACCACACCATTCTGAGTTAATGGTCAGGTGGCTAAAATATCGGCATTTGTATGACTCTGAACTGGTTTAGTTATCTGCATCTTTAAAAGTGTAGGACTCATATTATAATCTTTTTTTTTTTTTTTAATCGGTTAGGGGTTTAAAATTTAGCTCTCGTGTCTTGGATGGAAAATTAAACTTAAATGGATTCAAATCTTTTCTTAACCTAATTTTTACTTAACCTATCTAATTTTTTAAGGAGTTAAAAGACTATAGTAGATAAAATTATCTGCATATATCAAACATATATAATTTTTTTTCATCAATTATATGTGTTGGGATGAAATTCAGTTTTGAAAACTAACACGGGTATGAAAATAATCATTTTTATTAGGTATTTCTAAATGTTCTCAGCAAATATCTTAATATACCCAGCATAAAAATTATTTTTATTACATTTCCAGTTTTACCCCTATTTCTATTTTTTCTAAAATTGTCAAACACCTATCTCACCTCTCCTACCTCTAAACCCTGCATATCAAATTATGCGGCTAATCTTTCTTAGTAATCCGTCAACCTTCCGTTTGATGCAATTCTCTAACTGAGGTTTTCTTAATTTGCTCCTTCCAAAAACACCCATGTTTCATGTTGGAGTAGTTTCAACAGTTTTGTCGAGAACTTTCACTGTTGGGTTATTGCTGTTTCTAGATGAAAAATTCCATGTCAAGAGGAAAATCCAATTAAAGATTTAATTGATCACAAGCAAGTAATAGTTCCTAGTAATAAATTAATTGCAACGATATAAGAAGGAATTATCCAGAAACATCTTTATCTAACGAATCGAAACAAAGAAAGTTTCATCAAGAACCAAGTGTATGAATATGATTGCACTGAGCTTTCATTAATTTACAGATACATGTCCATTTTATTTTCGATCAACTCGAACAATTAATCTATATGTATATATATGCCAATGATCGGAGGGAGACCAGGAACTATGGTTCTTTGGAAGAATTGAAGCGGTGTCGAAGTGGAATCAGGACGGAGTGCTGGGTATAATTAGGGGTAAAAATGGAAATCGATGATAAATTTTTGTATGCTGGGTATACTTAGATTTTTGCTGGGTACATTTAGGAAGACCATTTTTATTTTATCCATGTCATAGGTAAGAAAACTAATACGGGTAAGAAAATAATCATATATTAATAAGATTTAAATTAATAATATAAACGCTATTGGTTTGGTTTTACAAATAACCAACAAATCACTGCTTATCAGGCCAAAAACTACATATAGTTTATGATGCGGGAAGCGTGAACACGATAGTAAGAGACTCCGTCAAGCGTCGAAAGTCATAATGAAATGAGCTAGAATCCACTAGCAATTACGCACACAGCCGTAAGAGATATAGAGAAACTTCTCTAATATTTGGTTTTTTTATTGATAACTTGAATGAAAATTACAATCTAAGAGGTGCCTTATATAGGGCACATAGCATAAACCTACTACAATTAGAAAACATAAAGAACAATTTATTGTAGACTAAAACTAGGAAACCTAATTAAACCTGATTAAATAAAAATCGGAAATAGAATTCTAGATACTAAAGAATATTACGCTTGGAATCCCAATCAAGATTTTGTTCGAGAATCCCGATATATCTAAAAGAGTAATTTACGATTAATTCCATCATTAAGAAGCCTATTTGAATGCCAATTTCCAATATTCAAATTATTCTTCTTAATGTGAAGATGTTTCTTTCTTTTCCAGATTTTTAGTTGAAATTGGCTAAAATCTCATCCTACGTACATCAGTTTAAAAAAATAAAAAATAAAAAAAAATAAAAAACAACAACAACAACATTTTCAAGATAAAGAGTTATGTTGCATTGTATAATAAGTAGTTCAACATTGTGTTTGTGATTTCGTCCATCATGCAATTAACATCAAATTGCAAATATTTAGTTTTTCTTTAGACTTCTAAAATTCATGTGACATGGAATCGAAAGTTGGCCTCGCATAATGGTATCATGCATTTTCTACGTAGCGGCGTAATAAGACTGCCATGGCAAAGATTTTGAACCTTCTAGCAAATTTCCAATAATGTATGAGAATATTTCAACAACGCGTATTGCCCACTTGGATCGTTTTTCTTCTTTTATACCACTAGGATCGTTTTTCTTCTTTTACAGCACTCACCACTAAGATCGTTTTTCTTCTTTTACACCACTTGGATCGTTTTTCAATGCTCTACAACAGTCCAACGACGCCCGATCTCATTTGAAGTTGATTGAAGTTGAAGTTGAAGACCCTTTTGAGGCTTTGACCATTGGCGGCCATGCATGATTCAATAGTCCCAATAGTTAATTTAGACATTCGTCCACATGGCTCTTTAAAAGGTTTTGCCTTGTTATTTATTACAGATTAATGAAGACCTTCCACCAGTTTAGGAGTATGTATCTACCACCGCCAGCACTCCTTTAGCTTAGGTCTCTGGTGTGATTGGAACAGGTTTTTTTTTTTTTTTTTGTAAAGGGTGATTGGAATAGTTCTGGTATGTACTTCAAAATGAGCAGGACTTCGAATTTAATTTGTTTTTTCTAAAGAGAAAAGGGGAAAGATGATAAACTTTATTAATGAGAACTAATTGTTACAAAGGATCTCATCGAGTATCGGAGAGAATCCCACTCCAAGAAACTTACGTACAGCTCCAAAACAACTTTGTCATATATTTATATACTCCAGGTGAACATATTCATGCAGTGACTCTTAAAGAAGAAATGCATTTTTTTTTTTTTTTGTCAAATCAACAACTCATATACAGCAAGTCAGTGGTGTTCACCTGGTCAGTTGCTGACCAAATAATTTATGCTCAATAACCCTTAGATTTAAATCCAAGGGTTGAAAACAAAACACCTCAACTTAATAATAATTCTCTCTGCCATTGGATTTACATCCAAGGGTGGTTGAGCAATATTTTCTTGGTCAATAACTGACCAGGTGAACATTTTCGTACAACAAGTAGTATTCTGTGAGTCGAATTCATGACCTCCCACTTACGAAGAGGAGACTTATATCACCAGACCAAATAGTACTAGACAAAAAAAATGCGCTTTTATTTTATTTATTTTACAGTTGGGTGGTGAATCCTCATTCATTAATTGCTATGTAATGTACATAACTCGTGAGAAATAGCTTTACATGGAGATTCATTTTTCCTTTTTTTTTTTCAAGGTAAACTGCTTATGTTGTTCCTACCTTAGCTAATTATGGTACACACAGTTTTGTTGATGGCAACTTAGCTAACTTTGAAACGAAAACTTAGCCAATTAGGTTGTTTAACTTCATATATATGCCTCCCCTAGATAAAAGGAAATCCTTATGACATACATATGTAGTTTATATGCACACTGCTTTTTACCATCCCAGATCGATCGATATATATATATATATATATATATAGTGCGTGTGTATGTCTGAATGTATATATGTAAATAACTGTTCTAGCGAGAGATTCATTTTTTTTGTTGTAGAGAATTGTAATCGTGTGTTTATTGTTGATAATAGGAGCCCTTATATAGGGAGTTATAAGGTACACAAAAGGTAAGAATCCGAATACAATTGAATACCTAGAACCTTTTCATATTACAACTCTAAACCCTAGTTTGAGGAGGCACACATTATGTCGACATCCTTCAACACTCCCCCTTGTGCCGCTCAAACTTGGTGATGACGCTTTGATTGTTGCCTCGTTAAAAACCTTGCCAAGTAACAAAAATCCTATGGGACAAAAATAACCCTAGTCGAAGGACAAAAAGAGCACAACACGTCCTTCACTCTTCGAGGTCGAACATGTAGACATCATGCCTCCTCCTGATATCAATAACTCCCCCTGATTGCTACAATAATGGGAGTTCAGATAACTTTCTCAATCTAATGCTCTTCACATGTTTCTCGAATGTGGATTTTGGTAACGACTTAGTAAATAAGTCCGCTACATTATCCTCAGATCAGATTTGGTTCACTTCAATATTTAGAAGTGTCTGTTGTTGCTGATTATAAAAAAAAAACTTAGGTGATAGGTGCTTGGTGTTGTCGCCCTTGATGAAACCTAACTTCATTTGCTCAATACAAGCTGCATTATCTTCATAAATGCATGTAGGTTCATCTGTGGTAGACTTCAAACCACAAGTTCCTTGAATGTGTCTGACTATAGATCTTAGCCATATGCATTCTCGCACGGCTTCATGTAGAGCAATAATTTATGCATGAATTGAGGAAGTAGCAACAAGGGTCTGCTTTATAAACGTCCAAGATATCACAGTGCTTCCCATGGTAAAGACATAACCCGTTTGGGAGTAACCTTTGTGAGGGTCAGAGAGATACCCTGCATCAGCAAAACCCATCAAGACATCGTTGTCATTTTGATGGAAGGGAGAAGGAGCACGGAAGGTGACGTTTTGCCTTGTGGAGTCCGATCGCACACTTCCGTTATTTCTTTTCTCTCTGTAGGGATAAAACAAGCCTATATCAATTGTACCTCTCTGGTATTAAAAGATTGTCTTTACACCAATCCAATGGCGGCGTGTTGGTGCAGAACTGTGTCGAGCTAACAAGTTTACTGCAAATGAGATATCCAGTCTTATGCATTGAGCAAAGTACAATAATGCGCTTATTGCACTTAGATAGGGCACTTCAACCTCTAATAAGTCTTCTTCTTCATCTTCATCCCTTGGACGAAATGGATCTTTTCCAGGCTCAAGACTATGGCCGATCATGGGAGTACTCACAGGCTTTGCTTTATTTCATTAAAGCGCCTCAGTAATTTTTTAGTATCTGTTGACTGATGGATCATAATCCCATCACTATGGTACTCGAGCTCTAGTCCGAGACAAAACCGTGTTTTCCCAAGATCTTTCATCTCAAATTCGGATTTCAAGTACTTAGCAGTTTCCTTTAATGCATCTAGAATTCCAATTAGGTTCATGTCATCAACATAAACTGCTACAATTTCAAATCCGAAACTTGTCCTTTTTATAAACACGCATGGGCATATTTCATTGTTGACATATCCCTTTCCAATCAAGTAGTCACTTAGACGGTTATACCACATCAGTCCGGATTGTTTCAATCCATATAGTGAGAGTCTCAATCTTATTGAAAACACGCTCCGTGGTTTAGAGACACTTGACATAGGTAATTGAAGTCTATCTGGAACCTTCATATATATATATATATATATATATATATCTCTGAATCTAGATCCCCATAGAGATATGTTGTAACCACATCCATAAGCTGCATGTCAAGTTTTTCTGAAACTACCAAACTGACAAGCTAGCGGAATGTTATAACGTCCATTACGGGAGAGTATGTCTCCTCGAAGTCTATTCCAGGGCGTTGTGAGAAACCTTGCACCACAAGGTGGGCTTTGTATCTAACAACCTCATTTTTCTCATTACGCTTTCTAACAAAGACCCATTTATGGCCAAAAGGCTTTATATTGGGGGGTGTCAGCGTTATAGACCCAAATACCTGTCTCTTTGTTAGTGAATCCAATTCAACCTGGATCGCATCTTACCATTTAGGCCAGTCTACTCTTCGTTGACATTCTTCAATGGAGCAAGGTTCGATATCATTGTGTTCTATAATTCCTTGAGCGATAGAATATGCAAACACATCATCAAGGATAATAGAATCTCGATTCAACGTCTCATGTAAACTACTGTAATTCATGGAGATCTCCCTATTCTCTGGAATTGGTTCTAACATTGGAGCGCCCCCCAATGATGTCTCTTGGATATAACCATAATCCGAAATATCTTCATGAGACAGGTCATTTATGTCGATGATTAATGGATCTTTTTGTGCCAAACTCGCTTTGTTTCTCGGGTGAGAATCCATCAAACTTTTGGGCCTCCCACGTTTCCTTGGTAGGAGCCCGGCCTAAGCCACATTGCCATCACCATTAGTGGTGGCGGCGCCATGCCCATGATTTTTAGGGACATCAATCCTTGCAGACACTTTTGCAGCATGTATATGTGATCTTGTCACTTTAGCAATATCAGAAAACGCATCAGGCATAAAATCTGCTACGTTCTGAAGATTGAGAAATCTCCGCACTTCAATTTCGGACTGTGCGATTCGGGGATCAAGATGAGACAAAGTGGGGATAGACCACGACAATTCCTGTCATTCCTGTTGAACATTTTAGTTCTTATCTCCCCCTAACGACAGGAAGAATGTCTCATCAAAGTGACAATCCGCAAATCTAGCGGTAAATAGATAGTCTGTCAAGGGTTCTAAGTAGCGGATAATGGTTGGAGATTCATATCCAACATAAATGCCTAATCGTCTTTGAGGACCCATTTTGGTACACTGTGGCGACGCAATTGGCACATAAACTGCACACCCAAATATGCATAAGTGTGAGACGTCAGGCTCATATCCAGTAACCAGCTGGGACGCAGAAAAGGGTTGAGTGGCAATAGGCCTCAGATGAATAAGCACAGCTGCATGCAATATTGCATAGCCCCAAGCAGAAACAGGGAGATTGGTGGCCATAACCAATGCTCTAGCGACCATTTGAAGTCTTTTAATGGCAGCTTCTGCGATACCATTTTAGGTGTGAACATGAGGAATAGGGTGTTCAACCTCAATCCCAACGGACATGCAATAGTCATCAAACATTTTTTATGTAAACTCGCCAGCATTGTCAAGACGAATTGACTTAATGGGATGATCAGGGTGGTGAGCCCTTAATTTAATGATTTGTGCTAGGAGTTTAGCAAATGCAGCATTTCTTGTGGACAAGAGCATGACAAGTGACCATCGTGTCGATGCATCAACCAACACCATAAAATATCTAAATGGTCCGCAAGTTGGTTGAATAGGTCCACAAATATCACCTTGGATTCTTTGCAAGAATGGAATATTTTCCATAGTGTCCTTTGCATAGGATGGTCTCGATCCTAATTTTGCTAAAGAGCAGGCTTTGCAAAATGAAAGATGGGCTTTAGAAGCAACAAGGGAAGAATCCAGTTGAGCCATGAAATCACAATTGACTTTAGAAGTAGAAAAAGGAACCAAGGAGGCGTCAATACCACTTTTGGGCCGCACGGGGTAGGCGGCGCCAGCCCTATCTTGGACTAAATTTCTGTTCTGACTTCTTTTCATTTTGAAAAATGGATGTCCGTGTGAAGTCTTTAACATATGGAACATCAGTCTTTAATATATGGTTCATCATATCACGACCTGGATGTCCCAAACGGTCATACCAAAGCCTATATGTGTCAGAATCCCATAAGTCATCTCTCATGACATGGTTGGATTCAATAATTCAAATAGTGATTGCATACAACCCACTAGAGCGACACATAAGTTTCTCTAATACTCATTTATATCCGTAATCATTAGAGGTGATGCAAAGGAGCTCTTGTCCATTCCCGCAATGTGTTTCCACATGAAAACCATTGGCTCTTATATCTTTAAAACTCAATAGGGTTCTTCCAGCGTAAGGAGCATATAGAGCTTCAGTGATATTAATACTTGTGCCATTTGGCAACATAAATTGAGATGGTCCTCGACCATGAATCAATTGTGATGGTCCAGCGATCGTAGTCACTGAAGATCGACTAGGCGTCATCCATAGGAAAAGTTACCTATGTCGCAATATAGTATGTGTGGTGCCACTATCAACAAGGCATTCCAACTCTCCAGGAAACATACTGAAAAATAATAAAGTTCGGAATTAAAACATGTCCATGACATCGAATAATACGATACTTTATTAATAAAAATAGCCAATGATTACATCAGAGGTCCCAAAAAGTCTAATCTAAAAATAAAATCAAACTAAGACACATTGTAGTCACTCTATCTGTTTGGTAACTCCAATCAAATATGACAAGGAAAGTAGAGAGAGATGTTGGTGGAGCGAGGCTCTCTTAAGTACCACTAATCTCAATGACTTTCCCAGACATCATATTTCATTGGGTGCACCACATAAGAAAGAGTTAATACAATTGTCATTTATTGACTAAGGCATATTTGCCATTACAAAAATTCTTGGAAAATAAAAGGACTATTCTAATCAAAGTCTGTAGCATCCTTGTGCACTTCATCTTCAGCTTTGAAGTCCTCTATGGTTTGATTGACATCTCCACCATCTTCTTCTTCTTCTTCTTCTTCTGCAAGGTACACTTCTAGCTCCCTCAGGTCCCTATATGCCCTGTATCTTGCATCTAGTTGCTCGCTTGCCTTACATTGCTTGAACCAATGCTCACTTGATCCACATCGATGATACATATCATTGTGGTTGCTTGCCTTCAATTGAAGTTCATGTTGTGCACGTTGTGGGAATTCCCTAGGAGGGTTGGTGCCACCACCATGACCCATAGCTCCTCCACCAAGTCTAGGGATGCCACGACCCCCTCTCCCATGTGTGTCATTGCCACCACGTGTATCCGCACCAAACTTGCGGTTTCCTTCCTGGTTAGGGCAGTTATATAGGCCCATACACCCCTCATGTCTATTATTCTTAGGGTTCTGCTCCTTGCGCCCTCCTTTCGGTGCATTATAATTAGCCTCATGAACACTCTTAGTTCCAATGGGCCTTGAATTATAATTTCTCACGAGTATGTTATCATGTTTCTCAGCTACAGATATGATATTGATAAGCTATTGAAACCTCGTGATCCATCCAGTATTGACCTCAGTACGATATTGCTTTGAGACCACAATTACTAAGACGGGGAAGGTGGAGAGAGTTTTCTCAATTAGCTCTTGCTCTGTGACAGGTTGTCCACAAAATTTCAACATGGATTGTAAGCAAAGAGCTTCTGAATTATATTCAACAACAGACTTGAAATCAGCAAAGCGCAGATTGTTCCATTGAACCTTCAAGTCAGGGAGGACAGAATCTTGGACATTGCCAAAGCACTCTTCTAGCGCTACCCATAGGTCTCATGCATCCTTGATCGACATATACTCCAATCTGAGTGCCTTATCTATATGGCGTCGCTTCAAGATAACTGCTTGAGCATGCTTTGTAGGTGTTCGTATGAACACAAGATCCGGGTTAGATTCCTGGATTATGGGTAATATTCCCTTTGAAGTGAGGTGGTTCTCAACATCGGTTACCCAACTGTGATAATCCGAGCCTGTTGAGTCAAGCATGGGAAAGTCGAGTCTAGGTTCATTCGACATCCTAAAAATAAGAAGAGAAGATATATTAGTTTCGGAGCTAAAGTTTCACGAAAACTAAAATAATAAGATTTCCGAGCTATGCTACCAAGAAATCAATTTCCAAGAATCTCTTTTGGATTAGACCAAACAATAATATTTTAATATGGTCACAATTTGATGCTTACGGACGCTCTTAGTCCAAGCATTATGAACACTCTTAGTTCATACGGGCACTCTTTGTTCGTTTAATTATGAACACTCTTAGTTCATGCGAACACTCTTAGTTCGTTAAGTGTGAATCCCCACAATTCCGCTTTGTTAAATACTCAAAACCATTTTCATATATTTCAAAATTCTGCAGCAAATAAAAGAATTTAAAATCCATGAATGCAGCAACTTTAATTCATAAAAACTTACGTGATGGTTCTTGGCTTGAGGACACGCGCGTGTTGGGGCAGCAGGGCAGCAGCGGCAACAGTGGGCAGCAGTGCGGTAGGCAGGCTGTAGTGTGGATGCGTGCTAGGCAAGGCTGCAGGAGGTAGGTTGCAGCGCGGGGGCAGCAAGCGAGCTGGGCAGGGTGGTGAGGCTTGCGGCAGATGGTGAGCAATAGCAGGGACTTGGCGTTGTGGTGTGCAAGGCGTAGGGCTGCAGCAGGAGGCAGGCAGCAGCAGGGTGCGGTATGAAACAGCTCGGGCTAGTGCGCAGGTTGTAGTGGGCTGGCAGCGGCGCGGTGACAGGGAGGCTAGGTGCTAGGGCTTACGGCAGCAAAGGGCGGTAGGGGCTGCAGGCTTGCGGCAGGAGGAGCAGGGAGGTTGCAGGGGCTGCTGCAGGATGCTGCAGCATGAGGCTTGCGACTAGGGTTACAGGTTGGGCTTTCGGCAGTTTTTGGTGAGGGAAGCTTTTAGGGTTTTTTCTTCTTTTTTTCGGCTAGGGTTAAAGCTCGTGCTGATAATGTGTTGTAGAGAATTGTAATCGTGTGTTTATTATTGATACTAGGAGCCCTTATATAGGGAGTTACAAGGTACACAAAAGGTAAGAATCCGAATACAATTGAATACCTAGAACCTTTTCCTATTACAACTCTAAACCCTAGTTTGAGGAGGCACACATTATGTCGACATCTTTCAACATTTTTGACAATTTTAAGAAATTTCTTGTGGTACATACTTTTTGGTCACATATCAGCGTCTCGATCATTCATAGCGTATCTTTCCTCATTTTTGCAACTATCCATTGTTACACTTGGTCTATTCACTCGTATTCAAATATATACATATATATATATGCATACATATACATATATATATATATATATGTATATATAGTCCTTTTCAGGTAAGGATATCCTTACCTTAGCCTTAGGAACGGATTTTCAGTTTTTGATCATTTTTCGATCACATATTCATATATTAACAGTTTAGTTTTATAGTCCTAGTGTATATATTACTTCTGTAAATTTTCAGCCAAATTGATAATCATTAAGGTATCGAAATCGATTAAACCAATGAACGAACCGAATCTGTCAACCGGAACCGTTCGTGTTCATTATTGTAAATTGTAATTTTGAATGTCTTAACCATTATCAATTTGGCTGAAATTTTGTAGAGATGATCTATACATTAAGACCTAAAAACTGAACAGTTAAGATGTGAATATGTGATCGAAAAGTGGTCAAAAACTTGAAATCCGTTCCTAAGCTAAGATAAGGATATCCTTAGCCAAGAAATATATATATATATATTTATATAATATAAAGATCCTATCTAGAATGAGGCTGTGCATTTTGAAAAATATTCATACAATAATGCTATTTGCATCATGACATGTATCACAATATTGTGTGTGTGTGTGGCCGTGCACTTTGAAAAATATTCATACAATAATGCTATTTGCATCAATATTGTGTGTGTGTGTGTGTGTATTTATATAGATATATATGTATCGTATTGAAGTAAACAATTTCCTTAAATATTCCGTGTAACTAGGTTTTACTAGTATTGGAGTTCTATAGGAAAGACATAAGTTGTTAGAGAACGATACCCTCTCTGCTAGGGTTTGCGAGAAAGCCACCCATGGGTTGGCGTTTTTGTACCTCCCTCCATCTCCGATGGAGCAAAATTCCGGCCCTGGTGTCGCAGCTGGCGTGTACGGTCGAGGCCGTACCTTCCTTTTTTCCTTTTATCTCCAAGACGTTGTCATCCACGACCCGGGTTGAGTCCACGACCCTATCTCTTCCTCTGATTGCTACGAACAGGGGATCAAACCGCTCTGGAATGATGGCTGCGAGTGAATGGAGGGTTTGGGATCCAGAGCTCCTACCGGCGTCATGGAGGTCTGATCTGGGCACTAGGCCGAGTGGTGGATTGGATGTTGTACCAACAGCGGCTCCGGTTCTGCTGCGATCGGATTGTGCTCTATTGGACCCCTTCTTCCACAGTTGGCAGCAGGCGTGGTGGTGTTCTTTTTCTGAGTGGTGAATTTGGAAGGACTGGTGGTTTCGCCTCTATGAGATGGCGGTGGCGAGAACTCGTGGGGAGGATGCTGCTCTTCATGAGGCTATTTCACACGAGGGATACGGGTCTGCTCAAAGAGAGGACGCAGAAGTTAGGCTGGAGAGTCGGTGTGGTGTCAATGTGGCGCCGGCTGGAGTGATGATGTGGGGTTGGTGCGACGGCGCCGGCGACGGCAAGCACAAAAGGTTTGTTGAATGGGCTGCTAGGGTTCATCCTTTTTTGGCTTGGGTTTGGATCTGTTTTTCAGATTTGGGCTTGGGCCTGTTTGGGTGGACTAGGGCAGTGATAATTGGGCTCTCTAAGGCTTGGATCCGGATTTGGGATCCCGGCGGATTTTCTATAAAAATTTGGGATCCAGGGCGGCTTCTGTTTTGGTATCTAGGTTATTATTTTTCTTGGGATCAATATCTGCGAGGAACTGTAGGTCTTATTGGTCTGAGGTTGTCAGCGAGTCTACTGATGGATTCTGCGGATAAATTTAATTGTCAGTTTCTTATTAGTTTACTCCCCCTGAGCTTCACTCAATAGGTGGAGTGGTATTGCGTTTAGCGGTGTCTCTTTCTGACAGCCCCACTGGGGCGGGTCACTGTATAATATTACTTTTTCCATATTGAATACAAATGGCTGACCTCCTTCTACTCAAAAAAAAAAAAAAAAAAGTAAACAATTTCCTTCGCGCCAATTAACAAATTTCATTACGATAGGTCGACTTAAGGTGAGTTCAAAATCTGAAAAGCCGTATCACATGTAAAATACGAAACGACTAGTAGCCTAGCTATGACCTCCCACGTCGCCCTCAAAGTTCAAATAACCAACAACCACCAATGACCCAAATAAGCACTCTAATACTTTATTTCAAGATCATCGTCACCAACGACGTAAATCAAATGGTGTCTACCCAGTAGAAAACTTCAGAAAGAAAGAAAGAAAAAGAACAGTTCTGGGTCTTCTTCTTGGTCTTCTTCTTCCAGCAATTAAAATGTTACTTTAATGTATTTGATTTCAATTTGTCAGTTGACTGTGGGCAACTTCTCATTGCCTCCTTTCAAACCTGTGGAAGCATATCACTATTTTACCTGAGACATTGTCTAGTCATGGCCGGGCCGGAAGAGGAAATTAATGTAGAAAAAGAGTATGTCATCGTTTTGTACGTTCATACTACAACAGAGGCTGATATAGTGAATGCTATCCTCTATATAAGCTACGTCCATAGGATATGCTCCCACTGCAGCTTGATCGCAGCTCAAAAATGTTGAAGCTACCCAGCCTATTAGTTTTGGTTTGCAGCATTGTTCTTGTTTTGCATTCATACCAAGCAACCTCACATGATGAACATGATGAAGTTGGTAAGGGCAAGCATATATGATCTACGTACTGCATATGTGGTGGATATGAAACATTTGATTATTATTCATGATCTGTATATCTTAAGAACGTCCAGAAGGAAATATTTACTATGTAATAGCATGTTTTGATTACAGTGTCCCTGGATTTATGACTTCCTTCTAATGAGTTTAATTATAGAGTCCGTAGTACTCCATGTCCATGCATGAACACCTACTTCATATGGTTATTATCAATTTTAGAGTGCATCTGGATGGAGGGATATAAAAAGATGGTTTGAGTTACTGGGAGGTTAGCTTTGAGGTTAAGATGTTACTATCTCATATACTAAAAATTTTATTAATTTATGGTGGGATTTAAAACTGGATTTGTCACTTTAAAATTCCTTGGTACTTTCAAATACCTCATTACCTTAGATCTAACTATGATTAATTCACACGTTCATTATTGTTGATGATGCAGAGGATGAGAGGGAGTTTAATTATGACGACAACAGTGAGAAGGGGCCAGCTAGATGGGGAAAGATACGCCATGAATGGAGCATATGTAACAATGGATCGTTGCAGTCTCCCATAGATCTGTTAGATGACAGAGTTGATGTAGTCTCAGATTTAGGGAAACTTCAGGGGAACTACAGGGCTTGCAATGCCACTCTTAAGAATAGAGGCCATGATATGATGGTAAGAGAAAAACGAGAGAGAGAGAGAGAGAGCACTTAAAGTTGGATTTGGTGTTATGTAATTCTTATTCTATCTCTATAATTTGTGGATGCAGTTGAAATGGCATGCTGATGCAGGATATATTCCAATCAATGGAACTCAGTATACAGTCAGACAATGCCATTGGCACTCACCTTCTGAACACACCATCAATGGCAAGCAGTTTGATTTAGAGGTGCATCTGGTTCATGACAGTCCAAATGGAAGCATCGCTGTTATCGGGATCCTGTATAAGTTTGGAAAACCTGACCCATTTTTGACACGGGTAATCATAAAATTCTTACTTTCACGATCAAACCTGCATGTGACTCCATTGCATTTAGTTTTATTACTCGCTCTCATGCTGTGCTTCATTCTGTTTCTGCTTAGATGATGGACTACTTAGAAGACTTATCTGATAGCAGTAAAGAAGAGAAAGTGATTGGTATGGTTGATCCAAAGCAAATAAAAACTGTCAGTACAAAGTACTACAGATATATAGGCTCTCTTACAACTCCTCCTTGCACACAAAATGTCCTCTGGACCATTGTTGGAGAGGTTTAATTTCCTACACTTTCCATTTGTTTCTACAGTGTTTAGTGACAAAACTATATCTGAATCTCATTTTAACTCATCAGGTGAGGACTGTCTCTAAAGAACAGGTCAAATTCCTCCGTAAAGCTGTTCACGATGTAAGTTCAATAGCTACTCTCTAAAGTATCTGATATTCTCTTGCCATATGTGCTGCTAGTTAATACTGTCACTGATGCATCAGGTCACAAAATTAAACGGTCTTGATTCTCAATCTGGCCACCAGTCAAAACTATTTTTAATATTTGATTTGCATATGAATATATAAACATTGATATGAAATACTAATGCGGAAGATTTTGCAGGAGTCAGAAACTAATGCAAGACCAATACAACAGATAAACAGGCGCTCGGTGAAACTTTATAAACCCAGTACACAGGATCAGAATTGAATGTACCTAGAACTTTTTGGCTCAAGCATCACAATCTATCACTTATTGCAAGGTTTGAAACCTAAACGACGAAGGATGCATAGACTAGGCTAAATAAACAAATGACGTTCATTAGGATTTCTCTAGCAGATCTTTCTTTTTACACCCTTTTTAGCTTCTTTTTACATCTTGTGTGTTACATGTATAATCCATATAGCCTGCAGAGAATTAAGCAGAAAAATGATGAGAATCACTAGAAAATACATTTGGAGGGCCATGTATTATGATAAACTAATTAATCAGGTTTTAAGTGTTTCGCTCAGAATATATTGAACGAGAATGATCATATGTATATAGTCGATCTCAATCTTTTGCAATAAGCTAGTTTGACACAAAAAATTTAAATGGAAAAAATTACTTCAGTATTAACATCGTCTGTTCACTCATCAGCAAAAGATTAACAATGCCCGGTAATAATATGGATGAGTTCACAAACAAGACTCTTCATTCTAGAATCAATGGTGCCTTTCTGAATAGCTTCTGGTAATCAAGGTGGTCCAAAAAAATCATTTAAAATTATAAACCATGACATAATGAAGGCAAGTATCAAACAAGTGAAACCAACAATCTAACAACTAATATGTGATGTGAGCCCTGACCAATAGGATTCTAACCAGCAACTAATAGAGCACCTAAACATTGTTATATAAGTCTTCTTCAGACAACAGATATGATGTCAGCAGTGACCAAATGGAATCTAACCATTTATATCCTCCCACTTTGGATTCTTTAAATGAATTGTCTCCTTTAACCAACTGATGAACGTACTAAACATATACACAATTAATAAAGTGATGGTGATAATGAAGAAAACTAACTACATGATCAGTAGCCTTTTTCTAAAGAACCTTAGCCATGCAGCGAGCCACAAGATATCAGAGAAATTTTTAGCAAAATCACTTATAAACAAACTTTAATAACTATGTACTGTGCTTAACTACTACTCATTTTATGACATTAAAGTACTAAATGATGGAAAAATATTCTACCAAACGTGACGATCAACTTCTGGTCCTACCATTCTGGCAAGGACTTTAATGATATCATCGATCGATGGCCTGTGGAGAGGATCATCTTCCACACATGCCTTGGCTAAAACAGCCAAACACAGAGCCTCTGCAAGAGGGTAATCTTCTAACTGTTGATCCATGAAGCTCCTTAGCTGCTCGAGGAAACCTCCTTCACTATCCCCCCCTCCTAAAAATTTGATGGATTCCTTAAATAACTTCCCATCGATGTCCTCTCTGGCTGAGATGAGCTCCAGCAAAACGACACCAAAAGCAAAAATATCCACTTTTTCAGAAGCTGAGCTGTATAGAAGGTACTCCGGTGCAACCCATCCTTTGTTTTCGGAAGATCCCAATGCAGAAAGAGTTCCGATATTTGCAAGTTTGGCCCTCCAATTTTCTGTTACAAAAATATTTCTACTGTTTATGTTTAGGTGAGCATAGGAAGGGAAAGTACAGCAGTGCAAATAGTGAAGTCCTGTGGCAATATCAAAAGCTATTTGTGTTCGTCGAGACCACTCAAGAGGATTAGATGTATGAGACAAGCAGTCCCTCAAGCAGCCATTGCTGGGAAGCTCAAACACTAGATATGACCAGGACAAGTCACTTTCTCCATAAGAAACACCCTCCAAGTTCAAGATATTGATGTGGTTGATTTTGGAATGGACATCAATAACATGGCTAGTTTCGACAAATGTCATCTGCTTGATCATCACTTCAGCATTGTTTATCACCCCTCTATAGACTAGAGCACCAGTCTTGTTCTCTTCATTGAAATCCCTTGTTGCTTTCCTGATCTCTTCTATGCTGTAGTTGAACAAAGAGTACTTTAACCCAGCAAGAATATCCGGAGATAAACATGTCGACATTGGAGAGCTTGATCTACCCGTTAGACTGGATTTGAGAGGACTTCTGACTGTTGAAATTGAAAGTGGAGAGCTTCTAGCATTAAAGGAGTGCCACTTCTCAGGCTTCCACTTCTTTAAGGCCCTCCTATACAAAACTGCACATGCAATCAATGCTAAAAGCAGTAGTGAAAACCCAACAACAGACCCTGCTATATACAAACTCCTTAGTCTTGTGCTGTTATTCGGCTTTACGACAGAAATTGTGGGAAGAAAACCAGGAGCTGGAGGTGGAGAATCTGGAATATTGAAGTTCAGAACCGGTGGTTCTCTCAAGGGAACTAAAATAGTTGTGTTTGGAAATACAGTTGGATTTGGTGGCTCTAAATTATTGACTAACCATAAATCTTCTGGAGAGATGCCGAACCTCTTACTCAACAGGATTGGTACATCTCCTTCGATGAAAGGGTATGTCACAAGATACTTCACTCCTTTCTTACTAGCTAAGTTATCAGGACAAGCACATCTTAGAGGCACACGAAGCTCAGCACCAACGTAGATGACTTGAACCGAGTTTTCCTCGGTAAGTGTAGAGGACTTGAGTAAGCCTTCAAAAACTCCGCAAGCTATCTCGGAGTATGATGTCTTTTCGGACACCATGTAGCTGAAACTTGCCTGAAAATATTGACCTGAGCAAGAACAATTGATGGGGATGAGAACTTCTCTACCTGGTTTGAGCACATCAGAAGGAGATGTAAGATTGTTGAGTCTAAGCATTGCATCAGAGTCCATGTGAAACAAGTCTGAGATATTTGCAATAGTCTGGAAATGTTGGTTGGCTCTGTATACCACATAGGTGCTGCATGAATTCTGGAACATATTGCAAGTGTATCTAGAACCGGGGTAGCTGATATTGGAAGGACACTTGGATTGGTCATAGTACTGTTGAGCATGGCTTGAATTTAGGCAAACCAAGATGAAGAACCAGAGAAAAATCATGGTTCCTGATATCAAAATTTGGTACATAAAATTTGGTACAAAAATCGGTTTGGTATATAAGAAGAGAAGAAAATAAATGGGATGAGATGCAATAGTCAAGTTGGTAGCTGATGTATAGAGTTGTTTGGCCAGATGGGAAGCTAGCAATAAAAGACTACGTACCACTATCATTTTAATATCCATGTCCGGCCAATATCACTTGGTTAAAACTGTAATCAACATATATAGACAGGAATAAGCAAATTAACAAAAAGAGCCAGTAATAGCCGGCCATAATACTAATAGCCAGATGGGACTAGATTATGATATAGGTATTTTTTGACTAGTTTCTGCATGTTTTTTGCAGTCATCATTTGCATTTTTCGTCCTTAATTTAGGTTTATAGGCGCAGTGTTGTCACGGTTGTAACTCTAGTGATTGGTAATATTTGCCCATGTCCGTAATCTCGATTGAGATCCACTCATCAGTCGCCACGATCATCAGTCAACTAAACAAGAGAGTTAAGATGCAGTTGTGAAGATCAATCATCGTGGTAGGTTATGCACCGACGGTGCAAATGACTTAGCACCTGTAAGGTGATCTCTGTTTTTAATATTTATAGTTAACCTTTGTTTTAATAACAAAAACTTGTACTTGATGTTACTCAGCTATCCATTCATGTTAGTTCAAATGCATGTCGGTGCTCTGATTCCTTTCCTAAGTTTACATATTTTCTTTAGTCAAACTCAAAACTTCTCACTTATAAAAGAAATTTGAGTTAAAATCATTTTACCACCCTAAATTTTACACTTAAAATCATTTGTGCCCCCAAACTTCTAATTTGATCGCATGTGCTCTTGTTGTAATACCCCGAAAATTTGTTATTAATTTATTGGAATTTTTAGAAATTAATAAAGTGTTCATTAATATGATTTCGTGGTTCAAGGGTGGAGTGAAATTATTTTCGGACGAATAATTATTCGAAATGCACGTTTTTAGGGGGGTTACGAATTTTGACTTTTTATACATTAGGATTCTGTAAAAACTTCCTTCATGAAAGTCGTAGAGCACGTTGATACGAGTTCGTGCATATGCAGAACGCAAAAATCAGAGTTCATATGAAGAAATTACGATCAACGGAAAAATTTTCCATTTTAGAATAAAGTCCAAAAAATCCGAAAATTGCAACCAAGACACAATTTCCAAAATTAGAAATCAGCCTCTCTCTCTCTCTCTCTCTCTCTCTCTCTCTCTCTCTCTCTCTCTCTCTCTCTCTCTCTCTCCCCGAGCTGGTTTTCCCTCTTCCACGTTTTCCTGCCATTTCTCCCTCCTCCGGCCTCCTTTGAACGTGAAATTCTTGGGATAGCTTCACCTCAACCTTGCGCACCTTCCCGTGGCAGCCTTGCAACCTATCTCGTCCTGTAGCCGCCGCTGCAACAAAAACCATATCCAAACCCAGTTTTTGGGCCAACGCCGATTTCTTCCTCCTTTGGCCACCATAGCTCGAGCTACCGGGCATTCTAGAATCCTCAAAGACTGCTGATGATGCTCCTGACGTGGCTTGATCAGATTTAAAGTGTGGAGTGAGAATTGAAGCAAATCGGATAATTGGGATAAAACTCCGATCTACCTTCTGTTGAGTACATGAAATATATATATCTGGATGGTGTGGCATTGTGATATGTAGACTTTTGGTGATTTCATTCATGTTATTGAATTGAACAATTACTTATGCCAGAGGTACATTTGATGGTTTATATTGTTTTGATGATTTATATTGTTGAAAGAGTGATTTGGAGTTATGGTGTAACATTTGTGAGTCGTGTGGGATTTCTTTAAATGTCTTGTTTCGAGGGCCGAAAGGGTCTAAAGTCTGTAGGTTATAATGGTAACCTGGGTGCAAAGATATTGGATGCTTGAACCTTGGCCAAGGTGACAGGCTTCGATTCAGTTAGAGCTCTAGTCTGTTGCATGCGTGCGGTCATGGTGGTAACTGGGTTACTACATCATGAGTACGTAGTCTGTTGTATGTGTGCGGTCATGGTGGTAACTAGGTTACTGCATCATGAGTACGTAGTTTGTGTATGCGAATCGTCATGGTGGTAACAATGTTACTGCATCATGAGTACATAGTTTTTGGAGAAGGTTTCTGGTGTTCTTTTTTTAGTGTTTATGTGAGATTTGGATTTCTATTAAAGTTGTGGTGTCGGTATGATCGCTTTGATTTATCCTTGAACTAAAGAATTATTATTCATGTGGGTTGTGTCAATTGATTTGAGTTTACTCATACGAGCTTCACAAGCTTACCGGATTTATTGTTTGCAATCTCGGTGCACTATTCCATGGTGTAGCGGTTATTCCTACAGGTGAAGACCACCAGGGCTGAGTACGAGGCGTACTTGCAGCAGTTTAGGTTCAAAATTTGTTTTTGGTGTGCTCCTAGTAAGCGTTTACATTTGTATATCAGTTCTCTTGAGTTTTGTAAACACTTGTTGATGTGATATTCAACTTAAGTGTTCGAGTCTTTATTGACGTTATGTTGTTGCTCAGATTTATTTGAAAAAGTTTCTAAGTATTTTGGGCATTTGTTTAAGTTTTCGCGCTTCGGATTTGAATTTCTTTATTTGAAGTTCGGGGCGTGACACTTGTACTCTCCAATTTGATCTATTATGGCCAATCCTTCACTAATCTATCAATTTATTCATATATTGTTGTCCACTCAAACTAGTTTTTAGCCTTTGATTATGCAAGAAACACACTATTTACATGATCAAGGCTAGAGGTGGCAAATGGGCCGGCCCGGCCCGGCCCGGCCCATTTTAAAAGGGCCTAGTCGTGCTTCGTGCCGTGCTTGGGCCGGCCCATTTATTATCGTGCCGGGCTCGTGCCGGCCCATTTACTTAAACATTAAGCCCGACCCGGCCCATGGCCCGAGCCCATATCTTACCGGGCCGTGCTCGTGCCGGGTCAATAACGGGCCGTGCTCGTGCCTACCCACTATAAAGCACGATTTTAAAATCTTAATTTTCAATTAATTTTATTTAACTATTTAGAAAATTAAAATAAATTAAGTTCTACAACGTTTTTCTTAATCTTAGCTTTTTAAGATTAGATTTCTAATAATTTTTTATATTTCACTATAAGAAATAAAGAAGAAGAAAAAACTCAAAATATATTGTTTTTAGTATATTATTGTGAGATTAATCTTTATTAATATAATTAAGATTTAGTATCTATTATTCTTTCCTTCATTCTATAGTTGTATTATTATGAGATTAGTCTTTATTAATAAATATTAGAAAAAATACTTATGTCAAAATAAGGATATAATGTTTTGTTTCATTATTTTGACAATATAAAAGAAAGTATTGGTGGAATTGTCATGAGATTTTAAATAAAAATGTCTCATATTCAAATCTCATCATTATAGTTTTTAAATATTTTTTTTAAAAAAAAATGAAATTTTGTGTTTGTAACGGGCCGGCCCACAATATGTCGTGCTCGGGCCGTGCCGGGCCCATTACGGGCTCGGACCGGGCCGGGCCAATGGGCCAATATTCTTAGGCCCAGCCCGACCCGTTATTCTAACGTGCTCGGGTCGTGCCGGGCCACTAACGGGCTTGGGCCGTGCCGGGTCGCTTTTAAGCGTGCCGGGCCCGTGCCGTGCTCGTGCTTTGTGGCCCGTTTGCCACCTCTAATCAAGGCTAAAAATTGACTGTAAGTGGGCATGCATTGTCACTAATTTATGAAGAAATTGAGGAATTAGTTTACTAATGATTATGGTTGATCATATTAGAGAGTATAAGGACATATGTGATTAAATTAAAAGTTCGAGGGCACAGACAATTTTAGGCATAAAGTTCAAGGTGATAAAATGAATTTATAAAGAAATACTTATATTATTAGACCATGATAGTGAGCACAATATTGAGGATTGAGGTTGATAAGACCAAGGCAATACCTGAGTAATAGTGCTTGACAAGTTGACGCTAGTGATGGTGATTATTGGGTGCTTTACGTTAAGTATAGAAATGACATCTTAATTATAGGATCAAATTAAGGCTCATGTCATCACAGTATCCTGATATCCGTTTTCCTCATCTTTGTTGAATTTCATACAAACCAAGTCTACAAAACCATAAATGACTTTCAGACAACCACCACAGGTGATCAAGTTGGTAAGAGCCTCCAGGTGTGGAACCCCCACTCCCGGGTTCGTATTCCGCCGATGCTGATTGGAGTTAAATCTCAATCTATTCTTGGTGGCCAGGGGGGATGAAGCGTTCTAACATGATCCCTTGGCATGGATTAGTCTCTGGGCCTAGCAAGCTTTTGAGGAACTATGTGATCTCGATTAAAAAAAATGACTTTTAAACAACAAGAACACAAAACTAAAATTTCTCACCAAATAAATAATTAGTTTGTTCTAGATATGTTGACTCAAAAAATACAGTGCATTGTCGTATGTTGTCACGCACTAATTTGTTACTTATTTCATGGCTCAATCAATTGAATTGAAGAACACAAATTTAGGAGAGAAAAACTTTCATCCTCTACAACCATTGTGCTATTGAAACCTTATTCCTAATTGGTCATCCTTTCTCTCTTGAGTATTTCTATTGAGACCTCCAAATTTCCTCCTTTGACCTCTCATACTCTTTACAGCTCCTTTGTGCTTTTAAATACAAATATTTGCTCACTAAACCTCCTTTTGAATTCCTCAAATAACCTTAGTTATATTATTCACATACAAAAATATAAAATACTCATTATACCTCTAATTCACTAACTACACCTCCATTCCTTTTTTTTCTTTTCTTTTTTGTTCTTTTTTACATGCAAACCTAAAAAAATGCCCAAAATAAATTTCTAGAACTTTAAATCATGAATCAAACGGTCATAACATACACAAAAATTGATCAAGCAGTCATAAATCAAAGTCGTGCTTTGATTGATAATAGGGGCCTCTTTATATAAATGATTACAAGACATAGAATCAGAGTTGTACAAGAAAAGATAATCGTACAATTAATCGGATATCTATGAATATCTCCGAGAATATCTCTAATTCATAACCCTATTACAACTAGGTCAAGTAATCTAGAGTTTGGGCTAGACACATATTCTGGATTTACTTGAACATTCTCCCTTGTGTCCCCCAAACGTGGTGCTCCTCTCGTTGTCTCATTAAAAACCTTGTCGAGTGACAAAAACCCTATGGGACAAAACTAATCTCGGTCGAAGGGGAAAAAGAGCACAACACACCCTTCAAGTTTTGAGACCATACATGTAGACATCTCCCCCTGATGTCTGCATCTCCCCCTAATGATTGTGGTCATGAGAGTTTGGATAACTTCTGCAAACAATGCTACCAACATGTTTCTCGAAAGTGGAATTTAGACAATGACTAAGTGAGCAAGCCTGCCACACTATCCTCAGAATGAACCTAGTTTACTTTGATCTTCAGGAGAGTCTGTAGTTGCTGATTATGCTTGGTGTTGTCGCTTTTGATGTAGCCTTGCTTGATTTGTTCAAAACAAGCAGCATTGTTCTAAATGCTTGTAGGCTCATCGGTGGTAGACTTCAAACCACAATTGTTCGAACATGCGCAATTATGGATCCAATCCATAAACAGTCACCCAAACTATTTCGTGAACAGCAATAATTTCTGCATGATTCGAAGATATAGCGACTAAGGTCTATTCTGTAGACCTCCAAGATATCACGGTCTTTACCCATGGTGAACACTTAACCAGTTGGGGAACGACCTTTGTATGGGTCAGAGAGATACCCAATATCAGCAAAACCTTCCAAAACACATGTCGTTTTGGGATGGGGATAATGGACGCAGGCCACTGTTGGCGGCGTTTTGTTGGATCATAATTCATATACATATTTGTCCCCTAAAACATGAAAATTACTTGTTCTAATAAAGTCCAATTTAATGTTGACTAATCCAATTTCATTATTTCCCTAATCTTGTACTTTTGCTTAACCTTTGTGTTTATTTATATATATTTATTATATTTTCCTTATCATGCTAGGAAATGTTGGAGAAGCATGGGAAATGCACTAAAAAGTTAACCTTTGCACATTTTCTTACTCCGGCTAGGAGAAAGCGAATTAGACAAGAAATGAGGGGTGGCAGTCTAATCAACGAACTCCAAATGAGTTGAAACTTTTCAGATCGATTTTAGACATCCTAAGGATCATTTATTATGAAGAGTTTTAGAGCTATTTTGAAGTGTAAGACCTTCAAAATATCGGTCCAAGTTTCTGACTAAAAGATGAAAAACTAGCAACACCGGATCTGTACTGATTCCGGCAAAATTTTCGGCCAAACCAAGAAGAACTAAGCTCTGAAATTTTACCAAAGATGATCTACACTTATCAAGGAATATTTGGTATGAAGAAGTCGAAGGCTAATTCCGATGTCTCGATGGAGATTCAATTGAAGGAAGCTTCAGGAGCAGAAAACAAAGTCAAAACATGGCAGTTTGGCCTAGAACCTTCTTTGGACAGATTTCTTGTGCATTTTTGGAAGGTCTATGATGCTGAAACTATCATGGAGAGCCCTAGAAGAATTCTACACTATTAGTCCATCATATTATCCTTTCGATAATAGGCATCCATATGCACCTTCTCTCCTTTGGTTGCCAAATTGACTTTGGTGACCCAAAACCACCCCAACACTCTTCATTTTCATGTTTCCCATGGACAACAAAGAGAGCAGCTGCTCCTCTCTTTTCTTAAGTCATTTTTTTCTACTCTACACTCTCATAGTTCATCATTACTTCCCTCATTTTACTCAATCTCTTCCATACCTCTTTCCCTTGTTTTTTTTTTTGATCAAAATAGGGAAATATAGTAATGAGAGCAACTAGCCTAGATTAATACAAACAGGCCCATGAAGGGGAGACCCACAAAGGGGTACAAACTTAACGTAACACCTACTCCCACAAAAGGGAACAAACTTAGTAATACACATTACATAAAACGCTGGGCCCAAAACATGAGACCCAGCAAAACAGTAGCCTAAACAGGGAGCCCAGCCCAAATTGGTGAACACCGATCACAAATTCATTGCCAACTCCATAAGAAACAGCGCCACCGTCGAGGGGTGTTGTAGTGGTTCCGCCACCGTTTTCTCTTGAAATGCTCGCTACCATGAAGCTGCGAACCTTCGCTCCGGCACCCAGGGTGGAATCTCGAGGGATCTCCCTACTCCTTTGTCTTTGAAAAGATGGGGTCGATCTAGCGTCCAAATCACCATAATCATGTCTCAGGGACGGATCCAGTTTCGAGGACTTTTTTCTAGCGGCATCGAAGAGGTGGAGCTTGCTGCAATTAGCAGAGGAGAGAAGGGTTTTTGGATTGAGGTGAAATGGTTTAAGGAAAAAATAGAAGAGAAAGGATGAGAGGAGAACTTTGGCAACAGACGATATGGGTATGGAGACGAATCTGTGGAAGGGATGGGAAAAACAAGCAGCAAAGCAAAGATAATGGGCACTGGGACTAGAAGTCCGACAGAAAGCCTGCTCCCCAGTCCCTCAAACAGGAGATCTGGACCAGGATGGATCTAGTTCCCAGCAAGAGAGAAGGGGGAGAAGAGGTTTCAGATCTACTTTCTCTCTCTAGATTCTAGAGAGAAGGCAGAGCACTGGATTTTTGAGGTGGAACATCTTTCCATTGTTTTTAGGATCTATTACCACTGTCATACTTCACCTCCATGCTTCTTACAAAACTAGAGCGGCTCCCTTTTGCTTCCATTCATCATTTTACTTCTCTCTCTCTTCTCTATATAAGCATCCCTTCATTAACTCTTGATGCATCACCCATACCACTCCATAACATCTTTTTCTCTTTATATTCTCTACACAATCCACTATCATCTCCTCCGCAAAATCTCTACCACCACTGTCATCTCCTCCACAAAACCTCCATCACCACTGCCATAAATTCATAACCTTCATTACCACCACCACAACCTTCATCATCTTTTCCATCTACTCACTCCATTTCATAGACAAAAAGCTTCACCACTCCACCATTTCACCACTTGATCATCTCTACATCTCATATTCCATCATCAACATTTGAAGAAAAAGGAGAGGAGTCTAGTATTACTTGAGGAATCACCATTACCATTTTCACCATTTCAATGCCTTTATGAGTTCATCTACATCATCCTCAACTTGATTATCACTAGTCCTCTCTCTATCCCTACTTTTTAGTTTGATGTTCATAAACATGTTGAAGTTTATGTATTTGATTATGAGTGAGTAGTTAATTTGTCGGGGTTAGGGTTGAAAGTCCTCTCCAAACTTGTAATGAATTGATGTTTGAGTCTTATTTGATATATTTTCCATGATCATCTTCACATGCTAATTCAAGAAGTGAACGCTTGTATTTGAATCTAGCTAATTTGAATACTTTGCATTTATCATTACATGAACAATGTTTAGAGAGTAGCTAGCTTTGAACATTAATAGAATGATGGCACATAGGTGTGTATGTGAGGGTAGTGAGTTAAAATCACCTAGACCTAGGATTGGTTTGCTTGCTTGATTATCTAAACTCAAACCTTTATGCATCTAGGAGCAAGGAATTGATACTTATCCGGTAATATAACTTGTTCTTGGGTAGTTAGTTTCGCACTTATCCGGTGGGAATTGATAAAATTAAAGGAGTTTAGGCCTTAGTAGTCTTATCCAGATGCTAAGAGGGTAATTGGATTCTTGGGATTGTTTTACTTATAGTTTGAACATCAATGCATGCAAGGGAGGCTATGGTGAACAATCTAAAGCTCTAACTTCCATCCAATCTATCACATCTAGTTTAGCATAGCCTAGTTTACATTTCAAGTTTTTATTGTGTGTTAATTTGATTCAAAACCATTTCCAAAGCCAAAAAAATCAAGCCACTCACCATCTTGTATATATTCACCTTGAACTTTGGTTCACTTATGAGCCCTTGTTTATGACTTGTACATTTGCATATTTATCTAGCATACTTTAGGTTTTCCTTAGCTAGAGTGGGTTTTCCAATCCCTTGGGTACGATATCCCCTACTTATAATCCCCTACACTATAACTTGACCCTTATACTTGAGGGTGGCTATTTAGCTAATAAGTTTTTGGCGCCGTTGCCGGGGATTGGAGTAAAATCAGATTCCTAGCTCGGTTTGCCTTCGGGTAGCTAGAAATTTTACCTTTTTTGTGTTTCAACTTGTGTTCTTATATTTTCTTTGTTTTGTTAATTTTTGTGGTAGTCACCTTATTTTCGAATTTGTGGTAAGTATTTTGATAAGTAAATTAGTAAATTGTGGTAAGAAAAAGATAAAGTGTGAGCATGTTGAAAATTAAAAAAAAAAAATTAATCTTGCCTATTTGCTAGTTGCTATTTGCTTATTACTTATTGCAATTTCACTTTTTAGTTGCAAAATTAAATATTTGATAGTTAGATTTATTTCTTTTGGATTAGAAGTTGGTAGAAATTTGTAAAAAAAAATAATAATAAAATAATAAATAAATAAATAAAATATTAATTAGAGTTAGTTAGGTTAGGAATTTTATCTTTGTAATGTCGAGCTTACTCGCACAACATAAGTAGGCTTACCCAATTAATGCGATGTCTAGGCAAGGACCGAATAAGAGAAAGGTAACCGAAAGGTTGAAAAGCGAGCATTACTCCACCAAAATCTTTTCCCTCCTTAGTTGGTCGCATTGAAAGGAATTACTAAACTGTTGTGCGATAGGCAATACCCAAAGATCGGATTCCTCTTCTCTTTACTTAGTGAAAGAAAGAAAAAAATTAGAACTTAAAAAAAAAAAGTCGCAATTTTTAATTTTTGTATATACCTTGCATTTTATTTTAATTCTAGTTACTTATATCCTTCACTTTGTGTGTTCTTTAATAATTAGGTGTGTATGAACCTTATAGCTCAATCAAGTGAAGAGCATCCATCTCCTCCAAGCACACCAAGTGACAATTAAGACTATATCACTCAAGAGGATAGTGGTGAAGAAGAAGTTCGCCCCATCGGTCCACCCACTCTACTTCAATACGTTGATCAAGAGCAAAGGAGTTGATAAGGCAACTAAGGGAGGAGCGTCCTAAACTAAAAATGGGTGATGAACCAAGGCCATTGAAGGACTACACTATTCCTACTTTCACAAATCATCCAAGTTGTATTGTCTTGCCACCATGCGCTCATGCTTTTTCCATTATGCCAAGTACCTTGCAACTTCTACCGGCTTTTGATGGTGGCTTCACCGCGATCCATTTAGGCACATCAAGCTATTTAATGAAGTTTGCTCAACGGTTCAACTCAATGGTATTGATGAAGACAACTTTAGGCTAAGGCTTTTCCCCTTCTCATTGAAGGATAAGGCCAAGGATTGGTTGTCCAAGATTCTGGTGGCAAGTATCAACTCATGGGATGATATGAGAGCCATATTCTTCAAGAAGTACTTTCCACCATAAAAAAGCGATGCATTAAGGAACTCACTCATGACTTTCCAAGAGTTCCAATCGGAGTTCTTCCATGAGTCTAGGGAGAGATACAAAGACATAGAGCAAAATTGCTCTATTCATGGTGTCAAGAAGTGGTTGCTATTAAGCACTTTCTATAATGGGTCAAGTCAAGATACCAAGAGAAGACTTGACAATGCTTGTCAAGGGAGCTTCATGGATAAAAATGAGATTGAAGCGAAAAGCATTCTTGAGTCGCTAGCCGAGTCATCCCAACTCTATGATAATCACAATGATAGAAGACCGGTGAAGGAAGCTAATGTGATTTGAAGGATCAACAAAGAAGAGGAGGTATGTATGAGCTGGATCCACCTAAAACTCAAATGCAAATTGAGTTGCAGAGGATTGAGGCCAACATGAATAAGAAGCTAGACTTGATCCTTAATACTTAAGGAAACCGGGAGCACCTCCAACCTATGTCAAGCAAGATGGTTGAGCGTGTGTGTTTAATTTGTGAGAGTGATCAACATGAGACAATGCTTTGTCCAAGAGGAGATGCACTTCAAGTTGATATAGAGCAATGCAACCAAGTTGGTTTCCAACCAAGGCCAAGAAATGATCCGTATAGTAACACCTACAATCCCGAATGGAGGAACCACCCTAACTTTGGGTGGGGAGGCAATCAAATCTGAGAACAAGGGTTGGGCAATCTTGATCAAGGCCAAGGTTTTCAAAGGCCTAGTGGTGGCCATCAAGGTGCAAGCTCCTCCAACTATAACAATCAAGGAGCCAACAATCAATACCAAAGGGCACCTTATCAACCTCTACCTCAAGCACAAGCTATAGTGCCACCTCAAGAGTCATTGAAGAAGCCTAGTGTTGAAGACATGTTAATGAGTTTCTTTATAGAGAACAAGGGTACTCAAGCAAAGCAAGATGAGAAGATCAATGTCCTTCACCAAAGCATGAGAAAGCTTGAGATTCAAATGGGGCAACTAGCCCAAGAGTTAAGCCAAAGGAAGCAAGGTGTGTTTCCAAGCCAAGTAGAGAACAACCCAAGGCATGAAGCCAAGTCTATCACTACTTAAGAAGTGGGAGGCAAGTTGAAAATAATGTTTACGTGCCTACCAATGAGGAAGTTGTGACTCCAAGGGAGCCACCCGATTTTGAAAAGAGAGAAAAGGGCAAGGCAAGAGAGTTGTCACATGGAGAAGTCATCTTGGTGTTTCATAATGGTGAAGAAGAAGGTTTAAATGAGAAGACGAATGCCTTTGACAAACCTTTGGGTTTGAGAGTAGCTTTGGAAGAAGAAGAAGTGCAAGACGAAGCCTTGAAGAACAAACTTAATACCAAGGCCAAAACTCATGACAAAGAAGGCTCTACTTCAACCGAAAGACCATTCGAGAGAGGTATCACTTTCAATCCTCCTATGAAGATAGTTCAAGAGAAAGAAGTTTCCCTTCCTTATCCTTAATTTCAAAGAAAAGACGCATTGAAGCAAAAGAATGAGAAGGTGAAGAAGGAGTTTCTTCACTTATTTAGGAAGATGGAGATTAACATCCCTCTTTTGGATGCAATCAAAACCATTCCTACATATGACAAGTTTCTCAAGGAGCTATGTACCCACAAGAGAAAGTTTGAGAAGGCTGAGAAAGTGTGTCTAAGTGAAGAAGTTAGTGCGGTTTTGCAAAGGAAGCTTCCACCAAAGTTGAAAGATCCGGGTTCATTCACCATTCCATTCAAGATAGGTAAAACTTTCTTTGATAAAGCTTTTATGGATTTTGGTGCTAGTATCAACTTAATGCCTTATAGCATCTATGAGTCTCTTGGAATTGGTGAAATCCGGCCCATTGCTATCTCTTTGCAAATGGCAGATAGGAGTGTTGTTTACCCAAGAGGGGTTGTGGAAGATGTTCTTGTGAAGGTAGAAGACTTGATCCTACCGACAGATTTCATCTTTCTAGACATGGAAGAGACTCCTCTTCATGAAAAAGAGTTGCCTATCATCCTTGGGAGAGCATTTATGGCAACTGCCTGTACTAAGATTGATGTCAAGGAGGGCTTGATGACCATGACCTTTCATGATACTACCATTGCTTTTAGAATCTTTGATGCAATGAGTAAGCCATCAAATGCCTATGATTGTTTCTGGATTGATGTTTTGGATGGTATTGACAAGATAGTGGAGAAAACTTTCATTGAAAATGCATCTCAAGATCCATTGCAAACATGTTTTCATCATAATGGCATAGAGTTCATTGAGGAGGCAACCAAAGAAGCCTAGCTTATAGTTGAAGTCTTAAGGCCTTGCACTCCACATTTGCAACCAAAGGTTGAGGTACCTCTTACTAACTCTACTCCTTTACTTCCATCAATTAAATGTCCTCCTACTCTTGACATGAAACACTCCCTCCTCATTTAAAGTATTCTTTTATTGGTGAAAACCACAAGTTGCCCGTAATTATCTCTTCATGTTTGAGTGATTTGCAAGAACAAAAGCTACTTAGGGTGTTGGATGATTACAAGGAGGCCATTGGTTAGACTATTGCCTATATAAAAGGCATAAGTCCAAGTATGTGCATGCATAAGATCCTCCTTGAAGATGATATGAAGCCTAGGAGGGATCCACAAAGGAGGCTCAATCCTCTAATGCAAGAAGTAGTAAGGAAAGAAGTAATGAAGCTACTTGATGTTGGTGTCATCTACCCCATTTCCGATTCAAAGTGGGTGTCATCGGTTCAAATAGTTCCTAAGAAGAGTGGCATGACGGCTGTGGCTAATGATAAGGGAAAGCTTGTCCCTCAAAGAGTAGCAAAATGGGTGGAGAGTCTGCATAGACTACCGGAAGCACAACAATGCCATAAGGAATGATCACTTTCCATTGCCATTCATTGATCAAATGCTAGAGAGACTTGCCGGCCATGAGTATTATTGCTTTCTTGATGGGTATAATGGCTACAATCAAATCCCCATTGCTTCGGAAGACCAAGACAAGACCACCTTCACTTGTCTATATGGCACCTTTGCCTATAGAAGAATGCCATTCAGTTTGTGCAATGCACCGGCAACTTTTCAAAGGTGCATGATTTCTACTTTTAGTGATATGGTGGAGAGATTCATTGAAGTGTTCATGGATGACTTTAGTGTCTTTGGGGATTCATTTGATCAATGACTACACCATTTGGCCCTTGTGCTTCAAAGATGTGAAGATTGCAACCTAGTCTTGAATTGGGAGAAGTGCCACTTCATGGTGAATGAGGGAATTGTTCTTGGGCATGTGGTGATTTCAAGAGGAATGGAAGTTGACAAGGCCAAGGTGGAGCTCATTTCCAAGTTACCTACCACCTCCACATAATGTCAAAGCAATTAGAAGCTTTCTTGGACATGCCGATTTCTATGGAAGGTACATAAAGGATTTCTCCAAGATCTCTAAGCCCCTTTGTGATTTGCTAGCCAAGAATGCTCCTTTTGTGTTTGATGAACATTGCTTGAAGGCTTTTGAGACAATCAAGGTGATACTCACTCAATCTCCTATCATGATTGCACCGGATTGGTCTCTTCCTTTTGAATTAATGTGTGATGCTTCGGATTATGCTATGGGAGTAGTTTTGGCTAAAAAGAAGGAGAATGTACTTTATGCTATTTACTATGCTAGTCGTACCTTGAATAATGCACAAATTAATTAAACCACAATGAAGAAAGAACTTCTTGCAATTATCTTTGCTCTTGAGAAGTTTAAAAGCTATTTGCTTGGTACCAAAGTAGTTGTGTACACGGATTGTTGGTATGCACATACCCCCTAAGCACAAGTATCGGAAGCACAAGTCTCGTATCGCCATTATACCAGTGAGGTAAGTTCCCAACCGAGGGTTTCGATACCCCTCGAGGGTGATATCGGGATCCCGAGCATCCCACACCGAAAGAAACGTGTACTTACATGAGCATTTGCCAAGCATAATTATCTATAATGAGCCATGCTCATGCTACCTCCAGTGGTACCAACTCCCACCAGCGGAGTGACCTACGGAAACACAGCCAAGCAGGCTACACCCTGAGCCCCGACTCACCCCCAGATCACCACTAACGCACCGCCACGCGCCTTGTCAAGATAGAATCAGAAGCTCTAGAAGCTGGGAACTGAAGTATGTCAGTCCCACATCGAAAACATGGAAGAGGTCAGCATCTTCCCCACCTATAAAATGTTCTCTCCTCTCTCCTCATTAATTACGCATTTACTACTTACATATTATTATTCTGTCAACACAAATACATTGACTAACTTAGGCATCGGAGAAGAGAAGACAGCCCAACGCGGTCTCCGTCTGATACCCTTTGTATTTTACTTGACAGGTAGCGGAAGTATCGATTACTCCACAAGTAGCGGTCCACCCATCGAACCAACCAAGATTTAGCCACCGCTAAATCTTAGACTTTAACATTGACTCCGTCTGTGGGAAGTCCTTGAACAAAAGGTCATCCCACCACAACAATCGCCATGACTAACTGTAGTAAGGGAAACGCTGAGGAGCAAACGGATCAATCTGCCAACCCCCATCCCACCAACCCCACGGCTAACATTAACCCAGCGGTTAAAGTTAACCGAGCACTATTCAACACTCTGGTCAACCCTAGCGTGGAAACCCAGGGCTCATCTCAAGTCCCACTGACCCAAACTGCAGCAAAGGCCCGACCGGGCAGCAATCACTCACTAGGTCAAGATCTCGCAGCTATATATGAGCTGGCATTGGCAGACCTCCACAAGGCAAACAGGGAGTGCGAACAAGAGCATAGGGAGAAGGCCAAGGCCCAAAAGCAGGTGGCCACGCTGATGTCAAAATTCGACGAACTAAAAAAGACACTGGAGGCAAACGCTAACCTAGTGTAGAGCGAGCAATCGCGGAGCACCAGATGTAGTCGGCCCAATACCGGCGGATTGGTATCCTTACCAATCATACAGATGCAGGTACCACTGAACCCACTAGAACTGGTAGGAATGGGCCCACCCCGGAGCAAGAAGCGGAGTCACAGCCGCATAGCAACCGCTCGACAGCTAGGGCTAAAACTGAAGGTAATCCACCTGTCCCTAGGCTGGAACTAGTCGAGCGGAATCTCCAGGCGAGACCCGCTGGCGACGCAACAGCCCTAATCCTGGAAATGATGCAGCAATTAGAGCAAAGGCTAATCTGGATGGAGGCAGGCGTCCCAGCGCCAAGTCCAAATCCGTTCTTTGCATCTAGTCCAAATATGTTCTTTGCATCTAGGCCAAGGCCATTCACCTCCAGGATCCTGCAAGCCGTCAGACCAGCACATGCAAAGACACCAAAAATGCCACATTATGGCGCCATGACTGATCCCTTCATCCATATGGACACATTAAAAAAAGTCACTAACAACAAGGGGTTTGATGACGCCACACTCTGCCACTTGTTAAGGAAAACACTTGTTGGTCCTTTGAATGCCCACCAGGATCTATCAACTCATTCCATGCACTATCAAACGCTTTCTTGTCTCGGTTCATCCTATTGGCCGCCGGACATCACAACACAACTCAACTGTTCAACTTCAAGCAGGGCGCGAAGGAAACATTGAAGGCATTTGTCACCAGGTGGCGGGCAGTAGCATCTCAGTGCTACTACCTCGACAAAACAATGGCATTGGCAGCCTTCAAGCAAGGACTCCCCAAGGGATCATTTCTCTATCACCTCAATTATAATCATCCAAATGCTGCGTATGACCACGTCATGAGCGAGGCAGTCATCCATGCACAGGCAGAATTCATCACATATGGAGAAACCCCACCATCACGGCCAACACCGGCAAAGTCCACTAAGCCCTCCTCCAACCATCAGGAGACCGCTAACAAAACCTCTGCTACGCCTCCAACTGATAAGAAGAAAGAGTGGCAACAAGGCAACTACCAAAGCAAGCGGCATAAGGACCAGCATTACAACAAGGGCAACCGATCATCTCAAGGGGATAACCGTAACAAACAGACGGAGTTCTCCCAGAGGTACGCAGTGTTTACAGTCCTTACAGCCTCGTATGAAGAGATATACGACCAGAGTAAAGACCAGATCCCATCGCCACCCCCAAGAAAGTACCTAAGAATGGGAAAACCAAGAAACACTAGCAAGTGGTGTAAATACCACAAGGACAGCTGTCACAACATCAAAAATTGCAACGCTCTCAAAACAGCTATTGAGACTTTGTACCATGACGGTAAGATAGAACAATTCAAGGTGCACTAACCGCCACCTGTGTTTGCCAACATCGAACCCATACGCTGCATCAACACCATCGACGGTGGTGCTCAGATCACTAACATGTCTCATAGGGAAAGAAAGCGCTATGCACACGCTAACCACCCCAAAGAAATTTGCAACATCAGCTATGAGAGATCCGCTAAACTCCCAAAGTCTGGTTGGGAACCCATTACCTTCTCGGAGGAGGAGGAGAGCAAAGTACATCTGCCCCACGACTATCCATTCTTGAACGATGCCATGCTCGATAAATGGTCAGTGGGAAGGGTCCTTGTTGACAGCCGATCCACTGTCAATGTCATATTCAATGGTTGCTATAACCAACTCCAGCAGAATAGAAAATTAGTCCAAGATCATGAGCCATTGCTCAGCTTCTCCGGTGACGTCACGCAACCACTCGGTTCTGACTACATGCGTCTAGTCATCAGCGCTAGTCCATGTACAGCGGAAATACATACGGAGTTCATCGTTGTCAATTGCTTCAGTTCATATAATGCCATCATTGGTCGACCGGCACTCAACAAACTCAAGTGCATCATAGCCGGATACATACTTCTCATGAAGTTCCCTACACCCAACGGGACAGGCTGTGTGAAAGGAAGCCAACAGTTGTCACGAGAATGTTACTCAACAATGGTGGCACGGTCAGCGCGCCGCCATGAGATCCTAACGGTAGGAAACCATGTACCAGCGGCCAATATTTTTGAGGACCCTCGGGATGACGAGGAGAAATATGTGAAAAAGGAGCCTGTCAACCCAGAGACATCCTTGAGGGTTATCTGCATCTCCGACGAGCACCTTGAGAGGACGGTCCGCATCGGTCCTCAGCTAGCCCCAGAGATAGCGGCTAAACTCACTCAGTTTCTAAGTGACAACTCCACCGTCTTTGCATGGTCCTACGTTGATATGCTGGGCATCTCCCTGAGATCATCACACACAAGTTGAGTATCAAACCATCCTTCTATCCTGTCAAGCAGCGGTGAAAGGCCTTCTATGAAGAGTGATATCGTGCAATAGGGGAAGAGGTCGCCAAGCTTCAGGGCATTGGGTTCATCTGTGAGGTCAATTACCCTCAGTGGATTTCCAACTTGGTCATGGTCAGGAAGCCTAGTCGAAAATGGTAGATGTGTGTCGACTTCAAAGGTCTTAACAAGGCATGTCCCAAGGATAGCTTCCCGCTACCCCGCATCGATTAACTGGTCGATGCAACCGCTGGACATGAGCTATTCAGCATGATGGACGACTTCTCTGGCTATAATCAGATCAAGATGCACCCTAGCGACCAGGAATGTACCACCTTCACCACCGACAAGGGCCTATACTATTACAATGTCATTTGTTTCTGTTTGAAGAATGCCAGTGCAACTTACCAGCGGTTGATGAATGCCATGTTCGCTGAGCATCTCTGTAAGATCATCGAGGTCTACGTAGAAGACATGCTGGTCAAAAGAATCAAAGCCAGCGGACATGTGGCAAACCTCATAATCACATTCGCCATTCTCTTGGCTTATGGTATGTGCCTCCACCCAGAAAAATGTTTCTTTGGCGTCACCGCTAGCAAATTTCTGGGCTACATCGTCAGTGAACGGGGCATAGAGGCCAATCCTGACAAGGTGCAAGCCATCCTCAACATGAAGGCTCCGGAATGGAAGGTGCAGGTTCAAAGCCTCCAAGGCAAACTAACTGCTCTCTCTCAGTTCATCTCCAGACTCACTGATAGGTGCCTCTGACATGACTCGCCCTGAATTTCACCCTGAAATCCGAGGTGGCCCTGTGGGGCCCACCTTAGGGATAACTCTACCAAAAATTCGGCAGAGTCACCCCTAAAATGGACTACCCAAAAACCTGTAAAACACACAAAAACACTTCAAGCAAATCAACCTAATACTCCTGGAGCCACCCTGCTCCCAATTACCAATAACTCTACTTTCACAAAACACAAAACTCAACAATACTAATCCCAAAGGTTATCAGAGCAATACTACTAATACACAGGGATATAAAAAGAAGAGTAAAGGATCAAGGGATCCTACACTGCGGAAGTAGTGACAACTATGCCTCAAATTCCATGTACGCCGACCTCCACTAATTCACCTGCAAGCTGGGCATTTGAAACAGAAGGGCTCAGGGGAAAGTAATGTAAAACACGTTAGAGTGAGTGGACAAAAATAAATAAGTAAGATAATTCAAACGAAAGAAAAAGCTTTAATACTTTCCCACATTTATTCCTTTAAAAACTCGATGCATGCAACGTGGATAAAACATATTTCTCGCAACACGAAAATTCGTGAAAACATTCCAACCCCGCTGGTCAAAAGAAATCGAGCTAGCCTCGCTAGCTGAAGGTATTAATCAAATGTGGGGAAAAAGTTCTCACCATACAAATAAGGGAGCCTCCCAGGCTCGGGTCGGAGTGTCCCACACTCTGGAGCATCCCATGCTTTGCTCTACTCACCCACGAACACATAGTAAGCAGGCAGGAGTACTAATAGGCTACCTAGCAATAAAAATGACGACCCCGGTATGGTGGTTTAAAACCACACGAAAACTCGAAAATTAGTAAGGCTTCCCCAACATCTCACGAGAAAGTACATAATCCAACGACGTGACCCCGCACGCCAAAATATTCTCAAAATCATAAACCATTAGGCGAGAAATAATCGATAAATATAATTCCATCGAAAATCCCATTTTCGAAAAATATTCCAGAAATCTCAATATCGACGAATAGAAATGTATTATAAATTTCTGAAAATCACCTCGGAAAATAATCCGTCGAAAATCATGATTTTCAAAAATAAATCATAAATCCAAACCCGAGCATAATGGATTCATAACCGAAATTCATATAGAAAAACAATGTCAAAATTATAATCCAAGGCAGAATATTATGCTCAATAATAAAATGATAAATAAATTATTATTTTAGGAAAAATAAATGCATGCATCATTCTTTAACAATAAAAGTCCACTCACAGTACTATTGGGCGATCACGCAAACGAGTTCCTTCATTTAACCGTAGCTCTCGACATCGTCCTGTACATAATTATATTTCCGTAAACGGCAATCCGATAAAATAAATACGAACCTAAACAAAACCCGAAAATCCCTATCTCCATTACTTCTCAAATTCCACCCAAATCTCTCCCACAACACCAATTCCTCAATTAACATATTCCACAATGGAAATGAGGGAAATCTGACGGTCGGATTTTCCACAATTCAATCTCAAAACTCCGAACTTCGGCAAACCACAAACAATTCCAAACTCCTCCAAAATTCACCAAACTTCACATACAAGCTCTACAACGTTTGTACAATTTAATGGGCTAAAAACTGAAATTAAAACACTGCCCTACACGCCTCCACGTGCCACCAACAGTGGCAGCGCGTGGGCCCCACACGCTGGCGGCCAGTACTTCCGATGGCCACCAAATTTTGGCAGCACCACCGACTCAACAGTCCAAGCATTTTTCACAACTACAACAAGTTCCAATTTTACCTGTAAGTGATCCAAATTGGTCGATGAAAATTTTCCAGAAAAACCCAAGAACCCTAGAATTTGAAATCGTCGATTCGACCTCCACACTGCAAATCGTGGCTCAAGGCTAGGGGGAAATGAACATTGGCAAAAACTGCACCTTTGACGCCGGTGTGGTGGCCGGATATGGCCGGAATCGCCGGAAATCGACGAAACCTCTGTTCAGCTACAGTAATCTTCGCGGCTCAATTTCGAGCTCCTTCGGTCGAGCCACCGCAAAACACCACCACAGGCGTGACAAGGAGGAGAAGGCAAGCTTGCCGGTGCCCAGATTCAGTCGTGGGTCGGCCGGAGAAGGAAGAAATCGGAGGAAGAAGAAACCGGACCGAAGAGGAAGAAAGGGTCGGGGGAGAGGAGAGAGAAAAGGCGGTAGGTTTCCAAAAATGGAAACTTACCACAATAACTTCCTATATTTATAGAAACTTATCGTGAACAGTAACTTTTACATTTTCTCTTATAACTTTCGTATACGAACTCCAATTTTTACGTACCACATATGCACGCGCTCGGTTTAACGTTCTCTACAACTTCCATGAAGAACATTTTCTCAAATTTTGACCCAAACGAAAAGTCAACTTTTTAGGGGCACTAAAAGTATCGAAACAAAGTAAAAAGTGAAAGTAATTGCCATTTACCGTCCAAATGACTAGTAAACCGATAAATTTAGGTTCGGGACGTAACATAAATATTTAAGAAAGCATTCTTTTTTTTATCTTAAGAAACAGGCTAATCATTCGATGGCCTGGAAGGGCATTCTTAATTCTCGTGACCTTATCCTCCAGGGAATGAGATGGATAATTGGTTCTGGTAAGGATGTTAAGTTTTGGACCTTTAACTGGGTTTTTGATTTTCCTTTGTTTAATCTTTTGGATGATGCTACTAAGGCTGCTGTTGATTTAAATGAATCTGTTAGTGACTATATCACTTTTGGGAACTGGAATGTTCAAAAATCAGCTTCGGTTTTGGATCAGCATATTATTGACCGTATTGTTGGCATTCCTATTCCGGTTTTGGAGTTGAAAGACCATTTTGTTTGGGGTCCTGCAGCAAATGGGTCTTTCTCCATTAAATCTGCTACTTGGCTCCAATGCAATTCTAATTCTCATAGTTAGACTTCTATTCTGAACAAAATGTGGAAGCTTAACCTTCCCCCAAAAGTTAAAATTTTTGGTTGGTTGTTTTTTAGGGGAAGACTGAAAACCAGGGCTTACATTACTCGCTATAATCATGCTATGGTATCTTCTTGTGCTTTTTGTGGAACAGGTTTGGAAGACTGCAACCATCTTTTCCATTCCTGTTCTTTTGCTAGTCAAATCTGGAGTTTGGTTCCCAAGTTACCCTTTCCTACAAGTTTTTCCAATCTCTCAGACTGGATTTTACATTTGTTCAATAAAGAGTCCTGTACCACTATTGAAGATTGTATTTTGTTGTGCTGGAAAATTTGGGGGGGCAAGGAACAACTTCATTTTCAACAATTCTCTTGCTTCCCCAAATAGCATCACTCTTTCTGCTGCCTCAGTTGGTTACAACTATAGAAGAAACAATCAGCCTGCTTCAAAGACGGCTTCTTCTTCAGCCATTCCTATTATGTGGAAGCCTCCTCCTGTTAGTTTCTTTAAACTCAACTTTAATGGTTCCGTTAAAGCTCACGGTAGGGCTGCTGCGGGATTCATTATCAGGGACTCTAATGGTAGGCCTATCCTGGCTGGTGCCCGTAAGCTTGGTGTCACGTCAGTTCCTATTGCGGAAGGTTCTGCTCTCAAAGATGGCCTTCTCCAGGCGCTTCGTCATAACATCACAAAAATTCAGGTAGAAGGTGACTCGCTTCTTATCATCAACTGCATTAATAAAGTTTGTGCCATTACTTGGAGAATCAGATCCTTGATCGCCGACATTACCTGCCTTGCTGCGAAATTTGAGGCTGTTTCCTTCTTTCATGTGTTTCGTGAGGCCAATTTCGTTGCGGATCTTATCACCTCAATGGGTCATGATCTTTCTGATCCCAAGATTTGGTTCAATTCCATTCCGACTGTGGCCTCGACAGCGTTGCTTCTAGATTCTGTTAGCCTTGGGTGTCCAAGTTCATGTTGTAGTTCTTTTTCTTCTCAAAAAAAAAATAACCTTTGGGGCCCAACAAAAAATACCTGTGTATGTCAAAGTTGCTAAAGGAAAAACATATTATGTGCCTTCGTCAAAGCAACTGACGGAGAGGGAATCAAGGAATCAGTGATTACCATCAATAAGCACAATTACGGATCAATTAGCGTTTAATGTCATCATTGTAATTGTTCTTTCTATTGTAATTCTCTCCCTATATAAAGGGGCTATGAAATGAAATGAGTAGACCAATTCCAATCTCATTTTACTTTAACATGTTATCAGGACGCTCAGAGCCAATAGCCAAGAAAAAATATTTCTTCCTGTCCAACCGGCCTTCTCTCCGGCCTGACCTTGCGCGCGTCCTCCAGCCTTGTCATCCCTGTCCAGCCTCCTCCCCGGCTTAACTTTAGGCGCTTCACCCCTCTGCCCGCTACCTCGTTGGCCAGCCCGCCTCACACCTAGCAGACCTGCAGCATTGCCCAGCCGGCCCACACGGGCCTCACCGAGCACCTGGCAGCCTCTAGCTTTTAGCCCACTGCCCCGTCGAGCAATTTGGAGCCTTACCTACTCCCCTTCACCGATCCTAGCATCACCAGCCCAGTCACTCGCCTCCACCCACCTGCAGCGCCCCTGCGCCAGCGCACGATCTAGCCTTCAATCCAACCTCCAATCCTGCCTCCGAGCTGTCTTAGCTACAGCCTTCGGGCCGCCTTCGCTACTGTCCATTTCCTACTCGCCGGTGCGGCCTCCACCTGCAAATCACCATCTGTAAAGAACCAGAAGGAGAAGACGAAAGAAAAAAAAAAAAAAAAAAAAAAAAAAAAGGGTGATCCGGCCCAAAGTAACGACCCGGCCCAGAATAGAAAATAAAAAAAAGGAAACAGGCCTTGCGACCCAGAGAAGAAAAAAAAAAAAGAGTGGCCCTGCGGCCCAGACAAGAAAAAAGAAAAAGTAGGTCTGCAACCCAGAGAGAAAAAAGAAAAAAAAAAAAAAAAAACAAGGCTCACTGCTGAAAAAAAGGAAGCAGCCCAATTTTTCTCACCCCCAAAAACATTGCTACACACACCTGCATCAACACGCGCTTGCACTAGGATTGTTTTATTTTTTCGAAACCAAGTATGTTCTGTTTAATTTATTTAATTTCATACTATGGTAGATTCTCATTATTTATTTTCTTGAGCCTGCTATATATTTTATTGTTTATGCTTTTATTATAAATTTTTCGAGCATGTTTAGTTAGATTATATTAATCATTTTAAGCATGCTTTGTCATTTATGTTTTATATGATTATCTTTAAGCATGATTTATATATTTTTACTGTTTAGTAAAATTTCAAACATGTTCTGTGAATTTCATTTACGCTTTATAATTATGCGTACACATGCACTTTCATTATGTTATTGCTTATATTTTTTTTTTTAGCATGCCATATATATTTTGTGATTTATGCAATTTTTAGCATGTTTTATTTTATTTACGCTTATATAATTTTACTATGCATGCCTTTATTTGCTATGATTTATTATTAAATATGCTATGGCTATTTTTAGAATGCAATATACAAAAATTGCGTTTTGCCATGATAATGAAAATTCATGCCCATTATACACACACACTTACTGTGATAAAGTATTTTCACATAGCATCGGAAAAAAATGTGACCATTACGAATCTTGGTCTTGAAATCTAATTCATACGTTTGGAAAATAATTCACGTGGATGTCTTTATGATTGCGTAATTTATTCCTTCTCTCTTGTTTTATGTAGATGGCTGATCCAACTCGACCTGAGTTTGACATCTTGGACTCAGACGGACTTGAGTACCACCGTTGGGTTTCCGATGTAGAAACTGCCTTTGTGGCAAGAGATTACACTGCCACCATTACCGACCCCAAAGACAATGGACCGTCTGACAAGGTGAAAGCAAATGCCTTAATGTTTCTGAGGCGACATATTGATCCTAGCCTCCGCTGGAAATACCTTCAGTTGAAGACACCCAAAGAACTGTGAGATGCCCTTAAGGGACGTTTTGGGAACATTCATGACACATTGCTCCCAGAACTGACCGTTCAGTGGAATGAAATCCGCTTGCTTGACTATAAAAGGGTAAATGACTTCAACAAGGATATGTTGCGCCTAAAAGCACGTCTAAATTTATGTGGAAAGGAACTCACAGAAGATGATATGATATGATCCAGAAGACTCTTCCCACTTTTCCTACTTCAGCAATTATACTCGCGAACCAATATAGGCTGGAGTATGATAACAAAAGAATCACAACCTTCAACAAGCTGATCAACCTATTGCAAGTGGCTGAGAGGCATGATGAGGTTCTTTTGAACAACAATGTCAGGCCTTTTGGGACAAAAAAAATTCCAAAGGCTAATTATGGCAAAGTGAAAGGTGGACAGAACCCCAATGCAAAGGGGGTTGGATGTGCTAATCCCTACCCACGTGGCAACAATGCACCAAGTGGCAAGGGACATGGGGGTCATGATATGGGCCGTGGAGGCCCTCCCAATGTATGGCGCAGAGATGGTGGTGCTGGCCCTAGTGGTCATGGAAACAAGGTGCAAAGGGCACCTAAGAACCCTTCAGTCAAACAGAATAGAGTTGGCAATGAACCATGCTATAGGTGTGGAGTCATTGGGCATTGGTACAAGAACTGTCAAGCAAACAATAGAGTAGCAGCCAATTACAAGAGGTATAGGGAGTCTAAAGAACAAGAAGCTCACTATATGGAAGAAGGAGGCCATGACCCAGACGTCAACCTCACAATTGCAAACTTTAATGGCAGCAAGGAACTTGCTCAGTCAACCGATGCCCCAGATTTTGACTGATCTGCTTTATTTACTTTATTTTCCAAAAATAGTTGTGAAGGCATAATGCCTCATTTTTAATTAGACTATTACTTGGTCTTAAAGTTTATTTCAATAATGGTTTGATGAATTAGAACAAGATCTTGATTTATCGTTGGCTCATTAATAAATTTTAAATTTTATTCTTAAGCACTGAATTTATTCAAATTTATTTACTACACATATTTACATGGTTAGAAATTTCAATATAAAGATGTAAAGCAATACATCTAGAGAAAAAAAATTATTATTAGAATGAAAAGATTGTCATTCCACTAAAATAGAAATACTCTAAAGAATCTGAGATATATTTAAAGTCAAAGACGCTCTGTATGCACCAAGGGCTAATCGAACCTTGTTAAGTTTCAAAGATATTTGTGCCTACGGTTATCATGTAAAAACATACTGTGAGAATGGAACTGAATACATTTATATTACCTCTAATGAATGTGGAAGGAAACGCATTTTAGAGAAACTTATGAGTCAATCTAGTGGACTGTACCTCACTACGATTCAGATCATTTAATCCTATACTGTCACCAATAGTGAAATGTGGGACACTGACTCATAAAGGCTTTGGCATGACCGCCTAGGGCACCCCGGTCGTGACATGATGATCCATATTTTAACGAACTCATATGGACATCCCTTCTTTCGAGTGAGAAATAAAATGGGACAAAAATCCTTCACACTGCACAATGTCGGTTCTAGTACTGCTCAAATGTAATCATTGCCTTTTGAAGTACCAGAAGCACTACCACTCTCCCATTATGCCTCATTGACTATTTCAAAAGGCACATCACTCGTTTTGCAAAGCCTGCTCTTTAGCAAAAACAGGATCGAGACCTTCCTATACTAAAGATATAAAATAAAACATTCCATTCTTACAAAGGATACAAGGAGATATCTATGGACCTATCCATCCAAAATGCGGACCATTTTAAGTACTTTATGATTCTGGTGGATACTTCGACACACTGGTCACACGTCACTTTATTGTCCACAAGAAATGCTGCAAAACTCCTAGCACAGATTATACGTTTAAGGGCTCACCACCCTGATAACCCTATCAAGTCTATAAGGCTTGATAACGTTGGAGAGTTTACATCAAAAGTATTTGATGAATATTGCATGCCTATTGGGATCGATGTAGAGCATCCTGTACCCCATGTGCATACACAAAACGGTCTCGCAGAAGCCACCATCAAAAGGCTACAGATGGTGGATAGGGCATTGGTTATGCGCACCAACCTGCCTATATCTACCTGGGGTTATGCAATATTGCACGCAGCTTTACTTATTCATTTTAGACCCACAGCTAGCCAACCATTTTCTGCGTACCAGTTGGTAACTGGATATGAGCCTGACATTTCACACTTACACATATTTGGTTGTTATGTACCTATCACTATGCCAAAAACTGCATCACACTACACTTTTTAGACAACGAAAAAAAAATTTCCATTGTGTGATCACTGAAACTGCTTCACACAACAGGTTTAATGAGATTGGCGTTGTATAATGAGGTCGTACATCAATTTTTTTAGGTCCAAGATTATTGTACAACAGTTTTAAGGATTTGTCTGTTGTCTGAATGAAAAAAGAAATTCCCTCCCACCTTGCTCAAATTTAGTTCAAAATTTTGACTCAACTTGTACAACAGTATAGTTGTATCCGTTGTATGAGAGTAAATTACAAACTATCATACAACACATTTTTTATTTATGTTGTGCAAGTTTGGAAGAAAAATAGATGTCCCTTAAAATGAGAGTCATTACCCCCAAAACGGTCAATTTTTGGGTGAAATGCTTGTAAGCTCCTACAACAGAATGAGCTATTTCTGTTGTGTGAATGTGAGATGGCAATCCTAGGCGGGAGAATTGAGTTTGTAATTCGCACTAGCTAGGCGGGAGACTTGCTTGTTGGGTCTCTAAATTTCAGGTGTAGACTATCAGACAACCAAAATTCATTTATACATTGTCTGAATTGATTATTCAATGTAAAAAATTACATTTAATGCGCCTCTATCTATGCACATTGTCTCACACCTAGCCGTTTTCAAGACTTAGCTAGTCTTCCAAAAAAACTGCAAAACCCATCTTCTAGCTTCTGAAAGCAGAACCCATCTTCTTCTTCTCTTAAAGAATCGAATCCATCTTCTTCTGGAAGCCCAGCTTCTCAAAACACCATCTTCTGAAAACACTCGACTAGGTTCGATCTACTTGGACAAAGAAAAAAAATTCACACTTCCCCTCTCTCATTTCACTTCTCTCTCTGCGATTCTCTGAGTCGCAAACCCTAACCTCTCTTTTCTTCGATCTTCGATTTTCGGTTTTCAAGATGCGGGAGATTCTCCTGTCTCTACTCTCTCGACTTGAGATTGGGGTTCCATTCATAAAGGAGGATTTCAAGTTCGATCTGTAAGAGGAGGGTTCTGTGTATTGAAAGAGGAGGTTATTTGCTCTACAGGTTCTCCGTAGTGGGAAGAAGAAGCTCATCAACGGAAATGAAGGTTGGGTCTTCAAAACTCCAACAAATCTCATGAGTTCGTGGCCGAGACATCTAAGACGATGAGATCAAAACAGCAGCGCTCAAGCAACAAGATTAGGGTTTGGGAAAAGGAGGAGCGAAACGACTGCTTAAGGTCCTCCACCCATTTCGTCTGCCTACTCTCTGCATTCAGATTCAATTTCGGTAACGAATTTCCTTACATTAGCAATTTTGTAGAAATTGAAAGTTGGGTTTCTAGACTTGAAACAGATATAGAATTGAAAGTTGGGTTTCTGTAGAAACTGGGATTAAAATATTGTGTTCTGGTTAGAGTTGGTTTGTGTATTGGGTATGTGTATCTGTTTCTTGATTGGTGTTGCCTGGTATTGGGTATGTGTTCTGGTTAGGATGCTATTTTGAATGAAGATGAAGGCTTGAAACTAAAAAGGAGAAGAATTCCACCAGCTCTCAACCAGTTCACAAAGACAATTGATAAGAACCTCGGTATGTATTCCATCATGTTCTTTTTGTTTCGCATGTTTCGCACATAATTATTATCTCAGTATAATGGATTAGATTGCATTTTGCTATTAATTTGTGATTGAGTGTCAATTCATGTGTGTTGTTATGTTGGAAGAGTGAGTTTTCGGTACTGTTGCTTTGCCAAATATCAAATTGTCGGAAGTCTGATCAGTGTTTTGATGCTGGAACCAACTATGCTTGAATTTGCTCTACTATACTTGCATTTTCTTCCCAATACTTGTATAGGCATTTTTGTTTTGTTTTCTGTAGAGTGAATTGTTCAGTGCTATTGCTAAATAATTCCATTGTTTCGTAATAAGTTTTCTCCCCTGGTAGTTTCTTTTCCAAAGTTCATTGCAATTGTATTTCTATGCCCTTGTTAAAATTCAGGGTTATGGTAAACATGTTCATGTGAGATGATGCTAGTGTTTATAATATCCTATATATGTTCTATTTCATCTTGTTTTTGTGGGGAGCAAGATTGATGTTGGTTCCACTAGTCTGGACTACTCGATTTAATATATCCTTTTTTTTTTTTGGCTTGCCTGTAGCAACAAGCCTGTTCAAGATGCTTCTGAAGTACAGGCCTAAAGACAAAGTAGGGAAGAAGGAGCGTCTATTGAAAAGGGCTCAGGCAGAGACTGAAGGAAAGACTGTTGAAGCCAAGAAGCCTATTATTCTCTACCTTCTACTAATGTTGTATTTCCATATTATTGATTTTGTTTGAGTGACATTTTCTATAATGCATTTATTTGCAGAACAAGGCCCAGCTTGTGGTTATCGCTCATGATGTCGATCTAATTGAGTTGGTTGTATGGCTCCCTGCTTTATGCAGAAAGATGGAGTTCCCCTATTGCATTGTGAAGGTCAAAGCACATTTAGGAGCGGTAATTCTTCTTACATATACATTTTGTTTTTTTGTTCTATCATGCCACGGCTACTTGAATAAACTTTCACTATCTTCTCATAGAATCCTTAACCTTTATATGTTATAATGTCACTTAATTTTCTGTCATGCCTGGTCCACTTGAGCTGGCATCAAGTTAGTATAATTGATTCTCTAAAACTGCTATCACTATTTCGATCTTTCCAGTTTCGAAAACCAAATACAAAACAAGCTAAAATGGCATTTCTGAGGTTCGTGGCTAGTGCCATAGCTGCCTCTCTATTACCGGCCGCCCATGCCTCTTCTTCCTCTCAATCTTTCCGATTCCCTAAACTCCAAAGCTTTCCTTTCTCTCCTCCTCCTCCTCCCTAAACCCAAATCTTCTGTTCCTTGCTACAAGCCTTACCCACTCTCCCTCAGCTCTCCACATGAACTCTCCCACATCGGAACAGAAGCCCTCCTTTCAGGTCTCACTGCAATTCTCACACCCTTCTTTGTTTTCTATTCATTCTTTGATGGGTTTAATCTGATTCGTCAATTTTCTTAAATTTCATTGATGGTTTCTATTGTAAATCTTCAAGTACTTAACTTTTCTTTACTGATTCTGCAAATTTTATTGTTTTTCAACTGCAGAATGATGTTGTATTGCCAGAGATACTTGTAACTTCCAACCTTCAAGAATTTACTTTCTTTTGGTTTAACTATATCAAATTGCATCTGTTTCTATTGAGAAATTTTGATTAGGATATGAGTTTCGTGGGCTAAAGTAGATTTGATGTTTATTTCAGAGGAAACAGTTATCTATGCTGGCGTTTTTTAGTTATGAAAATTAAGGGTCTGCTGATCTTGCTGAAAATCTGAACTGTTGGTTTTGGTTGGTAACAAACAGAGTACATGGTAGATATGAAATGTGAGGGTTGTGTTAAGGCTTTCAAGAAAATGCTACAAGTTGTTGATGGTGAGACTTTTGAGCTACTAAATTATACTAGAATTTTATGCTGTTTTGCCTCTCATCAGTAGCAATTATCTTATGCTTAATGGGGTTTTCCTTTAGGGGTTAAAAGTGTAGAGGCGGACCTCAACACCCAAGTCGTTAGGATTCTAGGTGCAACCTCTGAAGACCATGACTGAAACTCTCAAGCAAACGGGTCGAAAAGCGAGATTGATTGGGCAAGGGATCCGAGAAGGTTAGGTCTTTTTTCTTGCTTTTGGTTCAGTTCAAATTTATTTTCATTATCTGCTTACTTTGTCATTGAATCAACCATTTAGGGTACATATTCATTGTCATTGGTACCTTTTGCATGGCTCTGGTTAAAGACTAAGATTCTTATTCAAGCGAGTTTTTCTTTTAAGTAATGTGAAAAATGAACATCAAGACTACTTTTTAGGTAGTCTAGTGAGTTATAAAGTTTAAAAAAAAAAACCGTCTTTTAAGTTATAAGGAGAATACAAATGATATATCTGAGTATGAAGAATGGTATGGTTAGGCACATAGAGCTTGTTTTGATTACCCATATTAGTCAATCACAACATCCTGGTTTTCTTAATGGACTTTCTTTTCAAGTCTTCCCATTAAAAAAATTGTGCTCTTGCGTATCTGATCTCATAACTGAAATGGCGTGTCACAAACCAACCTTGAGTCATGACTAAGGTGGTGGTTAAAAACTGAAATCAGAGTAAGGCATTTTTTTTTTTATGGTTAAATTCTAATCTTTTTGGGTGAATAAGTATTGAGACTCTTGTGATCACAAGAGTCTCAATACTTATTCCTCAGAAAAGATTTGTTATGTTAAAGTTTTGTTTCATAATTTGCTAGAATTCTTCGAAGTATGAACATAAACTATAATATTCTTTGTGTCTTCTTCTTACACAGCTTTACGGCAAATAAAGCTGCATCATGTCTTTGCCTATTAAAAGTTGATGCTCAAGTGAAAAGCTGATTTGAAACTAGCATTTGAGCCATACTTACATAAATTCTCTACTTTGTGCACACCAAATTATATCCTCAATTTTACTCTTTTCCTTAAATGCTTTCTCGTGTCAAGTTCTCAATTTGGTACATATGATGTTGTGTTTTGGTATGAAAAGTCTGATTTGAAATACACTCTTGTGTCACGTTCGTTGAGTCAAACTTGGAACCAAAACTTTCATTATTAGGCCTATATATATTAAAACAAAGTTCTTTTCTTTCTCTTTTCTACACCCTTTTGAATTTTACGACTGCTGATATACATGTTCAACATACTTGCTGACTTCTTTCCTGCCTTGCAAAAAAAAAAAAAAAAAAAAAAACTGATTTTTGATTTACCCTGCACTACGTTTTGAAACAAAGCTTCTCAATTGTGGAATTCACTTGAAGCAAAGGTTCGTTCTTTGACTACAGCTACATTGAAGTTACGAGTTTATGAACTCAAAAATAGATCACTCAATGAAGGTTTGCCTGTATTAATAACTAATAGATGCTCTTGGCTTTTAAGTTCTTATGACGTTTTAGCCTTGGCCATTTACCAAAAGCCTTGGCAATGACTTTCTGATATGAACAAAATCTTTTAGCTGTGCACAGTTGGTCATTTTCCCTTTTTTTTCCTACAAGAGTTTGCTTACAGTAAAGAGACTTTACATGTTAAATTGATGCCAATTTCAGTTTTTGCTAATGAAAAAGCTGATCTCTCATACTTTCGAATCAAAGTATGGGTAAACTTTTCATTTGTTTTAAGTCTAATTCTTTTATCTGATTACCCTTTTACTCATGGTTTGTGAACTCGAATTTGTATGTCGTCGAAAGTCTAGCTATGCCTATGAAAACCAACCATTACTTCAATGTACAAGGTTTATATATATGTTTACTGATTTGGCTTTTCATTAAATTTTATATGGATTATTTACGTGAGATCAAATTTACTCCCTGATCATGCCCCTTGTTATTCGCAAAATGATTAACTAATCCTTTTGATATTATAAACTGATTTCAGTGGGAGAGGAGAAGCAGCAACCAATGCACCCAAGCGGATATTGATCAAGTGCGAAATGAGTGGGGGAAGTTTATTGTCAACACATATGTGCATGAGCCATGAAGTAGCCCGCTTGTTGCTGGTCCATTTTTGCTAAGGAAAGCATCTTTTTTTGTGCTCATTGTCATGCACCATGTGTTGCATGTTTTGGAACAATGGATATATATGTATTAGCTTTTTGATGTCCCAAGTAGATGGGCATGCACTAGAATGCTTTTCTTGTTTAAAATGCTGGGTTCAATGATTAGTGGTTTGCAATGTTTATATTTGGTATGTAAATGGATCAAATGCACAATTTAATTCAGGAATATATGGGATATGTTCAAATAATCAGACAACAGAATAGATATAATGATAACTGCCTGTTGTCTGAATGACAAAAAATGGGGACATATCACACTGCAATCATTCATATCATACATCGGTTTTTAACAAATCACTGTCTTCTAATCTACACTCACACAACAGAAGCAATTAAACTATGTTGTCGCAAAGTTAATCAGACAACAGAAGAAATTGAATTATGTTGTCCCAAAGTTAATCAGACAACATATATAGTTTAAGAACTGAAGTTTGAATATCAGTCAGACAACACACAAAATAAAAGTCTGTTGTCTGAGAAGCTTAACATACAACAGATTCAAAACTAGCAATGTTGTCTGAAGGCAGCGCCGCAACTGCCGCCAGGCTGCCTCTGGCATCTGCCGAGCCATCTGCCGAGTATCACACAACACGTTTAACACATAAACGTTGTCTGTATGTTTCTCAGACAACTGTGTTCCACCGTTGTCTGAATTTTCAACAGACAACGGCTCGGTCTACGACGGTGGCACTCCAAATCAGACAACAGTTTCTGTCTGTCGTCTGATACGTTTTTTGGCATAGTGTATTGCGCCCCCACAGCGCACCAAAATGGGTCCTCAGAGACGATTAAGTATTTATGTTGGATACGAATTTCCAACAATTATCCGCTATTTGGAACCCTTGACAGGCGATCTCTTTACCGGTAGATTTACGGATTGTCACTTTGATGAGACAGTCTTCCCGTCGTTAGGGGGAGATAGGAAAAAGGATTTTCCAAAGGAACTACAGGAATTGTCATGGTTTGTCCCCACTCTGTCTCATTTTGATATCCGCACTTCACAAAGTGAAAGTGAAGTGAAAAGAATAATCGATCTTCAGAACGTAGTAGATTCGATGCCTGATGAGTTTACTGATATCGCAAAAGTGACGAGATCACATATACCAGCTGCAAATGTGCCTGCAAGGTTAGAAGTCCCCAACGAGGGATACGGTGCCGCAGATAAAGGCACTACAACCGCACTTAGTGGAGGTGTGGTTGAGGTCGTGGCTCCCCAAAGGAAGAAGGGGAGGCCACTTGGTTCGATTGACACTCACCCAAGGAAGAAGAGGGCGAGTAAGGCACAAACCAATCATCAATGTATAGAATCTCTCTCATGAGATTGTCTCTGATTATAGTTATATCCATGAATCAATACTGGAGGATGCTCCGATGTTGGAAATGATTCCAGAGAACAAAGAAATCTCAAAAGATTATGAGAGTGCGTATGAGTTGATAGAAAGATCTTCCATACACATTGATGATATATACTGTTGCTCAAGGAATCATAGAGCACGATGATATCGAACCACGCTCTGTTGCAAAATGTCAACAAAGAGCAGATTGGCCTAAATGGAAAGAATCAATTCAGGCAGAATTAGATTCTCTGACAAAGAGACAGGTAGTGCTAACCCCACCAAGTGTAAAGCCTGTAGGACATAAATGGGCCTTCGTCAGAAAGCGTAATGAGAAGAATGAAGTCCTGAGGTACAAGGCTCACCTTGTGGCGCAAGGTTTCTCACAATGCTCTGGAATTGACTATGAGGAGACGTACTTTCCCGTAATGGACGTTATAACGTTCCGCTACTTAGTTAGCTTGGTAATTTCCAGAGGACTGGAAATGCAACTCATGGATGTGGTTACTGCATATCTCTATGGGGATCTAGATTCAGAGATATATATGAAAGTGTCTGATGGCCTTACATTACCCAAGTCAAGTGACTCTAAACCACGGAGTGCGTTTGCAATTAGGTTGAAACGCTCACTTTACGGATTGAAATAATCCGGATGGATGTGGTATACCCGTCTAAGTGACTACTTGATTGGGAAGGGATATAAGAACAATGAACTATGCCCCTGCGTATTCATAAAGAAAACAAGTTCCGGATTTGCAATTGTAGCAGTATATGTCGATGATATGAACATAATAAGTACTCTTGATGAAATAAGAGAAACCGCGAGCTACTTGAAATCTGAATTTGAGATGAAGGATCTTAGGAAAACTCGATTCTGTCTAGACCTTGAACTAGAACACCGAGTTTGTGGAATACTAATCCACCAGTCTGTGTATGTCCAAAAGTCAGGCGATATAACATGGACAAAGCGCATCCTGCTAGCACTCCCATGATCGGTCGAAGTTTGGATGCAAGGAAAGATCCATTTCGTCCAAAGGAAGATGACAAAAAGGTGTTGGGAGCTCAAATTCCCTATCTAAGTGCAATAGGTGCATTATTGTACTTAGCCCAATTTACTCGACCAGACATTGCATTCTCAATGAACCTGTTAGCTAGATTTAGCTCAACGCCAATGCAGCATCACTGGAATGGTATCAAGAACATTTTCGATACCTAAGAGGAACCTTTGACTTGTGACTGTTCTTTCCTTACAGAGAGACCAAAGGGACCGCAGATGGAACTGCAATCCTTAAAGGAAATGTTGATGGCGAAACCGCCACTCACTACACTAAAACACCAAATGACGTTTTGGTCGGTTTTGCTGATGCTGGATACGTCTCTGACCCACATAAAGGTCGTTCCCAAACTGATTATGTACTTACCATTGGGAACACGGCGATATCTTGGAGATCAACCAAGCAAACCCTTGTGGCTACCTCCTCGAACCCCTCAGAGATCATTGGTCTACATGAGGCGGTTCGTGAGTGTGTATGGTTACGAACTATCATTACACATATTCGTGGGACTAGTGGTTTGAGTTCTACCACTGAAGAGCCTACTTGCATTCATGAAGACAATGCAGCTTGCATCGAACAGATGAAGCTAGGATATATCATGGGTGATAATACAAAACACATATCACCAAAGTTTTCCTATAATCAGCAACAACAGACCCTCATCAAGATTCAAGTGAATCAAGTAAGTTCTGAGGGGAATGTGGCAGATTTGTTCACCAAATCACTGCCTAAGGCCACATTTGAGAAAAATGTGAAATGTATAGGAATGCGAAGACTTTCCAAAAAGTATAGGAATGCGAAGACTTTCCAAGCTCCCTTGATTAATGTAAAGATCAGGGGGAGGTGTAGACGTCAGGGGGAGTGTAACACACACATGTCATCCTCAAATGTAAAAGGTGTGTTGTGCTCTTTTCCTTCGACCAAGGTGTATTTTTGTCCCACAGGGTTTTTATTGTTACTTGGCAAGGTTTTTAGTGAGGCAACAACTCATGCACCATTTCGTCTTTGACTTGGCACAAGGGGGAGTGTTAAAGGAAAAACATATTATGTGTTTTCGTCAAAGCAACTGACAGAGAGGGAATCAAGGAATCAGTGATTACCATCAATAAGCACAATTACAGATCAATTAGCGTTTAATGTCATCATTGTAATTGTTCTTTCCATTGTAATTCTCTCCCTATATAAAGGGGCTATGAAATGAAATGAGTAGACCAATTCCAATCTCATTTTACTTTAACAAAAGCTCAATTAATGAGACGTAATGTCTCTCGGATTCCTAATTTATTAAGGAATTCAAGAATTATGGGGAAACTTTAATGACAAAGATTCACGGAAGAGATAATGTTGAATTCCTATTAATTAGGAAGTAGAATCCGGCGAAATTCCAATAGAAGAATTCAAGCAAAGTTGGGAATATTATTTGAAGTTGGGAATATTATTTGCTTGGAAGCTAAGAAACCAGCCTGTATATAAAGAGGGCTAGGCGAAATGACAGGATTTCACCTTAAAATCCAAAGTGGCCCTGCAGAGCTCATCTTAAGAGAAATTATACCAAAACATCAAAACTGTAAATAAGATTTTAACTCAAAGATCGCAACAACATAATCCAAGTTCCAAATACTTAACTTTACGACACAATTCAATAGTCTGGTGATCAGAGCAATCTAATAATTAAATCAATATATTACATAAATAAGTTAAACAGTAAATTACAACGAAGATAGAAGTGGTGGACACTATGCCTTGACTCCTACACACGCTCAACCTCAACTAATCTGCAGACTGGGCACGAAAAACTAAAAAGCCCAAGAAAAAATATTAGAAAAAACTGTTAGAGTGAGTGGATGAAAAATAAATGATTTCAAGGAAAATAAAATAAAATAAAATGTAATGCTTCGCCAATTTTATTTTCATATAAAAACCAAACAATGCAATACGAGTTCAAAAAGAATACTTTTAACTGTTAACCGAAACGGGCATCTCAAAACCATTTCAAATCTTGTGAAAATACTCTTTGTCAGGACCCACCCCTAGAGCTCACCCTAGAAACCGAGGTGGCCCTGAGGGGCCCACTTATCGAGAAAATCCCGCCGAAAATTCTGTAGAACCTACCCTAAAAGTGGACAACCTAAAAGCCTGTTAACCAATAAACATTTCTAAACAATCACTTTCACAACCCCTTGGAGCCACCCTGCTCCCAACACCGAATAACTTCACAATTTAGAGAAATAAAATTAACCAGGTATCTCAAATTACAACCAAGTTATAGCTTACAATATTAATACAACAATCTCATGGCTATCAGAGCAATCTAAAGCTAAAGGAAAACAATACATAAAGTAGGTTAGCAAGTAACCTACGAAAGATAGATAGCAGCGGTGGTGCTAAGTCTCAACTCCTAAAGCTGAACAGCTACTCTGCAGACTGGGCAAAAGAAACCGTAGGGCCCAGGGGAAAGTAATAAAAACGTTAGTGTGAGTGGACAAAAATAAGTAATTGTAATGGAAAAGGAGTTTATACTTTCCCACATTTATTCCTTTAAAAACTCGATGCATGCAACAATGGTAAACATTTATTTTTAAAATCGAGAACCTCGTAAAGACAAGCCAGCCCCGCTGGTTAAGGAAAGTCAGACTAGCCCTGCTAGTCAAAAATAATATAAGAAGTAGGGGAAGATGATAGCCATACTAGTGAGCCTCCCAGGTTCGGGTGATAGCCTCCCAGGTTCGGGTGATAGCATCCCAGGCTAAAGTACTCCCATACTCCCATATATACCCTTGCACCACTAAGTGTAGTGATTAGGATACTGGCCTTCAACATTAATGTCACAAAGACAGTAACCAGCGCTACAATGGCGAACGAGCTTCCGTGATCCCATCACGTCACCACAAAGGCGGACTCAATGCTAGCATGATAAAAATCACCCCAAAGTATGGCACAAGAAAACATATTCAAAAATCCAGTAAATCCATAAATATATAAGGCTTCCCCATCTCTCGCAAATGAATTTCCAACGACGTGTCCCACACGCCAAGATAGTCTCAAGTTCAAAATAAATAGGCAAGAAATAATAATAAATCATAATCTCATAAATCGAAATCAAATTCCGAACACAAATTATAAATCCAAACCCGAGCATAATAAATTTATATTCGAAATTCGTAACTGGGATAAATCATAATCAATCTCTGAAATTCATCATTGAAAGCAATTCCACGAGATAAAAAGAAATCAAATAATATGCTCGAAATGTATTATAATAATTAAATAAAGCATTAGTTTAAGAAATAAATGCATGCATCATTAGTTAAAACAAAAGTCCACTCACAATAAATGGCTAATCTTGCTGTCGGTCAGAATTCTCCTCAAATGGGGCCTCCTCACATCCTGTACAAAATAACCTTTCGTGAATAATCACAGGACGGAAAAAATAATTTTCGGATAATTGAAATCGAATTTCTAATTGTTTCCTTAATCTCAACTCTTTAAATCTTCTCCGATAACCATCCAAATTTCACCAATCTTCATATATAAACTCTACAACATTTATAGGATTTTATGGCCAAAAAATCAGAGTCGGAAGGCAGCCCTACTCGCCTCCGCGCGTCACCAACAGTGGCGGCTTGTGGGGTTCATGCGCCACAGGCCATCACCTCCGATGGCTGCCAAATTTTGGCAGCAACTCCTACTCACCAAGCCCAACATTTATCTCAACTACAACAAATTCTAATTTTACCTTGAATTGCTTGAAATCGGCCGGTGAAAAATTTCCAGAAATTCCAAAACCCTGGAATCAGATTTTTGCTTGATTCCCCCCCCCCTCCCTCCTTACACTGCAAATTGATGCATGAAACTTGAGGGGAATGATAAATGGCCCGAGGCACCCCTATTGGACTTGGTTTGGTGACCAGAGATGGCCGGAATTGGAAGAATCGCCGGAAAACCTCTGACTGCTACAGTGAGGGTTTTTGCTTTGAATTGGGGTTTTCCGGCCAAATTGCCGTAACTCACGGTCACTAGTGTATAGAGGAGGAAGAGGCGCTCCTATATTGGCCGGTTGCACACCGGTTGTTGGCAGGACGGCGGTGAATCGAACGGAAGAAGAAGAAACCAACGGAAACAAGGGAGAGAAGAGAGAAAAATTACTGTGGGTTTCCGGAAATGGAAACCTACAGTGGTAACTTTCCATATATATACCCAATTTACCATGATTAGTAAGTTTCGTATTTCACCCATAACTTCCACATACGAACTCCAATTTTTACGTACCATATATGCACGCACTCGGTTTAATGTCCTCTACAACTTTCATGAAGAAAATTTTCTCAAAAACTGACCCGAACAAAAAGTCAATTTTTAGGGCCACTAAAAGTATTGGAACAAAGTAAAAGTGAAAGTAATTGTCGTTTACCGTCTAAATGGATAGTAAACTGATAAATTAGGTTCGGGACGTGACACTCTTACTCATCCTCTATACTAAAATCTCAAAATGGACTGTAAATCAACTCAAAATCCTTTTCAAAACCTCTCTAACGATATCTCAATATATATTGTAACTCATCTCATTTAAAAATACGCGATGAGGATTAGAGAGTATGCTAGTTATCTCATGCCACCTAAAGGGTACTGCTGATCGAAATATAAGGAGGCGATGGCTAGAGAGTATAACCGAATAACCATCTCATGCCATCTGAAGGGTAGTGCTGACCACATGACAAATCGGAGGATACTGCCAACCGGAATACTATGAGGTGATGGCAAGAGGGTATTGCCGACTAATCATCTCATGCCATCTAAAGGATACTGCCAGCCAGAATATTGTTTGGTGGGTATTGCCAACTAGATTATTACCTGGAGGGTACTGCCAACTAGGTAATGCATGCATGTGCTACCATCATCATCTCTCATAATTTACCACCTCAATTCGTAATCCAAACTCATTTACTCTCAAAATATTTTGTAACTCATCAACTTTTTGAAAACAAAGTTCTCAATAACTTAGCATCGGCAAAAGCTCTATGAATACTTGTAAATCATAAATAAATCATAAGCTCAATACCAAGCCTCAAACATTATCAAATTAAATCAATATGAAAATTTAATACTCGAAAATACAATACTGCATGCGTATTTAATTTAAAAAGCAAATGTCCACTCAATGAATTATGGCTATGATGGCTGTCCGATGAATTCACCTCAAGCTCGATCTACACATCTTCTTGAACAAATTGATATTACGAATCACTGTTTTTGAGAATAAAAAATAAATTGACAACAACAAAAATGAAAACCTTAAAACCATAATTTCTCTAAAGCTCGAAATTATACCAGAATGAGCTCAAATTTCATAGGTTACTTTTACTCAATAATTATAACAACCTATCGAAAAATGGGGTCGATCCAATGGTCGGATCATCACGTATAATACCCCGAAATCTCGAAGCTTTAGAAATCTTTATCATTTCCCAAAGGTTCACCAATCACAATAAAATTCATATCTACATGTTCGTAATGATACACTCTACCTAATAGACCAAAGCAGAAGGCCCGAAACAGTCGGAAGAGCCCTACGCTCCGCCATACCAAATGTTGATCTGGAGCAAGAAATTTATACCAACGTGTTCATCATCAAATGAGGATCAATTTCTATACCTGCAGCTAAGGTCAATTTGACCTAGATCTGCCAGAATTTGCTTCAAAAGTCTCGGCACCCAAAAACTGCAACTTTTTGATTCCTCCTTCTCCGAACAATTCGAACTAGGTGATGGGTATAGGGATGATCAGCAAGTTGAGAGCTTTAAAACCCAGGTGGTGGCATCGCCGGAGGAGGCCGAAAAAATGAGAATCGACTGGATATATAAAACGGGTCTGCCACAATAATTCTTGCTTTGAACCGCCTCTGTCGACGATGATAAGAGGAAAGCAAGGTAGGGAAGATGACCGGCTTGGGGAGGCGTTCCAGATGGGATCGGTCCGCGGTCTAAGGTGGCTAGACAGTTAAGATATCGCCGAATCCTATTTTTCGATTGGGTTGGGATTCGGGTTAGTCTCAAGAGAAAATGGTAAGGTCAGTGTTTCTGAATGAAATAGAAACTTTCCCAATACAGAAAAATGCAATTGCTAATTATAGTAGGTTTCCTGAAATAGTAACTTCTCATTTTCAGATCGTAACTTCTTCGTACAAACTTAAATCATTGCGTGCCATGTGTCCACAAACCTGGTTGAACATCCTCTACAACTTCCGTGAAGAAATTTTCTTTGAAGACTGAGCCGAAGAAAAAAAAATCAACTTTTGGAACCCCTAAAAGTTCTGAAACAAAGGTAGAAGTAAAGATTTTAATAATTTACCGTCCAAATAATCGATAAACGGGTAACTCTAGGTATAGGGCGTAACACAAAATAACAGAACACACATCTACATCAACATAAACTAGCACAACACTATCAAATCTCCCTCGGATTACTCTCTCAGAGTCCAAACTTTCCTATGAATTTGGGACAAAGTTCACATCCCTGCGAACTTGAGACAAAGTTCAAACCATTGGACTTAGGCATAGTTCCTTCATAAGCTTGACCACCAGCTTCCCTTGAGCTTGGATATAGTTCTCCTCGAGATTTAGGATTAATTCTCCTTGAACTTGGGTTAAATTTCTCACCAACCTCACCCTATTGCTAGCTCTACTAAACCAATTGATTTGTATCGACTAATCTGTGTCGATAACAAGCAAGGCCGGCCTTTGGCGAGTTATAGGCTTGGTGAAGGAGAAATTTTTTTTCTTAAGGCAACCAAAAGACTTTGCTTGAAGTTTATTGCACTCGAGGCCAGCATTTGCTAGGAGAATAAGTCAAGAAGTGCCAGGTAGCAACATAAACTCGGCGAAATAACTACACAAGGTGTTGACATGCTCGCAGAAGCGACTTCAGTAGACAACATCACAACAACCAAAATGGACAGTTTGGTAATTTTTTTCTTTCAAAAAACCCAAAATCGAGTTCACGACGACGTGATCCCTTCAGTTCTGATAACATGTTAAACGATGACAAACATGATCTGTGACCCACTATAGCATCGATATTGTTCTAACTTACCCATCTATTAAGCGTTGAATTTTAACTCAAAAGATCTCGATACAATTAAATATGAGTTATCCACTTATAAATTATATTTTCTTTTAAAAAAGTGGGATCCAATGTGCCTAACTAACATCACACATGTTATGAGGAATGGGGTGAGGTGAGAATAACAAAAAAAAAAAAGATAATAAATAGTTTTGACAAGGTAAACTAGAAACTTATAACTCTCTCAAGTTTCAACTCTTGTCAGAAGAAAAAACTTTTCACAAAAAGTTAATGTCTATGTTCATGAACGTATTTACAATCACAATGTTTTCATTTGTGCAAATTAGTAAGGCCCACCCAATATGTGTGCGGAGAGAAGTTGAAGATAGTGAAAAGACTTTTCATACCACTACATTTACTTATTGAAAATTTTCTAAATACATGTTTCTCTTTGGCCGTATCTAAAATTCTAATAAATACGTTACCCTGAAACTCAAAAATTATCTCTCTCTAAGAGCATCTCCAACCATGATACTTATTTTCCTAGCTAAAAGTGAAATATAGTTAGAGCATCTCCAACAGTAGAATTTATTTTTTAGTTAAATTTAGCTAACTTGTGAATTATAGCTATTGATTTAACAATGTTGCTCCATCAATGATAGCTATTTGTAAGTGATATATTATGTTTCATCGAATCGTAAACTGACATGTGGACAAAAGATGAGAGAGAAATATAACTTTTGCTTTAGCTATGTAGGATTCTCTAGCTAAATATAGCTAGCCAATTTAGCTAAAGTTAAATATAGCTAAGCTATAGCTAGTCTGTTGGAGCTGAATTTTACTTCAAAAATAGTTAAATATAGCTAAAAATTAAATTTAGCTACTCTGTTGGAGATGCTCTTAGTTAGCTATTGAGTTATGCTCCAGCAGAATACCTAAATCCCAAACTAAATTTAGGTTATAGTTAAATTCTCTCCATCTCTAGCTAAATATAGCTAGAGAATTTAATATTTAACTTTTATTTAAGTATTCTATTGAAGTAAAATTTTAGCCTAAAATTAACTAAATATTAAATCTATACTATTATTAAGAGAAGAGAGTTTGTTAGCTAAAATATAAAATTTTGACAGAATTGACTCTAGAATATTAATAAACTTTGAGAGTTAATTAAATCACAAGGATAATTAAGACATCTACAAAATATATTTTTCTTTAAAAAAATTGAAAAAAATTATCCACAACCCACTTTTCTCTCTCCCACTTTCTTTTCTCTGCAATAACCAGCTTTTTTCTTCTTTTTTTTTTTTTCTAAAAAAAAAAATTAATAACTTGCTCATGTGTGGAAAAATGCTAGTTTATTTTAAAATAAGTGCCCTAATCCATTTTGGGAGAGCAGTTTCAGAAAAATGGTGAAAGTGATAAAACCAAAAACATGAAATGACAGATTCATCCTCGTCCACGTCCCACGGCAAAGGCAGTAAGGTGACTCTTGTCTCTACTACTCTTTGAAAGCAAGAAAATCCTCACAAACAACACGTCGCTTCATTTTGGCTCCCCATGGATTTCTGGGCAGGACTCAACTAGAACAACCCTAAAAAATTTCTCTGATATAATCGAAGCGCCGAGCTTTTGATGCAGGTTTAGTCACAATCTTCTTTAATATTTGTTCTAATTTTTCAATCGTGCCTGAAATTGTGCCCTGAAATTGCGATTTTCAGTGATTAGGGTTTTGGTTTGGTTTGCGTTATGTGATTTTCTGTATTAGCGGTAATTCATGGCGGGCGATTAGGGTTTTTGGGGTTCCACATTGTGTGAATGGGACTCGGTGTTAGTTGTTTTCCTGGTTTTGGTTTTCGGTGCCAAAGCTTTTAGGCAGATATGCAATGATGTAAAAGCTGGATTATTGGACTCGGATATACATTGATGTGAGTGGGACTCGGTATTAGTTGTTTTTCCTTACTCAATGTCTCCTTTTTGAGTTTTGATTCAATGTGCATTGTGAGGTTTGTTGGATTACCCGGCCGAAGGGACCGGCATAATGATGTGCCTTCACTATTGGACCGATTGAAGTGCGTTCGTGTGAGTAATGCTGTTGTTGTGTAGTGAAGTTGCTTTTTATGGCTGAAGTTGTTTAGGGTGGCGAGAGAGCTGGGGCATTGCAGCGAGGGCTCGTGCTCTTTTGTTGAAAGCAATTTGCTTTTGGCAAAGGGTTGGGAGGTGACAATCTTTGGGGTTGTAGTGTCGTGTCTATTAATTGGGTGCCTTCCATGAAAGAAATAGAAGAGTTTTCGAAAACTACGTAGGAGAAGGAGTGGAGGAGCTGTGGGAGAGAGTACTATTTTGATAGCCCTGTGGGAGATGAGCCTTTATTGTACTCTTTTAGATTGGAAGGCAGCTTCAGACTTTGGTTTTGCCGTGAGTAGGGTAGTTGTCTGTTTCTTAGGTGTTGGTCCCCACCCCAAATTCGCAACAGCTTAAGCCTTCAAAGACAGTGGTAAGCCAACAAAATCTGTTTGGAACACTTTTGATCATCATTCCAAACTCTCCAGTAGTCCGGTAGAGTGCTTTGATTCCTTTTTCAACTAATTTCTAAGTTCTGAGAGAGATTTTGTTATTGTTAGTACATACTTTGGGCGTTTTGGGGTCCAAGGTCAACGAAGTAGGTGATAGTATTTGATGTTGTCTTCAAAGTTGGATTGTGTTTTTTTTTTTCCTCCCATACCATCGGTAGATATCAGGTTTCTGTTATTCACATCCGATGAATTCTTCTGATGTGGAATATTTAATGATATTCTCATGTGCTGTGATTATTAACATATTATATGTGCAGAGGTGCTTGATAGCCCTGATTTTAGATATATATATATATATATATATTTTTTTTTTCCTATCCTGTTACTGTCATTTATGGCTGGTGAATCTCTGAACCTTAAAGTCTTCTGGCAATCTTCTATTGATTACAGTTAAATATGGCACATGATACACGATCTAGTCGGAAAGTCAAGGATGACGAAAGTACCAATTCAATTGGGAGGCAGGTTAGTAGTAAAGGATCCAGCACTTCAGGCTCCTCAACATCGGATACACCTGTCTTAAGGAGGTCTTCTAGAGAAACATTGTTGAAGAAAAACAACACTCTGAGCCCTTCTAGTACTCGGAAGTCTGAACGACTTGAGAAACAAACACCTGAAACTCCTCCAGTTAAGAGGAAATCTGAGAGATTTGAGAATAAGTCAACCCCGAGTCCTTTAAGGAGGTCCGAGAGAGGCAAGACTCACTCATCCACTTCTTCTGCATCCAAAACATCTGATAAAAGCTTGGATTCGTCATCAATGAAGGGGAAAAGGGAAAAGAAAGAGAAGAGTGTGAAAGAATTGACTTTGGGAACTAAAGAACTTCGCAAAAGTGAGAAACAAAATGTAGGACCTGGGCAAGTCAAACAAAAAAGGTTGAACACTCGTGATTATATCGCATATCACCAAGGGCGCCTTAATGCACCAGGTAAATGACTGACTGTTGTGTCATCTCTTCCCTCCCCCCAGCCCCAAACGAACAAACAAGTAGTCATGCTCTTGAAGTCATTATATAATGTTCTAAATTGTTGTCACCTTGAAACTGCTCACTCTAATCATTCTCACTGTTCTGCTTGGATTTTAGATCATGTTCAGAAGCAGAGTGAAGAACGTTCACCTCCACCATGTTATAAGGCCATAACTGAAGAGATTAATCATGCACCTGAAAGGGTACAGGTGGATTGTGCTGCCATGGGAAATTCTAAGACGCCAGAGTTGGCAACTTCTACGTCGAATGGAAGGATTTCTGATGTTCACACTGGCTCAGAAGGCAGTGACTGTATTACACCTTCTAAAAGAAAAAGGAAGATGGTTGATGGAGGATCTGATTATGCTGGAGTAAATGCAAGTAAAGATGTCTGCACAGGGGTTGATACTGTCTCGTCTTTGCCATCTGGGTCGACAGGAAATGTTCCAGTTGAAACCTGTGGTGTCTGTTTCAAGCGACAAAGGTATTACTATACTCAACAATCATTCTTTTTCCTTTTCTATGGGTGATGGTTTCCAATTGATCTACATCTAATGACATCAACCATTAAATAGATTTCTTTTGGCTTTAGTCCGGTGATGTATCCTGTACTTGAAGGTCCAGAATATGATTACCCTACGTTCCATATTCAGTTTGGCAAGTTTTGAGTTATCTTATTTGGGGCTATGACTAATGATTTTTAGATATTTGTTTTAGATAAAAATTGTTACTGCCTTAAGCGGCAGCTTGATCAAAATTTCAGATGATTTCTTTTCGATGTTGTTAATTTAATTTTTTCGTTTGCAAGAGGTGAATATAGAGATATGCTAAGAAGCAATTTGAGAATTTGAAATATCAGTATTTCTGGTCGATAGAGAGAACTGATTAAGAAGTGAGTATATTCTTCTATTAGTTTTTCTAATAGTAATGGGCCTTTCTGGCCAGTGATCATAAATTCTATGTTTCTACATCAACTTTTGAATATTTAGGTCCTAGTCTTTAATAATTATGGTATAATTGGTTGCCGCTGATTTATTGTTGTCCATTACTGTTAGCCGGTGGAAGCTTGTGTGAAACTTCTCTGCAAACTGAGCATCATTTTGTTTCTGCTAATGTGCTCAGATGATGTAAATCTATGTTGCATTGTTGTTACTCATAAGGAATTCATTCGAAGGGGCAATTGTAAATTGCAATAGTATGATTTACATGATGTCTGATATAGTTTTGACTTCTCAGTGTATCTAAGTTGGATATAGAATTAGGTTTGTCAATTCTGAGCAATCATTGTGAACATTATGTCAGGGTAGACGATGATCGGTGTTGCTTGCAAATATTTTGATTTTAAAATATTCAGAGTCGCTTAACCTCTTTTTTCTCCTTGTTTCTCATTTGATATAATCAGGGTAGACAATGATTCAATGAAGCAGGAATGTTGCTCTTGTGGAACAAAACTGAATCAGGAGTTATCTGGTGCTGTAAATGAGGTTTGTTATCTCCCCATCCCCTTCTTCTCAGCTTTCCATTCTATTGTTTCCCAGTTTCCACTTCCTTCGATTTAATTTCTCACATAGATGGAAAATTTATCTTTAGTAGGTCATTCTTTGTTAATACTCATATTCTAAACCCACTTAGATTTCTCGTATCCGCGTATACTAAGATATTGCACCTAATTTGTCTCATGTCAATTTGTTGGAGGTAGTCCCATCTTTGGTATAATTTTGTGGATATGGATTGTAAACAATTTCTGATCTCTTACCGAAACATTTTTTGGGAACAGATAAACTTTCCCCAACTACAAAATCAGAAAATACAGTAGTGGACTAGTTCACAAATTACCATAAATAGATCAAAACAATTTCTTGCACCTGGTCTTTATTCTGTGTTGTACTGTATTTGCTTGGGATATTAGTGTTTCTTCTCTGTAATCTCTTTTTTGATAGTTGGCTTTTTTAAAAAATAAAACTTTTTCTTTCAAATGTCAGCTCTGCCAGATTATGCTGTCAAATTTTTAGGCAATGCACATTAACTTAAAACCTCAACGTTGTTAGTTCCAATTTATGTTTCTCAATTAGTTGCTGTATTTTCTGAAAACTTGCAGCCGGATAGTGGAGAAGTCATAGCTGATAGTACAGTGAGCCAACCTGAAAAGTTTAACATTTGTATGCAGCAAAAGGAGTTGTCTGCAGAACTCATAACAAATGGTGAAGAAAATAGTGAAAATACATGCCTCATTTGCACTTTTGGGGGGAAGCTCTTGTGGGTAACCTTTTCTTCTGGCTTTCACATTGTTGCAACTAGATTTTATCAGCTGATTAGGAAAGTTGCTTTATGATGGTGCCTACACATAGCTGTTGCAATATTCATTTTGTATCTTGTTATGTTTTATGACTTTGGATTTTTTTCGTTTATAACCGGAAAAGATGCTTTTGTTTCAGTGCATTCAAAGAAAGCTAGAAAAATGCCACCAACAAGCATCGTTATAAAGATTTAGTTTTGTTTCCTATTCCCAATGCCTGAAAACAAGTACCCAACAGCTCAGAACACCCTTTGGGATAACCTAACAGGCTTCAATCCCCCTAAACAATTTTCCCATGAATAAGGGAAGTGGAGAAAAAATGACCTACACTGTCCACCCCAGGTTTACATGCACCAATGACGAGAAGGCCTCTCTTTGTCTTTCTCTCCATTGGCGTGCGTTATGTCCAGAAGTACTACCGGAAGTTCAGTTCATTCACTTTTACTGTCTTATGGTATTGTCAGTGTGGTTAAAGTTGTTTAAGGAGGCAAAACTGACTTGGGATAGTACAACTTTATGTAATTCTCTATCAAGAGTAGTTGTTTGGGTGGGAGGAAAACGCGGTATAGTGGTAAAAGATGTAATTGAATGAGTATTTTTTTGGGTGGTGTGGCTGGAGAGGAGTTTGGGGGAGTTGTAGATGCTAGCGGTGGTATTTCAGATGGTTTAGGGATAGTTCCTTTTTTGCACATTTCCTTTCTCTGATTCCAAAGCTTCTCTGCAAGTTGTTTTATTTGCTGCCTTAAAATACTTTGATGTACTATTTATTCACAACTGTTGATCACTGGGCTTTGGAGATCAGTGGCCACCTTGTCTCTGTTACTTTTTCTTACTAAGAAAAAAAAAATCTAAAAATTTCATTGCTTGGATGATATGGTTTTCTTTTCTTATAGTTTGGTTTCAATTCAGGTGCTGTGATGGAAAAGGATGCAAGAGAAGCTATCATCTTTCATGTCTAGATCCTCCTATGAATGCTGCTCCTATTGGAGTTTGGCACTGTTCTGTGTGTGTTAAGAAAAAGATAGAATCTGGTATACATTCCGTGTCAGATGGACAGGAGTCACTCGGGAATGCTAGACAAGTGGAGGTATCAGATGCTGATGGTATGAGGAAATTATGAAAAGTTGGGTTCATCTTTGTTTCGGACAATTTGCTTAGGGCCTCTTTATCATTTTTACTTTTGGTTTACATCTTTGTTTTGTTTTTCAGATTTTTCCAGGTTTATAGAGTACTGGGTTCCTGTAGAGATATCGAATGTTCAGCGAGAGCTATACTGTGAAAAGCTACTGTTAAACCCCTCATTACTTCAGTCATCTTCAACAAAAGATCTCGTTGGAGCACTCCACGATCTACTTAGATCTACCCGAAAGGTTGGTTGCTTTAGCTTTAATTTGGTTATGGTTGCATGAGGTCTGCATGTCTTTTCACTATCTATTGTATTCTTATTTTCCCATGGTTTTCATAGTCTGTATTTGCTTTGATTACAACATTTTATTATTGATTTTTAAGAATAATATTGCTTGAAAATTTGTATTGGCCTGGATATGGACATTGGGATTTATTAAGTTGTCCCTTGTATGTTGATCTTGATTTGGATAATTTCAATATTGTAAAAAGATGCTACCAGTAATATACTGATCTTTACTTTGGAATTCTTGTTGTCGGTGCAACGAAAAGAGATCTGAAACTAGAATATCTGCAATCACATATTTTTCTTTAAGAAGAGACATTTGTATTGAATCCAAAATTCAGTACAATATGTGAACAAGGAGTACAGTGCAACTAGATAACCAAAAAGACCAAAAATACAGTATAAATCCGCTTCCTTTATTGAGGGGTCAGATGATAGTCTAAATTCCGTAGAAACAGATGCCGAATATGACCAGAATCTGACTTTTTACCTCAATTCGGTGGTCCTTTTCTTTTCCCATGCACAAAACCCATAAAACTTTAGCTTACTATTCTTGTGTAACATCTTTTGCTTCTTACACATCAAATAGAAAAAACCTCCTGGTATAACCTAGCTAACAGTCACTTTCATAGACCATTGGATGTTTTAAGTAGACTAATGGAGAGGGCAAAAGAATTCAGAGTGATTGAAAGTCTACTTTTTGGGATGAAAATGTTGAAACTACTCATCCTCAATTCACCGATCATACATTTTCTTTGTGAAGGATGATTATCAGAAATGGGCCAACTGAAATATGGTTTTAGAAAGATTTTCTTTGCCATTCGGGACTGGAAATCAATAGAGCCAAGTGCACTTTGGTAGGAATAAAGTTTTTTTTTTCTTTCTTTCTTTCTATTGATTGGTAGGATTAAAGTTAGAATTAGCGAAGTAGAGAGTTTGGCAGCAAAGGTTTTTTTTTATTAGTTATTTATTTTAAATTTATTATTATTATTATTATTATTATTATTATTATTTTAAGTTTGTCACCCCAGTTAGTCTATGGAATTGGAAGTTGGCTTTAAAATACTTGGGGAGTTGGCCTTTAAAATACTTGGGGCTTCCATTGGGTACCCAAAGGCTTCCTCATTCTGGAACTCTGGTAGGGTTGAAAAGTGGTTAGAACTTAGAAGGATGTTAAAAGGCATTGTTCTCAAGGGTGTGCAGATTGACATTGATTTAAGCAGTTCTGGATAGAATTGGAGAAGCCAAGAAGGACAATCTAATGAGGTGGAATGTGGTATCCAAAACAGGATAAAAGGAGTTTTGGGAATTGGAAATTTAGTAGCAAGGGATATTTCTCTGTTGGGAATGGGTTTGGAGAATTCCATTAGATTAGATATTCTATAAGTTATTCTGTAATAAGAAGTGGGGTTCTCATGCCCAGCTGCCGGGATGCAAAACCTGTTCTTAAAGGATCAACTAGTATCGCAATGGAAGACATTCTCCTGGAATGCACCAATTTGCCCAGTGTTTTCAGCTTTGGAATTGGGGAAAAAGTGAGATTTTGTAAAGACTTTGGTTGGGGGGCTAACTGTTTGAATTGTACTTTTTTAAGATTATAGATTATCAAGATTCCATAACACAACAGAAAGTTTAGCTATACCAAACACTCTCCCATGACTTGGAAGTTCAAGGGATGAGGAGGTGATGGCACTATCATCATTATTGTTTCTGTTAGAAAGAGTGAGTTTGGTGGGTTCAAAAATGGATGAGAGGATCTATTTCCAAAGAGAGACCGATTGGTGTGAAAAAATATATGAGAAAAAAAGCACCAAAAGACTCCAATTTGCATCTCCTCTCATCCATGTTGAAATTTCTGGACTTTCACTAATTTGAAAATCTGTGTGAGGTACTGATAATATCCCCAGCCTCATATTCCTAATGGAGTGTCCATGGATACTTAACAGCAAAGACCATATTATTCACTCTAATGGTGAAAAGAAGTGCATTTCCTTCTTCAAAAGTTAAATTTTCATTTTATATATTTTCTTACGCCTTTCATCACCCCTCCTGGATTTGCAATAAGTTTCTTGTATGGTACTTCTTGACAGTGCTGTGATCACCCTTACATTGAGGAAGCATCTTTACAAGAGAAGGTTATGGAATTTGAAGGCCTTCAAGCAATTGACAGTTTCGATGTAAAAAAGAAAGCAATGTTGGATGCAGGAATAAAAGCTTGCGGCAAGCTTCACATTCTTGACATGATGCTTATGGAGATAAAGAATCGAGGTTTAAGAGTGCTAATCCTATTTCAGGTACACAACTTAGTAATTTAATGACATCTAGTTTCTTTTATTTTTGAGGAATTAGTGTCTTTTATTGTAGAAGAAAATACTTTATTAAGATATTTATAGGAAATATCAATAAATTCACAAAGAGTGCATCTACGAACAGGAAAAACTACATACACTAAGGACAAATAAACAGGCTCCTATCCAACCTTAATGTTGAAACAAGTGAACCTAAACTTACTGCTGCCTTCTTATCTAGTAGGTTTGCAAGAGTGTTTACATCCTAAAATCATTGGTAACATGCTGAAAAGCTTGAAAAGAACTTCACCTATGGGGCTCTACCCTGTTATACCCTGTATAAACTGCTATTTCTCCATCAAAATACCCCCAATTACTGCTATAACACTGCAGACCCATCATACCTTAGTCCCTTTTCCACCACCAAAATCCACATGTTTTTCACTTAGCAAAGAGTATCGTTCTTATCAGAACTGGTGATCTTAGTATTTTTTTTTTTCAAGTAAATTTTTCCAGAGTATAATTTGTTACCAAGATGAACTTTCCTTCAATTATATTATGTCTGATAGAGAGTATACTTGTGGACATGATTTGTTTCAGAGGTGGTTCCCATCCTTTAAAATCTGGAATAAGAAGACTTATTTGTTGCGGAAACTCTGATATCATTTTTGAATTTTATAACAATTTTAGATTTTGAATTTTGGTAGTTTAGGGAATGTGATTTTGGTTACAGTAACATTGTTGACCAATTTAGGGCATGTGAGGTAGTAACGGTGGGATTGGATATACTGAAACCATATTAGACTTGAATGTGAATTTGGATGGTTGACCAAAATGATTTACGTAAAGAGAGTGCAAGCGCTATTTTCATACTTCAAGGAAGGTTCAGTATATGTAATACTATCATGTCTATTACTTGATTTGCAAGGCGAAGGTGTTGTTTGAAACCTCAATCAAACCTGAAGGGCTGGTTTGGTATTAGAAGTTCAAGGTCTAAAGTGAAATTGCCCTAAACTTTTTGGGGTGTTTGTGTAGTTAATCCAACAAATATATCATATGGGCCAGAATCCTTAATAGAAAAGGATAGGGTCCTTGACCCAAAGCCCCAAAATAAGCCAAAGTTATCCCACTTACCCCAGCAACAGATTTTTATTCCCCACTACCCGATTTAAATTAAAAAGACAATTTTACCCTCAGTCAAATTAATAAATTACACCATATGCCATTGAGCTCTCTCTCCTCTCTCCTCTCTCCCCTTCGATCTGACTCTCTCTCCTCTTCGATCTGATTCTCTCTCTCTCTCTCTCTCTCATCCGGCAATAGTCGTGCAGCCCAGAAACCGGCGCTCGTGCAACCCAGAAACCGGCGCTCGTGCAGCCCAGAAACCGGCGCTCGTGCAGTTGGTGACGAGTTTCTGCAACCCAGAAGACGGCGGCGAGTTCGTGCAGCCGGCGCCATCGATCGTACGGCCGGCGGCGAGCTCGGAGTTCCTTTACGTCACCTCCGTGCAGCTAGGTCGGAGTTCCGGTTAGTGCAGCGAGCTCGGAGTTCGCGCCATCGATTGCCGGCGGCGAGTTCGTGCTGAAGACTGAACTCACCGGTTGCTTGGCTTCGCCGATCACGAAATCAAAACCGCAACTCATCTCCGGCGGGAATTGGCGCTCGAGCTCGACCTCTGGTGCTCGACCCAGGCTCTCCGGCCTCGACACAGGCCTGTGGTAGAGGAGAACATGGATCTGGTATGCCGGTGGTGGAGGAGAACCACGATTTGGTGCCCAGAGCTTTTCTCTGGGTGCCCAAATCAAATTCTTTTTTTTTTTTTTTGCTGTAAATTGGTTCAGAAGCCCAAAATGAAAAGAAAGAAAGAAAAAAAAAGTTTCTATTGGGGCAATAGAGGCCTCTTAAATATCTATTGGGGGGCAATAGACGTCTATTGGGGGGCAATAGACGTCTATTGGAGGGCAGTAGACGTTTTGAATTGATGTAATCTCCTCTTTTTTTTTCGTTAATCAAAGTTTTATTTATCTAATTTTAATAAATAAATGGGTATTAGGAGGTAATAGACATCTATTGGGGGGCAATAGACGTCTATTGGGGGGCAATACATGGCTGATAGTCGTCTATTGGGAGGGCAATACATGGTTAATGGAGGCAATACATGGTTGATAGTCGTCTAATGCCCCTTTATTGGGGGGCAATAGACGTCTATTGGGGAGCAATACATGGCTGATAGTCGTCTATTGGGGGGCAATACATGGCTGATAGTCGTCTATTGGGGGGCAATAGACGTCTATTAGGGGGCAATAGACGTCTATTGGGGGCAAAAAAACTTTCCGGTGGGTGGTAGCGGGTGATCGGAATCTGGCGGCCGGTGACCGGATTCCGGCGGCCGGTGACCGGATTCCGGCAAAGTTGGCCGGATTCCGGCGGCCGGTGACCGGATTCCGGCGGCCGGTGACCGGATTCCGGCGGCCGGTGACCGGAATCCGGCGGCCGGTGACCGGACTCCGGCGAAGTCCCCTATGGTTTCTCTCTCTTCCATTCTCTCTCTCTCTCTCTTTAAGTAACAAAGATGAGGGTAAAATGGTATTAAAAAAATAATAAAAACAAAAAAAAAATCTTAATGGGGTATTAGGGAAGACCTCCTTAGAGTGTTTGGGGTAAGAGGGAATTAAAAAAACTTAGTGGGGTAAGTGGGAAAAAAATCTCTAAAAATGGTGTAAATGGACAAAATCCCAAAAGGATATACTGAATCAAATAAGTCAAAGACTCCTAATACCTTAAAAGTTTACACAATTACGTGTAGTTTTATGCTCAATGTAATCTAGAATGCACTGAAGGTGTCATTCTAATGTTCATTACTCATTAATTTAATGTTATATAACTATTTTCTCTTTTTATTAGCAGTCAATAGGTGGTCTGGGAATTTGTATAGGAGATATTTTGGATGATTTCCTGCGTCAAAGGTATGGTGAAGACTCTTATGAACGGGTTGAACAGGGTGTTGTTCCCTCTAAGAAAGGTGAGGCAATGGGCAAGTTTAACAATAAGGAATGTGGTAGGTTTGTGTTTTTATTGGAGACTCGTGCCTGTCGTGCCAGCATCAAACTATCGTCAGTTGATACTATTATTATATATGGTAGTGACTGGAACCCAGTGAATGATGTAAGAGCCTTGCAAAAGATATCACTTGATTCACAATTTGAGCAGATAAAAGTATTTCGCTTATATTCAACTTGTACCATAGAGGAGAAAGTTCTGATTCTGGCAAAGGAGGAAAAGATTCTTGATAGCAATTTGCTTAATATTACCAAGAATAATTGTCAACTGCTACTTTCGTGGGGTGCACCTTATCAATTTGTTAAACTGAATGAGTTCCATTGCCACAATTCGCTCGCGTCTAGTGAAAGTATCTTACCCGTAGAATCACCTCTGAAAGATGTCATCCAGGAATTTGTGTCCCTACTTTCTCAGGATGCCAAAAACAATGGCTTGGGTGGTTTCTCTGTTATATCAAAAGCTCATCAAACTGGAGGAGGTTACAGTACGAAGAATCTGTTGTTTGGCGAATTGAAATCTCAACATATGGGTGATGGGAAACCACTTAGTTTTTGGATAAAACTGTGGGAGGGAAAGCATCCTCAGTGGAAATATTGTGTTGGTTTGTCCCAGAGGAACAGGAAAAGGGTAAAACATACTGATGAGGACCTATCAAAGAAACCACAAGTTGAAAGTGATGAATCTGTAAAAAAACGGAAGAAGGTGGGAAATAGTAATAATGATTCGGCCAACTTAAAGCCTGGATTTGAGGGAAAATCAATCCCTGTATCTGAGGATGGTAATTGGCTGTACTTGTGAATTATTCAATTTTCTTTTCTGACATCTTTGCAAGAGTAATGTCATGGTGCAATTTGAGTCAGCCTGTACATTGCTTGAATTCCACTTTTAGTTTCTGAAAGCATCTCTACTTTTGCAGGAGCTTCTGTAACTCCAGCAGACAATGTGCCTCACTCTTCTTCTAGGTTATCTGCATTTGTAAATAATATAATTGGTGAAAACCGTGTTTGTACTTCACATAATTTTGCTAAAAGCACAAGACCAGAAAGTGACATGTTTGAATCTAAGGAGAGAAGAAAATTGCTTGATGCCCAAAAGAGTCTGCATCTTCATTTGAAGCCAGAGATATCAAAACTTTGTGGAATCCTGCAACTCTCAGTACGTATTTTGATTATCCTGCTGATTACATATTACTTTATTTCTGACTTCACACGTGCTGCTGTTCTGAACCCTACATTCCACTACATCTCAGTAAAATATAGTTTTCTTCTATGATAATATCTTTATTAATCTTACTACAATGCAGGATCTTCACAAGGTTTGGGTTGAAAAGTTTCTTGAATATGTCATGAAGAATCACAATGTTACTAGAGAACCAGCAAACATATTGCAGGCATTTCAGATATCTCTGGTTAGAATCATCTTCCTCTTTCATGCAACCGTATTGCTGTCTGTTGAGCTTTTTTCAGCCTGTTCTGAAGGAAACACAATCTATCAATTCTTGGCATGTTAAATTGATCGTAGATGCATTCAAGCACTGATATCTCTCTGTTTCCGCAATGATTTTTTATGATTTTGTTCTAACACCTGTACAGTTTAACTTTCGCTTGGTCAAAATTGATTCCTGTCTTCGTCATTATTGAAATTATAATGTTTTAGAGTCAAGAAAAATGCTTTCATTGTCACCAGCTTAATCCACGAAAGAAAATAAATCTATTACCCATATTTTGTATATTTTCTTGACATTCCACTCAACTCTATGCTCTGCAATTCTAAAGTTACTTGTGGGGGGGATTTGGAGAAGCAATTTGTTCTTTTAGCCTGCGATGATGATGTGATTGTATTATCTTTGGTTTACTTCACCTTTTCTAATTCTCCTTGTTTTTTATTTTTCTTTTTTCTTTTTGTTTGTAACTGATTCTGTACATTCCAGTGTTGGACTGTGGCTTCAATTCTGAAGCACAAAGTCGACCACAAAGAATCTTTTGCACGTGCTAAGCAGCATCTTAACTTCAATTGCCAAAAGGAAGAGGCGGACCGTGTTTATTCAATGCTGCGGTGTCTGAAGAAAACGTTTCTATACCGCACAAGGAATTTTAAGGCTGCAGACCCTCCAAATTTCTCTGAACTCTCAAATAATGGTACAATTTCAAACTTGGAGGGGGTCAAATCAGGTGTTGAAGACTATCAGCTATATTTAGCAGGAAAAGATGTCTCAAAATGTATCAATGAAATTCAGAAAAAGTTCCAGAAGAAGATGAAAAAACTTGTTGAGAAGCAATCTAAAGAGAGAAGTGAACTTTTGAGATTATACGAGGAGCAAAAGGAGCAACTCGAAATGAAGCACAAAATAGAGTTGGCTGTAAATCGAATTACTTCAATGAGTGCAGATAGTTTGAGGGTCAAGGAAACTGAATTTGAAAAGGAAATTGAAGAGCATAAACACAAGGTGGACATACATTTGCAGCTTCTCGAGAAATTGCAGCTGGAAGCAAGGCTTAAGCTGAAAGAGAATGAGAACCAACGGGTAGAGGAAGTGCAAAAGTGGGTTCGTGATGAGTTGTTGAATAATTCACCTTCAAATGCACCTGATGAAACTGTAGCGTGTAGCAGTCCTCTTAGAACAGTCACGACTCCAGCTAGACTGATTGTTGCAAATGGTGCACTTGATCCAATCACTTCTGAGGTTTTTTATAGTACTGGGAAAAACAAGGATGGCGTTTCTGGTGATAATCAAGCAAACGTTGCTACTGTGATTCCTTGTGCCAAAGAGCTGATGACTAATGGAGACACTTCAGAAAATGGGGAGGCTCTGCTGGATGTCCCGGAAATTATCTGCTCTAGCAAAGTTGTCACCTCCAGTCTTCCTTCATTTGAAGAAAGGATTGACAAGTCTGATAAATCACCCATTTGTGATAGGGTTGTCAGACTGGAAGAGCCCATAACTGTCAGTCCACTGACTCTATCTGCTACAGAACAGAATCCTCATTTGGCTACATTAAGCATGGCTGACAGAGAGGCTCCACTGGAATTGCATGAGACCGTTAGTTCGATTCATGGGGTGCATGATGATGCAAACATACCAGGTAATATGGTTGAGTCGGCAGTGGATGCAACTGTCAGTTCGAATGATGCCCTACAGAATCCTCTCTCTAGGGTTCCGCCTGCAGAAATAGAAAATGGTGAAGTGCAAGTTACTGCATCTGATATTGCAACTGGGGTCAACCAGCAGAAAGGAGTTGATACTGAGTTATTGTCAGCTGCTCAATCTGTTGCAACTATAGATTCTGAGCACTCAGACCATGAAGTGGCGACCAATGAGCCTGTAGTACCATCCTCGGAGACACCAGACCGTAGTCCTCCTCAGTTATCTTCAGCTGCTGGAATTAAAAATCAGCCAAGTAGTGAGAACCGAGTTCAAGGTACCGTCTTGGCTGCATCGACTACAGGGCAAGATGGAAATGCACACACTAGCGAAAAGCAGAATACTTGCCTACCTGTTGAAAATCTAGCGTCCCAATCTGTTGCGATCATAACATCCGATCAATCTGATCACGAAGAGTCGGTGGCACAGTTATCTAATAGACCCGAGTTATCTTCAGCTTGTGCAATTGAAGTTCATCAAAGTATCGAAAATCAAGACAGAGGTGTTCTGTTAGCCACATCCACAGCAGTACAAGATGGAGATGCACAAGCTACTGGGAATCAGAATACATGTCAACCAGTTGAAGATCGAGTATCCCAATTTGTTGCCACTGTAGAATCTGATCATGAAGGGCAGACGAATGCAGCTGTAGTACAATTGCAGCTTCCTGAGTCTGCAGCTGGTGGAATTGAAATTCGGCCAAGGAGGGTAGACCACACCTCTAACCAAGTTTCTCAGGCTCCACTGCAATTTGTTGAGAACTATTCTGTTCAATCAAATGAAACCGCTTTGCAGCCTGCACCAAGTCTTTCTTTGCATCAGCCTATGGATATACCTACTAATGGATTTGGGCTGCCTTTTTCAGACACACGGGCTACTTCTGTAACTAATAGTCGTCCTATACATGCTGCTCCCCAGGGGACACTAAGGATGCCTCAGCATTCGTACCCTGATCCACTTCAAAATGAATTGGAAAGATTAAATAAAGATATGGAACAAAACATGAAGTCTCATGAAGATAAGGTCTGTTTTGAAGTTCACCTTTTGTGCATTTTTTCTTTTCAGAAACATTTGCTGAAAATAGTTTTTGTCTTGAACAGAAGCTGCGTCTGAAATCTGATTATGACAAGAAAATAGAGGAGGCTGTTGCTGAACTTCGTCGGCAATGTGAGACTAAACTTCAGGAGGAAGAAGCCGAATTTCGGCATATACAGAAGGAACTAGATGCAAATTACAATAAAGTTTTAATGAATAAGATTTTGGCTGAGGCTTTCAGGTCTAAATGCATGGATCTTAAGGCATCAAGTGCATGCGGAGTGCAGCAAGGTATGACACTTCTGAATTATACCTCCTTCTGAGTTGTTTACTGTTTCTTTTATTTTCATTCCACATAGGACACAGCATGAAAGGTCAAAGATCCTCACTGGGCTTTTCTTTTATTTGTGTAGAGTGTGACTTTAATTTGTGAGCTGTTCAGGAAATTAAATATGATTAGAGCTTCGGCTATATGATGTTATTTACATAAGGAAATCGGAGGGGGAGGAAAAAGGGCTTATATGTGTGTGTGTGTGTGTGTAATTATTAATTTCAAATTTTCAATTATGAGAGAGGTGAAAATTGAACGATCATTTAAGTACCTAGAGTAGGGGAGCAGGACAAAAATGAACTATCAACAACCATCAAGGTAAAAAGCAAAATTTGATCAAAAAGAAAATCGCCGACTATTCAGTTTGTCTTTGTGTGTGCACATTGATTCTGTTTGGCAATCACAGCACTTTGTCAGCCATTTAAGAAGCGTGTCCAATAGACCCTGTGATATTCTCTGACACCATGGTAGTGGATGCTGCAGTTGCTCAGCAGTCTGGTGAAGGGGTAGTGTAGCAGAAAGAGGGGCAATAGAGAAGACGGGCCAATTTGATTTAGGGTTTGAAAAGAAAATGTGGCTTCCTGTGAGCAAGATGATTTGGCCGTGTAAGGTCTATATTGTGTCGACTTTTTTTCTTTGGTTTTTTTATTATTAAATACAGTTGTAGTGTTATTATTGCAATATTAAAATGAAATTATAAATCATTAAGCTTGTCGGTGCGTCTCTTTTAAGGTTGTGTGAGCTTACTTGAGCACAAACTGTTTATTGACCGTGTTAAAATTACTGACATGATTTTGATACAACAACCGTACAGATTACTCACCTGCTAACTCTGTCGTCTTTCATTGGTGTAGCATGTCATTTAAAAAATTGGCACCCCTGTTGCACTGTTATACAACCAGTGCTTTAAATGCAGTTTCCATTTCAAGGTTTCCAAATAGCACCTTATTTGTATAAACTAGCCCTTGTATGTTAATCTCTGTTAAGCTGAACCTGCGTCTTGTAGATTCACCATCTCGAAGTGCAGAATAGACTTCACTTATTTAAATTGTATAAGATGGTTTTAAACTAAAACTATTTCTTGATCTTTATGCATTGTATAGTCTCATTGTTCTCTATAATATCAATTTGTGCATTTATACATTGTCGTTCCTCTCCATACCTACTTTCGTGCCATTGCTCATTGTCATTTTCCTGGCAGATGGAAATTCTAGTTTTGTCCAGCAGCTGGTTCAGTTATCTATGCAGCAAAATGCACATAGGCCTTCTTCAGTTTCTAGTTCATCGTCAACCAGCCTTCCTGCAGCTAGCCTGCAGACTTCTATTGCACCCTTACCCAGCCAGCAGGCTTCTATTGCTCCAACACCCAGCCTGCAGACTTTTAGTGCACCCTTACCCAGCCAGCAGGCTTCTATTGCTCCAACACCCAGCCTGCAGACTTTTAGTGCACCCTTACCCAGCCAGCAGGCTTCTATTGCTCCAATACCCAGCCTGCAGACTTCTAGTGCACCCTTACCCAGCCTGCAAACGACCCTACCTGCATCTGCGATTGCACCTAGTCAGCATTACACAGCTCCAATCATGCAGACTGTTCCACTTTCCCCTGCTTCTCCGTCCATTCCAGCAAGACCCCCTCACATTGGTACCTTCTCTGGCTCCACAGGAATCCCCCAAGGTGGAGGTCAGATTCGTGCCCCAGCCCCACATCTCCAACCATTTAGGCCTTCAACTTCCGTTACAGGTACAACACCTTGTCCAACGTAGCTGTATGCTGATTTCATTGTATTTCACTATTTTGTTACTCTTGTGATTTTAGCTGGTGGCTTAAGCAGCTACAATTGATATTCACTGAATATTTTACCCCCGACATTGTACCATCTCCTTGGTAATGAAATTTTGTTTCCTTACAGGCACCAGTCCTCTGTCCCAGCAAGGTGGGATGTCAACTCCCCGTTCTCATAGCAACGGCCCTGCAACATCTTCTGTACTTCCTCATATGCCACAAATACCAGCTCCCACACAACAAACTGTTCCCTCTAGTGGGGCCCAACATGTTGAAAGTGCAGGACGTAGCTCAACTCCTCATTCTGCGTCTGCGTTGAAGTTGCTTATGGATATGGAGAATCGTACTGGTGCAAATCGATCAGGTGGTTTGTTGCCACCACTGACTCCAAGTTCATTTAATCATCCTGATCCTGCCACTGCAAGTAGTGCATCTGCCAACCCAGTAAATACAGGTGGAACCCCTGACGTAGTTTGTTTATCGGACGATGACTAACCAGTTATTAGATTTGGATTCTAAATTTTTATAATGTTATCGCTCCATGTGTCCTTGGTGCTCTAGGTTATACAGTAGGGTTGGGATATGGCATAGGAGTTAGAAGTTGTAACTAGGAATTTGCATTGTCAAATGCGTTTTGTTCTAATTATTGTAATATAGAAAGTCACTCGATTGTTCATCTTGCAAGACCTTTAATGAGCATGGGGTTGGGTGGGGTTCGATATACTTTGCTCCAGGCGAATTTCTTGCATATTTCCCTTCCTAGATTTTCTGTGACCTGCGAATGACTGTCAAAGCAGTGATTCACAGAAAGTTGGACAGAAAAAGACCAAAGCAGAGAAAACTGTGTTTTATTTATTTATTTTATTTTTATTTTTAATTGGTAGAAATGATAACTTTATTGCATCATGTGGTATTATTACTGGCTTGATGATAGTGGTGGTCATCTGGACAGTAACTGACTAAAGAAAATGTGTTCAATCACCTTTAGAATTTTGACAATACCATCTTTCAATTAGGAAGTTTAATAATGTCATACTAGTAGTAGAATTTTTTTTTTTTTTTATTTTTTTGATCAAAACGGAGACATACCAAAAGTATGCTCGATTCGGTTGATAGATTAAAGAATAGTACAAAGACTACTCCAATTAAACATTTCTGTTCAGAATAGTCTATGCCACATACAAACACCTCGCTTGTAGACAATCTATTCTACTTAGTCTCACACGCCGAGCACGCAATTATGGTACGCTAAAAATAAGTACTTCCACAAGACTCATAGAGGTATCACTACGAGCATAGACAATAGTAACTAGGATCAACCTATCAAACAACTATTGGTTCCTCCCTTTGATGGGTTGGAACCATAGACTGCCTCCACAACGGTGAATTCTGGTAATCCATTCACCAATTTCTCCTAGGAGTCTTGAGCTTCCTTGCCGGTGACTTCTTCATAGGTGCAGCATGCACAACCTTGAGCTCATTTGCCTTATTCTTGGCCCCTTTTGGCCTCCCCGGCCTCTTCTTGTAGACTTCCTTAACAGGTTTCACAAAACACAATCCCATTGTCATAGCATCCAAGTTTGTCTTGCCCACTGCCAAAATCAAAAGCAACTTCTTTGGAGAGGTGCCATCTTCCTCCACGCATTTCCGACGCACCCCACAACTAGGAGCTGCCTTCACCAACTCCTTCTCCTTAGAACTACCACTCCCAAGCAATCCCTACCCTGAACCTCCCGAAGATGGTTCACTACCAGTCTCTACATGTTCATTCACAGGTGCAGTGTGCACCCCAGAGCTTCCTTAGCCACCATCGCTAACAAGCTTACGCTGGATTTCCTTCCTCCCCTTTGGTTTAGTAGCTGGCAAAAACCTTTCCAACCAAACCTGTGGACTCGACTGTGCTCCAAACACCATCGGTGGTCCAACATGAGGTGATGCATCCACACAGTTCAAAGCCTTTTCAAGATTCTACAGTGCCGGCGATTGCTCAGTCCTAGCCTCTGCCGGCAACGGTGTCCCAGCACATGCAAGGTAAACCCACATGAGTAATCAGTCCACATTCCTTAAATCTGCCATATAGGATTTCAAAGAAAAACTCTAGATCCACATCAATCCCATCATCCACCGTGAAGCTCCGCTAGAAAATCACAAGCTGCAGGAGATCCATCTCTGCTCGGATCCGGATCCTTCCTTCTCCGAATTCTGTTGTGACTTTTTGCACGTATCGCCCCAAGGCGCTGCCAATTCTTCTCAAACAACGATCAGTATGGAAATCTGGTGGCAGGCCACGTACCTTGACCCAAAAGGTTAAGGTAGAGAGCGGGACATCCTTGATCGCTCCCACCCCAAGACAACCGGAGCTCTATCAAACCCCTAAGGACCACCCAGCAAGATCCTATCACGGATTGTTGGATCGATCAAAGTAAACAGAAAGCGGTCTCCGTGTTCCTGAACGGTGTACCATCCATTAACCGCCATGCACACCGGAACATGACCATGAACGACCTCTTGTTGAAAGCCCTAGCTGTCAACAATTTCCCCACCAGATAATTCTGATAGCGACGTAAACCTTCACCACGAGCCGGTCGAAGATCCACGAGTCTGTGAACATCTGCCAGTTTGAGAGAGGCAGCCAGTCGAACAACCAACTCGTCCACCTCCTCCATACCATCAAAGTTAGGGTTTTTCGAAGTTAGGATTTTTTCTTCCCTCTCTCTCTCGCGTCAACGGCGCTATTATAAATTATGCATAATCTATAGCAGTAGAATTGTTCCATAGTAAACTGGTATATCATTGGCTGGAGCTGAATTATTGATCTATACAAATTTATAAATGTTTTTTATTATACAAAATTTCTTATTTCTAACAAAGAATACATATTTGTTTTCTTCTTCTTCTTCTTTTATTAAAAGATGAATTTACTAGAATTGGAAAGAAAAACCCAGATGATTACAATTTACAAATACCTGACGACTCAATGCTTGAATGTGGCCTCATATGAAGAAACTTTCAAACTTTGAGAAAGAATACTAAATACTCAGCATCTTTCTAATGAGATTGAAGGACTAGCATACTTAATTAAGACTGTTGTTCCAGCTCGTCTTTGAAGACAAAGGATCCCAGCCATTCATTGTTTCTCTCCTCCTTGCCACTGCAACGGTGAAGTGAGATTCAAAGCATGCTCTTCTGCATGGAGAGCCACGCTATTGCCACTTCGAGGCCGGCGCCACCCCCCCCCCCCCACACACACACACACATCAAAGTCGTTAATGATGACCAACTTGATTTCCTCCATACTTCAAGTCTTCCTCATTTGAATTCAAGGATTTGATAATACCAGACGGATCTCCCTCCACCTCTAGCTACCCGAGTGAACACCCAAAGCCTTGGAGAAATATAACCCAAATAATAAAGCTTGCATTTCGACTGCTCGTGCCTCCAACCTACAGCCACAGATATCAAGTTATTAAAAAAGACGTAGTCTTCAGTAATCAAAACAAATTAGTACAACTTTGAATACTTGTGAAAGAATTGGAGCTATATGATTTTTTTTTTTTTTTTGGGTGATAAAAGAGATAGAGTGATTCTAGTCTGACCTCCAAATTTAATATACGGACCTCCTTCAATTTTTGTACAAATTTAATCCCTGTTCTACCCCTCAAGCAAAAATGAAGAAAAAAAATGATTATTGCAGCAAATGTCTGTGTTCCACCGAGACAAAAAAAAAGGCTTCTCTCATAGAACTTTGGACGTGGTTTCTCTCTCGAATGAAAAGCAATAGAACAGTTATCAAATAAATTTTTTGAATTAAAACTTAAAAGTAGTTATGAACAAAGTAACTGATAAAGTGAAACTTATGTATGAACAAAGTTTCCCCTCCTGGGCTACCTTCTGAGCTCTATTTGGGCTAGGGTTTTGGCTTTGGCCCAATTCTATGTTTATGGCTTTTAGTCTTTTTACAATAAGGTTCCGCTTGCAGGGACAGTCTAGGCACTTTTGTGCATTTAGTTTTTTGCACTTGGTCTGGTCTTGTCGACTTAATTCTCAGTGGATCTAGGTGTACACCAATTGAGGTCTCTAGGCATCTAGGTTTATTGGTTAAAGAGTTAGGTTGGGAGGGCTGGATCTTTCTAGCGCCTCCAACGTAGTACCAAAGGGGGATCCCGCTATGTCTATCAGTCTATGATGTATTCAATGTCAAATGAGTGACTTAGTTTCTATGTACCACTATGGGTACTAACACATCTTCTTGTCTGTTTTAGATGGCAGCGGAAGGGTATTTAAGAGCCATTCTGGCTTTTGATCAATATATTGGCTTTACCTTCTTTCAAAAAAAAAAAAAGTCTACAATGGGAGAGCGACATGGAGAAGATATATATAATATATATATATATATATATCATTTACAATAATCAAAATATACAAGGCCATCTTCTTTGGGATCTATTATGGATAGTCTCATATATATATATATATATATATATATATGAGACTATATATATATATATATATATATATATAAGACTATCCATAATAGATCCCAAAGAAGATGGCCTTGTATATTTTGATTATTGTAAATGTTTTATTTGGTTCTCTTGATCTTGATTATTGTAATTCATAAAAGTATCGTTTTAGATATGATCTTTCGTTTACTTTGAGTTTGTTTTGACCTTTGAGGCTTTGATTCATGAGAATACTAAACCCCTCTCTCTTTCTCTGCAAACTCATTCTCCAATAACCTCACCTTCATTCCTTCATCCTTTCTGGATCCTTGCAGCTCAGATTGGATCTGGCCAACTGAAATTAGCAGTGCAGTGGCAACTAATTGGGGCAGCTTTCTTTTGACGTTTTTAATGTAGAGGGTAAAATAGGAAGCGTGATGGAATAAAATATGACGGGAGGTCTAAAGAGTAAATTAAGAGGTCTGAATAAAACTATTCAAAGAGATATTCATGAAATATGAACAAATTACAAGACTAAAGAGTAAAGAGTCATAACGTTGCTTTTTTTTTTTTGGGTCTAGAAACTGAATTTCATTAAAGCCACTAGGGCGAGAAAAGAAAACATCTGGAAAGGAAATACAAACTAAAGTAACTGGAAAAGGAAAAACAAACAACACGAAATAAACAGAACTAGTAACTATTTAGCAAAAGCTCAGGGAGGGCCAGGGAGACCGTCGTTCCTTTGGATTGAGATGAGGGAGGTTGGAGGCCTATAGGCCCATTCCTGATAGCACAACCTCACTTTGGCAAGCTTCGCCGCTACATCCGCAACACGGTTAACTTCACGCTGAATCCAATTCCAAATGATCCTTTGAAAGAGGGGTAACAAACGTGTAATTTTGTTGAGCATCAAGGAAATCTTCCAATTCGGAGTAGTAGTGTACCATTTAGAGCCTTAATCACTTCATGACAGATGCTTTTACAAAGAAAAGTACATCATCAGCAAAGGCAGGTGACAGAGACCTGGACAGTTGGTACTAAGTTTCAAGTGTTGCAGCTGATTTGAAGAAATGGCAGTTGAAATATTCCTTGAGAGCACCTCCCCCACAATGAGGAAAAGATAAGGTGATAAGGGATCTCCCTGTTGGAGACCCGGGTAGGAAGGAAGGGCTTGCCTTGCTTGCCATTAATGAGGATAGCAAAGGAGATCGATGTAACCACCCTCATCACCAGAGCGACCCATCTTGGGCAGAAGCCAAATCTTAGAAGGGCCGCCTCCAAGAAATCCCACTCAACTCTGTTGTAACCTTTATTCATATCCAACTTCAAGGCAAGTTCATGATCAGATTTGGATTTCTTTAGCTTCATATAGTGGTAAGCTTCGTGGGCTAGTATGAGATTATCTTGAATCTGACTCCCTGGGACAGACGCATTCTGGTGCTCCGAGATGATCAAAGGGAGAAGTGTTTTGAGTCTATTGGCTAGAAGCTTGGAGATGAATTTGATGGACTTATTGCAGAGGCTTATGGATCTGAATTGGCTAACTATTTCTAGGTGGGGCACTTTTGGGATGAGAACAATGTTAGTTCTATTGATAAGGTCAATTGAAGACTCACCACTATAGAAACACGCCACTGCCTTGTTGATATTTTCGTGCACAACACCCCAGTAGTTCCTGTAGAAGAACCCAGGGAACCCATCTGGCCCAGGGGCTTTGAAACTACTCAATTGCTTTGTGGCTTTAACAATTTCTTCCACGGTGAAAGGCTTAGTGAGAGACAGGTTTTGCTCCGTAGAAATTTGGCAGACGACATTGTCCAGAGTATGACCCACTGTCTTAGACTAGACGAGGTGAATAAGGTGCCAAAAAAACTTGTGAAGGCATCCCGTATTTGGGTTTCCCCTCTGATCCAAATATCCCTCCCCACACAAGGCTACTTATTCGATTTTGTTGTCTTCGGTAAATGGTGGTGAGGTGAAAGAATTTCATATTCTTGTCTCCTTCCAACAACCAGCTCACTCTTGAGCGTTGCTTCCAGTAAGACTATTTCAATTTCCAGGCAATGTTGAGGTCATTGAGTAGCTCATGTTCCCTTCTCTTTGAGTCAGCGGTTAATGGGCCCTCTTGGATGACTCTAAGGTCCCCATTCAAGGCCTCAATCCTTGCTCTATTATTGGGATATTTTGTCTTGCTCCAAGTTACTAGTCCCTTCCTGCAGGATATAAGGTTCGATTCCCATAATTTGAACAGATCACAGTTGGGATCATTTTTCCAACAGGTAGCAATAACCTCTTCACAATCAGGATCACTTACCCAATTGGCATCAAATCCGAAGGCTCTGGGGCCCTTTGGAGCCCTAGGGTGAGAATGAATGATTAAAGGGCAGTGGTCGGAACCAACTCTCGGTTCGTGACGAACATAGGAGTTAGTACAAGCCTGAAACCATTCAGCATTACCCATAGCCCTATCCAGTCTCTCGCGTATCACTTCACCCACATCTTCTCTTCTGTTTTCCCAAGTAAACTTTGGGCTTGTGAAATGCAGATCAACAAGAGCATTTCGGTCCACAAACTCTTTAAGAAACCTGGTTCTGTTCCAATGCGAAGGGATGCCACCCTCTTTCTCATCACTTGAGATTAATTCATTGAAATCACCTACACAAACTCATAGCACACTAGAGGAAGGGGACAAGTTGACAATAGAGGACCAGAACATCTGCTTGTCCTCATGATACGGGGGACCGTAGAAGAAGGTGACTCTGATAGTAAGAGAAAATGAAGAGAAATTGATTACATTATCAATTAAGTTATGACTTTTGGAGATTACCTCAACCACAACATCAGGGTGCCACCACAGAGCAAGACCCCCAGCAGAAATACGAGAAGGATTGACATATACCCCCTTGTAAAACTTCAATTGGCGCCTTAACCTAATGACCCTGAAGCTTGATTGCTTCGTTTCACAAAGGAAAACCACGGACGGCGAGTCAGAGCTGATGAGCTCTCCTAGTTTATGGATTTTCAGTATGCGTCCCAGACTCTGACAATTCCAGGATTGGATTTGACTCATGGTCTCCTTCTGGCTGTAGGCTAGCCACCACCGCCCTGAAGTGGGGAATGCCCTTCCAGCTCATCAACATATACTGCCTCATCAGTTTTGCTATTTGAGGGAGTGTGCAGGAATTCCACTCTGACCTCATGTAACTTCTCAAGATTGAAATTGGTAATTGAGGAAGAAGATCCAGACCTTTCTCCTGGGTTCCGCCTCACCTTATAAATGCCCTGACGAATTGTCGATGTGTCAACACCTACTCGATTTCCATGAGTCCCACGGCCCCTACCACGAGGACGGCCTCTTCCCCTACAAGTAGAGGGGGCTATTGTGGAATCTTCATGACTGGCCTCCGCCGGCTCCAAGGGTAAAAGAGAAGAAAGCAGTCTTGTTTTGGTGTGTCTCTGATCTGGGTTAAAAGTTGGGAGGGGGTGCAAGGTCTCTTGGCATGGGTAGGATTGGGAAGAGGGAGTACTGGGTTCTTTTCAGGGGAGGTAATGGTGGGAGCTGTGCAGATTGAAGGGGATTGGTGGTGGGCGTATTGCGGCTTAGAAGTCAAGGGATTGTTAGATGGGCCTTTTTCCTTTTCTTGAGTCATATTGTTGCTTAGTTATAATCTTTTATGCGAAAATATAGCTAATGTGACCCTCCTAAAACAAGGAAACGATACAAGGCTTTTACATTAAGCTACATCGATCAGTGCATACAGATCGAGTCTACTTGATCAATACATTTGTTGAGCCATTTCGAGCCATCTTCCATCCAAAACAGAGAGCCTATTTCCCAAAAACTAGAGCGCACAAAAGTTGAAACACGATTGGATAGAGTATTTTCTGAATAGGAAATTAGAAGTCAATATCTTTGTAGAAGACAATATTTGTATCATTTTCATGTCATCACCTTCATTAATCAATCAAATCGGCTTTTTTAATCAACATTTGAGTAATGTACGTCCTAATCCAGGTGCTTGAGATGGGATAAGATACTATTTATTTTCTAGCACGTTATTTGACATGTCACAAGTTTGATGAAGTAAGCTTTGTTGAAATATAATAACTCATCTTTTAAGTCTCAGATTGTAGAGAAATTATCACTAATGATCTCTGATGGATACTTATTGGAGATTGAAAAATTAAAGTATAAATTTCTGAAATTTTAATTGGAGTTTTCTTTTTCCCTTAATCTGAGAAGAAAGAGTTGTTGGATAAACTCCAGCAGCTATTATTCCAAGAGGAGTTGTTTTGGAGGTAGCGATCAAAGATCACTTGGTTAAAAAGAAGGTGATCGTAATACTGGCTTCTTCCATCAGAAAACAGAGAATAGGAAGAGAAATAACACCTTGCTAGGTTTATTTAATGAAGATGGGCAGTGGCAAGAGGATGACGTGGGTACTAATTACTTCTCTAAAATGTTTCAAGCTTCCGAAGTTGATTTTGAGGCTATGAATTTGACTCTTGAGGCTATTACTCCATGTGTCACTCAAGAGATGAATGATCAACTTTGTGCGCCTTATACCATGGCGGAAGTATGTTTTGCTCTTTTTCAGATGTACCCTACTAAATCTCCTGACCCTGATGGGATGCCTCCTCTCTTTTTTCAACACTATTAGGAACTTATTGGTGGTGACATATTTGACGCAGTTCATAGTTTTCTTCATACTGGTCAATTGCTCAAGCAAATTAATTTTACCTACATTTGCCTTATCCCGAAAGTCAGTAATCCAGAGAACATGTTAGACTTGAGACCAATCGACCTATGTAATGTTATCTATAAGATTTGCTAGGTTATTGCTAACAGGCTGAAGGTCGTATTACCTTGGGTGATATCCCCCTACCAGAGTGCATTTGTTCCTGGCAGATTGATTACGGATAATATATTGGTGGCAAATGAACTTGCTCATGTTGTCCATAACAAGCGTGATGGAGATGATGGGTACATAGCTTTGAAATTGGATTTGAGCAAGGCCTAAGATAGGATGGAATGGATTTTTCTAGAAAGAGTGATGTGTCGATTTGGGTTTGCTCGAAACTGAATTTCAATGGTGATGCAATGTGTAAGTACTGTGTGGTATTCTTTTTTGATCAGGGGGAGACCACGGGGATATGTTATTCCTAGCAGAGGGTTATGACAAGGAGATCCGTTGTCACCTTACCTATTTCTTATTGGTGCTGAAGGCTTTTCAGTTTTGCTTCAACAAAAATAGGCAATGGCTATTTTACTGGGCATTGAGGTATGTACTAATGCACCCACATTGAATCATTTATTGTTTGCGGATGATAGTATGCTTTATGCACCAGCCTCGTTGGAGTCCTGTTCTATTATACATGAGGTTTTGGAGACTTATGGGAAGGCTTTTGGCCAGGTAGTTAATTTTGCTAAGAGCTCAGTGGTGTTTAGCAAGAATGTGCCGGTTGATTTACATGATGAGATTTCCAACTTGTTGGGAGTGGAAGATGTGGAATCTCCTGCAAAATATTTAGGTATGCCCACTTATGTAGGGAGGAAGAAGACGTCTACCTTCCAGTATATTAAGGAAAGGTTGTCAAAAAAATTATCTTCCTGGCAAGGAAAATTATTGAGTGGTGCCGGTAAAGATATCTTGATCAGGGTGGTGGCCCAAGCTTTGCCTACCTATGCTATGAGTGTTTTTCAACTTACAAAGAGTTTTTGTGATGACCTGGAACAACAATGTGTAAGATTCTGGTGGGGGAGCACGTTAGATGAAAGGAAGATACACTGGAAGAGTTGGAATGCTCTTTGTTACCCGAAGGAGGAGGGTGGTTTGGGTTTTCGAAGCCTATTCATCTTCAATTCTGCATGCTAGCCAAACAAGCATGGAGAATCCTGACGACTCCTTCATCTCTTATTGCTAGCATCTACAAAGCGAGATACTTCCCAAATACTTCGTTTTGGGAAGCTATGCCTTATGCGTCTCCCTCTTTTTCGTGGAGAAGTATTTTCTCTTCTAGAGAATTACTTCAACAAAGTTGTTACTGGCAGGTGGGTAATGGGGCGGATATTGCCATCTACTCGGATAATTGGGTGGTAGGGCTACCTCTTGGGCGGCCTACCAACCCGGGGTTGGCAGCGGTTGAGGTCACACAAGTTAGTGAGCTGATGAGTGATGTGGGAAGGTGGAATGTCCCTCTAATACAGGAGATTTTTTTGAAGGAGGAAGCAGCTGCAATTATAGCAAAATTCCTTTAAGTAGGAGGGTGGTTAGTGATCGGCTTTGTTGGAAACTTTTGAAGGATGGTAAGTTTTCAGTCAAAACGGCATATCAGTTTGCATTCATGCATTCAACCAGCTACAATCCTTTGCAACTTCATGTTGGTGCCGGTTTTTGGAAAAAGCTCTGCAAAGTGGTTATTCCAAACAAAGCAAAAATACATATCTGGAGAGTCTGCTTGGATATCCTTCCTTCTTTGGGCAGGCTGGCTTCAAAACGTGTGGTTCTGGACTCGTATATGTGTGTTTTCTGTGAGAGTCAAAGTGAAACGACTCTTCACTTATGTAGGGACTATCTATTCACTAAGGAAGTAATCCAAAAAAATGCCATTCTCCAGCAGGTCTGTTATAGCCCGAGCAATATGCATAGTGATGTTATTGGCTGGTTGAACCAATGTGCTCAAGAGTTGTCATTAACTTAGTTTGGCAAACTTTTATTCTCTCTTTGGGGGATTTGGAATCAGAAGAAGTGTCAGGCTGTGGATGTTAGTATGGGACTTGCGTCCAGGTTGCAGGAATTTAGATTCCACAGTTTGAAACCGTCCCAACCTAGAAATAGAGGCAGGGTGGTGTAGAGAGCTCTTCCGGTGGGTTGGGTGAAGATCAATGTTGATGGTGCATTCCATCATGTTTCTCGGAAAGGGGGTCTGGGTTTTGTCTTCAGGAATAAGAAAGGTATCATGCTGGGAGGTGGTGCTGTTGGATTGAATGGTTTGATATCCCCAGAACACACTGAAATCTTGGCCTGCAAGGTGGCTTTGGAGTTTGCGGTGGAGCATGATTTTGGGCCAGTTATGCTGGAGACTGATGCAATGGAAGTTCAGAGTCAACTTTCCGCTCATGATTCTGTTAACACATCATTTCTTGGAAGAATATATGAAGATGTTAGGTTGCTGTTGGAGGCTCAAAATGTCTTACATATGAGTCACATAGGTAGGAAAGGAAATATGGTGGCCCATTTGCTAGCTAGCCATGCTTGTTCTCTCACAGAGAATGAATTTTATTTTTCAGTCCCAGATGTTTTACAAGCTGCAATTGCAACTGATATTTGTACTTTGTAAACTCTTCTTTTATTAATAAATAGCTGACCTCCTTGGATTCAAAAAAAAAATGTTATTAGATGAACATCAAACTGCTAATATCAATTGGAACGAGACAGTTCATGATTACATTGTGGACGATAATTATAGAGACAAATTACTTTCTTGACAAACATATTCACCCCCATTGTCGATTAACATATTTTTACTTAATAAATTTATAATCCAACGGTCTATATTTTAAATTATCCTTTAAAGATCATCTCTGTAAAAATTCAATCGAATCGTAGATCGTTTAATTATCTAATTGAATCAAACAAATGGATGGTTCTAACAACACTTACTGCTATTATGATGAACCGTCCATGTATTTCATAGAAATGAATAACTAAAAGGTCTTCAATTTGATTGATTTTTTACAGAGCTAATCTTTGTTTTACATGATACAACATGAATGGTTGGATTAAAAATTTATAAAGTTATTATGCATTAACCACAAAAGAGGGTGAATATGCTAATTCACCCAAGGGGTGAACCTGAGAATTAGTTAACCAGATATGTGGTATCCTCATTCTTGTTAGTAACTGAAACAATGCTTTTATTTGGGGTCCAACCTCAGCTGGTCAGTTCTTTGTGAAAACAGATACTTTGCTTCAAAATTATACTATCAATAAACATGTTAAACTCCGCTCTTCATAATAAAATGTGGAAGTTCTTTTTTTTTTTTTTTAAAGAAGAGAAACTTCATTTATAATGAACAATTATAATGAGTAGGGTGCAAAAATTATTCTATCAACAGTTAACAAGAATGTGATAGAACCCAACTTTACCCATACTAGACTTCAAACAGATCGAAAGTCTATAATGAAGGTTTTTAGTTGGCTACTCCTTTGAGGTAGACTGAAAAGTGAAAACTAGAGATAGATTGTTGAGATTTGGTCTTATTAATGCAAATATGTATTCTCTTTGTGAGGCTGATGGACAGTCTATCAATCATCTTTTTTGTACTTGCCCCATAACTAAAAATGTTTGGAGCTTGGATAATTGTCAAATTTTTAATTTTAATCATGCCTTTATTACTAAGCTTAATGATATGTTGGATAAGTTTCACACAAGTCAACACGAGCGAGATTTCCTCTCGAAACCTAGCAACTTTTTCCCAAAACCCTAGCTCTCTAGTCAGCGACTTCTGCCGCCTTCGCTTCTCTTTCACTTCTCAATGGCTTCAATTGAATCTGTCACTACCAGTTTTTCCGCCTCTCTGGCGCTTGCTGAAGGGGGGTAAGGTCCCGGATTTGGGAAAGATTGGAGGAGGTCTTGTTCGTCAATTTGCCCAATCTTTTCTTCTTAGAAAACCACTCACCTGTAAACCGGTTGACTTCAATGCTTTCAAATCTCAGTTCTTCCTAACTTGGATGGTGGAGAAGGATCTCCAGATTCAAGAAAAGGCTGATAATCGGTTCCTGTTCTCCTTTGACTTGGTCCGGTATCAGAACAAGGTGCTTAGGGGCGGGGTATGGTGGTTCTACCGGGATCCGGTTTGTCTGGAGGAGTATGATGGAGTCATCCCTATCGCTGACGTCTCTATGAAGCATTTCCGGATGTGGGTTAGGGTTTCTGGCATCCCTCCTCTCTATGAGAAACCTGATAATTTTATCCTCATCGGGAATCTTCTGGGCGGTTACCTGGACTACGATAAGAGAGAGTTTCGCAAGGGTACCGTCCGTATATTTTTCTCTCATGACATCTCCAAGACTGTTCTTCTAGAGCGTAGGTTTTTCCTAGCCCTAGATGTAAAGCCTATACTGCAGTTCCAGTTTAACATCTCAAGGGTAGATGTCTTCAGTGATTACGCACTCTGGGGCGAAATGTGAGGAGCCCAATGTTGTTATCTCTACTCCTAGGGTTTTGAAGTTTGGTGGCGGTCCCTCTACCTTTGGTGGTGCCTTTTCCTTCTCTGCCCAAACTACCCGAGATATACCTATGCCTTTTTCTTCATTGTTGAAAGAGAAGAAGCCAGTCATTCGTCGTCTAGAGCGTTCAACAATTGAACCTACTTGCTCCTGAGGATACTGTGCACACCACATCAGAGTTGGAAGGCATAGATCAAGAGGTTGTTTTGCAGGAAATGACCACTGAGTTGACCTCAATGGAACCTTCTAAATCGGGGAAAAAAGATCTTACCCAAGCCCCTGCCATGCAAGTTGTGTCGAAGCAAACCCTGACCTATAAGAAAAGAGGTAGACGAGAGGCGGCTGTTCCATCCCCTAAGAAATTCAAAACCATTCTAGGTGGTAAGCTTCTCACTCTGCATGCCGAAGCTCTTGGTTGACTGAAGCTGAGGATGATGTCCCGCTTGTGACAATGAAGAAGAAGTTGAGCAAATCGCTTGGAAGCAAGAACAAGGGTTCCCGATCTCATAAGAAGGTTGGATTGACTCCTTTGTGACTCACCTATCCTTCTACGTACTACTACTACTCAGGAAGTTGGCCCTAAAACTAAGGGCAAGGGGAAACTCTAAGTTTCCTATTTCTGTGCCTAGCATTTGTTTTAGAGTCTGGTGCTATGTAAGTTAGTTTCTCTAGTCATACACCGATTGAGGTCTCTAGGTGAGTAGGGTTGCTATAGCAAGAACTTAAATAGTTTTGGGTTTTGATGATTTAGATAGGCACTTTAATAAGTCGTATTTGTTTGCAATGAGGGTCACTTGTCATTTGTTTAACTTATGCCATCTAGAACTGTTGGTATGAGACAGCTTGTGATGTATGTGCCTTCTGGCCATGGATAAGTTAATGAAGTTATATATTTCTCAAAAAGCTTAATGATCTGTTCCTCAATGATCCGTTAATTAGATTAAAGTCTAAAAGCTAGACCCTATATTGATTAATTGTAGTCCGTATCAATTTTTCTTGTTAATTGCGGTCTAATAACTCAGCTGCCACCTCAGATTTATTTCCTTTTTCATCTTGCTGACTCAATCCTCATTAATTTTTCTTTTTGACATGACTTATATGCCCTTGTTAAATGTCTTTGAACATAAAAGGCGAGAATTAATAGAATTAAAATTAGCAATTTGATAAGTAATTAATATCATATTTGATATTTATCTTTCTTAAATTATTCTTATTGATCCGGTATAAAATTATAGAATTGATATAACATTGAATAACATATTTAATGTAACTCATCCCTAAAATTATTCTAATTTAAAAGATGTCTTAGTTAAGAATCTTGCTAACACAATTTTTTAATATTGTTTTTCTTCAACACCAAATTTTCTATGGTTATGGCTCTTGTTTGTAATGTCAAGTATTTCATGAACGTGGTTCTCCTTCTTTAACATTAAGCTTTCTATGGTCAAGGTATTTTCTTATCAGCCCAATACGATTGTGATCATTTTGGTGTAAATCATTCCATGGATGGTAGCTATTCTTCATCTTCTTCTACTTCATTTTTTTTTTTTTTTACATTTCCTTCTTAACTTACCTTTAACCTAGAAAGGAACGTGTGTGTGTGTTGTTGGTTGACAAAACCACTATTGTAACCTTATTCTAAGGTAAACATTACTCAATTTTTGTGGTAGATGTATTAAGAGCTCAAAAATTCAGCATTTCAGTATAACTCATATATAGGTAGATCTTCTCACCATATGCATCTCGATTGTTTATACCTATAATATAGAAGAAAACTAATCCGTAAACTTATATATCTTACTTAGGTACATATCTTAATTTATTTTTTATCAGTGACCTGTGACCTGTTGGTAAATTATAATTGTAATATTATAAAGGTCATGAGTTTGATTTTTACTGACATATTTACAGGTGGGGTGGGCTAAAGGTTTTTTTTTTAAAAAAATATTAATCCGTAAACATATATCTCTTACTTAGGTACGTATCTTTTTTTTTTTTTTTTGGTCAATGATTGTATTAGAAGATCTAAAGGATCAAGCAAAATACAAGAGGTACATAAGACCCCAGATAAAGAGGCACAAAAGGCCCCAGATAACAAAATGCAAGAGGTACATAAGACCCCAGATAAAGAGGCACACAGGCCCAGATACAGAGGCACACAGGCCCAGCAAACATTTGAATAAGAAAACCCTACAGAAATAGCTATCAGGCCCCAAGAGGAAGACATCTCCCTTCTCAGAGGTACGTATCTTTTACTTATGGTATATCTACAATAGAAGAAAGTTAATCTGTATATCTCTCACTTTGTATGTATCTCGATTATTTATACCTACAATAGAAGAAATCTAATTCGTAAATTTATATCTCTTACTTAGGTACATATCTCGATTATAGTAATCAAAGAACATTAATCCGTAAAGGTATATCTCTTACTTAGGTATGTATCTCTTCTTTATGGCATACCTACAATAGAGGAAATTCTTAAATTTATATCTCTTACTTAGGTTATACGTATCTTTTAGTTAGAAAGTTTTGATGAACTTTTTTTTTGTACCTTCCAATTAGGTTGATTCCCTATCTCTATTTGCTAATTAATACTAATTATATTTTGAATTATTGTAGGTTCATCACTTCATCATGGGTTCAAAATTCAAATTGAATAAATAAATGCTAAAAAGAAATTTATTTGTTTCTATATTTAACTCAAGGGGCAAAATGGGCATAAAAATATAATGACAATAGTCAATAGACCTAGATTGATAATAAAAGAGAGTTTCTATTAGGACCTCCAAATCTGCTCACTTGACCTCACTCTATTATGAATTATTAAATGACATATATAACCTACTATAAAATGACTATTAAGGACAATAATTATACCAAAAAAAATTGTTATATTTATTTTCTCTAGATTTTCCAATTCAATAATATTAAATTACATTCTTTATTATTTTCCCTATCTATTTTCATTTTCCAATTTCACTACATGCTCATTAAAGCATTCATATATATTTAATAAGAAATAAAACTATGATTAAGATAAAAATGTATGATATGCATATTGAACGCATATTTGTCAGGGAGAACAAAATAAATTTAATCTAAATCTATCCATTAAATTTGCAAAAAGAAGAAAAAAAATAGAGCTAGCAAATAAAAAAAATAAAAAAATATTTAATCATGAGGTACAGAAAATAGAGAAACATTAAGTAAAAATGATTAATCTGTTTTTTTTTTTTGCACAGCTAAAAAAGAAAAAGTAAATAATAAAATCACATAATAGTTCATGTTATTTTATTTTTATTAATTTTTAAAACTCAATACCTTGTGTTTGATTTTTTCTTTTTATTGGATAAGAGATTTATGTTGTCTGATTAAGGAATGAAGATGTAATTAAGATTTATAGAGTAATTAAATCATTGAAATGACTAAGTTTTTTATTATAAAGATCTTAGTTTGTTTGTAAATTATATGAGTGAGGTTATTTGAGGAACTTTAGTGAGGTTTAATGAGTAAATTTAGTATTTAAAAATTTGATAGGGAGGTGTAAAAAGCATAGAGGTCAAGTGAGTAAATTTGGAGGTTCCAATAGAAAAACTCATAATAAAATGCTACATCCATTATAATGAAATGAAATTGGACTTATATTCAAAAACCTCTACAATTTATTGGGGAAAAAAAAAAACAACAATAACAACAGTTTTCAATTCAAGTTATTTGCGAGATTACAATAGACGGCTATACTAAATCAGCAAACAAATTTGATAACTACGTACCCATTTCATTTTGCTAAGCCAGTAGTCTTGTTCATGCATGACACACTGTTGTCACTTTCTAAGGAATGCATTATGGCTATTGAGGAATTCAAAGTTTCAAACACATTCTAGAATAGTGAAGCACTTTCAAAGGCATACAAAATTGGACTCCCAGAAACCCATGGAGTTTAGGCACATTTCAAGTTTCAGCTACTCAGATTGATGATTGAACAAAACCCACTGGCAATCACCTAAGTTTAACAAGGACATGCCATGATGCTGCCCTCGTAGCCACTTATCAGATGTAATCAAGGGTCCCTTGTAAGTAAAAAAAGATGGCACTATCTTTTAGATGCAAATTAAAGTTATTCCCACAAGAGGACATGAACTAGGGACCCAAGACAGTGGATTCTTTTTACTCCTTTTGAGGCCACAAATACTTCTCTATTGAATCCCTTGAAGAAATATGGAGAATGAGTTGTAAACTTGTAATTAGAATTGCTATTCTTGGTGTGGGGTTAAAGGCTTTTTGATCTCCTGCGTTTAAATTTGTTAGGCTTTCTGGTGCAAGTCAACAGGAAAAGTTAGAAAGAGTACTGCTTTTCGATGAACATCGCTCTTATTATGTGGCTGATTAAGTAGCATAATGTTTCCAAAAGATTCTAATAATTAAGAAACAGTGCTTCTAGCCAAATAACCAAGATAAAAGCGTTTGCTAGTCATGAGTCATTGGGTTCAAATTTGAAGACTTTTATCAAGAATTCAAGGTGGTGTAGGTTCCTCCTCTTTTCAGGCTGCGCTGGTGGCCTCCCTTCCTCTCTAGGTCTCTTCTCTGCAATTTCACTATTTGGGCCGCCACCGAATAGCCACTGATCGTCTGCATGTTGTCGCTGCCTTTTCTCCTCTACAGGCCACCATTAGCCCATGCATGGGTTTATCTATACATGATTGTCTTTCAACATTTCTGATCAAATCTTGGACTAGAAGATCGACCGCCTATTCTAAATGTATTAGTCACAGAACAGTGCATCTAGATTCATTATATTTGTTAGGTGTTCATAGTCTTGTAATTGCACAAGGTCTTTACTTCTTAACCTGTGGGTTTTAACTTCTACGTTGTATCTATCTAAACTCATTTCTAAGAGAGGAGTATACATACAGAAATCTTCCAATTTCTAGATTTGTAATATATTACTATGCTAAAATCATTCTAATGGCGCATCGTAGTAAACTTACTCTGTATGTTATGCTTCTAGATGTGCTCATAATTTCAAACGAATAATGTACACATTGCATGTTTGACCTATTAGAATAATATTCGGACGCAATATAGGATAACTAGCTAGTCAAATTCAGGACATCATCCAAGGACCATTATCCAATAATTTTCTTGTTCAACAAAGTTATAACAATGTGTGTTGTAAAGCAATTGGCTAAAACCCAAGCAAATACCAAGCCAAACAAAAGCCAAATTAAGAGTCAACAGAGCTAGCTAGCTTAGCTCCCTTGCTTAGCAAGAAAGAAACTCAAGTTGGTTTGATTATTTCCCTTCATCACATACTTATCACGAGAGACAATGGGAGATGGTTTTGGCTGGAATTGCGTTCTTGTTTGATTAACGTGCATTTGAATCATCAGTGTGCACATGGTTCCATCTCTAATCTATCCATTCTTACGTTTACTATTTAGATTAAGTGAATGTGACATTTCACTTCATTTAATTGGTTGGTCCCCTATTACAGCATTATACTGAAGAACATAGTCAAACTTATTGATGATAAGTGTGTGCCACACACACTTCTTTCTACTGAGATTGGTGGGAAGAGAGAGTAAGCGGTGACGGAGTTGGAAATTTATCATAAAAGATGTGAATTTTCATATATATAAAGGAATTAAACGGTTATGTGATTTTAAGTTTTTGTAAAATATAAATCATCTATGACCAAATTTTTTAACTTATAGCTTTGGTAGTGAACACGTTTTTTTTTTTTTTTTTTTTTAATTTTTTTTTATCAAATGATAGTGAACATGTTAAACATATAAAAACTTAAGATCCATTGAAAAAATGTTAAGAGTTTTGAAGAAGCAACAATTCGCCAATTTTTCATATAAAAAAGATGTCGATTATTTCTTTAGTTCTAACATATATTGGGTGGTTGGACTATTGGATTCGTCAGATGGCCCCGAAAGAGGACTTTTTTGTATGGTTTAACAGCGCATGGGATCTAATAGTGAATTGACACAATTTTTGCACAAATCCAGTTTACATATATTTACCAAGTTTCTAAATTTCTAAAACACGATGGGACTTGGCAGTGTATGGTTTTTTTCCCTCCTATTTATTTGGAACTTTTGACCATTGCATTGAGGGTTTTGTTAGCTCAATAGTATAAAATTAAAATAAATTAGTGTGTAAAGTGATATTTAAGATGTGTTAATATCATTCTTTTTTTCCTTCCGGAGAAGAACAACTTCTTTTTTTGATGCATGAATTCTAAATATCTGATACAAAGTGGCAGTATTATTTAGGTAGTGTTTTGACATACGGTTTTGCGGACATGTCAACCCCACTCGAGTGAAAGGAATGTATAACAAAATTGTAGTATCAGAGAAGTCGGTGATTGTGAGTAGTTGTGCGGTCATCATATTTGAGTGCAACAAACAGCCAAGTCCTCGATCGATCCCCATGGCTCCCAACAACAAAGTCCTACATTTCCATGGCTCCATTATTATTGACAATGACCTATATCTAATCTTCGGCTCCCAACTAATTTCAAAGGCATGACAAAATCTTAGTGGAATTTGTCTAAAATCCATTAATTCATTGAGGGTTTGGATACTTTATTTTGGCTCATGGAATCTTTAACCGTTTTTATTGAGTTTGAGTTTTGGTTTTTGTGTGCTCCCCACAATTTCAATGTATATATTTTGATAATGAAAATTTATCTTTTCCTCTTAGTAGAAAAAATAAAAATAAAAACTCGTGGCTAATTATACAGTCATACGATTTCTTTGTGACCTTCCGAGTTACAATTGAGATTTTCATCAATTTTGTAGTCATATGATTTCTTCTCTCTCTCTCTCTCTCTCTCTTTTTCCTTTTTTTGAGAGGAATAGTCAACTAATATTGAAGTTCAGCGAAATTACACATAAGTTGTCAGATAGAGCCATTATCTTAGCAATTCAAGTATTCAACCTTTTTAAGATAACAAACTTGAGCACCTCCAGCAATACACCCTACATTATCTAAGAAGGAATAAAATAACAAAGATACTATAGGCGACCCTTGCGCCATTCCTCAACTCTGGGAACTGACCAACTCCTTCACAAAAAGATGTAACAAAACAAAAATAAAAGTAAAAATAAAAACTTAAAATTTCAGCCCAATCCTTTTCTCTCTTGTTTAACTATTGTGTGATTTGCTACTGTTGTAGTTTCATTTCTTCAAAGTCAATTATTCTTTTTTACTTAACTATGGCCATATCTAACTGCCTTATTTTGGCAACAAAATCCTCTATTTCTCTGGCAAAATTCTTTCTTTCTTTCTCCATTTATATTTGCATCTCTCTTTCTCTTTTTTCAGCCATTTTCTTGCTTAACTATCCACCTATCGTCATGGCTATCAAAAAAGATCAAAAGGAGAAAGAAGTCAACTAACTCATAAGGTCACAAAGTATGAAATAAAGGAAGAAGGAAATCATAATCACAAAAAAGCCAACCAACCATGGATGACCATGCATGCTGCTAAAACTCGATCTAATCTGTAGGAAATAACTCATTCAAGATCAATTACGAGTATTGCTTATATCTCAAGATAAAAGATTCAATATTAGATCCAAATAGTTCTAATATCTGGTGATGAAGAATATTGCAGCAAATTAGGTTTTCCAATTCAACTTGAAGAGTGACAGATATGCTCCTTGAGTGGTTGAGAGAAGAACTCTAACTGTAGAGATAAAACTCGTGCAGAGGAGAGAGACCAAATAACCTGCTATCCTTATCTAAAGCTAAGAAACCTACATCTTCTCTCTCTCTTTTGTTCATTTATAAAAAATATATCTTTGATAAATATTTATGGTATATATTTTTTGGTTTACCAGCATATTAAATAGAGAAATTTTATTCACACACCTCTTGAATTCTCCTCAATTACCCTGCATTTTTCTTCCTTAACTCTCTCTCTCTCTCTCTCTCTCTCTCTCTGCAACAACAACAAGAACAGTTGTCTCTCTCTCTTGCATCTCTTCTCTCATTCTCATGAAGCAGTACTAGACTAGTGAGACTAAAATATCATTTATATATTCTATAGGGCAATGATATAGGGCCTCAATGAGGCCTAAGATTTGTGGCCTCAATCCTAAGTGTCAAGCCATGTCACCTATACACCTCACTAATTTGTCAAATCATGTCATGTCATTCTTGAATAAAAAGACTATATTATCCTTTCAAATTCTAATGGCTCTAAATTATTTTAGTTTTCTTCTAGAAAAGATACATTTTTTTTATTATATACATACAATTCGTCTAAAAAAATTATATTTTTATATTTTTGTGAATATATATATATATTTATCTATAATTCATCAAATATATATATGTGTGTGTGTGTGTGTGTTGTTGAATATATAACGGCTCTAAATTATTTTGACTTTCTTCTAAAAAAAATATTGTTTGGTTTTTTCCTTTCTTTCTTTTTCATTTTTGGATTTTTTTTCATTATACATATTCAAAAAAAAGTATGGGTATATATATATATATATATATATATATTCGTCCAAAAAATTTATATATTTTCGATGGAGAATTAATGTGGTTGGTGTATAATATATTAATATCGTAATTATAATCCATAAAATCTGGTAAATTGAAGTAATATTTAAATCTTTTAATAAATAAATTTAATAAAATTAATGGAAGAGTTACCTTACATTAACAAGTTAACTTGAAAAGTCAAAAATTAAATTGGATTCACAAAAATGGAAAGAAAATGTATTTAAATCGTAATTTTAACTCATAAAATTTGGTGATTGAAAACCTAGATATCTAAATTGATTGGGAAGTTGATATCTGAAAAGAAATTGCTTAATATGGAATACAATATATTGCACATGAGAAAATTTTTGAAAGTATACTTGTTTTGTTGATCCCAAATTTTTCAATAGACAATAATGATTTTTAAATGTGAATGATAGCTTCTATTTTAGTGTAAATATGTCATTAGAAAAAAGTTCTCAGTGAACTCTACTTGTTCATTATTAGCTACTTAGTACTTTTTTGTTCGTATAAGACATGTTAGTACTTAGCTGACTTTCAATTTCAACGTGAATGATATATGGCTTCAATTTTAGTGTGAATATGTTATTAGTGAAAGATTCCCCGTTGAACTTTACTATTGCTACTTAGTACGTACTTACTTGTTCGTGCAAGACACACTAGCTTATTTTAAGTTTCAATGGATGATGGCTTCTATTTTAATGTGAATATGCCATTCGGAAAAGGTCTCCAGTAAACTTTACTGGCTCATTATTAGCTACTTAGTACTTATTGTTCATGTAAGACATGCTAGCTAACTTTAAATTTCAGTATGGATGATGACTTCTATTTTAGTGTAACTATGTCATTAGGAAAAGGTCCCCAGTGAACTAGCTCATTATTGGCTACTTAGTACTTATTTGTTACTGTAAGACAATGTGGAAGATGACTTCTATTTTAGTGTAATTATGCCATTAGAAAAAGATCCTCAGTAAACTTGACCAGCACATCATTGGCTACTTAATACCTACTTGTTCGTGCAAGACATGTTAACTCTTTCAGTTTCAGTAGATGATGGCTTCTATTTACGTATGAATATGCTATTAGGTAAAGGTCTCCAGTGACTTCTACTGGCTCATGTTTGAGATGAAAAATTCCGATTAGGAATTTGACCCAACAATTAATGCGGACTGGAGCGGGAGCTGACCGGGAACAATCGAGAGGCTTCCTTCGAGCGTTGACCTAGAGTTTGATTGTCGGCTCGAGGAGAATGGGGGTTACCTGCAGAAAACCCTCCGATGCCTAAGTCAGTACTTTTCTGAGTCAAGAATTGAGGTCTCGACTAGAGTTCGATGCAATACCTAGAGGTTCTGCTTTCCTTTTATAGGCGACTTACAACTTGGGCTGCAAGTAAACTTGCATGGCAAGATACCGATATCTTGGATGGCAAGCCACCATTAGGGTCGCACTTACTCCTGTAATAACCGTCACTTATTGGCGGCCATGATTGCCACACTAAATGCATTAACCGTCACATTTATGGCTACATTAATTGTCGCACTTACTGCTGTCATTACCTTTCTTTAATTGCCTTGATTGCATGGTCAAATTTGTAGACTACCCCACAATGCCCCCAAATTTTCTCTTTGGGAATCTATCCCAAGAGAAAATTTTCAGAGTTCTCCTTCATGGCTTTTCTTCGAATTCTCCCTATGGACACCCTAGATTTTCCTCTGGTCACCCACATTTAGGAGAAGCTTTAAGAAAATGTCCTCAAAGCTCAATTAAGATCCAAACCACCGAGGCCCATCTCAAATCCGGACCAATCCTGCCATGGGCCCAAGCTTGATTTTTTTTTTTTTGAACAACACCGGTCCGATCCAGTACCACTCGCATAACCTCCGCGTCCTGCAAGGACAAAATCTATCACCCCATCCCACCCCCGCTTGTAGCAAGGGTGTGGTCCATCATCCCACCCCCGCCCGCGGCGAGGGGTGAGGCACGCCATCCCACCCCCGCCTGCAGCGAGGGTGTGGTCCACATCCCACCCCCGCCCTTGGTGAGGGGTGAGGCACGCCATCCCACCCCCGCCTGCAGCGAGGGTGTGGTCCATCATCCCACCCCCGCCCAGAGCGAGGGGTGAGGCACGCCATCCCACCCCTGCCTGCAGCGAGGGTGTGGTCCACATCCCACCCCCCCCCCCCCCCCCCCCCCGCCAGCGGCGAGGGGTGAGGCACGCCATCCCACCCCCACCGCCAGCGAGGGTGTGGTCCATCATCCCACCCCCGCCTGCAGCGAGGGTGAGGTCTAGAAGGTCGCACAAGTTTAATCAAACAATAGTTTAGTCATTCTCGCCACTAGCTTCCATTGCATTTAAAGATCAATTGTGAACTATAATCATAGGAGTAACTGCTAAATGTCGATCAGTGTTACCTGGGTTGGTGCCCATTTGTTACTTTGAATGGAGACTTACCAGCGTCCCTTTCGATTTCAGCTGCTAGCCCTCGAGGACTGGCTCGGTTATACTCATCGATCACTTTCCTCAGCACATGGTTCCTTCGAGCCTTCGAGGATTGGCCTGTACTGGTTCCTCCAGTTGTTCATTCAATCAGTGTGCCGCTTGCCCCCTCAACATGAGGTCTATTTAAGCCTTTGCTGGCGGCATAGCCGGCGCCCACATTTGTCACTCTATTGGTTTAGCAAGCACCGTCCCTGACCTCGCCGCTGCCTCAGCCTTTGCATCTCATCATTCAAAGGCAAGTTCAGACCTTATAGTAGTTTTGAGGCAAGTCTGTTTGGGGATTGGATTTTGTCACCGCCAGTCCTCGGTGACAGAAATGAGATGTCTTGAGGTGCAGCTCCCGCCATCACTTTTTAGGGAAAAGTGCTTCCCACAGACGGCGCCACTTGTTTGAGATGAAAAATTCCGATTAGGAATTTGACCCAACAATTAATGTGGACTGGAGCGGGAGCTGACCGGGAACAATCGAGAGGCTTCCTTCGAGCGTTGACCTAGAGTTTGATTGTCGGCTCGAGGAGAATGGGGGTTACCTGCAGAAAACCCTCTGATGCCTAAGTCAGTACTTTTCTGAGTCAAGAATTGAGGTCTCTACTAGAGTTCGATGCCATACCTGGAGGTTCTGCTTTCCTTTTATAGACGACTTACAACTTGGGCTGCAAGTAAACTTGCATGGCAAGATACCAATATCTTGGATCAACGGAATTTTTCACCTCCAACAAGTGGCGCCGTCTGTGGGAACACTTTTCCCTAAAAAGTGATGGCGGGAACTGCACCATTAGAAATCTCATTTCTGTCACTAAGGATTGGGAGTGATGGAATACAAGCCCTGAAGTGACAAAAGTCTGGGTAACGTAAACTAGCGTTCTTTCCTTTAGTAATCATATTCTGACTTTTTCCTTCTATATTTGAAATATATTTGTGGTCAGTGTTATTGAAATGTATGTGTAAGGCTGGTGGCCAGAGTAAATACCCAAGGCTGGTGGCCAAGGAGAATAAAATGTTGTTGATCAGATTCAAAGGGAAATGGGGGCAATTCCATGTCTCATGCTGAAAGTAAATCTTCGCCTTGAGGAAAGAATCGAGGCGGCTAGGGCCCGAGGAAAGAATCGAGGCGGCCAGGGTCAGAGGAAAGATTCAGGGCGGCCAGGGCCCTAGGAAAGATTAGGGGCGGCCAGGGCTCGAGGAAATATTCGAGGCAAGATTTGAAGCAGCCAGAGAATGGAAATTTCCTCTTAGGACGAGTGTCCAAAGAGAAAATTTGGGGGCATTGTGGGAGTGGTCAAATTCTGCTGGGCCTGCAATTAAGGCGATTAACTCCGTAATTAGTATGGCGTTAAATTTTAGTCATGAATGCGGCAATTATTACGACAATAACTATGCACAATGATTATGATTATAAGTGCCCAATGAATGACTATCATAAATATGCAATGAATGACAGTCCCATCAAATCAGAAATAATGGCGGCTTGTTCCCGAAGTAAGTCATCGCCTATATAAAGGAGGCTTGACGTCGAGGTAATCTATCGAATTCCGATTCTCAATACTCCACTACTAAGAAAAGTACTGACTTAGGCATCGGAGGGTTTTTTGCAGGTACGCCCCCTTCTCCTCGAGCCGACGATCAAACTCTAGGTCAACGCAACTTCTCGATTGTTCCCAGGTCAGCTCCCACTCCAGTCCGCATTCATTGTTGGGTCAAACTCCTCAACGGAATTTTTCACCTCCAACAGCTCATCATTGGCTACTTAATACTTATTTGTTACTGTAAGACATGTTAGTTGACTTTAAATTTCAGTGTGGATGATGATTTCTATTTCAGTGTAAATATGCCATTAGGGAAAAGTCTCCAGTAAACTTTACTGGCTTATTATTAGCTACTTATTACTTATTTGTTCGTGTAAGACATGTTAGCTGACTTTAATGTTAATGTGGATGATGACTTCTATTTTACACCTTCCTTAATTGCACTTTTTCTTTTATAATTACTATGTTATACACCTATTGTTCATTGAATTTCTACATAGTATTAATAACATTATGAATGTTTTTTCATGTAAAAATAAACGAACAGTTGTATTAATGAAGTCTCACTTGATTGACCTTTAAGGAACACTTCCTAATGTTGCGTTTGGATGCGACAATATTAAATTATCGAGAAATTTTGAAATGATGGAATCTAGAATTTTATCAATTCAATTTATTAATGATATTTTCTTATCTCTTCAATTACCAGATTTCATAGGTTTTAATTACGATTTCAATACATTTTCTTTCCATTTTTGTGGATCCAATTTAATTACTTTTCTAATTAACTTGTTAGTGTAAAGTAAACTAATCTTCCATTAATTTTATTAAATTCATTATTAAAAGAGTTGAATATTACTTCAATTTACCAAATTTGATGGGTTATAATTAAGAGATATATTTCTTTCCATTTTTGTGGAATCAATTTTAAATTTGACTTTTTTCCTAATCAAAATTTTTTTTAATTTTTTTTTTTTGTTACAAAGGAGGCCTAAAAGGCCTGAAACAAAAGGAAAAACAGAAAATTAACCCTCAGGCCTTGTTCTAACTCTCCTAGCTCTTGGGAGATTGCAAAGATCATCAGTGAAAGCACTACCAACATGAGGGGGAGGGGTGTCAAAAATCACAATACCATAGTCATGGCTGAGACTTCCCTTAGCAAGAGCATCAGCAGTATAGTTGCATTCCCTGAAAATATGCCGGATCCTAACGTCTTCAAAACCATTGATTAGATGACATTAATATATAGATATATATATATTTATTTATTTATTATATACCATATTAATTCTACATCGATATACATTTATAAATTTCTATATGAATTATATATACATATATAATATAAATATATAGATATACATATATAATATAAATATATATATACATATATAATATAAATATATATATATAATACATATAATATAATTATATATATATATGTTTGTGAATATATATATTTATACACACAAACACATATTTGTAAATAATTTTTTTTTGACTAATTATATATATATTCACAAACATAATATATAATAATTATATATATAATGAAAAAAAGAAAAAAAAATCAAAATAATATATTTTATGTTTAGATGAAAACCAAAATAATTTAGAGCCATTAGATTTTGGAAGGATAATATAGTCTTTTTACTCAAGAATTACATGGCATGATTTGGCAAATAGGTGCTGTCTGTAGGTGACATGGCATGACACCTAGGATTGAGGCCACAAATCTTAGGCCTCATTGAGGCCACAAATCATTTTCCATATTCTATATTTATAGAGAATTAAACAACAAACAAAGAACATAATTGTGATTATGAATTTATGATTATTGAAAGAGATATTCATTCTTGATAAGTTGGTAGTAGTAATTCCATAATTGCTCGAGTTGGAAGTCTTTTACCGTAAACTCCAAGTTAAAGGTACCCAATTGGATTGTCATTACTGAAGTTAAAATGGTCATTACATACTCTTCCGCTGCCATTGACCAGACGAACAAGAGATTATGGGAGTACGACGGTGGTACATAGGTATTGACCACTCATTATACATCTCGTGCTCACTTAATAAAGCGAGCCTATAAGCTAAAATAGCAAATGGGCAAAGTAAATCTAATGCTCATTAAGAACTAAAACTAAATAGGAAATTATTATAAAAAAAAAAAAAAAAAAAACTAAAACTAAATAGAGGCCACAACACAAGGGCCCAGAGTTTGTCCACTCGAGCCCAACAACCTCCAGCCCAAAACCAAGCCTGCGCTGTGTGCAAATCTGCCTACAACAACACCCCTCAATGTCAGTGCCGCCATGAAGATCACCACCAGTATCAAATCATCAGTGAACTCGTTTAGAAGAAGACTCGAACCAAAGGACCCAAATCACTACCCAAAACCAAAGGATATAAATCCCAGCACAACATGACACATGCCACTACCTGGACGTCCCTCAAATTGATGCCGCCATCGCCGTAACGCCACTATCGATCTCCATGCCTCAGCACAGCAACTAACCTGAATCCAGCGCCATTGCCGTCAAACTCCAAGCCAAAACTAAACCCGAAAGGCCACAAGTGAGTCGCTAGAAGAACATCCTTGTCAAGCAGTAGCAATGGCAGAGATGCCGTCTACAGTCGGATGAGCAATGCTTGGAAGCTAGCTAAGGTTCAAAGATGGCTTGGAACTCTGAGAGAGAGAGAGAGAGAGAAAGAGAGAGAGAGAGAGTTAGGGTTTTCAAAACTAGAAAAGGTATAGAATGTGCATTTAGAAAAGCGGGATGTGTATATAAAATCACTCGATTAAATATGGTTCTATTTACAAAAAAAAAAAAACATATTAGATAAAAATTTAAGTATTGATATGGATTTCAGTGGGAGAAATTAAAAGCCACGACTATAATAATAGTTTGCAAACAAAACGTATGGATAAGAGTGTTTGATCTATCAATTTTACATATTTTTATTTAATTTAATTTTATCTTGTCTTAGATACATACTGATATTGATATCTTTTTTGAGTAAAACATCATAGAGATTTCATTAATGTAGGGGTAAGGCCAGAATGACCATTACATATCATTCTGCTACCATCTACAAACAGACAAGAAGTTGTGATGAACACCGGTGATACATAGGTAGGTGTATAGGATAGAACCATTCATTTGACATGTCATGCTTGCTTATTCAAAGCAAGCCTATTTAACTATGAACCAGTACGCATAGTAATAGGCTAGTTTAAACAAAAACTAACTAAAGGGTGGGTATAAAAACCCAACAGTCATTCTAGATCCAAGAAAGCCAAGCCCAAAATCTATCTTCACTTCTCCAAGCCCAACCAGCAGCTCAAGAAGCCCATCAAGATCAAGAGACCCACTAGGCATTTTGGACCTCAACAAACCAAGTCTAAAGACTATCCAGGCTCCAAATCCAAATAGAGGCCCAATAAGCCTGTTAAGGCCCATATGCAGCTGTCCTTCTGACCACCACCATGACAATGGTGCTGCCAGCAAATTTGGTCGATCAGATAGCCACCAGTATGAGAGGACTTTTGCCGTCGAAGTAACCCAGAATTGGGTTTGACCTTGGGTCCACACACAACCCAAATACGGAGCCAACTATATTGATCTAGACATCCAGAGCCAAATCAACAGATCCCTTGCGTAGCTGCTTCAAATCACCGCCCTCTCTATCATGGTGAAGCTTGCATCTCCCAGTACCATTTCCATCAGAAGCAAAATAGTCCAAGTTAGATTCATAATGGGCCCAATTAAACAGGCACCGTTGCACTTCACTGTCATCATTAACAACAGAAGACCCAATCGCAAACGGCTACGAGTATTCCTTTTCCAAACCCCCAATTGGATCCACCAACCAAGTCGCAGTTGGTCTTGAGTACGATCGACATTTTCAGACTCAACATCTCCGAATGTTGAAGGAAATTGGAGGTTAAAAACCCAAAAGAAAGTCGTCTAGAGTTCTAGATGTTGAAATCCGACTAAGTTGATCCCGATCGGTGATGATCTCGATGCCTCATAGCATCGCCGGATACCCAAGAAAAGGAGGCTAGGGTTTATGGGCAGAAGAGCTCTCACTGCCATCTTCCACCAATTTTTATTTAACTCAGCGGTACTGATATTGATATCTAATAAGTCCTTATATTCTTGTAAGCCAATTTTACCTTCTCATTTTGTTAAAACATGATGCAACAACAAACATCAATACATCAAGATCAATTCATATAACACATAATCAAGAACCATAAACCTGCTGCACAATAAGCACAAACATCTGCAGAATAGTTTTCCTAGAGTAGCTAGGACTCCACTTGGATCAATGGCACTTTGGATACCAATAAAGACAACTTGACCAAGATTAGCCAACTTGACCAAGGTTAGACATCTTAAGCAGCAACAACAAGGATCAACAACAACACAACTTGAGTAGGAGCAAGGGATGAACAACAACCTTCTTAGAGGATAAGTTTTTTACACCTCAACACCGACTTGCTTTCAAATGGGGCTGAACAAATGCAATATGGTGGTGAATACAGGGACTTGCTCCTCCTTATATATTGGTCCAAAAGTCATATTGGACTCATCCCATAAGGAGTCCAATACCTACTTTATGTTTATCAGTTAAGGAGAGACTTATGCTTATCACAACACTTTAAGTTGATCAGGTTATTAACATATGAGACTCCTACTTCTATTAAGAGATATACATCTCAATAGATTACTGGAATTAGAATTACAATTACATATTTCTTGTTATTTACTAAATCAATTGTTACATTTACTTAATACAATTATATAATGTAAAGTCCATATTTTCTAACACATTTGTCATGGTTATGTGTATCTGTTAAACAAATGCAAGGTTCAAAAAATCACTAGGCGCTAGTTGGGCGGTGGCCGAGGGACTAATGCCTAGACGCCTAGTCGGATGCCCAGGCGGTTTTAATTTTTTTATTTTTGTTTTGTTTTTATAACATAAAATTTATTATATAAATAAAAATATGAAAAATAATAAATTTGATTGAGGTTTCATGATCTTGGTGGTGGGAATTTGAGCCAATAGCAAGAGTGTAGTGAGGTTTCACGATCCTAGTGACAAATAGAAAATGTCAAATCCTAACCATTGATTAAGAGTAAGAAACACAAGAGCCAAACATCATGACCTTAGAATTGAGAACGGAGAGGCCACGACCTTTTACGCCACATAACTTACAATCACTATAAACTCTATCTCTCTCTCTCTCTCTCTCTCTCTCTCTCTCTCTCATCAGACTGCTCAAGATAAATTTCCCGTATTGTTCGCATGCCTACCAGAGGGAGCATATCCAACGGTGATACTTATATTCATAGCTAAAAGTAGCTACAAGTGAAATATAACTAGTTAGCTATTGAGTTATGCTCCAGCAGAATACCTAAATCTCAAGTTAAATTTAGGTTTTAGTTAAATTTTCTCTTATCCTAGCTAAATATAGCTAGAAAATTTAGCAAAAGTTAAATTTAACTTTTGTTTAGGTTTTCTGCTGGAGTAGAATTTTAACATAAATTAGCTAAATGTTAAATTTATTTTAAAATAAATAGTCTGTTGGAGATGCAATTGTTTGCAGCTGCCGGTGATTGGTTGAGGACAGAACTCTTGATTTTGGGAATCAAAACGTCGTCATCGAAGCGGTGAGATGCAGAAGAGGAAGAGGAAGTAGAGTTCGGATGGGCGGAGGTCGACGATGAGAATGGAATCAAGGTGGAGATGGTGGTGGATGACGGTGGCTATATGAGTGATTGGGGAGAAACAAATAGAAACCCAGGCGAATATATAGCAAACCAGCCTACTCCGCCCAGAAGATTATGGCTGACTAGGCCGACTAATCACCTGCCTAGGCTGACTAATCGGCCGCCCAAATCCATGTCCGCCTACCTCACCGAATAGGTGTTACTCGAGGTGGTCAGCCACCTCCCAGCGCCTAGGCGGAGCCCTGGGCGGTCGAGTTTTAGAACACTGAACAAATGAAACATAAAATAACAAAGTGTCATTTATTCTATCAAATGATACTGTTACAAAAATGTGTTTAATAGGGGTGGCTAGTAACCAATTTTCTAGTCGTGTTTGGTATTGCATCCCGTCATTTTCTACGTCCCTATAAAAACTAGAGACGTGTGATGACTTAAGATCGAAGAATGAGTGGGCTAGCTAAGGTTCTGTTTTATGTGCGTGCATGCCGGCAACACTAGGTAAAGATCCAACTATTAGGGGTCCATGCAAAGACAAATTGTTCATATCTCATGCCGGCAGCTACCCATCTATAGCTTCTGGTTTTTGACCTAAACCACCAACTAGTGTGAGTACGTGTATATAACTATATATAAATCAGTGGTGTTCACCTGGTCAGTTGACCAAAGAATTTATACTAAACAACCCTTAGATTTACATCTAATGGTGAAAAATAAAACACCTCAACTTAATAATAATTATCTCTGCCCTTGAATTTACATCCAAGGGTGATTGAGCATTATTTTTTTAGTCAATAACTGACCAGGTGAACATTTTCGTATATAAATAATGTTGCAACCCTACGTAGCTGTCTATATACAAGTACTTTTGAAGTGGGTTTACAAACTGACGCTGTCTATTTACGGGGACTCTGGTTGAAGGACTAAAGGATCGATGCATGACAAGTAAGTACTTGTCGTCGGTCTACATCTCTTGCTTGTATCAGAAAATACAAGATCGAAAATGAGGAATATCCCAGTAACCCAGTATATATTTTTTTTTGAAAATAAACTTCATTGAATCAATTAACGATTACAATCGTTTCGAATGGCATCCCCTACAAATTCGGGAGCTATGCCAAACCAAGTTTGGCTATCACTATTTCTTAAGGCATGAGAAGCAAATCCATGAGCTACTGTATTTGCTTCCCTGGATACATAATTAATTCTATAACCACCATGATTTTGCAGCACTAGTCTGATCTCATCAAGCAACATACTCATTGTAGATAAATCCGGTTCAGATGAATGCAAAGCTTGAACCAATAAAGAGCAATCAGATTCAAACAGTACCTGCTCATGCTGTAATGCCACTGCCAAATTGATCCCTTCCTTTAACGCCATCAATTCTGCATGGAAAGGCGACGTTACAAAAGGGAGAAGTCTAGCAGCACCAACTTGAAAAGCACCATTAGCATCTCGGATCACAACTCCAGCACCCCCCGTTCTTGTTGCCGGCTAAAATGTACCATCACAATTAACCTTCACCCAATTCTCTTGTGGTCTTGTCCATTTCACCAATTGTCTCCTACCATCCGTTGGCTGCACATTTACTTTTTTGAACTCCTCATACCAACCCATAGTGAGCAACACAGCCTCAGATGCATGTTGTTTCTTATGTTCCCATAATTGACTGTTCCTGTTTTTCCAAATCCCCCATAAGAGCATCAAACACCTAGCTATCTGCTCCTTTGTCAAACTATTGATTGCACCCAAAAACCAATCTATAAAATTGTCGCCTGGCCCAGTAGGCAACTGTAAACCAGCTCTATGCCAAACTTCCTGTGCATAAGGACAATCAACAAAAACATGCAAGCTGTTTTCCAAAGTATGAGGACACAATAAACACCCCATCTCTCCATTATAACCTTTAGTACTCAAACCCACCCGTGTAGGAAGAATATTAACCGCTGTCTTCCATGCATGTAAAGCTACCTTGCTAGGTATTTTAGCATCCCATATTGCCTTCCACACTGCCTTATAAGAATCAACAGGTGGTGGGGGGGCTAAAATTAAACCCAAAGCCAAATCACGAGCAACAAAGTATGCACTATTTGTAGTAAAGAAACCCTTCTTGTGAAAATGCCAAATTTGTCTATCACTCTGCGCATGCCGTGTCAATGGAATGCTCAATATCAAATCAATATCAGTTTGGGTAAAATACCTGGCAAGTAGATTTACATCCCAACTTCGAGTAATAGGGTCAATAAGCTCCTCAACAAAACGGGGTGCATCATACGGAGGAGGTGAAGACGGCCCTCTGGGGTACACATCTAGAATCCAATTATGATTCCATATCTCAATAAGCTCACCATTCCCAACCTGCCATCTGAGGCCCTGTACTAACACCTGCCTAGCTTCCACAATGCTCCTCCAGGAAAATGAGGGTGTATCCCCTAAACCAGCTGTGAGATACTCACCATTAGGAAAATAAATAGCTTTATACAGTCTAGCTATCAATGAATTTGGATTCTGTAGCAACCGCCAACTTTGTTTAGCCAACATAGCCTTATTAAACCAATGCAAGTTCTTAAAGCCCATACCACCCTCCTTCTTAGGAACACATAACCGTTCCCAAGATCTCCAGTGAATTTTATTTTTCTCCTCTGAATCCCCCACCAGAAACGGCACATAACTGATGCATATCATCACAGAGACCCAAAGGGAGCATATAGCAGTTCATCACATACATTGGAACAGTTTGAGCAACAGCTTTAATTAGAATTTCTTTACCTGCACCGCTTAACAATTTGGCTCTCCAGCTGACGACTTTCTTTGTAAGTTTCTCTTTCAAGTAAGCAAATGCAGCTGTTTTTGATCTTCCAACATGGGTAGGCAAGCCAAGATATTTCTCATGTTTATCCACCCTTTGCACCCCAAGGATATCTGCCATATACAATTGCCTGTCCATACTAACATTCTTACTGAAAGCGACATTGCTTTTCTGTAGATTTACTCTCTGCCCAGAAGCTATCTCGTAGGCATATAAAAATTTTCTGAATTGCTGACATTCCTCTTCAGTTGCAGCGCCAAACAAAAACTATCATCTGCAAACAATAAATGATGCAAAAGCGGTGCAGTAGGAGTAACCTTGATACCTTGAATCCATTGTTGTTGTGCAAAACACTCAATCAGAGAAGACAACCCTTCAGCACATAAGATAAATAGATAAGGTGACAATGGATCACCTTGTCTAATACCCCAAGATGGTCGAACATAACCCCGGACTTCTCCATTCACTAAGAAGGAATAGCTGACTGTTTGAATACTAGTCATCACTAGATCCACCCACTCTTCTGCAAACCCTAACTTTAAAAGGATCTGTCTCAAAAAATTCCACTCCAGCCTATCATACGCTTTACTAATGTCAAGTTTTAGAGAGAAATACTCCTCCCCGCTTCTCTTCTTATGTAGAAAATGAGCCACCTCAGTGGCCACTAAAGTATTGTCAGAGATCAATCGGCCTAGTACAAATGCACTCTGTAATGGAGATATAACCTCTCCCAAAATCTTCTTCAATCTATTGGCCAACACTTTAGAGCAAATTCGGTATACCACATTACATAGTGCAATAGGCCTTAACTCAGTCATATCTTTCGGGTCCTTCACCTTGGGAATAAGGGTGACATGAGTAAAGTTCACCTCTCTGATAAGATTTCCAGACACCAGAAAAGAACGTACTGCCCTACAGACATCACTACCTACAATGTCCCAATACTTCTGAAAGAAGAAAGGAGACATGCCGTCCGGACCCGGGGCCTTGGAAGGATGCATCTGAAATAATGCTGCCCGAATTTCATCATCTGTATACGCTGCCAATAATTGCTGATTCATCTCAAATGTAACTTTGGGATGGACAGTATTCAAAATAATTCCAAAGCTGCCTCATTTGTGCCTTCCGTAGAGAACAAGTGACGATAATACTGAGTCACTACATTCTCAATATCATCTGGTTCCGTTACCCAAGCTCCATCTGCATTCTTCAACCTCTTGATCGTATTCCGTTGCCTCCTGTTTGATGCTCTTCTATGAAAATAAGCTGTATTCCTATCTCCCTCTTTCAACCACATTACCTTGGATCGTTGACTCCAAATAGTTTCCTCCTCTGTCAACATCTCCTGTAACCTGCCATTTAATTCCTGCTTCTCAACAGTCATCGCAGCATCAAAAGGAGCTTGTAACAGTTCATCCAGCCTCGCCCTAATAGCTCGCATCTCCGTCTGTCGAAAGAGAAAAGTATTCCGCTGCCATATAGCCAACTGCTTCCCTGTTTTCTTAATTTGCTGACAAAACTTTTGCATAGGCTCCCCTTCAGTAGCCCCCTGCCATCCATTCTGAACCACAGCCTCACAATCACTATGCCGTGCCCAAAACTGTTCAAATCGAAAACTATGCCTCTTCCGACTTGTCTGCGTTGCAGAGTCATTACAAATATCAATCAAGAGTGGACTATGATCAGAGGAACTCGGGTGAAGGTGTGTAGTGCGTGAATGCCTGAACAAATCGCGCAACTCCACATTCCACAGACTGCGGTCTATCCGTTCCTTCGTCTGATGATCAGACCATGTATACGGGCTGCCGTAAAACCCCATATCAATCAGAGAACAATCTGTAATGGCCTCCCGGAAAGCTTGCATCTGCCCAAGCCTCCGAACCCCGCCGCCAGACTTCTCATTGCTATCCACAATCTCGTTGAAATCACCGCACAGCAGCCACGGTAGATTTATCTCCGCCGCCAACTGCCGCATCAGAGCCCAAGTCGCCCTTCTGTCCCTGGTTTGAGCGAAACCATATATACCCGTAAGCCTCCATTCATCTGATGAGCCTCTTACCCCCACAGTCACGTCGACATGCCGTATGGAATAGTTTCTCACGTTGACTGGAACATCATTCTGCCATAACAGTGCCACACCCCTCGAACCATTCCCTTTGGGATACCCCAAACACTGGTCAAACCCGACCTTGATTCTCAAAGTTTCCAATTGCCTCTTATCACAGAGAGTCTCGGAGAGGAAGAGAATGCGAGGTTTCTCTTGCCTGATTAAATCGATCAACGCTCTGCGTCGATAGCAGCCTGCAATGCCTCTGCAATTCCAGGCGAGAACGCGGTAAGCCATCAGGTACCGCCTAGTGCGCCGCTGTCGTGGCGATGCTCAGAGCAACCCAGTATATATTGATTCTAGTCAAAGTGTCAAGCAATTGATTGGCGTATCAAAATAATAAATAAATAATAAAAAAAAAACTTTGTAAGATAAAGCATTACATTAAAAATTTTCTATAATTATCGTTTAGTGATTATTGAAATTTTCAAAAATAACTATTTATATTATATTTCGAAGAATATAATCACAGCAGTCAATTATTCCTGTTTTGAAATATTGAAAATTATGGTTTACAACTTCTCCATTGTGGCATGGTCCATGCACAAAAAGTAATATGATGACACTTCCAATGTAATCCCATTCGAGAAAGAGAGAGCCGGTGATTTAGTGTACAGTCTATATAATTTTCACACAAGAATGAATACATTTAAGTAACACACATCATCCACGATGAGCATTCAATTCCCATGATATCATCAACTAGGTGGTCATGGATAAAGTAGACAATAATTTGATTTGACTAATCAGATTGAGAAGACGAAATTTAAGCAAAACCAACGTGGAGGGAACCAATTGATGTGGACAATAAGTTTGTTTCTGACCAATGACCAAAGACTAATTTAAGATTCATTTTTGGAGTTGCAATAAGGACAATGCAGTATTCTCTATCTCCAGTAAAATTGAAAGTCATAAATACCTGCACGCAAGGGCGGTCGTTTGTTGAATGGTGTTAAAACTCTTGACAATGACCAGGAGTTGGTTCATCTCTCCTCTTTTCTTGTGGCAAATTCTGAAACCCTAGACTATAAGCCTTTTGTTTTTCATGAAGCAAGTTGCAGATGCTTTGACGATATTTGGGGCTGATCATGATGTGTACCATTGGATGTTATCTCAATGCTCTAGTTATTTGTGCTAAGGAACAAACATTGGTTGTCCATGATTAATTAGGTGTTCTTTTCATTTGCTTGTTTTGAAAAGAATTGGGGCAATGGCTATGGTATGCGAATTGAGATTGTTGCCACTAGTTCAGTTTATTAAGGCGCCTCCAATTTGAATTTTTCTGTCTTCTGAAGTAAATTTCAGCACTTGAGAGAATGAAATGTACGAGAAATCAAGGATACCCTCACCCTCAATAGACATTTTGGACGAAACTACCAAAATTTTACTGTAATGGGCAAAATTACCAGGTAATTAATTATGAAAGTCAATATGGCAATTAACATCTATATATAATATAAGTTGGGGCAATTCAACTATCTTTTTCAAAAGAAGAAAAAAGAATTATCCTACTACTAAATTTTAATATCATATTAGGCAAATGCTTTGTTTGTATTTATCTCTAACTAAAAATATCTCGAAAATGACTTAAGGTTGTTTTAACTTAACCACTATAAGCCTCATTTGGTTAATGGAATTGAAGTTTTGGGAAAGGAAACTTAATCCTTTTAAGTGTTTGAGTCTTTGAGATGCAAGAGGAAATAAAACACTGTCTTGAAGGAACGGAAAATGTGGGGGGAATGGTAATTCCCTCTATAGACGGTATAGACCAAAGGATTCATTTTTTCCCTTTATTTCCTTACATTTATTGCTCAATTTTCTATTATTTTATTGTATTAATTACAAAATTTTTAACAATTTTTCTAATATTTTTTTTTTTGAAGAAGGACGTCAGATTGTATTGAGATAATAAAACCATTGTGTACATAGAGTGGCTAAGAAGCCACTATCTCCATGGGAACAAACCCACTCCAATAGAAGTTAAAATCCAAAACTAGTGCAAATACCAAAAATGAAAGTTTGTAGGAAAGACAAGGATAATACTTTCATTTCTGCGAAACTAAGGTCTAAGTTTATCAAAAAATAGAAAAAGCAACGCAATAGAAGTTCAAAAACTATTTTAACACTACACGACAATCGTATTTTAGAAAGAGGGGGAAGGATTCAGTGCACCGACGTGCACTCGTACCGACATAAATAGATGGTTAGATTATATTAAATATACTCTTAGGTTATTAATAAAAATATTAATTATAAATATTAAGAGTTGAGATCATCTTATAAGTGTTGAGTTATTTACACCGTTGGTGCATAGAATAATTTCCATAAAAAGAGGGCATAGTAGTTTTCAAAGATTTCTCAATCTATAAATAATAGGCTTTGGTGTTATGAAGTGCTTTGACTAATGGAACACTAATGCTTTCATGAGGTCACTATAAGTATTTTTCCTTTTCTTCTTGTTTTTCTTTTTTCTTTTTTGTGTCAAATTGAAGTGGATTTAGTTGCCTGTAGTTTTCACAAAACTAAAAGCTCCTCATATACATCATCATACACATCTAATCCGCAAGTGAATTGTTATTGTATATGTAGTGTACAGATTTTATGGAGTAAGCATCCAAACAAACAGAAAGAAAAAAGAATTGTTATACAAGTTATGAGACCCTGGGTTGGTTGAGTATGAACTACGTAGGTCATAATTCAAGAGAAAAATAGCATTAATATGATGGTTGGAACAGTATGTGGCCTTTTATAGTTCGTTGGCCGATAAGAAGTTAATGTTATTTTAAGTAAATAGTGACTATTCAAATGCAGCTCTGTTAACCATTGAGTTCCTCAAAAAACTCTTAACCATTGAAGATAAATGAGTTTGATTGGCATTAATTTCAACATAAATTTTTTTTGTATACAAAAAACATGTTGAATGATCAAATCGACAATAGAATTAATCAATTCGTATTCTACAACTTATTTCAAATTAAAATCTATGATGTAAACAGAACAGTTTTGGTCCAACATTTCATCTCAAAGAGGTTGATTGGATTTGTCAAGTACAATGTTCTTCTTCTTCTTTTGGCAAAAGACAATTGAATTAATCTATATTAGCCGACGGCTTATAAAATAAGAAAGATGAGAGCATCGTCTATAATTTTTTTTCTTGATAACATTTTACAGAAGTATTATCTGCATTAGCCTAAGCATTTTACCTTTGACTGTCTTTTTTTTTCTGGAGAAGAACCTTTGACTGTCTGAATTATTTTATACCACAAGCAAAAGAGAAAGTCCTTACTAATTTTCTAAAAAGAATAAAAAGAAGAAAAAAAAATATATAATTATGTATGTATCTGTGTACAAGTTTAGTTTTGTCACCTTCTCTCTCTCTCTCTCTCTCTCTGTCAGCGCTTATGAATCATAAAAAAAGGCTGCTGTCACTGTGGAACCTCTCTGACCACTCCAATCTCACCCTCTCCTCCACCCACCCAACCCAACCCATTACTATCCATTCCATTAACACCCATTTCTCTCCCTTTCAATTCCAATTCCATTTTCATTTCCAAAAAAGCGCCAATCACTTATTGCCTCTTTTTCCCATTACTCCAACTTGTTCATTTGTTGTTGTTGTTGAGCTCCTAATCAAACCCACCACCACCACCCCCCTACATAACTTCACTCACAATCCACACCTAATGTTAGTGTGCTCATGACTCTCTCACCTTCAAGATCTGAGATTTCCTAGATCTCAAAGACAGGCAGTTAGAAAAGAGAAAAGGACCAGAACCCAACAAATGGGAAGCAAATGGAGGAAAGCCAAGCTTGCTCTTGGCTTGAACACTTGTCTTTATGTTCCTCAAACCGCAGAGGAATCATCATCACCGTCTCCAAACGGCATCGTTGAGTCTAGACACTCCGACGCCGTTTCTTCCTCCTCTCTGCTTTCTCCGACTGGTATTGGCTCCGACCGGCGACCCACCACGCCCACTCCGTCCTCCTCGGGGCTCCGGTTGCCCAAAAGTGGACCCAAGTCCTCCAAGGTTTGATCTTTCCTTGTTTTGCAGAAAACCCATTTGAGATATTGAGATTTTTGCAAAGTTTGGTTTTTGTTTCTGGGTTGATTTAGATATGAGCCGTTTTGATGGGTAGATGTGTGTGTGGTGGATATCCATGGTAGATTCTTAGTGAAACCAGTGAATGAAAATGTCCTTTTTCATTGAACAGAATTCTGGTTATTTGATTAATGATGTTTAAAGCAGCAATCTTGTTGTCATTTTATAATAATTTACTGGTGTACCAACTCTTATCCCATGGCTAGTCTTTTTCTTCACTCTCTGTTAATGTGGGGTAGAATGTGTTGGTGGGGTGTTGTGATAATGTGATGGATGTGAATATGGGGTGTGTTGTATTTTATATTGGTTGTCAGGTTGTTTTCATCTCTATGTGAAGTTGTGAAGGGAAGAGAAAGTGGGACTACGGCCCTTTAAGGACCATTGTCCTCTTTGGCAGTTGGCTTATTAGAAAAGGAATACTCTTCACTGTACCCTTCCTTTCTTCCAAGGGACAGTGCTTTGTCTGGTCAGCACAATTGCACTGTCGCATATTTACAAACCCCATACCTCTCTCTCTCTCTCTCTAGACCCTTGATTGTGAGCTTTCCTGCAATGAGCATCAACAAAAGAAAAAGAAGAGGAAATTAGTAATGGGAAGTCCTAGAGCAATTCATCATGCTTTTGATATGTTAAAAGAAAAAAAAGAAAAAAAAAATCGTTGTTCTTTTGATGAGAATTGCATGAAAGAATTTCTTACTGTCTTGAAAGGTTCGTCCTTAGGCTGCCAGTTGCTTTTTTATTCCTACTTTCAAAAAGTCATCCTCTTGATTGATCTTAATTTCCCATTGTGTCCTCCGCAATGTTTTTGACCATTTTTCATTGACTTCTTTTTCTTGTTGGCTAGCTGATTTACAAGAGACGGCTTTAATCACACTAGTTAATTGAATAAAAGAATCTTGAAAGAGGCAACTGTACTGTGCTGTAGATACGGTGCAATCTAGTTCATCTTTTTATGCTGTAGTTATAACTGTATGGGTAAAAAGTATCGGCTTAAGATCCAATTGTGTCGTGGTGACCCTTTGAAATTTTCACATGTATCAAAGAAACTTGAATATTATAAACCAGTCACCAGATTCTCTAAATTAAAGGGTTTGATTTAGCTACAAGTCCCCAAATGCAGAATTCTTGGAAGACTTTCAAAAGCTGGTTAACCAAAGGGGGTAGTCAAAAAATCCATAGACCAGAAACTAAGAAATTATATAACTCACATCCCAAAATGAAATCTGAGGTTTAAATGCCTGCTCAATTGTAAACTTGATTCATTGATTACAATTTTTCTTGCTGTTATAATTTTATTTTCACAAAGTATTTTTGCAAATTGCATATGAGATGATAATATAGAAATTAACTATTAACATTAATATATTTTTCCTCTGCATAATTTGGAATTTGTATTTCTGAATGCAACCAGTCTGATACATTGTTTTAACCAGCTTGTCCTTAATTGCAGAGAACTTGCGCAATATGCTTAAATAGCATGAAACCTGGACACGGGCATGCCATTTTTACTGCAGAGTGCTCTCACTCTTTTCACTTCCACTGCATTACTTCTAATGTAAAACACGGGAACCAAATTTGCCCAGTTTGCAGGGCAAAGTGGAAAGAAGTCCCCTTTCAGAACCCTGCTTCTGATCTTTCACAGGGTATTCCAAGAATTAACCCAGTGAATTGGCCCCGAGATGATGCATGGATGACTGTTTTACGCCAAATTCCTCCACCACGCGTTGACGTGAGCCGGCCTATTACGTCACTCTTGCACACTCCTGAACCAGTTATTTTTGACGATGATGAAAGCTTAGATAACCAACCTGACATTTCTAAGAATACTACATCTGTTGAAGAACAGAGTTCTAACAACAATTGTATTGGAATCGTAGAGGTCAAAACATATCCCGAAGTTCCAGCTGTTGAAAGATCAAGCTCTCATGATAACTTCAGTGTTTTAATTCATCTCAAGGCTCCTCTTACAAGTGCAAGACAGAATGGCAGCAGAAACCCAGTGTCTCAAAATTCTCGGGCCCCAGTAGACCTTATTACAGTGCTTGACGTTAGTGGCAGCATGGCAGGTACAAAGCTTGCTTTGCTAAAACGAGCCATGGGGTTTGTGGTGCAGAATCTTGGTCCCTCTGATCGGCTTTCTGTTATTGCCTTCTCCTCTACAGCCCGCCGGCTCTTTCCCCTTCGTTGCATGACTGACACTGGAAGGCAGCAAGCATTGCAGGCTGTAAACTCTCTTGTTTCAAATGGTGGGACAAACATTGCCGAGGCTCTTAGAAAAGGTACCAAGGTTTTAGTAGACCGCAAGTCAAAAAATCCTGTTTGCAGTATCATACTATTATCTGACGGGCAGGATACATATACTGTTACTAGTCCATGTGGGATCCATCCTCGTACAGATTACCAATCACTTCTCCCAATCTCTATCCGTCGCAATAATGCAGCAGGCTTGCATATTCCAGTTCACACATTTGGATTTGGTGCAGACCATGATGCTGCCTCGATGCATTCAATCTCTGAGATTTCTGGGGGAACATTTTCTTTCATAGAAGCTGAAAGTGTGATTCAGGATGCATTCGCACAGTGCATTGGGGGCCTTCTGAGTGTAGTGGTGCAAGAACTGCATGTTAGAATTGAGTGTGTTCACCCAAGTCTGCAATTGGGTTCAATAAAAGCTGGGAGTTATAGAACCAGCATGATGGCTGATGCAAGAATGGGATCTATTGATGCTGGAGACCTGTATGCTGAAGAAGAGAGGGATTTTTTGGTGACAATGAATATTCCTGTCGACAAGTCTAGTAATGAGATGTCACTGGTAAAGGTTAGATGTCTTTACAGAGACCCAATTACGAAAGAAATGGTCAATTTGAATGAAGCTGGTGAAGTCACAATCGAAAGGCCCGAAGTAGCCGGACAACTAGTAGTGTCAATGGAAGTAGACAGGCAACGCAACAGGCTTCGTGCAGCAGAAGCAATGGCCGAGGCCAGAGTAGCAGCTGAGAATGCTGATTTGGCTGGTGCAGTTTCCCTCCTGGAGAGCTGTCGTCAGGCATTGGCTGAAACTACTTCTGCACGAGCTGGTGACCGCTTGTGTGTTGCACTTGCAGCTGAGTTAAAGGAGATGCAAGAAAGAATGGGAAACCGTCGTGCATACGAAGAAACAGGTAGGGCTTACGTTTTATCAGGGTTGAGTTCACACTCATGGCAGAGGGCAACTGCTCGAGGTGATTCCACAGATAGCACAAGCCTTCTGCAATCTTACCAAACCCCATCAATGGTAGACATGGTGACACGGTCTCAGACTATGCTACTAGGGAACCCATCACCTCGACGAACCCTCAGCAGTGTTAAGTCATTTCCAGCCAAATCACAGCCACGTTAACAGACAGTGGTGGAAGTACTACACGCTACATATATCCGTCATTAATGGACCTTTTCTATTCCTTTAATTTTTCTTCCTGTGGTTTGGGATAACTGGGAAACAAAGGAGTTTTGGGTGTTTTAACTGGGTGGTGGTATATTTCTTTGTTTGTCATGTATATGAATAAGAATTGGCGAAAGGTGAGTAAACGGGGTCTTCAGAACAACTGTGAAAAGGAAAAGGCGTGGGGGGTTAGGATCTGTAAGTGTGATTTTGGGTGATGTACATGTAGAGGGTTTTTCTTTTTCTCTCTCTGGTTATTTGCTACTGTATCTGAGAAGAGAATGAGGTATAGCCTTGTAATTGTGGGGATACTTGGAGTGAATTCTTCACTTGAATATATGAAATGGTATTATTACTCCTCATTCGTTTCACCAGCTATAGAATTTTATGTTAATTTATTCACTTGATCAAGATTGCAGTTACACATGCGTTTGCATCCTGTTTTGGATATTTGATTGCAGATAGTTCATAGAGAAACAAAGACTAGAAGAAAAGAACGAAAAAAAATATACATAAAAGTTGGAAGAATCAGATATATCAACCATATGCATAGAAATACATCCCAGTTTTAACCATAAACCCTAAACTCATGTGCCACCATCATCACCATTGTCTACCATCATTCATCAGAACCATTAGAAACCCTAAACTCATGTGCCACCATCATCATCTGTGTCAAGATTTCAGATTATCAACACTTTGTTACCAGTATTCATCAGCAGGCATGCGAAATTTACACAAATGCGCAAACCCCATTCTTCTGCAGCCACTATACAACGCAGCCCCCATTATAAAGATGTGAACAAGGCATGAGAGTAGCTTGTCGATGGCACTTCGGCTCTGGTCCTCCCGAGTTTCTCAATGGGCAGTGCACTTGCCGGCACAAACCTAGCCACACCATAATCATCAATAGTACCATCGTCACCATCTGTGTCATCATCAATAACATAGAGATCAACCTCTACCCTCATTCGCAAAATCTTGCGGCTAGCTTGATATTTCCATTCAGTGTCAGAGGCCTTGAACATTATGGTATCCACCAACGAGCTACGAGCCTCAATCGGAACTTGCAGCTCTTGAAGCTTCTTGGATAGAGCAACACCTTGCAAGTCTCGAAGGAACTTTTCATTGGGGTTATACTGGAGTTCAATGGAGTCCTGGTTCTCGCTAATCCGGACGTTGTCTGCTATGATTTCTTCCTCGTGAACATCACCAGAGTGGAGGCGTCTGATTGTGGACTTCAAATCCATCAAGAACATAGTCCGTAGCAACTGGTTTTCAGGTTCGGTAATGCCCTCAAGATATGTATAGCAGCAAGTGTCGCCCACCACTTTCCAGTAGTCACTGGCCAAGGCCATTTGTTTGTAAGAGGAAATAACCTTTCAAGATCGATGCTCTCTCAGAAACCCACTCCTGAAATAATGGGATTGCTCGAGTTGCGTCAATGAAATAAATTGGGGATCGATGGGGTAATATATAAAGCAGATGACTCTGGGATTTCCATCTATATCTTTATTCTTTTTGGCAATGGATTCCTAGTTACTTGGGGACATAGCTTACTAGCATTAAAATCTTTCCCCCTTTTCGTAGTTACCCGCGGAGAAAACTGGGGTCCTTATTAACGCGGAATAAAATTTCTTTCGGAATTTATAATTTCAAAAAAAAAAAATTCCTTTTATCTAGAAAGAACATAATACAAAAATTTTGCATCATTCCTTAAAAAAAAACTAAAAAAAAAAAAAAAAAACACTATCTTACAAGGCCAAATCATAAATTACAATTATCCCACCTCAGCACTCAATTGCTTGTGGTATGATGAAAATAGATACTTCTTGTTGAAACTCATAAAAGAGATTCCAACATAACATAGACTAATAAAAACAGACTAAAAGAAATTAAGAGTTGGGTCATGATTGAGCGTAATTAAACAATCAAATATGAGTGCAATGTGCATGTGATGTGCCCTACTCCCAAGTATAGGAGATCGAGTTTTAGTAAAGGAAAAGTGAGAGCATCGTACCCAAGGGATTGAGTAACTCTAGCCTAAGCTAAATTACCGCAAAAATAAAACCTAGAAAACGCATGTACCTTTTTATAAAATTAATAGGCTTGGCCATTTGGAAGCCAAAACTACCAAGAATGATATTAACAATGAGAAAGTGGTATGACAGTTTGTTCGTTAATTTTAATTTGGATAAAGGAAACTAAATTGCACAAAAATTAAATTAAACTAATATAATGTAGAAACTAGACCAATGAGAAGAGTAGAGACTTAAGCATCACACCTAACTTACTTATGCACAATGCACAAAATGTAACCCATATTTGATGTTATAACTTGTTTTGATAAATTTATCCTTAGTGCTTTGGTGAAGCTACCAATAAACCAACTAATCATGCAATTCAACAAACTTTGGTGAAACTAGGTTAAATTACACAACTTTAGTCCCATTTCTATTAACCGCAAGCTCAACACCCCCTTAGAGCAATTAAACTCACGACTTATGCATTAAGTCTAGAGTAAGAAATTCAAGCAACTTAACATTTCCTGTAGAAACCATTAAGCCACCACCTAAATGCTACTCATGCTCACAGATTCAAGAAGTGGTCAAGTTCAAGTTTCCGATTCATTAGTTTCCTAAACATGCTTTCTAGATGATTAAGCTAGCAAACACATTTAGTATGCATTAAAGTTTAGAAGCTTATAGATTCAAAACATGCATAAACATCAAAACACATGAAAATTTACATTATTTGCACATAAGTTTGCCCTAGCCTCAAATCCAACTACTCACAACACATATTATTACAAATACAAGCCATGAACATCAAACTAAAGAGAGAAGGAAGATAAAATGGAAGAACTACCTATGGGTTTGACTCTTGGTAGAGTCAAACCGAGATCTCAAAGCTCCTACCTAGCTCTCAAAGATGTCAAATGATGAGAGAATTGCTTCAAGCTAGGTATGAGATTTTCGGTCTTTACGACCCAAAATATCATACACATCCACAAAACTCAAGAACAAGAAAGAACTAAGGGTTCGATGTGTGAAAACAAGTGTTATGATTGATCTAGAGTGTGTAATAACTTCGGTTTTGGTGAAACCAAAGTGCCTACACCTATTTCTCACACAAACTCAAAGAATTATGTACAAGCTATAAAAAACTAGCAAAAACTAGAGAAAAATAGCATTTTATGTTTCTAAATGAGAGAGCCAAGGGTTTAAACAGTTTTGGGGGAGAGAATAGGCTATTTAAAGGCAAAAGCAAAGGAAATGAATGGTGGAGATCAAAGGAAATGAATGGTTAGATGTAATTGACAAAAGTGTAAGCATAAAATGTGGATCTAGTCTTTAATTTCACATAAAAATTATTTAAAAGCCCATAGATATTTTGGTAGAGGAGATAAAGTAAAGGTCATTGTGCAAAGAAACAAGGCAATAATGAAAGACAAATGTGTAAGATGTAAGAGGGGAGACAACTTTTAATTTCCTTCAAATTTTGAATGTCAAAATAGGGTAAAATTCCTTTTATGGTACTTGAGGTATTGCCAATTGGACACTTTGGTACCTAGTCTTCAAAAGAGGACAATTTGATACCTGAACTTATACTCCGTTTGATACTTTGGTACTTCTGTTAATTTTTCAGTTAAATGTGAGGGTAAAATTGATATTTAGAATATATGTACAAAAATAAAATAGAAAATATGAGTTTTGTGGGTTGATGGCCGTTCTTCATCATTTTATAGGTATGAATTAATACTTATGGGTTATGTTGAAGCTGAAATAATTGAATTTTATGTTCAAGAAATATAGTAATTGTGATTTGAACACCCATGAGACAACTCCACCGAACTATGTCTAATCCACTGAAAGTAGTCTCTTGAGTAGTCAAATCATGATGACTAAATTTTTTAAACATAAAATTCAATTATGTCATCTTTAACATAACCCAAAAGCATTAATTCATGTTCATTTTCTCCCAAATGACCCAAAAAATGATGAAAACCCAGAGTTGATGGTCATCAACCCACAAAACTCATGTTTTTTTTCTTAAATTTATGTATGTATGTGTGTGTGTATATTCTAAATGTCAATTTTACCCTTATATTTAACTGAAAAATTAACAAAAGTACCAAAGTGTCAAATGGAGTATAAGTTCAGGTATCAAATTGTCATCTTTTAAAGACTAGGTACCAAAGTGTCCAATTGACCATACCTTAGGTACTATAGAAGGAATTTACCCTTCAAAATAATCTACACCACACTTCCCACATAAAGTCCCTAAGCCTAGTTACCAACTCTTTCTTATCCTCCACACATGTGCTTGGCCAGTCAACTTGGCTGAAAATGGTCAGAATCCGGCAATTGGCCTGCATTGGTCCGTTTGTGCATTTTCTTCTCCTTTATTTCTTTAATTAAATCTCCACCAAGACTTTAGAATTGACATTTGATTTCTTCATACCAAATGTTTCTCCATAAGTGTAGATCATTTTGGTAAAATTTCAGTGCTTAGTTCATCGTGGTTTGGTCTTAAATTCTACCTGAATCAATACAGGTCTGGTTTTCTAGTTTTCATCTTCTAGTGTAGAAACTTGCACTGACCTTTTGAAGACATTCCATTCCGAACTAACTCTTGTACTCTTCATAAGAAATGATCTTCCGGATGTCTATAATGCCTCTATAAAATTTAAGCTCATTTGAAGATTATTTGGTCATGCTTCCTCATATCCTCCCTTGCCTAACTTGGATTCTCCAAGCCAGAGTAGAAAAATGTGCTAAAGTTGACTTTTTGGGGCATTTCCAAGCTTATCCATCATTTCCTAGCATGATAAAAAAAAACATAATAAAAATATATAAATAACATAAAGGATTAAATAAAAGCTCAAAGTTAGGGGCATAATTATTGGGTAATTATGGACCTAACATTAAGCTAGGGCTAACTTCTTCTAAGTAGGGTTGGAGTTAGCGGTGTTTTCAAAAAAAAAAAAAAAAAATTTAGGCATGCCAACATTAACAGCCTTCTTAGAATTTTTTCCATGGCTTGGTTCCTACCGGACCTTGCTAAGGAGATTTTGAGTTCTTCTTTGGCTCCATATATAATAGCAGTTAGCTTAGAGCATCTCTAATGGAGTAGTCAAAATGCTTGTGTCAAATTTGAATTTGAAGGCTGATGTGTCAACTGTCATTTTTTATAAATTTCTACTCCAGTGGATATGTTATTTTATTTTTTTATTTTTTATTAAAGAGGATCAAAAGATTTCACTCCTACTCCCATGGTGACTCGAACCCAGAACTTGGATCCTAGATAGTGGGTGCAAATTGATAGGTTAAATTTAAATATTATTATATTATTTTTTTAGGATATTTTATATAAAAAAAAAAATAAACCATCTTTTCCCAACGTCTCCCATTTTTTCCTCTCTGTTTTTCTTGCTGCACAACTCCACTTCATCTCTCTATGGTAGTACACTGGTTTTGACAAAACACCAATTCCTTCTTCTACATGTTTCGAATCCCAATTTCTAGATTTGCCACAATTCTCATAAACTCAAATCCCATTAAATTTTTATTCACAGACCCATGGAGAATTCTTGGGTACCTTGGTGTTTGCCATACCCTCATTTTGTTAAATATTTTGGACCATTGGATTAGTAATATATCCAGTGGTTCAAAATATTTAACAAATTAGTAACTTGTTTAGCCCTTAGCCTTTCTAATTTTTTTGGTAACACAAACTACTAATTGAATTGAAAACAATAAAGATAGTGAAAACAATAAAGCCAATTAATGTTTGATTATCAATTGACAATTGACAATTATGATTTTTCCTTTTTCAAAAAAAATTAAAAGAACCTTCTATCCTAGGTTCACCGAATTACTTTTAGTTAAATAGTCTATATTACTAATTAATTTTATTATTAGTGAATTAATGCTTGTTATTAATTGACAATTACACAATTGAAAATTACGTTTTTTCCTTATTAAAAACAAAAACCTTCTAACCTAAGTTCGCAAAATTAGTATTAGTTAAGTAATGTTTATTACCAATTAATTATATCAATAGTAGTTTCCTTAACCAAATATAATTCTTTTTACATGCATTTTACTACAATGAAAACAAGTAGTGTAAAAATAAATAATATTTGTTTTAAATGTAGTCAAATGAGAACCTAATTTAGGACTTATTTACTCAAATGAGAATCTACTTTACTCTAATGAGAACCTATTACAATTACCACTTTTAGGACTTAATTACTCAAATGAGAACCTACTTTTCTCTAACGAAGACCTTATTTACTTTAATGCGGATTTTTTTCTAATTACCACATGTGTCCTCAAAGTGGTTACATGAGTCCTCAAAGTGATAAATATTATATAAAATAGAACATGTATGAATCTTTATGTTTTTATCATTAGTGAAATTATTACTACAATGACTACACATTTTATCACAACCCATAATACTTTATGTAAAAGCAGTAACTTTTGTTCTATTCGTAATTACTCCACCTAAACTAATGTACTAATTTATAGACAATTTAACAAGTTGACAACAAATTTGTTGTCAGAGTGGTAAATCTTTATGTTTTTATCAGTAATGAAATTATTACTATAATGACTACACATTTTTCCACAATCACAACAATTGATGTAAAAGCAGTAACTTTTGTCCTATTTATAGTAATTACTCAACCTAAACTACTGTACTAATTTATGGACAATTTAACAAGTGCAACAACAAATTTGTTGTCAAAGTGGTAAATCTTATATTTTTATCATTAATGGAATAATTACTCAATGACTACATATTTTACCATAACTTGCAACTATTGGTGTAAAAGCGGTAACTTTTGTTCTGATTGTAGTAATTACTTAAAAAACTATACCATTTACGAGATTACCAACCATTTTACAATTCCTACAACATTTGTGTTGTGAAAATGGTAAAATTAAAATTAGACCAAAAGATATGTAACAACTCAGTATTGTAAGGAGCTTCTCCACTTAATAATCAAGGTTCAAAATTTGATAAAAGTTGTCCAAATATGATATTTACATCTTTGACCACTTAATTACAATAACCCACAACAACTGTTGTCATAAGTCGTAATTGTAGTTCAACTATGTGTAATTTATTATTTTGACAATACTTGTTACATGATTTTTAACAATGTTACATATCAAGAAAGAGTGTGTTGTTAATATGGTAAATTTATTTTTTTTAAATGACACATGTCGATATTTAATTGGGTAACCTGTTGACCAGTTCAATAGGTTTCCACTATATTAATTTACTAAAAGTAAAAAAAATAAAAAAATAAGGGTATGGCAAACACCAAGGTACCCAAGACGACCCCAGTCCCATAATCACAAAAAAAAAGCTCAAATCTTTGGTGCCAAACAAAAGCTCATCAAAATGCCATCCCAACAAATCCTACCTACAACATACAACCCACCATCTTCAAATCCCGCCACCAGTGAGACAAACATCTATCATGAAGGTTTTTCATGAGTTAATTTGGTCTGGGTAAGATGAAAGATAGAAAGTTTTAGTATGTTAATTATTCTCTTATGATTTTATTTTAATTCTAGTCAAAATTGAACTCATCCATGGTGAGGAGCTACTCGTGGTGAGGTTGGGGGCAAAGAGGTTTCGGTCTATTCATGTTGAGAATGAGCTATGTGTGGTGAGGAGATCTGGGTAGGAATCTGAAGGGTTTGGTCTGGATAGGAAGAACGATGGAGAAGAGAAGAAAAGAGAGAGAAGGAAAGAGAGAGAGGGAGAGAGAAACAATAAAAAATAAAAGACAGATGCTATGGCTCTGTTAAATTTGACAGCCCTAGTCGAAATGTCAATTGCACGTTAGGTATGACTTTTTACATGTCTTTTATTATCGTTAGAGCTCTTCATGTGGATTTGACCACTCCGTTAGAGATGCTCTTATAAGCAGGAGAGACCTTATACTTCTTTCTAAGCCTTCCAGCCCTCCGCTTCATAGTAACAATTCCATTAATCTCGATAGTAAAACTAAGCAGGAGCTTATTCGGCGATGAAGAAACCTCACCCTCATGTTTACATTGCTGACCAGAATTAGCAACTTCATCCTAAACTCTTAAGTGTTTTCCAAAACACTCCATGCATATGTACTGACTGGTCAGCCCCACCAACACATGGTAAGTCTGCCCTGCATAAGTATCTCTCAATATATCTAACCATCAAATTAGACGCTAACTGATTCGATGACGCGGTAGTTGTCTTCCCTATAACCAAATGTATTAATTTGAAGCGGCATTGCAGGTTCATATTATTTTGGGAATCAAGTGCAGACAAATCCCTTTTATCTTTAATGTTCTGTAATATAGCTTATTTGTCAACGCACAATAAGGTTTTGGCATGGACCACCAATCTTTCCCTCATCTTTTATATAATTTGCATATGAGTCTGTTGAATTAATTTATCATATCTCCTCTACAAATATATGGGAGAACTGACATGTTAATAGTAATTAGTAAACATGATTAGACTAAAAAACTGTTGACACAGAACAAAACATATACATTAAAATGTTGGGATAAAAATTACATCTATCCAATTTGATCAATTAGCTAGAATGCATGATGATGAAATGAAATTATCATTTATCAAAAGGCATGCAGAATTTACACAATGGGCAAACCCCACTTTTCTGCAGCTACTCTACTATGCAACTTTCATGGTATAGTTCTGAACAAGGCATACGAGTTGCTTCTGCACCAACCAAGATCTCCTCCATACAAATGGAGCACATTGTTGACACTTCGGCTCTCGTCCTCTCCAGTTTCTCAAGGGACAAGTTACTTGCCGGCTCAAACCTAGGCTCGTAATAACCAATACCAACATCATTATCATCCTCAGTCTCATCATCGTCCTCCGTATCGTCGTCATCATCATTATCAACAAAACAAATACTGACCGGCGCCACTGCCATACGCAAAATCTTGTGACTGGCATCAGGAATATGTGCCACTGCCATCTGAAAAGCTTGGCTCAGTATCTTGTCCACCATGGAGCTTCGAGCATCGATTGGGACTTGCAAGTGTTGAAGCTCGTCGAATATGGCACCACGCATGTAGTATCCGTAAGCTGCAAGTTCGATCGAGGCCTTATTCACGCTCGAGCGGCTGTTGCGTTCCGTGAGTTCTTCATCTTCCAATTCACAAGAGCGTACGTGTTTAATCATGGCCTCGAAATCCATCAAAAATTTAGTCGATGGCAACTTCTCTTTCACCAAGAAAGTGTACATCACAGTAAGGGTCGCCTGGTACTTTCAAGTGTTCACTGGCCATGGCCATGTTCTTGAATATACTTGAAAGGTAAGTAATTAATAATTTCGAGCTCTATCTTCAAAACGCACTTCTACAGTGACGAAACTAATTAATGGGGCTGTATTATATAATGTCTGATGGTTTTCAAATTGAAGTCGGATTCCCATTACTTGTGGAGTGAGGTGGTGACCAAGTTGTTGGCTTGCAAATTTATCTTTCGTAAGTTGGAAAACTTGGTAGATATAAAGAAAATAACTTACTTTAGAGTATTAATTCTAACCTGAACTGTGTTAACTTTCGGTGTATTTTTTCTTTCTTTTCAAAAAGAAAAATCATATAGTTAGATCTTAATCACCACAAAGGATTCGACTCTTAAGTATATAGTAATTCTGGGAGTTTATCGTAGCAGTACTTTGATGTGTACAAATTGACACGGACAATATTAATGGGAGTACATAGTATTATTTTTTTAGATCGGAGTACGAGAGACGTGACACTTAAATTCATACTGAACAAATACAATATAGTCGGAATCACAAACTTACAAATCTGATGAATTTCATTCAAATAACTAGTACATTATCATTCATCATCATCAGTGGGCATGCGGAACTTACAGGATGGGCAAACCCCACTTTTCTGCAGCCACTCTACAATGCAACTCTCATGATAAAGATGGGAACAAGGCATACGAGTCGCTTCCGAGCCAACCATCATCTCCTCCATACAAACTGTGCACATTGTCGACGACACTTCAGCTCTTGTCTTCCCCAGTTTCTTAATGGACGCTTCACTTGCCGGCACAAACGCAGGCTCATATTCACTAATACCATCAAAAACGCCAACACGAAAATCGATAGCCACCTCCATATGCAGATACTTGCGAGCGTCATAAGAGCTATCGGCTCGTGCGACTCTGGTTCCCTTGAGTATTGGATCTTCAATGGCTGCACGAACTTGGATTGGAATTTGCAGGTCTTGAAGCTCTTTATTTATGGCAATCCACATGCTATGTGGATTGTACTCAAGTTCGACTGACCGCAGATTCTTCTCTTCTACAATTTCTTCATCATCCTCCAATACAGTGGACTGCGCGCGCCTCATCTTGACATTGAAATCCATCAAGAATTTGGTGTTAGGCAGCTCCTTTTCAGGTTGAACAAGACCTAGGTATTTTGGGTTGCAGGTGATGTCACCCACCACTTGCCAGTTTTCAGTAGCCATGGACATGTAAAGCGAGAAAAGATTGAAGAAAAAAAGATCGAGCGAGCTCTTTTAGACTTTTAGTGGAGAGGAAGAGTATGCTCGAGCGAGTTGCTATAAAACTGAATGAAAGTAAATGGCCATAGATTGGGGGTATATATATAAATATAATGGATGATAGTTTCCTAATTGTAGTCGGAGTGTACGTTCCATAACCCACCGACATTGGGATTCCTAATTCCTTCCGGATCGGACATCCTATATTCAGTTACTTGTGGAGGAGTTTTAGCCTTTTAGGTGGTTTTCAAATCTTTCCCGTTATTTTTGGCTAATAGAAAATGGAATCGCGGCAGATCAAAAAGAAGAAACAAAAAACATTTTTTGAAAGGGAAGTTCTATTTATACCTCCTAACCTCCAACAATTTTTGGAAGTTTTTAAATCCAATTTTGCCCTTCTAAAAAATGAACAAAATGAAAGATAAAAAATAATTAAATAAAATATGCACCTTCTCTTCTCCCCCCTTCTCCCTCCCTCATTCTCTCACAGCCATACACGAGGATTATTGGGCAACTTTGATTAAGGTAGAATGTTAAAGATTGCAAAATTGAATAAAGGACAAAAATATAGAGAAGAACAATCGAGAAAATAATGATAAAAAAGCAATTTCTATTTCTTATTCTTTTTGTTTCTTTCTAGTTTTAATTGTTTCACTTCATGGAGTTGATCGTTAATTATTATCTTGGTCTCTTTTTATGGTTTTTTTTTTTGCTAGAGTAGACTATGTTGCTAGCCTGATTTGGGTTTAGGGAAATTGATATTGATAATAGTTCTCTTGTGGTATTGTAAATTGCACGATTTATTAAGAAATAAAAGGAGGTTCATAAGAGTATCCAAGCTTACAAGGTGAATGGTGTTAAGTTATGGCTATGAATTGAGTTTTAAGTGATGAAAAAAAGATATTACTAGTAGATTTGTATTGGAAAAAATTATGTGGATGTTATAAAGTAGGGAGAAGATGGACAGAGAATAGTAGGGAGGAAGTAGAAGTATATCATTCAGTCTCATTAGCCTCCTTTATATAGAGGTATGGTTTACATCAAAGTACACAACTAATGAGTATTTACGTGGACAGCCATATAGATAATAATATTTACAACACTCCCCCTTGGATGTCCACCAATGAATGATGATATTGGACGCGCTTATTGTTGCCTCGTTAAAAACCTTGCCAGGTAACAAAAACGCAGTGGGACAAAAATAACCCTGGTCGAAGGACAAAAAGAGCACAACGCGCATATGTCCTAGGTAGCATGCTTCTGGATGCTCCCCTTGATGAGAATCTCCCCCTGATTGTTGCAAGCCTTAATTATGTGTGCGATAAGCTACATGTACCATGTATAGTAGTTTGATATGTCTATCACTGAAGTGAGACCATGTGTGCTTTGCATATGGGGGCTCATCATAAATTTTCATACCTGCAAAGTTAAAGCAATACTAACAAAGCTAGACAATATAAAGAAATTGATACATTTATCTTTGTATAGTTTAAAACATTGAAAAATCATCATGGCATACCTAGCCATACACATCAATATCTTTGTGTATTGATATGTCTCATAAGCTCTTCAAGAGCTCTAAATAATTCATAACTTTGCGAAAGTTAGAATATGTTGCAACATTATAATCATAATTCGAATTCGATAGTAGTCTTGTCATAGTACTCATTAAGGCAATTTAGATCTCGTTGACTATAACGAAATGAGTACATATGAGCTAGCTTTAGACTCTTTGATTCCATGAGTGAGCTTCAAACTCTTTCAACCTTTCATGGACTTGCATTTGAATTCTTCAAGGATTTGATAAGCAATAGGCTTATAATGATACTTTACTTATGAGATTTTGCTTTTAGCAAGTATCTTTAAGATCTTCATAATATACAATGACAACATGCCATAAATCTCTCGTCAATATAATAACTATATGTAACACTGTACTTATAGAAAATTGTCATTCGTACAAGGGAAGATATTCATAATCTCATGTTTCTATAAATAGACATTGTGTCATAGTGATTTATCTTCACTTCAATAAATACCCTTTTGTAACTTGTAGGGTTAAAGGTCCAAGTATTTCATCACGTTTTAAATATTCAATTTCATTGGAATTGCCTCTTTCCAATTTGGCCAGTAATATACTTTGTCGACATTCATGGTGAAACGTGGTATAGCGTTCATACAGCCCTTAAAGATTTTTGGTAGCTACCAAATGTAAATTATCATCGATGATTAACAATCATAGATCTCACACATTCTTATATGCGCTATAATAAGCTTATTGATATTGGGTACCCATGCCACTTCTGGGGCATACATTATCGCTTCTAGGACAATCATCTCTCATAGATGAATTATGTAGCGAATGTGGATCTTTTTACTTATAATCTCATATAGAGCATTATAGGGCTTGTATAATCTTCCCTGTTTTGAGAGTTTAAAACTTTAGACCTAGCGGATACAATCCACACAAATTCACGCCGTTATTCAAATGACAGTAGTCTTTCCTCCCCCTAATGGCGGGAAGACTGTCTTATTATGACCATGCTCAAAAGATGCATTCAAAAATCTATCACTTTCTTTGGAGTCAAGATCTTCATTGGTTGGTGGCGAACCCAAACCAAATTTTAGGTCAAAACATGCTTTGTTCATTAGCATCAACCATATTGATTTATTATTGTATCACCAAGACATCATTTCCTAATGGCGTATCGACACCCTTTGTATGTGTAGCCATATTAGGAGCTGTGATATTGTTTAATGACATTCTCTTCAGGAGAACCATGTCAATTGGATACACTTGCATCCCACAAATCAAATGGAGTCTACATTGTTTGTATTAATATGGTTGGTCTCAGGGACTTTAACCCAAGCAGATGCCTTTGCATTTAGCATATAAATTTTGTCACTTTCTTTTATCAATTCACTAGTTTTGATATTTCTCGAAGTCAAAATGAGACGGTGGATAAATATCTCATACCAATTCATATTGTTCTTCAGGAACAATATTTCTCCCCCTCATTGCAGGAGGATTGTCTCATTAAAGTGACAACTCGCAAATATGTAAATAAACAATTTGCTTGTGAGTAAGATTAGCAATCATCAAAACTTGTAAGTGATTCCACGCAACATGGTAGACAAAACATGATGTAACCAGTCAAGCCAAATAGTGTATTTGGTTCAAGGAACTTCAGGTTCATGACATCATATGCCTTAGTTTACAGTAGAAAATTCGATATAGTATATATCTGATGGCATAAAGTCTTCTCCAACCATATAGGAGGTAATTAATGCAATAATATTTCAAATTCGGTAACATGATAGTAGCTCATTTGGAGCCATAGATCAAGATCTACAACTCTTGATATGGTTGTTACCTTAGCTTCAGTAAACATTAATTGTGAAATACTGATAATTGGAATGGACCAACTTCATTTTGAACTGCTGGCCAAAATGATATGCTCGAAAATTTCGAGTTAAAGACTACAATCCATAAGATCAAGTAATTTTATCATGTGAAGAACCTTAAGTTCTGTGTCACATATAAATGTGTAGTCATAAAGAAGAGGGACTTCAGGCCCTCATATAATTAGAGATCCAAGAAACTTGAGGTTTCAATTTTTTTTCAATTTATAACAATCTCTTAAGGAACATCAGGTTCCTTCATAATCAGATTAAGAAATATTTAGTTTCAATGAGAACTCAAGAGGTTACAATAAATCTGAGGAATAACACAATAGTGCTTTCAACTTTGCTTATTGTAAGCAAAAGACATCAGGCATGTGAGATGAATCTTAATGTTCTTACTAGTCAATGCAATTTAATTTGACCAGTGCCCTTTCGAAAGTGGCTTGATAATCATCCACCATATAGTGTACCATACGCGACACACACCCAATTTACAATTTCCTCACATATGTGGATGTTAGGACAATATTTACATTGACTCCTGATTTTTCTCTTGCCATGATCCACTTCTGGTGGCATTTCATGGTATAGCCATGTCAATCGGCTTTCTTACTATACAATGAGATCTATGAGACGGGGAGATTATACATCTCTAATAATATTGGAGGCACAGAATGCAAAGGGACAATGATGTGTGTTCTTCTGGAGCCATCAATCAGATATGTAAGATCTGAGATGATTGTTATATTAGCCTCATAAGCATAAGCTTTAATAATATTTTCTGGACACCATGCATAAAATTGCATTGCCTGAAAATCACTCAAAACAGAAGTTTGAAGATGACACAAATCAAATTTGTAAGAATTAAACGGTAGATCTCATACGATATACACGAAGCTTCTGGTCCGTGTTATACAGTTAAAACATGACGTTCAATTATTGTATTGTTGTCTGATATAGATTAACATCAAATGCATTTTGAACTTCTAGCCAAAATAATATACTCGAAATGTCGAGTTCAAACTTCATGACCTTAACTTATGAGTGAAGGACTTTAGATGGTCATCTAGTTAGTTTGATCATTGAGGAACTTCAAGTCCTCACGTAATTAAGGATCAAGGAACTACAGGTTCTGATCTCTTTTAATTACAAAATCCACGATCACAAATTTGGGGTATATTCATACATATTCGTCATAAATCAACAGTTAAATATCTGCTTACTTTTAAATTGGTGTCAATATAATTCCCTCAAAACTTTAGGTTTGAGGTTGACTGAGATTAAAACTCTTCGATAAATTGTCCATATATCCACTCGAAACTTAAGGCTCGAGTCTGCACAATTAGAACTTCAGGTTCTAAGGTGGAATTCTTTAAGCAAACATAAAGAAGAATGTATCAATCGACATATGAAAATTACTCGAAACTTCTAGTTCGAGTTGACATAAAGTCAAATAAACTATGAATGAATTATTTGTGTAATTGAAGCTTCAGGTTCGAATATTTTTTCTATGAACTGCAAGTTCTAAGATTTCGTAATTTGAACTTCGGGTTCAAATAAATTTGGTGCTCGAAACTTCAGGCTCGAGGTAACTAAAGTGAATCTTCAAGTTCACTTTTATACTCAAAGCTTCGGGTTTGAGTTTTACTGTTAGAACTTTAGGTTCTACTATGAAATTTTGAACTTCTGGTTCAAAAATATTACATTCGAAATTCATATGTTCGAGGTATAGGACTGCTGGTCCATATGAGTAACACAAAAAAAAATTTAAAAGATAAGTACTGTAACAAAAGTACATAACAAAGTAGGAAAATTGCAGGGAAGAAAAATAAATAGATAAACCATGCAATAAAATTAACTGTGGAAACTTCTGGTTCCATTAATGAAGAAAATACATAGAATTTCTAGTCTGCTTAACTTCACAAAATGATCATCTTTTTTCTCTCCTCTAATCACACAAGTACATAATTTTATCTTGTGGAGAACGTACGTAGCTTCTAGCTTTAACCAAGTGTTCAAAATTGAACTTCAAATTCACATTGTCGTACGGAGGAGGGAACCCCAATACTAAAATAATTTGAGGAACTTCCGACCCTCTTATAATTATTGGGGATTAAAAATATGTGAGTTCATATACCCAATTATATAACTCTAAGGATCTTCTGGCCCTCGTAATTGTATAAATTTATGAGACTTCATATCGCAATTTTTCCACTACACAATCTTTGAGGAACTTCAGGCCCTCGTGTAATCATATAAAGAAAATATTTTGATCCCATTGAATTTACAATGGTCATTGAAATCCGTCTATGAGCAATAAAATCATATCATACATCCTTACCTTTTGAGCATACTTATGCAAATAATCGTAGGATTGTATAACCTGGATATCAAAAAAAATATTGATCCGCCTTTGGGCGTTACTGATCCTGCCATAAATTGAATCAACATAGATAGTGGTCATCACTCTCATCACGTCAAGATTGCTTCTCATATTAATCAATTCATAAATACATGTGCAGATGACAACATAAGGCATATACTAATACTTGTAATCATGAAATATATGACGAATTAGGATTGATGCCTAACGACAATTGAGGGAAACACACAAAAAAATCTTATGAGTGTATACTGACAAAAAAAACCCCAAAAAATGCTATTAAATAGACAAGTAAAAACTAATGCCTCTATTGCACCTTATGGGATAATACGTTGGGTTTTGGTTGCAAAACCAAAAATAAAGGAGAGAGGCATGATTATTGACAAAAAAAATTGAGATTGTCAGAAAGGAAAACAGGTATGATTCTATTTGCATGATCAACCAAAACTTTCAGCAATTATACTCATATATGAGAAAAAGAATATATGTATATCAGTATATAAAGTAGGAATCGATGGCACCGTAATGTTTATATATAAGATTAAAGCATAGATCATAGATCATGAAATAAACTCATGAAATAAAGCAGGAATCGATGGCACCTTAAGAAATAAACTGATATGCATAAATGACATAGATCATGAATAAACTCATAGATCATAAGTTATAGTTAATAGCAACAATGTTGCACCATAAACTTGTAGATCATCATAGAGTTTTCAAAAAATAATAGCAGAGCGTGCTGATAACGTGTTATAAAGTAGGGAGAAGATGGACAGAGAATAGTAGGGAGGAAGTAGAAGTATATCATTCAGTCTCATTAGCCTCCTTTATATAGAGGTATGGTTTACATCAAAGTACACAACTAATGAGTATTTACGTGGACAGCCATATAGATAATAATATTTACAACAGTGGATACAAAGAAAGGGCAAAGATTGGAAATTTTGTGTAAATTTTAGAATGAGAGGTCCAAATATCAATTTAAGATGTATGAATAGAAGCTCCCTTTTTAAAATACAAAAAACATTTGTTTATCTTAACTAGTCTTTACTGACACATGCGATTCATGCGTGAAATAATTTTATTTTTTTATTTGGGTTGTTTTAGTTGGACCTCTAAATTTGCTATATGGACCTCCATCTTTTTTCAATAGTTATTGGATTTTGTCAACTCATATGAAAAGACAAATAAGGATACAGAGAGAAAGAGGGAAAAAAAAAAGTCTTCTTACCTCTCACAACAAACTAACGACGTTTTTCTTTTTACTTTCAAAGTATGTTCTCCCTTCAATCTCCCATGCTTGGATGCGAGACGATACATTTGTAGAAAATTTTAAATTGTTATTGTTTTAGATTAAAATCCCATGTTTTGAAGATGGAATTAGATAAGTTTGGCGTTTATACTTGTAAGCAAAACTACGCCTTCTTTGTTTCAACTTTAGGAAGGGGTAGATGAATGCAACAATAAGAAAAAATACTTGTAATTTCTCAGTTTCTTATGCTGCTTCCCTTAACTTATATCTTCAATTCTTCATGGATTATGACACTCCAAAATGTTGGATTGATTCATAGAACACGGAGGGGGGGGGGGGGGGGGACCAACATCAAAGAATCTCGCTTTTAGGAAAAGCTCTTCTTCGAGTTCAAGTGTTAATACCCTGAAGACTCACGAGCAGCGTTAGTACCTAAAACTTGACTTACTTGACCAGTCCAAATATGCAATTTGGTCAATTCATTCTACTTCTTCTTCTATTAGTTGAATTAATAGAGATCAAAAAAAATAGAACAAAAGATTGTTGAAGGATAAATTTAATTGTTCAAGGATATTTTGGTAAAATTAAGGAGGTGCATTTAGCTATCTAAGTATATAAAAAAGTGAATTAGGGGTCCAATAAGTAGGAGAGGTCCAAATTGAAAATTTGGAGGTCCAACTAGAATCTCTCTTTTTATTTTTTGAAGTAAAAAAGGAAAGGAAGTACGTGGTAGGAGATATTTATTCAAAAAAAAAAAATACTCGGTGGGAAGTTATATTTATAGATAATGAGATTGAGATTTTTTTTTTTTTTTGAATAAAGGGCTAGTGCTGCTGCCCTCAAACCTTGATTAATGAAACTGTCGAATACAGGGGGGACATTAAGCCTAACCCCCTGATTACAATAAGCATCTAGAGGACATTCCGAAATGATATCAAGAGTCTCTACAAAATACATGTATTCTAAAATGCACTAACTAGCAAAGAGTGCTCTACTGGCTACTCCATTTGTTTTGACAAAGCGGCTACATAACGGAAAGATAACTCGATTACAGCGAAGCATAATTACCAATTTCATAGCTTTCCTACTATGTTGTTGTCGATAAGTAAATCCGATGACACTTAGTTTCATTCTACCACTAGGAGACTGCGACTATTTAACCATGGAACGTCGCCTCGCACACTTAGATTGCATACACAGGCATTTAGCCCAATTAGCACTACAAAATACATGCAGGGACTTATTACACACCAAAGGCGTGACATACCTAAACAACTAATTCAAATAAAACGGAAAATAGAATATGCAATAGGATACATGCCGTTGTTGCCATTGATACCAACAGTTGTTAGTAATATCCCTTTATTCATTGTCTTCAAATGACATCCATCAACTCCTAGAATTGATCTACAACCTTCCATCCATCCCTTTTTCAATGCTCCAAAACAAAAATAAATTCTTTTGAACCTTCTTACATTATCACCTACTAGATCTCCTTTGATTCATGCTGAAGTATTAGGATTTGTTTTCTTTAAGACTGCTGCATAGGACTCCAAGAGGTCGTATTGGTCCTCAATTGTACCTTCTGTAATAATTGCGGCTCTCCTTTTGGCCTTGTAACACATTTGGTACCCAACATGCAATCCAAAATCTTCCCTTGACCAATTCTTATCAGCAATGAAAACATCAAGGTATCCCGTAGCTATGAATGGAGCATTACAATGATATATTTTCCCTTCAACCAACATCAAAGAATCTCGCTTTTAGGAAAAGCTCTTCTTCAAGTTCTAGCGTTAATACCCTAAAGACTCACGAGCAGCGTTAGTTCCTGAAACTTGACTTACTTGACCAGTCCAAATATGCAATTTGGTCAATTCATTCTACTTCTTCTTCTATTAGTTGGATTAATAGAGATAAAAAAAAATAGAACAAAAGATTGTTGAAGAATAAATTTAATTGTTCAAGGATATTTTGGTAAAATTAAGGAGGTGCATTTAGCTATCTAAGTATATAAAAGGTCCAACTAGAAAATTTGGAGGTCCAACTAGAATCTCCCTTTTTATTTTTTGAAGTAAAAAAGGAAAGGAAGTACGTGGTGGGAGATATTTATTCAAAAAAAAAAAAATACGCGGTGGGAAGTTATATTTATAGATAATGAGATTGAGATTTTTTTTTTTTTTTTTTTGAATAAAGGGCTAGTGTTGCTGCCCTCAAGCCTTGATTAATGAAACTGTCGAATACAGGGGGGACATTAAGCCTAACCCCCTGATTACAATAAGCATCTAGAGGACATTCCGAAATGATATCAAGAGTCTCTACAAAATACATGTATTCTAAAATGCACTAACTAGCAAAGAGTGCTCTACTGGCTACTCCATTTGTTTTGACAAAGCGGCTACATAACGGAAAGATAACTCGATTACAGCAAAGCATAATTACCAATTTCATAGCTTTCCTACTATGTTGTTGTCGATAAGTAAATCCGATGACACTTAGTTTCATTCTACCACTAGGAGACTGCGACTATTTAACCATGGAACGTCGCCTCGCTAGATTAGACAAGACACTTAGATTGCATACACAGGCATTTAGCCCAATTAGCACTACAAAATACATGCAGGGACTTATTACACACCAAAGGCGTGACATACCTAAACAACTAATTCAAATAAAACGGAAAATAGAATATGCAATAGGATACATGCCGTTGTTGCCATTGATACCAACAGTTGTTAGTAATATCCCTTTATTCATTGTCTTCAAATGACATCCATCAACTCCTAGAATTGATCTACAACCTTCCATCCATCCCTTTTTCAATGCTCCAAAACAAAAATAAATTCTTTTGAACCTTCTTACATTATCACCTACTAGATCTCCTTCGATTCATGCTGAAGTATTAGGATTTGTTTTCTTTAAGACTGCTGCATAGGACTACAAGAGGTTGTATTGGTCCTCAATTGTACCTTCTGCAATAATTGTGGCTCTCCTTTTGGCCTTGTAACACATTTGGTACCCAGCATGCAATTCAAAATCTTCCCTTGACCAATTCTTATCAGCAATGAAAGCATCAAGGTATCCCGTAGCTATGAATGAAGCATTACAATGATATATTTTCCCTTCTACCACACTGCACTCATGTTCTAGTATAAGTGTCTTAATGGAAAATATATTTGATTGTTTATCCTTTACAAAGGCCCATATCCGAAATGAACAGTCTGGACTTGTTTTGCATACAACTTGGACCCTTTTTGAATCATTGATCATAAATCGGATTAGTTTTCTAGTCTTCATTGAAAATACCCTAACTGCAGCTCTGAAGGTATCTACATTCGAAAATTCCATACCAAGCTCAAATACTGAGTTTTTCAGATCATTTTTTGTGAACTGTCTCCACTTGGACCACCTCTTCTTTTTCTTCCTCTCCCCTTTTTGAATTCTCTCTTCTTCCCTTACTTGACGTAGAATCAGTCCCATTATCAAACCTTTTAGAATCTTCATCTTCTCCAATAGGTATATCACCTGCAAATCCCATGTCATTATACTCATTTACATTTTCAAATCCACCATCAACATATCATTTTATTCAAATAGTACCTCATCATACTCATCATTAAGTTCCCAATCACTATCTATAACGTCTTCAAAATCTGGACCATTGCTGTCAAATTCTTCTCTCTTTCTTCTGCAACTCCTTCTTCAGTATAACTCCTCTCCCCCATAAATCTAGTGTCATATATCCTTGGTTTCTTTTTCACCTTACATGCTCTTGCCTCTGGTCTAACTCTCTTACCATTTACATCCACTCCCATTCCAACTTCAGTTGCTTCACTGCATTCTCTATTTACAAACCAACTTGTAAATTCCATGTTCTTCTTAGGTTTAGTGTCACACCCCGATTTGCAAGCACAAATAATAAATAAATACACAGGGCGTGATGATTCAGACATCAACACTAAATACCTGTAAAATTTTCAATTTAAAGCAAGTACATGATAATGTCTAAAACCTACAATGTCAATACAGACTTATTATATAAATTCATATATTACATTACACAAAGTTTACGAATTAAGTTGCGTTAACAAAAAAAATAAGTAAACGCTCCCTCTACTACAAAACAGAAGTCTAAAGAAAGTTCAGTAATAAAATTAGCTTCCGAACACCTACAGTTACAACTGCACAAACCCTACTTCAGCCACGATTACCTGACCTGCAGGATCAACATCTACACTATTGAATAGTGTAACGAGTTGTAACAACAAACCCGGTAAGCTTTTGATAGCTTGTATGAGTAAACTCCAATCCACAAAATAGAAGACTAGAGTAATATAGTCAAACAATTCAAACAATAAGATAATCCCTGCATATGGTATTAATTCAGGTGATTACGTGAAGGTAAAACAATACAGAAAATTAGTAATCCTTGCATACAACTTAGTTCAGGAGATTATATGTACAAAAATAAAAAGATAATTCCTAGTTATGATTTAGTTCAGGAGATTATATGCAATTAAAGAAAAACATACAATGGTAATTTACTTAACAACAAATAAAGTAATATCACACAATAATAACCTCCTTTCACCTAGATGACACATGAATCACTGAAACACCAGACAAGATCATCGTAAACAACAACAGACCCGACACCTCTACTCAAAATCGCCACACTGGTTCTGCCACGTAGGTCCTACTACACACACTCTATTGACTTAATCACACACACCAACACAACTCGACATGAAAACAGGAACAGAGGAAAATTTGTCATAATATCTAATTCCACCATCACAACACAACATATTATTTCCACCCCAAACTCAAGTATTCCTAGAACTATATGTATATCATGTAAATATATGTATACGTAGTCATCCACTCAGGAACGCCATTAATACCAACTATAGTTTCACAAATTTCACTAATCGAAAATCATTTTATAACAAAACTTCGTTTTAACTTACCCATGAACTGTTGACAATTTTATATATTTTAAAACAAATATTACTTGAGGTAACTATGATTTCGCAGCCAAACAACTTAATCTAATAACAAGAACATAACTAATTTATCACTTAAAACAACTTGAGATTTACTCACCTAAAATCCAATTGCATATTCAAGAAAAACAATATGAATTACCGAACACCTACAATCAAGTACGTAAGAAAATAAGGTCATAGCTCTACACACGAAACACAAAGCGATTAAAGTTCGAAACCCCTATTTGAACTAAATCCCTGAAAGTAACCCCAATCGAGGTGAGACCTCATCCGAGACCACCCAAAGTCTTCGGAATACTCCTACGATCAATATATCAAAACTATAAGTCGATCGGCCGGCAGGATCCTCACAGATTGAAAATTGAGTTGAAACAATAAAAATCCTAACATATTCATATGATCTCCAAAAATTACGTATTATATATCAAAATGCTAGTATCGACGAGTAGATGATAGATAAAAATAGAAACTACCACTGACATGGCCGGAACGCCACCAAGCACCTCCACAGACGGTTGCACATGCACCGCCGGACCAAACTCAAAACCACCTTAATCCAACCATCCAAAAGTAACTTTAATACCTGGAGTTCCTGGAGTTCAAGCCAACTCAGCCTAGATCGCTGTCACAAACCAAAAAAATACTGTTCACCTCGAGTTGCAACTCCACACTTAGAATCGCTCGAAACCACACAAAGGATCGAACGAGGAGGCCGCTGCGAGCTCAATAAAGTTGGTTTGAAGCCATGCCATAGTCGGAATAGCGAGAAAAGATCGGGACTGATTGCCCTCATTTTCGCCGCCTTGCTGCATCGCCCTGGGTGAGAATCAGCACTGCAGTAGGGATGACCAGACGAAGAAGAGGAAGAGTTTTGTGCCAGTGCCGTCGCTCGGGTTCGCCGGAGATTGGAGAAAAGACCGGGTCTTCAATGCAGTACGAGTCTGGTTTACCAGAAAAGTAAGAGAAAATAAAAAATAGGAATTTTTGGAATTTGACCCAAAAGGAAGGTTTCAGATTTTGTGAAGATATTTCCGAAAATTCCCTATTTATACTAAAATTTTCAAAAATGGAAATAACTTCCTGGCCATAACTTTCACATACTAACTCCAATTTTCGCGTGCCGTGTATTCACGAACTCGTATCGACACGCTGTATGACTTTTGTGAAGGAAGTTTTTGGAGAAACTCAACGAATAAAAAGTGAACAATTTGACCCCTTGAAATAATCCGAGCATTTATTCGTTTGAAATACTCACTCTACCCCCAGACCACATAATTGTACTAAAAACCCACTTAATAATTTCTAAAAAAATCATCATAAACTAATAATGAATTTTTGGGTATTACATGTAGGCCTACCCCCTTTGTTTTTCATCACATTTGCTTGACTTCCCTTTTCCTATCCATTTGTAATCCCTGGCCCATTTGATGTACCAACACCATTGGCATTGAATTCTAATGGTTCCACTTCTTCTAAGTCCTCTACAACATTTTCCATGTACTGTAGGTGATCAACATCTTTAATAGGCAGAATTCCAGCGTCATCTAGCTCTACCTCCTCCTTTCTTCTCACACCACCGTCAATAGTAATTCAAATCCGAAATGCGAAAATACACAAGGAAACATATAAAAAAAATTTCATTTAAATTAAGCAACTAAACAACTGAGCTTACAAATTAAACTGAATGTAAAATCAACATATAACCACACTCACCAACTCACTACACAACGGAAGACTACAAGTATAAGCGCCCTTCTACACCCACGTGACGGAAAGTCCACCTTAGCTTCGATAACAATCACTCGATATTCTAACCTGCACAATAACCCTACACCATAGAAATAGTGCACCAGGATTGCAAACCACAAATCCAGTAAGCTTTCACGCCCGTATGAGTAAACTCAATTAAAGTAACTCACGTCACGTATGCTTATAATTCCTCAATTCGTGAGACAATTAAAGCATTAACATTTAATTCCACAAAAACATGCTTTCACTATCTCAGTCTAACAAAATTAATATGCAATTATCACAACAAAAACGTCGAGTTCATATCAATCAATATCATGCTCAATAATTTCAACCCAACTAAAACCCACATGCTCTGTCTCTCAATTCATTTTATCTCTTTTCCCACAAACTCCAATTACACAATTAACTTCAAATATGTTATACACTCTACATCCTCACAATCAATCAGATCACCAATCATTTGCCTCAACAAAACAACCACAAAATCACACTCACTCCCCTCAACATAAAGCGTTTGCCAAAATCATGGCATCTCAACTCATTTCATAATCGTTATGGATCACAACCCACAACCGTACACACAATAAGAATTAAACAAAATCAGTAATCCCTGCATAGAACTTAGTTCAGGAGATCACATTCAAACAATCAATAAAAATCATAATAATTCCTGCATAGAAACTAAGTTCAGGAGATCACATTAAACAAACAAAAGAAATCCTAGTAATCCCTGCATATAGTTTAGTTCAGGAGATTACATTAAAATTAAACAAATGAAATGAAAAAGAAAGTAGATAAAGAAATCACACGATAGAAATGAAAAAGAAATATATATAAATAAATCAACCCACTCACGCGAAAATCAAGAATTCACCCTTCAACTCTGCATACACAATCTCACAAAATAACGCGTTTCAATTGTAGCACGTCATCGCCAAGGGTTATGGCATCAAATATAAACACCTCAATCGTAGCCCGTCATCCACCCAAGATTATGGCGTCCGACTCACTTACTCAATCGTAGCCCGTCATCCACCCACGATTATGGCGTCCGACTCACTTACTCAATCGTAGCCCATCATCCACTCATACCCTCACAATAGTCACCACACAGGTATTCACACAGATCACCGCACATGTACTCACACAAATCGTCACATAATATTGTTTCCTCATCTCCCACAAGCTAAACAAATAGCAAAACCAATTCCAAATAATATGTTCTCGTCTCCAAGCCATCATCAAAATCGAATCCCACATGCTTAATAAATTCCCCAAATCATGAATCAATCAAGTCATACAAATCGACACCACAATCAATAATGATTCAAGTCTCTCATGGACAATAAATGAAAGGATCACACTTTACTCAATTACCCTTTATCAATATCAACTCAACAATATATGATAATTTATATCTTCAAGAGAAATGCTCGGAATGATAAATCAATCAATCAAATCAATACTTCACCCAATGCCATATCAACCAATATATATTCCATGTAAATATATATATACGTAGTCACCCACACAGGAATGACTACTAAGAACAACTATAGTTCACACATAGTAAAAACCGAGAAATTCATTTTTATATACTTAAAAACTCATTTTCTTAAAATCATTTTTCAAACATAACAATTAAATGTAATTAATGAAATTTCGTTCGTAAATGAACCATGTGAGATTTACTCACCTCAAATCCTGCTGCGTCTTCTTAACAGCTCAAAATACGATTCGGTGATTCACAATCGTTCGCCAACTCAAACCGCCAATCACCTAATCAAACAGGGTCTCAACTTAGCACACCAATCATAAAACGCACTTATACGAAGATCCAGCGGTCGGATTTTCACCCGTGACCACACAAAGTCATCGGGACAGTCCTACTATCAATAAATCAAAACTACAAGTCTATCGACTGTCCGATCTTCACAGATCACAAATCGAACGATCGAAATCGTAAAATTCATAACTTAATCATACAATCTCCAAAATTTACATGCTATATATCGAAATGATCATATCAACATGTAGAACATAAAAATGGGCAGAAACTGCCATTGGAGTCACCGGAAGTGGCAAGAAAAGGCCGCCGGAGTTAGAGGCAGAGCCGCAGCCGACCACCGCCAACGGCGTCGGGGCCAGGTTGATCCCCTTCATTTCATCATTTTGAGCAACTTTCATAACTAGCATGAAGTCAGAAAACAAGTGGAAGTGATCAAAAATTACCAAAACGTTCCTGTTAGGCCGGAAAATCTACAGAAAACTGCAAGGCCTCCGACGAGCATGAAATCGATCACTTTAGGTGCTGTCCTTCTTGGATATTGATCAGGGGGTTGAGGTGAGTTCAACAAGTTAAGAACCTCAAGTTTTGGTGGCCTAGAACTCGAGATATTCACTTCGCACTCAAAACGGCCGGAAATGGAAACAAGCTTCCCGCCGCCTCTACAAGCCGTGCCACGGCACAAGGCTGCGGAGAAGAAATGCTCTGTTTTCGGCTCGGGGAGAGGAGAGAGAAAGATTAGGGCTGGCTGCCAAAAATGGAAACTGACACTTTTGGAAAATTTTCCAAAAATAGTTAGGTATTTATACCCTAAATGGAAACTTTTTCAAACACTATAACTTCTTCATACGAACTCTGATTCTTGTGTTCCGCATATGCACGAACTCGTATCGACGATTTCTACGACTTTCGTGAAGGGAGTGTTCCCAAATTCCGTACTTATAAAAAGTCGACTTCATAACCCCCTAAAATGTGCATTTTAAATAATTGTTCACCCGAAAATAAATTCACTCCACCCTCGAACCATGAAATCATACTAACGAACACTTTATTAATTCAAGGAAATTCCAAGACATTAATAACGAATTTCCGGGGTCTTACATCTAAGACCCTACTACTTGGCATAAATTGGATACCGAAACAGAGTAGCAAAAGCAACATTGTGTATTGGATATGAAGGCCAATCTGTCAGGATATCTAGGGCTCCAATATTTGACTAGTTATTATTTCCAATATTGTGCCCAGTTGAGTATATGAGAAACGGGTCTTAATTAATTAATGAACTTACCACAAAGCATTATTGAAAGAGTGAACACCACTAAAGCTTCCACAAAGCTTCTGCTACTATATGTTTTCTTTATTCTTCAAGAACAGATGAACTTAATTTGTGGGCTTTCTAATATGATTTCATGGAAGTTCTAATATTAATATCAATAGATGCACTCAATCTCAATTGAATTAAATTAGAGAAAATTATACAAACTGTACCCGAACTAAGGTCAACTCCTAACATCAATACCCGACTATGCAAAACTATCACTTTGGTACTCCAATTTTGAAGCCCGACCTAAAAACGATACACGCCATTATTAACAGTGTTAAGTCTTGTGCCACGGTACTACCTAGCACATTTTGAGGGATATTTTGGTCATTCCGTGTTTTAACCTAGATTTTTTTAATACATTGCAACTTCTTTCTCTCTCTCTCTCAAACTAATAAGAAAGAAATAGAAAATTGGGAATCCATTTCAATTTCAATTTTTAAGATTTGGATAGATTTTTTTAATACATTGCAACTTCTTTCTCTCTCTCTCTCAAACTAATAAGAAAGAAATAGAAAATTGGGAATCCATTTCAATTTCAATTTTTAAGATTTGAATTTTCGGGTTTGTGGACTGAAGAGAAATGATGTCGCCGACGACCACCAACAAAGCTAGACCGGTGTTGGCCTAACAAACCCTGCAAAGCAATGCGAAGCCGGTGTTCATCAAAGTTAGCGATCTCAGGCCAGGATTGATGTCTCAGCATCTCTACCATACCTGAATCTCCGAGTCCCTCACTGTTCACCTCTCTCTCTCTCTCTCTCTCTCTCTCTCCCGAGTGCAGAGTCCTTGCACTCGTCAATCTCCTCTGTTTTCTGAGAAGAGTTTTCATCAATTTCCAGGAAAACAACAAATCGTGATTTCAAAATTCACATCGGAATCAAAATCAAACAGTTTCTTCAGCGCCTAATTCAAACTGACCTGATCGACTTGAGCGTGTCCTCCATTTCTACTTGAACTTGTTGCAAAATCTCTACAGGAATCGCTAGTGAATCAATTTCGGATCTGATTGTTTATAATAAAAAATGATAGTAGAGGTAAGAGAGAAGTGGAACTTGCCGTAACTGAGAGTCAGATTTCGGTGGAGGAGGAGGGAGGAGAGTCAGCTGAGCTTCAGATTGAGGCGGTGAGGCAGCCATTTGGTCACTGATGTGTGTTTGTGTGATACGAAGCTTTACCAGAATAAAAAAGGACTCTCTTTCTCTCTCTCTCTGTGCAACAGGGTTTACGAATTTCAGAGAGAAATTGATAAAGCCGTGAAGGATTTGGTTGTGTATTGTGTTGTGAATTGCGATTTCATGGATGTTGGGATTTCTTGGGTTAAGGTTTGGGTTTGTGGTGGTGGAGGAGGCGGAGGAAGTGGAGGAGTTGGTAACGGTGCTGTGATTTGGGTGGAATTCTTGAATTTGAGTTTGACTGAGAGAGAGAGAGTGAATTTGGGTTGAAATGATCCAATTACCCTTCAGGTTTTACCACGTGGCTGCGCTCTTAACGCTGTTATGGACGACGTGTATTGTTCTTGAGTCGAGCTTCAAAGTTGAGGTACCAAAGTGATAGTTTTGCATAGTTAGGTACTGATGTTAGGAGTCGGCCTTAGTTCAGGTACTGTTTGTATAATTTCCATACTAAGATTTCATTAAACAAAGGGAAAAAATCATGAATAGTACCCGAAGTAAGGCCCACTACGAATTTCAGTACATAAATTTCCAAAACATAAACTTTGGTACATCAAATATTAAGCCCGACCCAATATACGTACACGACGTCAATGACTCCGTCAGACGTTGTGCCATTATGCACATAATGAAGGGCAAAATAGGTTTTTTCATTTATCAAGGGTTTCCTCTCCCTCACTCTCTCTGACTCTCCCCCTCCCTCTCCCTCTCTCTCTCTCTCTAGAATGGCTCTGCAACTCCAGGAAACACTAAAGGAGGCAATTGTAGTCTACACGGGCCTATTTTCCGGCGACCTTCTTCACACTTCTGGCTCTGCTCTTTGCCGCTTACCATGTCATTTATGAGCTTTTTGGGCCGTCCGAGACCCACCACCGCCTCAGGAACTTGGAGGAGATGCAGCCTCTGCCGTCGCCGGTCCAGCTCGAGGAGATCACCGCCAACGGCTCCAATCCCAAGAAGCCTCTGCTCATGGCCATCAAGTCTTAGATCTATTGGTGAATTTGTGATTTTCGATCTCTCTCTCTAAACCTCGCTCATCGACTCTGCTACCCCGAACCCACTTCGCAGAACCCACTTCACACCTCCAAGATGCTCGCTTTCCGCCGTTTCGGAGCCGACCCAGTTGCAAAAACCAAGCACCAAGCTGTTTCCGGCCGAGGTACTCCTCATCCAACTCTTGTTGCAGTCAATTCGGGTTTTAGTACAATTTATGCACGAAGAATATCATAGGTGGCCACTATTTTCAATCGATTCGTTTTGTGAGGACCAGCGGTTGTCGGCAGTTGTGATGGTAGGACGATGTGTTGAAAGCGTGGTGGTGCTGCTTGCACGTTGCACTGTGTAAGCAGGTGAGAGAGAGAGAGAGATTGTGCCCAGAGTAAAGGGAGATGGGGGAGCTAGGTGCCCACAGTAAGAGGAGAGAGGACCGAGTGCTCATAGTAAAAAAATTTGAAGAGACCGTTTTACCCCTTGAAATTCTACAGCTGACACAAAACTAACGGCGTCATTGACGTCGTGTATGTTTATTGGGTCGGTTTTGAAATCTCATGTACCAAAGTTTATGTTTCGTAGTGGGCCTTACTTTGGGTGCTATTGATGAATTTTTCCCTTAAACAAATCCCTTAAATGTCTGCACTAATAAACTTACCAATAGTTTGAATAAACAAAACCCTATATATAGACATATCCCAAATTCAATAAACCCAATCCCAATTACAATAAACAAAACCTCCCCCTTCCCCCTAATGTCCATAAACAAAACAACAAACCACAAGTTATACTAAATCTTAACTCAAAATCGTTGTTTCAGTCCCAATTTCAATTTCCATAATTTAAAAACCCTAACCCCATTTTTGGATCACTTTTATGGATTAAAAAATAAAACCAATAACCCAACCTATCATCAACATAAATGCCCTACAAAGTGATATCACTTATTGAAGGGGAAGAGTCAATTACCATGAGGTGTTGGTGGCTCTCCATCAAGTATGAAATATCTACATTTATTCGAAATCACTGACATCTCTTCTCATTTAAATTCTCAATGAAAACTCTTGATTTTGTGTCTCCGTCCCTCCCTCTCTCCCTCTCTCTCTTTCTCGCTCTAGAACTGAACTGATGGCCTGTGTAGTCAAGGTTATAAAGCAATGGTGAGAGAGAAGGGTTGAATGAAAAACAACGTTCTAAGTTGTTGTCTCATAGTGTTGGTATGCAAAAACCCTTTTTTCATAGCTGATTGAACGAAAATGACCTTGGAAATAACGTCCTTTAACGATAGAATAGACGACATTAGTGTCGAGTGAGTTAAGTGATAAAAAGTACATATATAAGTGAGTGAGTTAAAGTAATTTTTTGCAATACCAGTGAGTTAAATATCAAATGAGTAAACTCAGTGGCCATTTGTGAATTTTAATCTTCTTTCATTCTCGTTTAATCTCTTGAAAATTGGACTTTAACGGTTACTATCATTTCTTTTTCTGTTTTTTTCTTTCTTAACAAAAATCTTCTCCTACACAAACGAAATCATCAACATCTATAAGCTGGACAGACGTGGGACTGCTGCCACGTAAGACGCTCTTTGTTTAATCATGACAATGAAATATATAAAAGAAGTAGGGTCCTGCTGCACACCTTGGGAACCGGGAGGTTGCCACCTCTGCTCCAGTGCATGAGTACCTCTCAATCTCATCGTATTCCCCCTCCATCACTTTCACTCTCACTCTCTCGCTATCACTCCCCCCATTCAAACCTCTCTTCTCTCTCACTCTCCCCACTCCACCGTCTCCACACCCCACCCCACAACAAGCGTCCATACCTTCTTTATTCACTCAAAAATGTTGACAATAAGCACTTTCCTTCCCTCATTCTGGACTCTCTGAAAATGGCTCATCACTTTCTTTCTCGTATTAATTCGATTGTGAGAAGCTGTCGTATATCAGATCCCAATCCTCTTCGGACTTCAATGCCAGCTCGAAAAACCGGTTGTTCGATCGGTCGTCACTCTTGATTGATCACAGAAGCTAAATTCCTCGATCACTTTTATTCAAAGGTAAGCTCCGGAATTCCAGTTCCTGAAGTTGATTGATTTTCTATATCCTTGTTTTGCGTGTTTGTAAATTTGAATACCGGATCTGGCGGACCGTGTTCCACCTTCTGGACACGATTGTCTTTAAAGGGATTCTCATGGGTGGTTTAGTAATTAACGGCATAATTAAAAGCTACTTAATTATCATTTAAAAGCTACTTCTTTTGATGCTTCAGAATCCAAAGCTGTAATATTTTGTTTCTTTCTTTGTTTTGAATGGCCAAAGCTTTGATCTTTTTGTAAAAAGAATTCATCACATGTTAAGTAAAGAATTTCTTAATCTAGCTTTAATAAATTTGGGAAAATTGTTGTTGACTGTTTGGCCAAGTTTCATTCTTTATGTTCAACTATGGTGAGTTTGGTGCTTCAATTCAATCTGTATTTTAGAGTTTCAGACCAAAAGAAAAAGAAGCTTCAATTGTATCAGGCAATCACGTTGTCTGATATACTGGGGGCCCATTTGATGTAATAGTGGGGCCATTTTCCCTCGGCCGACAGATAGGTAGGGCCCGCCCAGTTTGAGCTTCGGCCATTCGGTCGCTTTGTACAGCAGTATGTACATGTAGGTCTCTGATTGTTTGTCTTTGAAGGAAAGTCTTATATAACCGTTATTCCCTCTGAAGAAAAAAGGAAAAAAAAAAAAAGATTAAAGTTTTCAACCGTTGGTGTCTTAATTTTGGAAAGTTTTAGAGAATTCAATAATTGGGTAATTGACCAAGATTTCTATTTTTCTACGACAAACAATTGCTGTGGTAAAGGACAACAGTTTTTCGTGTTTTCAATATATAATGTGGATTAGATAATGTTACAGCTGAGGGGTCTCTTTCTGATTTGCAAAAGGGTAGCTTTCTGAGAGGTGGTTGATGGGTTTGTTTTTAGACCAGTTCCTATTTTGTCAGGTTTATATTTGCTGTCATATGTGTCCTTTCTGCAGTCCATTTTTAAGATTCACTCCATTATTTCTGATGGATTTGCTCATCTATCCTTCATAGTCGTGTTTAAGCTCTGAAAAAATAGTGGTTAGTGTCGGTTTTGATCGTTTCGAGCACCTGGAGCTGGTTTGATATAAGCTTTTCACACTTTTTTGTTTGTTTGTCAGTGAGGTCAAGCACAAGTTTGTGTTTTGCTGTTCCTGCTGTGGTTCTGTACTTTCTCAGGTAATGTGATTTCCTGAACTGTGGAGAAAGTGTAAATTTGTTTGTAGTGAGGTTGCTTTTTATAGTTTTACATCTTGTAGAGCTCTTGTAGTATCATAGTGCTCTTATTACTTAAGATGGGGGACATCTACGACAGCTAGAAGAAGTAATGCATTGATCATAGAAGAGGCCAGTTGGTCTACATGTCCTCTTGCACGAAACCCAAGGCCTGCACTTTCCATTTGTATTATTTCTGATGTAACCATATTGCAGTTACAGCTTTTAATGGCTAATGCAATTTGGTTGTTGTAGTAGTTAGCTCTGCATTCAGGGATTTAGGTGTGTGTTATTATCGGTAGCTATCAATAATCTTGTGGGGTTATTTTAGCAAAGTTTTGTTTTGACTTTACCATGACCTAGTGTTGTCGAACTTAATGTTGTACTGTCTTGCTTGAGTACATGGTACAGTGGCTTGCACTCAATTGATAGCTTCAAATTTGTTGGCCAACCATGTATTAGTCACTCCAACCTATCATATTGCTTGTGGGCCTGACTTTCTATCGTTTATCTTTCGTAGTTAAATGCATCTCAGATTTACGAGAAAATCACGTCTAATCTCTGGCCTGAGTTTAGTTTACTTTCTTGCCTTAGATCTTTTAAAAAATTGTAAATGATTTGAATCAAATTGCTTGAAAGTGGTTAGTGGTTTACAGCTTTAAGTTTGATCAGCTTCAGGTTGGATGGTTGTCATCTTCAGGTTTAATTTTTTAGCATTACTTGCAATTTGTTTGAAGGTCTGTAGTCTTTGTTTTAAGTTTGATCGGCTTCAGGTTGGATGGTTGTCATCTTCAGGTTTAATTTTTTAGCATTACTTGCAATTTGTTTGAAGGTCTGTAGTCTTTTTCATGCCTGAATTGCTATAAGATAATATTTATTATGCTAATTTCACCTAATAATTCAGTGTTTCTATGTATTTTTAAAATCTAAGGTGCTGACAGTTTCACATCACCTCTGTATTACCAAGAATTGAAAATGTTTCCAAGTTTTTATGACAATTTTTACTTCTGTAAATCACTCTGTACCAGAAAGGCTCAGGTGAATTAAATCGAAATTCTTTTCATTTTGTATGCTATACAGGTTACAGTAAATGAAGTTCCAAGCGGGAGTTTCCCTTGCTTGTTTTATAAGTTTGATTGTGATTCAGCAAAGTCTCAGTGGTTAGTATCAATATTCTTATTTAATGACCACTTTGCTGTAATTATTGATACTTCCTTGCCTTAAAAGTTGAATATTAATTAAGCATGTTTATTTGTTATATGTGTCATCCAAAATGCGTGTAAAACTGTAAATTAAGCAACAGTTAGTATAAATAGCTCTTAAATAATAGTTTTATCTTATTTTCATAATATATTTTGGCAGATGGTGTTTCCAATACTTCTGGTGTAACAGATTGGACATGTAGATGTTCTGTTTCGTTTCAAGGAAACCGGAGCTACACTCTAGAATCTAACTGTTCAGCATCCTGTAATTGCAGTCAGGGTATGCTGCTAGTCTTTATGGTATATTACCCAAAAGCTTTACACTGCTTTTGTTATAAATTTGTTGCTGATAGACTTTGAACGTATAGTTCCTTTTTTGGTCTCTACATGTCTGTGTTTATATCTCAATCCTATAAAAAGAAGGGGGAGGATAAGAAAATTACTGGTCATAAACTCATAACACATTAACATATTATGCAAAGTTTTCATATTACAATTATATCAAGTAAAGCTTCTTCTTGGAAGAATGCACTTTCAAAATGTAGAGGCCTATATAAGACATTCTTCATGTATTGTTCAATTGAAAGGAATAAGGGCTTTGGAGGGGACCTATATGGTTTTCACAAACGTTTAAGTATGCATCCTCAGCAAATTCTTCAGTTTTATCTTTGCATGGCGTAAGTTCATTATGCTTATTAAGATATCCTTCTCTTTTGACAGTGGCGTTCTTTTGTACTTTTTTTTTTTTTGGCATATACTTAGTGCAGTTCTACTGAGATGAATTTTCATGCAGACTAGATGCTAAGTTGCCTTTTATTCTATTACAGATGATGGAAGCAATAGCAAATGGACATGTATATGTGATGCCAATGGCCTTCCTAAAGTGGCAGCTGATGGTCATGATACTAGTTGCTTTACAGCCTGCAACTGCACTTCTGGTACTCTCTCTTTCTCTCTCACAATTGGGCACACGTTTCTCTAATAGCTTTTTGAGTTGTTTCTGTGGTCGAAAGTGGAATTTGATTTTGTGGTGGACAGACGTTTTGTGCAACCGGGCAGTTGATGATGCTTTAACCTGAAGTTTGCATCATACATGTGGTCAAAGCAACCCACTTCAAAAAGAATAATGATAAAATTAATTATATATAAGTTGAAAAAACGGAGTGATTTTTGAGGGTTGTGACCACTGATTCTGTTTTACTGTGATAATTTTGTACGAGTCCCTTGCCTTTTTTTTTTTTTTTTTTTTTGACTTGGAAGTATTGCCATATATCCACTTCCACATTGAAATTATGTTTATATAAGAAGTCATTTGATTATTACTTGTTCTGTTTGTTACAGGATCTCTTGATGCGGCACAATCTTCAAAAAAGCGCTCTTCAAGCAAAGTTGTTGTGATTGTTCTTTTACTATGTGTCATACTTACAACTTTTGCTTTTCTTGCCTCGGTGGCATGCTACTTCTATCGAAGGGACAAGTGCACTGTTCACCCACCAATATTTTCATCAGATAAGGAAACGAGTTGCAACAGTGGTACCAACTTAATTAGCCATAGGAGTTCCTCAATGGTTGAGACCAAAATTTATATAAATTCCCCCATCAATCAAGGCATAGGTAATTTACTCTAAGGCGCTTCAGCCAAATGTGTTTTCTAAACCTTATATTGCCTGCTTAGTGCATGGTACTTACCTGTAGGCCCGATTTGTTTTCTTCTCTTATCTTTCTGTTAAAACTTCTCCAAAGTTATACTAACCTGTAATAATCTTTTGTTCACAGGGTGCTTTACCTCTTGCTTATTTGGAAGCAAAACAGGACCTTCACCTGGAGCAATTATTCAATTTTCATATTTGGAGCTGGAAAATGCAACCAATAAGTTTTCAGATTCCAATCTAATAGGACTTGGAGGAAGTAGTTATGTTTATCGCGGTCAACTCAAAGATGGAAGTATTCTGGCAGTTAAGCGCCTTAAGACTCAGAAAGGGCCTGATATGGATTCTGTCTTTTTAACTGAGGTAATACCTTCTCGCAGTTCTTTTTATTGTATCTTAATATAAGAAAGTAAAAATTAATTGCTATCTGTTATTTTCCTTAGATTGAACTGTTATCCAGACTTCATCATTGTCATGTGGTACCTTTGCTCGGCTACTGCTTCGAAACCCATGGAAAACACACTGAGAGGTTATTGGTATTTGAGTACATGAATAATGGTAATCTGAGAGATTGTTTGGATGGGTCTGAAGGGAAAAACATGGATTGGAATACTCGAGTACAAATTGCCATTGGAGCTGCAAGGGGTCTGGAATATCTCCATGATGCAGCTGCTCCAAGAATACTGCATAGAGATGTCAAATCCACAAACATTCTTCTGGATGAAAATTGGCAAGCAAAAGTAAGATTTGAGTGTTAGAGAGTAATTCTTCAAAGGAAGGAAAAAGAAACTATAACATATTGACAATGGATAGCTAAGAACATCGTTGTTTATCATGTTAGAAAAGTATGCTTAGACTTTAGAGGACATCAATAGAAATTTTAGTGTGTTTACATGCATATTTCTTAGATTTGAAATATTTCATATGCATGTGCAGATAACTGATCTTGGTATGGCGAAACGCTTAAAAGCTGATGGTCTCCCTAGTGCATCTAGTTCTCCGGCAAGAATGCAAGGTACATTTGGTTATTTTGCACCGGAGTATGCAATTGTTGGAAAAGCATCTCTCAAGTCAGACGTTTTCAGTTTTGGGGTAGTTCTTCTTGAGCTTATCACTGGCAGGAAGCCCATTCACAGATCAACCAACAAGCTAGAAGAAAGCCTTGTCATATGGGTAAGAAAATTATAAACTTTATTACTACAAATATGTATATTCTTTAACTTGTAGCATGTACTTCTTCTGCCCTATGTTAAGTTTGACATTTTTACTTGGTAGTTAAGTTTCCATTATGCACTTGTACAATTTGAGGCTGTGGACAAAATCTGTGAATGCATCCCTTTTTTAATAACTGCTACAGATGCAGTGATTCTCTAACTATTTTTTATCAATTGTTTTTAACAGATCATTTTTAACAAATGTTATATCTAATCCATTAAATCTTTCTTGCAACATTATGGATGATAGGTACAATTTTATTAGTTTAAATTTTTGAAAGCCAATCTCTTTCCCAGTCCCTATGTTGCCTGGGGGCTTTGCTTTATTTTTAAAGTCCATCAGCTGGCATCCAACAATAACAACAAAAGCTACAATCTAATCAAATTTAATTTCCATCGTAAGCATTTGTTAAGATGCAGGCTTCATGAGTTGGGTTTGATTATGATACATTTCTAGTCATTCAATTATGTATCTTTCATAGCAAAAACATAGATCTCATATTGTCAAATAATGATGTGGCATTTGCAATTTTTGTCTTTGTTTTAGGCTACCCCTCGTTTACAGGATAGTAAGCGAGTAATCGCAGAGTTGCCTGATCCTGATTTGAATGGGAACTTCCCAGAAGAAGATATGCACATAATGGCTTACTTAGCAAAGGAATGCCTACTCTTAGACCCTGATTCTAGACCAACTATGAGTGAGGTTGTCCAAATCCTTTCTACTATTGCACCAGAGAGATCTAAAAGGAGAGGCATGCCTGTAAATTTGTTTCAGGTAATTACTCTACGTCAACTATGTCCTGATTATATCACTGCTTGCTTTTCTGCACCTGGTTGACATGTCATTGCTTTTCTTCTTTAGTCTTGAAAGGACCATGGAAAAACAACTATTGTTAACTTTTTTTTGATCAAGAACTATTGTTAACTTGGTAATTTATTTCCATTACAATAAAATGGAATCTAAATTTATATTAATGCAAGTGCAGCAAATTTTTAATTTTTCATGTGTCATGGGGAGGTTATCTTCTTAAATTCAACATGTGAGCAATACATGCACTTTTCAATCTTCTTAATCTGAACATTCTTTCTTGGGCAGCACATGGGTCTTAAAGAAGCTGAGGAGCTAAGGCGAGACAAATCCGGAAAATGTTCACTTCGGTGTTCACTGCCACTAGATATTGACCGCAACCTCGGTGTTGAAAGAAGTGAAGATACCGCTTCAGATAAATATATGGAAAGATTGATCCTCTTGACTTCAAACGCTAGGAGTTGGCGTGCCCCTGATGATGAAACAGTGGACTTGACTGAGCCCAGGTTCGAGTCATTTTCCATAGCAAATACTAAACCTGTATGACACCAAGAAAAATGGAAGAGAACTAACCGATGGGTGAAGCAACAGGTTTGTTTCTGGTGCTTTGCAGTAGGTTTGTCAAAGAAATGAGGAATAAAGATATTTCCGAAGACTTGTTCCTCTATATATCTTTCGTTCTTTGGAAAAGAAAAGGGAAGAAAACGATAGGCTACTGTGTCAGTTCATTATATAGTTACCTTTGTTGTTTGATATTCTTTAGATGATATGCTGATGAGTTGGGCATATTCTTTTCTTGTACAGAAGAAGTCATAGAAAAACTCAAAATACGTTAGGAGATGAACAGATGGTTGTAACTCAGTCCTGTGCAAAAAAAAAAAAAGACAGAAAAAATAGCATTTAAAGGATAATTATTGAGTTTTGTGCTTCATTGTAATCAGCAGTTGAGTACTACTTGGTATAAGAAAATTTTGTTCAGATGAGTTGAGCTGCAGCTGTTTGAAATTCCATGAGAACTGGTGAAATACTACCTGTTTTTTTAGCAGAGCTCCTTACATATGATGTTCATGGTCATATCACGGAATACTAACACTCCAAAATTCTCTTCACATGTGCTATAGGGCTTATAGGGCTTATTGCCCATTTTAACCCGGAACATGTCGAAAATTGAGAAGGTATCAGTTTAACATGACAGTCAGGTGGTCATTGTTCCATGGTTAACTTCTCAGATCAATAGGTCAGGCGAAATTCTTAGGTCTTGCAGAATGGTAGGCATTTCATATATTTTCAAAGGCTAACTACATGTCCAAATTAATTTGAACTTAAGCATCATGATAAATAGTCTGTACATATTAAGACATAAACTCCCAAATTCAAAAATGGACATAAACTCCCAAATTCAAAAATGATAAGCGCGCGCTCAAAATATTGGAGTTTGAAATCAATTAAAAGCTCATGTTTTTCTAGCTCTACTCTTCCTCCACCCTCCCTCAAGGCAGCAAGTCAGAAATTAGTTTGAGAAATATTGGTGTAGACTAATGTAAGAATCAAGGAATAATAATATTGAAGTGTTATGATAATCTCAGGAGGGTACACCAAAGGAAAGAGGTGAAACGGGCTCGCCCAGCGGTGCGGTGGCAACACCCATCAGGATGTCTTAAAGTTAATGTTGATGCCTTGATGGGGCTTTCAATGAAAGTGACCAGCACGGTGGCGACTTTAAGGACTGGGCTGAAGTTTGTCTCCTCTTCACTACACTTGGAAACCTTGCATTAAGTGCATGTGTGTAATTCGTTTACCCTTCTATGCTCTATTCCTTATCTAATTCATTATCCATAACAAGATAGACCACTCTAAAATTTTAATGGCAATAAAACTGAACCTATAATTCCCATTATGTAACATTAGTTTCTTCCGACATCTCAATTTCTTGCAGTAGAGTTATAAATAAAATGAACGATTATTGCTAACTCTTAAATTGATTGAAACTATTGACCATATATCGACTAATGTCCCAAATTTTTTTTTTTTTAATGAGTATTGAATGATTTCTCCTGAAGTTTAGATAAAACAATTGCTCATTCGAAGTGTTTTATGTATTTAACAGCAAATACTTCTGAGATCTTTAATCCGATTTTCATGCTAGAGATGCATGCGCTGATCAATACTCATCCCATTCCTCGCTGTAGATTAGCCCTGATATAAACGTGATCACAAATCATGAAAGGTTGTTTCATCCTCACAACTTTCATATGAAAATACGTTTCTGTACGTGATAATCTATAAGCTTTAATTTAGGCATTTGTTTTTTTTTTTTTTACTCTAATTCCGTTGTCATGTATGTCTTCAGATTTTAGTTTTTTATTTTTTATTTTATTTTATTTTTATTAAAGGAGAATAATTGTGGTTAGTTATTCTTTCAAGTTCGGTACGTAATTAATCGATTAGAAAATATATAGTTGCCCTGTGCACATCCATTTCCACACTTTGAGCTTAGCGTGTGTTTTGTTTGTTGAGAACTTAGGTAAGCTAACATGATGCGAAGACTTTGAAGTTTGAAGTAGTTGGTTTGAATGGTAGATGGGGCGATGGGGGGGTAGAATTGAAGATATATGCACGATCCATGTAATTACTAACCATATATATCTACAATCTCATTACCTTGGTTAGATCACTAGTTCCCTCACCAGACATTACTGATGCCGGAGCTGGATCCACCGCCTCCTGGCACGCCGCTGCTGGCCCCGGCTCCTCCCTACCATCGAGGAGGATGCTTGGAACTATGGTAAGACTTCTTCACTTCAATTATTCAGTCTTGTTTCTGAGTTTACATGAAACCATGAAAAACTAGATTATGTACTGAACTTGGATTATTTTGCTTCAAATTAAATTTCTGCAGCTTGTGGCTTCTGTGCTGCTGTGGACTATTTAGTTGTTGCTGCCCTCCACTCTTTGAGTCTGGGCCTCCCCCACCTTAGCTATGGTGCTGCATTTGCTATTTAGCTCACTTCGTTAAACATTGTGTGAGTGATGAGAGGTAGCTAGAAATGATCCTATATAAATCTCTGATCTCAGTATTCCAGTAGTTGTTTGTTTTTTTTTTTTTTTTGCAACTCAGTATTCCAGTTTGGTTAATTGGTCTCTGATGTTAACCCATTTATAGGCGTTTGTTCTTCAGCTCTACTTTGTTATGTATTTTGGTTGGTACTTTGTACATTGATTTATAGTTCTTTCTCAATTCTGTTGTCTTTATATTGTAATGCCCATGAAATTGCAGACAGTTCCTGTGATTTTCTTTCTTTTCTTCCCTTTTTCTGTACAGAAATGACATGTTGAATGGGAACATCAGCACGCTTCTAGAGATGGCTAATTTAGTGTATCTGAAGTCTTTTGTTGTACAAGTCGAAAGATCTTGTCGTTTTGGACAACTGATATATATGGGTGGCAAATTTTTTTTGGACAATTGGTAGCATTTGGTTGGATGGAAGGCAATGGACATTAGAATTGCTATTTCATTATTTGGTTTGCATGTAGTTTCGGGGTTGTGAAGTTTACATTGATTTTAAGTTTTTTTATTAATATGTTGGTGAGTTATGGCCAGTTGGTTATTTGAAATTACTAAAGTCATGAAGGCCACGAATTTCATAATGAGCGAGGTGAACATATTTATTCCAAACCTTATTCGTATCTCCTTCAAAAGCTTGACGGACAACCAGAGGTACTAAAATTATGTTAACTAAATTAAGTATGTCTTTGCCTCATGTCCTAAGCTTTTTCATCAAAAGCTACACACAAAAGGAAAATTCATGTTGATTTCTCACTGAAAACTCACATATCACGTGATATTGTTTAGCAAAGAGTGACTAACCACGGACGCGTAGTAAATATGATGAGGCCCAAACTATCTATCTATTAGTGTCTGTCTACTAGCCATCTCCTAAATATCACAAGATTCATCAAGAGGCCCAAGTTTTGAGCTGGAGTTTGAGAAGGGACTTAACTAGTTTTTGGGTACGACTTTGACAAGTACTTTCTCATAAACAAAACGTTTCTCAAATTTTGAAAAGCACTTTTAGGCCGCTCTCAGAAGTAGTCTCAAATATATTCGTAGTTTATCAAAGTGAAGCAGTTCACTTCATGGGGTTTGAGGGCTTGAGAGATTCCGACAATTGTTGAATTTGTAATTCAATTACATTACTACATCGGGGTTAGAATACTATATTCCAACTTCTTTTTGTCATTTTAGTCGAGTGATTAGCTGAAATTTTGAGAAATTATACATTATGTAAAACAGTTGAAAATACATTAACAACCATAAAATTACCATTTATCTTTTCCATTCACACGGGCCTTCACTTATCATTTAGTTTTCTGACTCATGCCTTTATTGGTTTAACCCTTCGTAATGGTCCAAATAGACTAATTTAGGGATTTTATTACAAGGAAAGAAAAAATAGAAACAGCAAGAGCCACTTTATCATTAAGTTGAGTTCATTCTTATTATTATTCTTTCCTTCTCAGCTGTCACCAACATTCGCAGATACAACAACCATAAGTTGTTGATGGATTAAGTAAACATACTACACTTAAAAGGCGGCGACGTCCGATTGGACATGTACACTCGCATTCTTCCTTTCTCTTACACGGTTGGTATCCTACGTCTGAAATAGGATTTGGATTAGGAATAGAAGTCTCAGTCATCTCTGCATCATACAAAAGAATAATTTTGTTTTTTAGTATGCTATGAAGTATGTAAGAACCACCCATCTTGCATTTTTAAAGTTAGCTTAATATATATTTGTCTGCTTATCAACTACATATACATTGTTGAAATGTAGTTGATAAGTCTTATTTATGCAAAAAAGAAAAAGAAAAAAAACGGCTACTAGTTTTACAACTTTATATACAAGCGATGGTTCACAAAAGAAAGAGAGAGGTTACCGATGCATCGAGCAAAGAGAACAAGGGAAAGAAAAAAGACAATGGGAATAGATAACTTGGATATTGCCATGATTCTATTTGTCTACTAATCCAACAAGTCAATGATTTTTATTATATGTTTGACAAAAGTGACTAAGAATATGCATATTGACGGTGATGATGGTATTAAAGATCAATAATAATGAAGGTAATATAGCCCAACAATTATATCTGACAAAACAGTTTTTCTTATTAGATTCATTAATTTCGTTTATTTAACATGTTTTTTTTTTTTTTTGAGGTAGAAGAGGTCAAAATTTTATTGAAACTATTAAGGATTACAAAAGACAACTATCAGCTGCAATTGCAGCTATTAAGAAAGAAGGAGTTGAAAAGTAAAAACATTCCTGAGCTAGGGAGCTTGCATATGCAGCCATCAAATGTGCAGCCTTATTGGCACTTCTTCTGGTGTGAGTGATCCTTAGATTGGTATGGAGTTCAAGCATCGATCCCACATCTTCACAAATTCGTCCCAATACCGATGTATTAGCCACTATTGACTTATTAAGTTGACCTTGAACCAATATAGAGTCTGTTTCTAAAATTGCAGGTAGTAAGGCTTGGTCCACTATTGGTTTATTTAACATGCTGACTTGACTGTTAAAATTGAAGTATTTGTTTTTTTTCAGTCGGATGGAAAATTTAATTAGAGGATAACTGTTAAAATTCATTAGGATCATCTAAGAAATTAATAATGCCAGGTGAATTAGCTTTTTTAGCATTACAATAATGAAGGTAATAAAGACCAACAATCATACTTGACAAAACAGTTCTTCGTATCAAATTCATTTGTTTATTGGTCATGTTTACTTGACTATTAAAATCGAAGTATTTAATTTCGTGTTAACTGTTAAAATCTGTTACAATCATTTAAGAAAGGAATAATGCATGAGGTGGTAGCGTGGCGGATGCCGGCATTTGAATATCAATTTGGAGACTCAACTCCAATTAGGGGCCAAATCCAGCTTGGGTGCAAAAATTGATTGGGCTATGGGTGTCTAAAACTAAAAAGAGTGATTTGTGCACTTGCGCTCTTTTGTGGGCCAAGCCAATGACCTCAGGTTCTTTAGGATTTTGCATTTGAGATCCTGTAGGATTGATCCAGCCAATCCTCCTTCTGTTCTTTATGTTTGTAGTGAGTCTATGTATTCTGTTTATGTTTCAAAAATTACCAGGGTTGCTTGTAATTAGTGAGGGATCAAGGTTAATGAGTGGACCTATCCTATATATCACCACAACTTCTTGATCTGTCTATAAATGGCAGCGAAAAGATATATAATGACCACTTTGACTTCAGTATCAATGAAATATGTGATTATTTCTTAAAAAAAAAAAAAAAGGAAAAAAATGCAAACCATGCCCGACCTTTGACCTATTAGTAATTTTGGTATGTTAGGTTTAAAAAATATCACATAGGTACCTGATGTTCTTATCCCGACCCAACATAAGTACATGAAACCATTAACTCTGATACAACGTCAGACAGGTGGCATATATTGAAGGGTAATTTCGTCTTTTCATATTTAATTTTTTTTTTCTTTCTAAATTATAAGCTTGCTGAATTTTTTTTTTTTTCCTTTTCTTTGCTGCCTTTTATACTCTCCTCAACTGAGCTCAAAATCAGACGTTCTATCAGGGAATTCAAGCTTTGAATTTGGTGGTCTAACTGAGGATTATGAAGTTTGTTGACATGTTTGTGCTAAAGTCACAAGATCACAAACAAATTCCTCTAGGCTTCGAATGCTCTTTGGAGCTTCATCTAAGTTTCTAGATGCTTGCTCTAATGCAGCAATGACACCTGCCATGCTTGAAATTATATGTGTTGCAGAAGAAATGACTTGCAAAGCATCCATTACTAAAAGCATTATCTACAATGTTGGACAAGTATTTGTGACTAATTCAATACACATTCTCATAAAAGTATTCAAATTGGTCTTTGGGATATTGACTTCAATCCCAATGGACCACTGAAATGGGATATTGGCATATATCAGAGAAACACCATACTGGATTCATCAAATGGAACGTTGTCATTCTGAACATCAGCGAGCTATTATGAGGAGCTATACCAATGGCCAATCGAGGGTTCACGGCCATCGGCCATGGGAGGTGGTGTGTGTTCTCCAATTTCACAGCCTTGGTGAGCCTTCGAGGTATCGAACCCTTACCCACCTCACTACAAACTCAAGTCACTTAACACTAAACCGCAGACTAGCTTGCGATAAGTTATGCAAAACTGTATATCTATACTTAATTGAGAATCATAAAAATTAAAAAGTCTTTCACGCTTCTACTTCTCCTAGAAGCAACTGTCTCTCAATCTCTATCTTCTTCCTCCTCCGTTTTCTGCTATTTCTTTCTCCGATCCCTTTCTGTTCATTTCTTTTCTGACTTCTATTCTTCTTCCATTCTTTAGCTTCTTCATCCATTTTCTCATTGTTTTCCTTACTCATTCTTCTACTTCTCCTTTTACCCCCTAGATTTATTACAAGGAAAATGATTTGTGGCCTCAATCAGACCTAAGATTTATGGCCTCAATATTAGATGTCATGTCATGTCACCTACACACATCACTTATTTGTCAAATCATGTCATGTAATTCTTGAGAAAAATATCATTTTAGCCTTCCAAAATCTAATGACTCTAAGTTATTTTGATTTTTTCTAAAAGAAAAAATTATTTTGTCTTTTTTTTTCTTTTCATTACACTCATGCTTAGATTTAAATAACAATGTCAAGAATAGAAAAAATTTCATATAATTCAATCAATAGATTTGCACATACATTTGATCAATAGATTTGCATAACACATGTATATGAGTTCAACCTTTGTTGCGTTTATGTAAATTTTGAAAATATAATGTGAAAAATACATAGTTATATCATTATATATGTTCTTATATTCATTCTTTTCTCTTTATGTTGCTAAGGTTTAAACATTATATTTTAGTTTATTATTTTCTGTTTGTTTATTTTCCTTATATTTAGATTGTAGATGATAATTAATGAATGCTACTACCATGAAATTTCTTTTCTTACCTCTTAATTTAGACATATGTATTTTCCAAATTCAATTTGTTAATGCTATTTTTTTGGATGAAATTAATCAATAAAGTTATTGCCTATTTCTTGACACCTAATTCAATATATTTATGCTATTTGGAAAGAAAAATTATAGGAAAGAATTTAAATAAATGAAGAAAAATATTGGTTAAAGAATTTGTAGACATATCTCTTAAATAGTTAAATTAATACATAATTAATAGCAGATTTTTTTTTCGTCACCTAATTAAATTCATTAATGTAATTGATTCACTCCTAACATCTAAAAAGAAATATAAAAGGGTAAAGTTGGTGTTGCAATAGTATGATGTGGCAAGATATATTATGTAAAATTGAAAATAAAATTAGTATTTGCTTACATGGCATGACACCTAGAATTTGAGGCCATAAATCTTAGGCCTCATTGAGGCCCTATATCATTGCCCTTATTAAAAGTCAAATCTACAACTAAATTTATAGATCTAGAAGAGAAAGGCTGCCGTTCTTACTAGTTGCCGTCGTTGCAAAAAATTATGATCGACAAACCGAAACCAAGCAACAACATTGGTGTACTAATTTATCGATATCGGCAACTGTTGCAAAAATCTCAATACCCATGAGTTTCTGTTCGATAGTGGTATTGTCTCCCAAAAGCTTTTGGTTATTGTAACTGAGCTAACCCTAGCGCATGTGGTATGGAACTTGGTGCCTTAGTTTGGGCCATGACTATGTCCACAAACTCTTGGGCCCATATTTGGGATCCGAGAGGTTTCCTACATCAAAAGTTGGGTTTTTTGGTTCGTCTACAATTTTCGTGCAAGATTGGTTTTTGAGTTGGTTTCAGAGTCTTCCCTAGTAACGTCATGTTATTGGTTGCTTTAAGCTTAAAACTTATGGTAAAGTTACGTTAGATTATTTTAAGGTTTTTTAGTCATGGCTCACTCTTGTAAAGTTGCCAAATGTGTGGAGGTACTGTTGCTGAAGACCAAGGACGGTCCGGCACAGCTAGCACACTGGATGAGTTGCGGGTTAGTGACAAAAGGTAAGCCAATGAAAATCAAAAACGTCAAATCATGATGTCGTTTTCGTTTGATACGCAGAAATGGCAAAAAGGCGTTTGCCCCTTCCCTGTAAACCCTCTGCAGAAATGGCCTGAAATAGAAAATCTGCGTTTTCCCTTCAGCTAGCTTTAATCGTTTTACTGGCTTCATTTACTGCAGCTCTCCTGCTCTCCTTCGTTTTCCTACCTACATTTGTCTGTCTCTTTCAATTTTACCTTTTTATTTACCTATAATTATGTTGTATTGTTAGACTAGACTTTGACATAATATTATGATTCATGTCTAAACGTCGAATTTTTTAACAGTCAGAAAACAATTTACTACAAAAACTTGAATAATTCAACTTCATATTCTTTTTTTTTCCCCCCAAAACATACTATATTTTCACATTTTTTTGGGACTTGGGTTTTACTCTCTTTGGTTTTCAATGGAACGTATATTCAATATAAGATTGTTAGATTGAGACCCGTTACAATAAGCTGGTTAGTCATATATATATTTCACAGGCAAGTACTTCCAGACCGAGTTGTAGATGAGCAAAATGGAAAAAACAGCCAGACTAGAAGAATATATATGAATAATTAATTGCTGAGTTGCAATAATTACTCATGTTGAAGGAATGAAGGTCCTCATTGGAGATTTAATTAGTACAGGTTAACACTAACATGCCAGTAAAGTGATCTCTTAACTAACGGGTCGATCTGGAAAAAATATATGAAGAGCTGACCTCTTTAGATTAAAAAAAAAGGGAATAAAAAAAGCTTTGACCTTTTTCCATATTCCCCAATATATCTATATAAATTCTATTGCCAGCTTGGTGGTATTTGGTAAGAACACTATGAACCGGTTGCACATATATTGTACGTACTCAGTACTCTAAACCCCAGAGGTCTATGTCCTGTCCTACAGTCCAACACACAGCCCCAGCTCACTATATAATACTAGAGTGTGATTACAAATTTTCCGTATATCACCCCAAATAATGAAATATTTTTTTGTTTTTGTTTTTTAGTTACGATGCTAAAAAGTAAAATGAAAAGAAAAGAAACATATAATATTTTTATTTTGAATACAAAGAAACATATAATATTATTTTATAGGGAGTAGGCACATCCCCCTATAATATTATTTTATAGGGAAAATTTTGGTAAGTGTACCTCAAGTTTGGCTCATTATGAACTTTTGTATATGAAGTTTCAAAATATAAACTTTAGTATATCAAATTGTAAGCCCGACCCAGTATATGTATACGACGATAATGACGTCGTAGTTTGTATGACATGTGTCATATTTTGAGGGGTAAAATAGTCTCTCTCTTTCTCTGCCTCACTTCACTTCGTTGATTTTGCCTCTTAAATCTCATGCTCTTTTGCTCATAACCACCACCACCCCTGTCGACGCCTCCACCCCCAACCTTATCACCTGTCCACTCTGACTTCGCCCTCTTCTTCTTGACCTAGTCACACTCCTTCCTCGGCAGCTGCTCTCTCCAACTCAACCTCTTCTACCACGCCTTCGACTCTCCCCCACTTTCTTCTTCCTCCCCTTCTTTCTAACTCAACATCACGTTTTCTGTATGGGCGCGAGAGATTGAGCTAACCTCGATTGCCAGAGAAGTGGAGGAAGAGTGGAAGGTTTGAATAAGGGCGAGAGGGAGCTAGATATTGCAGTTCTCCATGAGTTTTGAATCGGATTACCGCGGGGGAAAAAACCCTATTGATTGGGCGGTAGCGGAGGACGCTGAGGTCGCCCCCAGTGTAGTAAGAAACAACCTATTCCAAATACTCGTCGCATTCGAAGGACCTGAGGAGGGACGACAAAACTGGGTGCAGATTTTGGGTCGTGGACCAACAGTGATTGGTGGTGAGGATGGAGTTAGGATTAGAATTGGGTTGACTTTGGTGGGTGTGGATTTGGAAGGTGGAGGTCATGACCATGGAAGAGAGAAAGGGATGGGTTTGGAAGTTGGATGAGATGTGGTGGTCGTGGCCATGGAGGAGAGAAAGGGGATGGGTCTGTGTACATAGACAGAGACAGAGACAGAGAGTGAGAGAGATTGAGGAAACTGAAAGTAATATATTACACTTTGACAAATGAATAATGACATAAGGGTTAACACCGTTATTGACATCGTGTACATATATGGGGTCGGGTTTGCAATTTGATGTACAAAAGTTTATGTTTTGGAACTTAATGTACCAAAATTCATAGTGAGCCTAACTTCATGCACTATTCCCTATTCTATATAATTCTTTTTGATTGTAGGATCTCAAATGATCTTTTGCACATATGCCTGATGACTTGTAGAGAGCAGAATAGGTCAGGTGGTTAATGTGAATTTGTTTTACGTACATACACTTTGGTACGTATAAAATTTGGAGAGCAGTATATGAACTATTGACCATTAAGAATTAAGGTACTTAAAGTTTACAAACTGTCACATTAGTACATGACTTTACAAACCCGACACACTTTTGGTACATGGCGTCTAAACATCGTTAATTCTATATTTTATTTATTTTTTAAAGGGTTATTTAGGTAATTTAGCTCTCTCTCTCTCTCTCTCTCTCTCTCTCTCTCTCTCTCTCTCTCTCTCTCTCTCTCTCTCTCTCTCTCTCTCTCTCTCTCTCTCTCGGCTTAGCACATTGCATTGCATCTCCTGAGCTTGAATTGAACCAAAAACCCATCTCCTCAACATTTTCATCTTCCTGCTTATCAAAGGAACTAGAAGCGGTAACCAAACAAGCATCCTTATCACTTGCCTTTTGGGATTCAAAAGAATCACTTGTCCTAAGACTCAACCCATCATTTCCTTCAGCATTGCTATTTCCTAGGCCAAGAATCAACTCCCAGGGCCAATTCGGGTATTGGAGGAATCGAGGCCTCGGAGAAAGGTAATTTGTAACTGGGTTATAAGGCCTTGAAGACAAATTATCTAAAACAACATTGTTTTAATCACAAAGGGATTTAGAAATCGGAGGGGGTATTGGAAAAATCCTCTTAAAGAAATTACCTTTGCGGATATAGTTGGGGATATGTAGTGTTTTTCATCTATTTCTTAGGGTCAAAGAAATTGGGGCTTCCCAATTGCTGATAGTAGTGTTCGTTTTCATCTACATAATCCACAAAAACAGTTGAGAATCATAAAAATTAAAAAGTATTTCTCGTCTTCTACTTCTCCCAGAAGAAACTCTCTCTTCTGACTTCTATTCTTCTTCCATTCTTTTGCTTCTCCATCCATTTTCTCATTGTTTTGCTTATTCATTCTTCTACTTCTCTTTTTACCCCTAGATATGAATTAAAAATCGAATCTACAACTAAATTTATAGATCTGGAAGAGAAAGGCCGCCGTTCTTCCTCGTTGCCGCCAATGTTGAAATTTTTGATCGACAAACTGAAACAGAGCCTCAACGTTGGTGTACCGATTTACCAGTATCGACAACGGTTGCAAAAATCTCAATACCAATGAGTTTCAGTTCGGTAGCGGTATTGTCCCCAAAAGCTTGGTTTCTGTAACCGAGTCAGCCCTAGTGCATGTGGTATGGAATTTGGTGCCTTGGTCTGGGCCATGACTATATGTCCACACACTCTCAGGCCCATGATTGGGATTTGAGAGGATTCTACATCAAAAGGTTTGTTTTCTGGTTCGTCTAGATTGATTTTTGAGTTGGTTTCAGAGTCTTCCCTAGTAGCGTCAGGTTACTAGTTACTTTAAGCTTAAACTCATGGTAAAGTTACGTTAGATTACTTTAAGATTTTCTAGTCATGGCTCAATCGCGAAACGTAGAACATAAGGTTGAGAATCAAGTAGATTTTGATTGATTTGGGTTTTGGTTGATTAATAATTTGAAAAGAATAGGCGGGCATCACTTGATTACATAAACAAAGAGAAGAGTAAAGAATATCGTAGTTGGGGAGTTGGCTGCCACTTGATTACAGAAAGAAAGAAAAGAAGGAAGATACTGAAAGAAAAAGAAGAAGCAGAGATAGAAAGAGATGAGGAAGCGATATGTTCGCTATTTTATTTTGATAAAAATTAATTATACAAGTCAAAATAAAATAAGCAAAAACAAAATAAATAGAATGCAATATATTAAAATAACATACAATTATAAAATATTAGTTGGAGTAAGATTAGCAAAAAAATGGAGATTGTCTTGTCACATGTGAAATTTGAATTCATCTCCATTGGACTCTAAAGCTGCCGAACATAACTTCGCTGTGTGTGGAGGTACTGTTATTGAAGACCAAGGGCGGTCAGGCACAGCTAGCACAGTAGATGAGTTGTCGATTAGTGACAAAAGGTAAAGCCAATGAAAATCAAAAACGTCCAATCAGGACGTCGTTTTCGTTTGATTCGCAGAAATGGCTAAAAGGCGTTTCCCCAGGGCCCTGTAAATCATCCGCAGAAATGGCCTAAAATAGAAAATCTGCTTTTTCCCTTCAGCGAGCTTTAATCGTTTTACTGGCTTCATTTACTGCAACTCTGCTGCTCTCCTTCTTTTTCCTACCTACATTTGTTTTCCTTTTTCAATTTTACCTTTTTATTTACAGGACTCTCCGTTGAAAAGTTGACTGCAAGGGTCTGTGGTTATGTTGTATACTTGTATTCTTGGACTGCGACTTTGACATAATATTATGATTCATGTCTAAACGTCGAACTTTTCCCTATTGTAAAAGATTCATTTATTTATTAAAAAGTAAGTACAGGAATTACACTTTCTGATCATGTAATCTTAGCTTTTGATTAAAACTTGAACAATTCATCTTCATATTCTTTATTTTTTCCCAAAGCATACTATATTTTCATATTTGTTTGAGACTTGAGTTTTACTCTCTTTGGTTCTCGATGGAACATATATTCAATATAAGACTGTTAGCTTGGGACCCGTTACAATAAACTGGTCATTAGTCATATATATATATATATATATATATATATATATACAGATCCTATCTAGAGCGGAGCTCCACTTTGAAAATTAACGTGTGAAGTTCGAGTTTTCGGTAACTTTTCGATCGCATATCCACATCTCGACTGTTCAGTTTTTAGGTACTAGTGTATAGATCGTCTCTGAAAATTTTCAGCCAAAATGATGATCGTTAAGGCATTGATAAGTGCCTTAAAGCTAGTACGGTTCAGGTTGACAGATTCAGTCCGTCCATTGGTTTAAATGAGTTAGATGCCTTAATGATCATCAATTTGGCTGAAAATTTGCAAAGATGATCTATACAGTAGTACCTAAAAACTGAACGGTTGAGATGTGGATATGCGACTGAAAAGTGACTGAAAACTCGAACTTCACACGTTAATTTCAAAGCGAAGCTCCGCTCTGGATTGGATCTGTATATATATATATATATATATATTATATATATATTTCACACGTAAGTACTTCCAAATCGAGTTGTAGATGAGCAAAATGGAAAACACAGCCAGACTAGAAGAATATATATGAATAATTAATTGCTGAGTTGCAATAATTACGTTTAAATGAAGAGTGGTAGCATTTTTCTCATGTTGAAGGTCCTCATTGGAGATTTAGTGCAGGTTAACAGTAACATACCGGTAAAGTGATCTCTTAACTAAGGGTATGCATCTCTGGGAAAAATATAGCACATGAAGAGCTGTCCTCTTTAGATTAAAAAAAAAGATGAAAGAAAAAAGCTTTGGCCTTTTTCCATATTCATTCTATTGCCAGCTTGGTAGTATTTGGTAAGAACACTATGAACAGGTTGCACATTCATGGCTGCAGGTAGCGCTTCTTGTGATATTAAGAAGCACATAGCCACAAACTATGATGCTGCCTTGCGCGCTTTAAAATAGAAACACTGAAAAGTAGTAGTTGGTCTAAAGCCAAGTATTTACGAAACTTTTTTAATGCTGCTGCTTAGATCAAACCGAACGAGTCGTCATCGAGTTCAGCTCCGAAACATGGCGAGTACAAACCCATTTGACTCAATTGAGGATAAGAGCCTGACATCGTCACGCCTTGGACTCTCACCCGGAGCCAAATTTGAGGTGTGACCGTGTGAGTGATACGTACAAAAGCAGTATAAAGCTTTTCTTTCTAGCCTTGTCTAATCCATTTCCGACTCAATAAATTCCTATTACTTCTTTGCAAGAGATATCAGAGATGAGTGTGTGAGTAAAACCACGCACTAAATCAGTAGACTTTGTAATTTGCTAGTGAAACCATGCAGTTTTATACATATCATAATTATGTTTTCAGACTAAAAATAAAAATGAAAAATAAGATGTTTCACTACAAATGAATCTTATAATCTCATAGAATTTTAAAGATTAAAAAACCCACTAATCTCGATCGACAATATCGATCATAAAACTAGCCTTCTAATATCAACTTTCTAAAAATAACATTTCTATCTAACTCAAACCTTAATAAATAGAAAGATAGCATCAAAACATATCCGTGACCTTTCACAAATCCTAAATTAGTGCTATAAATCAAAAATTATAATCCGCCCAAAATTTTAAACACAGAGATGCTACTTGTAAAACGTAGGGAGAAAAGCTCTCACGGAAAATGGTACGGAAATATGGATATTGGCTGAGTTCATATTTACATGGAGAAATCTGCCACATGTCAATCGAGGGGTGGTGGCTTTGGTGTCGCATGTACGTCCACTTCTTAATCAATCACTAACATGCTCATGCTACTTGGTCTCCAAGCTAAGTCAACTAACCAATAATAAGACTCTACGTCGCTATAAATTAAATTCCCTCTTGCCTAAAAAAAAATCACATAACTCGGATTAAATTTACCATAGTCCTGCGACCTATACTTTCTAATTCCTTCATAAAAAAAATAAAAAAAATTTGAGCAATAAAAAAATTTAGGAATCTTTAGGACATGAGAATGGTTAACCTGTTCTGGATATAGAAAGTTTTCTACTATTGTAAAGTAAAGCTCATAATTATTGTAATTTTTTTTTCTTTGTACAAATAAATAACATCTTGTTTTAAGTACTTCAGTGTCTCTTTCTTGCTGCTCAAGTTGAAGACTGCTAGTGCAATGCAGAATTTGGATCGTAGGATTTTCTAGAAATCTATGGGTTATGTGTTAGAACAGTCTCACTCAACAAAAAGAAAAAAGAAACTATCTATAACACACAAGAATTTGTTGGCTATGTATATGTTACCTCAAATTCAACTAAAAGAAATCCTGGCATCACATTATGTGCCACAATCTTATAGTAGAATATTGTACATCAAATTTTGAGTTTAAGAAAAATAACGTACGTCTACCTCCTCTGCTATCAATTTCTACGAAATTAATTCTCCTAACCAGAACTGATCCAGTCTTCCTATTGTGGTTTGATTTAACCGTGGGCAGCATATTCGACTTCGGTACATCAGTCAAAATAAATACCAGATTGGTTTTCTCCTCTACCATCTCTTGGAATTTTTGAAAAAGCTTTGCAACCTTGGATGGAGAATAAATATTCAATATTTGTAAAACAGAAATTGCCATACAAATGATACAATAATGAATAGAGGGAGGGTAAAACCCAGTCCTTTTACCATCTTGCGCTGTCAACACCTTGGTTTTACTTTGTCCTCACTTTCTCTCACAATATAAAGGTATCATCTTTTTTAGGGCCGTTGATTAAAAGCCAATAATCAACGGTTGTGATAGGCTGAGTGCATGGTAGCAATGTAAGAATTGTCGTCTCTTCCTAAGCCCTTCCTGAACCCTTCCTTCATTATTGTCAAAAAACGGGGGAGAGAGAGACACACACACCAGAAGAGAGAGAGAGATAGATCTTGTTTTTTTTTTGGGTGGGGGGGGGGGTGGTGTGTTTCGGAGAAGAGAGAGACTAGCTTAGTAGAAGAGAGATATAGGGTTTCAAAGAAGAAATGATTCATGGTTCGTATACTTTTTTCTCACTGCATTTCTTTATTTCCATAAGCGTTCCATTTTCATGTGGTTTTGGTGATTATGGTAGGAGAAGCAAACAACAACTCGTTGAAAGCTTATTTCGTAGACCCAGTAAACTTGCCTTCTTTCATGTGTGTCCACAAACCCACCCAGGAGGAGGAGTTGGAACATAGATCTTTTCTGATGATGATTCTGGTATATAGGCAATGTCATAGGGAATCCTATTTGGCAAAACTGAACACCTCTTGTCCCTGGCCAATTTATACTTGGCGGCAAGAACCTTGTCCTTCGGGCATTCATATGCGCGGTGCTGTTTCACACTGTTACAAATGTTACAATACTTGGCCTTAAGCATTGCTCTGCTCCCACCACAAGAGGTACAAACCCACTTATCCTCATTAAATTCACTACCACATCCACAAATTATTTGATAGCCAGAGTCAAAAGTTGCACCCTGTGGGATATGGTCAAAGTAAGGGCAATAACTATGGTGGTGAACCTTATAACAAATATGACAAGGCGCGTAAGGGCAAAAAGAATAAGGTGGGTGCTCCTTAGAACACTCATTGCAAGGCACTGCTTTGTCCATAGAAGCATCTCCACCAGTCACTGGTTTTCTGAACTTGGACCTGAAGTCGACAGGAGTATAGGTATAGGTGCCTGCTTGTTTGCAGTACTGATGTTAGATACCCATAAAAGATAAGACAATAAGAATCTATGGTAGTCACAACTGAATTCCCTTTTCACAACTTAGACGCTTGTATAGCTTTGTGAAACATTATACTAATTAATTAAGTACTGGGATATCACTTTAAATCTAGCTTTACCAAACGTTACATAAATACTGGGAACTCATTCGAGTATAGGTTTGTAAAAGATTAAGCCAATTACACAAACACCAGGATGTAATAGGAGCTAAAAAGCACAAAGTAGAGAAAGCAATCTCTAAGTTATTAACCAAAACAAAAGTAGAATTCAATAGTAAAAGCTTGGGGGGGTGGTAAACAGGAAGCAGGGTTTTCTTCTATGATCCACACAGGGAGAAACAAAAAAGACAAATTTCAGATCTCTCTCAAAAACTAACAAAAATACAATATAGCGGCAATATTTTCACAATAATTTTAACACAGGGAACAACTTAATTAACTAAACGGGAACAACTTAAGCAGAAAACCCCAATACCTAAGGGAAAACCTGAACCAGTGGATCCTCCGCAACCTTTTCGATTGCTGGTTTTAGAACTAGGTGCCCGGGCCCTGGAACTGATCTGTTTCCTTGTATCTGGCAAGAAATTCCAGATTAGTACAAGGAAGATTAGTGAGCAACAAGAACTTTGAAACAGTTTGCGAACTCCAAAATAAAAAATAAAGGATAGAATATATCTTCTTTCAAATCAAAGAAAAATTGAACGAAATTCTGAGAAGCAAAATTCATACCGGGAGAAGAGGCGCCGAGAGTCTCAAAGAAGATGGCTAGGTTTCTTACGCCTTTTGAAACAGTTTCATCTCCCTGGCAGATCTCATCCATACAGCTTGCGTCGGGTCCAGCCATACCTAGGGTTCGATTCAATGAGAGCGTGAAAGAACAATGACAGGTTTCTTCCGCCTTTTATTTCGATAGATCGCAGTGGGTCGGGTCAAGTCACACGGGTTTGGCCTGGTTTGTCATAAGGATTTTGAATTGTGGATCCATTGATTGTAAGCCTTATGGATCGTTGACCCACGATGACAAAAAAATCTCAAACTCTCTAAAACAATTCATTAATCTCTAGAATATGGTGTCTTAATCAACCGCTAAAAACTCAAAAATAAAGTTATCACTCACTCAGTTCGAATCAGTTATACATGTTTCAAATTTCAAAACCAAAGTTTTCGGTTTCAAATCGGTTTTGGTTGAAATTGGTTTCAAATCGGTTTCGGTATTGAAATTAAGCTAACAATTACATACCAAATTTTTCGATGTTTAATCAAGTGCACCAAATTTGGTATTTTGATTCCCAGTATTACCCACTTGACAAATTATTCTTTGTAATATAATTTACAATAAACAATACCATATTTTTTTAATTTTATAAACTCCTGTAAACTTTGTATTTGTGTACTCATTAAAACTTTTTTTACATATGTCATCATTTAGCCATTTTCAATCAAATTAGTTATTTAACCATCTTTTACCGTGTCACTTAAAATACATGTACTATTAATGTTTATATTTCTTAATATACATGTATGTGCGTATTTTTTTAATAATACTAGGGTTATCCAGGGTGGATCATCCTTACGCCACTATTATTAATAGTAATATTTTACCGCATCGGGGGATGTAATATGTGTATCCTGAGCAAGTCTAGTTGCATTACAATTGTCCTCATAATACCAATTTTTATAGCAAACTACACATAAGTCCTTGACAAAAAATGGATTCACAAATACATCCATACAAGTTGATTTCAAGTTTATAAGGACAAAACTTTACAAGTTGTTATTATATTGTCATGTGTCAATAATACATTTACAATTCTAACCTTCACACATGAATAACAAAATACTAATTATTTTCTTTAATTCAAACTCTTTTTTATTCAAATAGAGATAAAGAAACCATGTGAGACAAAAAAAAAAACAGAGAAACAACATTTGACAATTGTCCAATCTTGCTACTGCACTCATATTCGTTTAATTTTGATACTGCACTAGTGCTCGTCCAGTTCTGCTACTACATTCACTGCACTCATCTAATTTTTCAGCCACTTCATTCATATTTGTCCAGTTCTGCTACTACAATTGTACTCGTACTTGTCCAGTTCTGCTACTGTACTCGTAATCGTCCAGTTTTTGCTATTGCTCTGCAACTTAGGGATGAAGGACAAATTTTTGCTACCCTATTGCTACTGCTTGAAGATAAAAAAAAGTATTGAAAGTCAAGTGTTACTGCTTGAGATGGAAAGTAGATGAAGGTTAGCTATGCTACTGCTATTGCTGGTGCTACTGATTTTATTGAAAAAAAATTGATCAATAGCGTATAATGTGACCTTGAAAGTGAAAATTTTGGGATCCGACTCCAATCCACCCCCTCAATTTAAACTAGAGCTAATTACATATAAGGCCACTTTTGAATGTTTTTGGAGCCATAAGGCCACCTACTATTTTTTTTTTTCCCTTATAAGGCCACTAGGTGTTAAATTTTAGATATAAAAACCAACATATTTAGGTAAATACCACTAGAGTAAAAAATCAATAATCATTATCTCTCTCCTCTCCGGCAAGGTCTCCAGCGGGTCTCCGACTAACTTCCAGCGAACTCTGGCGAGGTTTTCGGCAGGTCTCCGACCGACTTCTAGCGAACTCCGGCGAGGTTTCCGGCGACCATAAAATCTACTGTCACTAGCAACAAAAGCTACTCTGGTGAAATTTTCGGCAAGCTCCGGCGAGGTCACTAAAAGCTACTGTCACCAGCAACAAAAGCTACTGTCACCAACATCAAAAGCTACTCTGGCGAAATTTCCGACAACCTCCGGCGAGGTCAAATAAAGTTACTCTCAATAACAACAAAAGTAATCACTAACAAAAGCTACGCTCCACAAAACCAAAAGGTATTGTTACCAACACTAAAAGCTATTTCCACAAATAACAAACACTACTGGCACCAACACTAGAAAACTACTCTCACCCATAACAAAAGTCGCTCTCACCGTTACAAAAAACTACTCTCATCAATACTAAAAGCTATAACCAAGCAGAACAAAAACTATTACCACGTAGAATAAAAGCTACACCTAGAGACCGAGAAAGCTATTCTCAGATACTAACAAACCTATAGAAATATAAAGTATACAACAAAAAGAAAAATGCTACTGCAATCGAGAAAAAAAAATCATATTCAATGATGCAAAAAGTATGCAGGGTTCAACAATGATATAATTATGTAAAAAGCTACTTCCATAGTTGTAAAAAGCCACTATCATAGTTGTGAGAATCTATTTCAATAGTTGTATAAAGCTACTGTCAATATTGTAATGCTACTGTCACTTTTCATATGGCCTCCGTTGAAGTTTCTTGTTGTCAAGCTCTACCATACTACACTAACCATAAACATTACTACACTAACCATAAACATTATTTTGCCACTACAGCACCAAGCTTCATTTCAACACTCTTTGGTTGGCCGAATGATCTCTTGGTCAATGGAGGCTTCACTACTCAAATTCACATGATTTTCAGAATCAACCACCGCCAATGCATATGGGAAGAATTCTGCGAGAACAAAAATACAACAAAATAAGCAATTTTTATCAATTAGATAATAAAAAAAAAAGCAATCTAAAAGCTACTGACATAGAAACAAAAAGTTACTATAACACATGTATAAAACTACTAAACTAATAATAAAAAGCTACGAACATATATACTAATGGCAACAAAACCAACTGATTATCCATGTTGATAGTGTAACACAAGTCTCAAATAAGAAAGGTTAGAGATACGAAATCTCAACAAAAGAAAACTGAATTTCTCTACAAAATCTTGATTTTCAATTTGATAAAAGCTACTGGAATTAGCATTCAAAGATACTAACATAAGCATAGAAAGCTACTATCATTGTGTTGGAAAGTCATTTTAATAGTTATAGAGAACTACTGACATAGAGAATGTGGCATGCAGCTTGTTCACAAAATCTTGAATCTTAGTTGCACTCAATATCATGTGCACTCAGTATCATGTGTTCCTGCCAATTAAATCAAGAGCCATTGACAATTCAAATTGTTTGTGTAATGCAATCTTCTAAATTGTTAATAAGCATTTGAAAATGTACAATATGTGAATCGAATCAGAGATGAAGAGTGATACTCACCGCGGGTGTTTGGACCCAAAATGAGCATTTTGGCCTGACAAGGCACGTCTTGGAGAAATTGAGCCAATGTCAGTGGCTCAAGCTATATATATTGTCGATAAGTTCGAAATATATATTTAGAGGCTAAATAAAGTCTACTATGGAAGCATGAAAAGTCAACTTTAGCACATTTTCCTACTTCGGCTAGGAGAAACCGAGCTAAACAAGGAAGGAGGGGCGGCAGACTAACCAAATGAAATCGAAATGAGCTGAAACTTTCCAGATTCATTCTAGACAGCCCAAGGATCATTTCTTATGAAGAGTGCCAGAGCTTTTTTTAGTGGAAGGCCTTCAAACAATTAGTCCAATTTTCTGCAGAAGCAAAACTGGAAAACTGGACCTGTAAGAGGTCCAGCAGCATTTCTGGCCCAACCACATGGAAGAAAGCTCTGAAAATTTGTCAGGATGATCTACACTCATAGTGGAACATTTCATATGAAGAAGTCGAAGGCTTATACTGAAGTCTTGTTGGAGAAATAATTGAAGGAATAAAGGGGCAGAAACTGACCTAAAACCAGCTCAATATTCACATGTTCATGTTTCCTACCCACATGAAGAAAGCTAAATGCTTTTCTTTTTTTCCTTGGATATATTTTTCTACTACAATCTCTTTAATAGATCATCATCACTTCCATGTTTCTGCACCTTCATGCTTTGCTTTCATTTCATCATTTCTCTATCTTTTCCATATTTTACAAATCACTTTCATACTCCACTTTCATTATTTTTCTTCCACTCATCATTTCACTCTTCTTTTTCTTCCCTATATAAACACCTTCTCCTCTCATTCTAAGACACACATTCACATTCAACAACAACATCTCTAAGATGATCTAAGTTCTCTCTAGAGCAAACCTCTCTAAGAGCAACTCCTCTCCTTTTCTTTCTCTTACCGGTGATCACACTCCTAGTCCTAGTCTTCTCAGAAGCCGACTTTCAGTGCCACCAAACTCTCTGTCAACGTACTTCGGTCCTAGTCTCCTCAAGAGCCGATTGTAGTACCATGACGAAACACCAACACCAAGACACATTCCCAACATCATAACATCTCTAAGATGATCTAAGTTCTCTCTAGAGCAAACCTCTCTAAGAGCAACTCCTCTCCTTTTCTTTCTCTTACCGGTGATCACACTCCTAGTCCTAGTCTTCTTGGAAGCCGACTTTCAATGCCACCAAACCCTCTGTTAAAGTGCTTCGATCCTAGTCTCCTTGGGAGCCGATTGTAGTACCACGACCAAACACCAACACCAATACACATTCACAACATCAAAACATCTCTAAGATGATCTAAGTTCTGTCTAGAGCAACCTCTCTAAGAGCAACTCATCTCCTTCTCTTTCTCTTAGCGGTGATCACACTCCTAGTCCTAGTCTTCTCAAAAGCCGACTTTCAGTGCCACCAAACCCTCTGTCAACGTACTTCGGTCCTAGTCTCCTCGGGAGCCGACAGTAGTGCCGCGACCACAACGGTTACGGAACCAGCCAAGCAAGGGTAACGCCCTAGCAACCCAGCCAAGCTAAAGTCACGCTTTAGCAAGATCTCAATACTTCCCGGTGATTTCGCTCTGCTCAATCTGCAATATTGAGTATCGATTGTGTGAACAAGAAAAAGCTCAGCAAAAGTCCTCACCACGAGGCACAAAGAATCCCACGACGAGGTTGGTGCTCTCCTCGTCCACAATTGCTTGAAAAGAAGTCAGGTCAAGGGACACCCCCGACGACCGCACCCGAACGGTGCTGGCACGCCCGAGCAGAAAAGAGACTGTTGACCAGCTGCAAAAAATTCTGGAGCCAAACAGCGGGAAAACAACCAGGTCAGGAATGTTAACTGCTTTGTAAAAGATGTTTTGTGGTTTGCCATGGTTATACCTTTCCTCATAATCCATCGTCGTGTTATCCTATTCAATCAAACACTATCCCAATTATCACTAAAACCCATACAACTGAAACAAGTAAATTATAGAATAGAATAGAATGCCAAAGTGGATAAGTCCAATACCTTACTAACACTCTTCAATTCAATAATAAGTTGGGAGCCATTGACTAGCGAGCACTACCTTATCTTGTAATATAATAATCACAATTAAAATTTGTTCATGCTATACAAATCAAGAAATTCATAAAAATAACCAGAAGAAAATCAATTTGAACACTCAAATACATTGATATATATACACACACACACAAATTGATGCTATCAAAGATATAATCAGATTGCTTACTTCAAATCAGCTCCGGCATAAAACGCCTTGGAACCTTTACTGTGGATCAACTACACATTAGCATATGAATCCTTACTGATAGCCTATGACCACAACTCCAAAAAATTCAAACCAAATCCGCAACAATCAAAGTGTGCGCGAAAGAGAGGACGAGAGAACTCACCAGTGAAATCAAAGAGTCCAACAACGGAGGCGGTTGGGCGATGAACGCCGGAGACCTCGCCAGATACCTTGCACTCAAGCTTGTTAGGTCCGCGAAGCGCCTTGGTTGGCTTTTCGGGGAGAAAAATTGCTGTGAATGGCAGAGCAGGAACAGTGGCGGCGGCCGCATGAGATGTGTCGGAGCTATTGATGCGGAGATCCAGTTCATGCGTCGAAGATCTAGTCACATAATGACATAGTGCGTTAGAGATTCAGTTCCAGTTCTAGTAGGCCAACGTGATCAGTTCCAGCCGCCGACGTGATGGTTGAGAGAGGAAGTATTTCACCGGAGAGAGAGAGAGAGAGAGATAAGCTAAAAGGACAAAATAGTCAAGAATGAAAAAGTTTGATGAAGGAAGTGGCCTTATGAAGACAAAAAAAGTTATGTGGCCCTATGACTAATTAAAGTTTCAAAATGACACTTATAAGTAATTTTCTATTTAAACTAGGGGAAAACTGAACCAACCAACCGAAAAACACCACCCCATCTGTTCCTTGAACTCACCACAAATTAGGGGTGGGCGCAGGTCGGGCCGGCTCGGTTTTAGGCCAAAATCGAGTCTAACCCGGACTTATCGGTTGGGCCAAAATCTGGACCGAGAACCGAGAGAGAATGGGCAGGACTGAAAACTTCGGGTTACCGAATTTTCAATTCGGCCCTATTCCGTGTCTGTTTTAGATGGGCTTTTTTATTTCAAATTTTAATGGGCTTTTTCTTTTTGTAATTGAATGTTTTTAGGGAAAATTTCACAAATAGTACACCAAGTAAAGGCCACTAATAATTCTTATACATAAAGTTCCAAACCAAACATTTCGGTGCACGAAATCTGAAACTCGACCCACTATTAGTACATGACGTCAATTTTTGACACCAAAATGTCCATTATGCCCTTAATTCTTTCTTTTTTTTCAATAATTTTTTTTCCGGCACCAAGTTCATTTTCGTCACCGACGAGGACGCGACCGCTGCAGTCCCTAAGATTGTCCGGATTTTCGACACAGACGAGGACGCGACCGACACCTCCAGCGACGAAGAAGAACAAGACCAACAACAACGACTGACGAAGAGGGTCATGAACGAAGTGAGAATCGAAGAGGAGTCTGAGGCGGTCAGGGTGTTTCTGGCCAAGAATCAGAAGCAAAAGCCGAAGCCTTTACCGAAGGAGAAGAGGAAGTTCCAGGGCGTACGACAACGGCCGTGGGGCAAATGGGCCACCGAGATTCGTGACCCGGTCCGCAAGTCCAGTGTCTGGCTCGGAACGTTTCAGACGGCGGAGGAGGCGGCGATGGTGTACGACAGAGCTGCCATTCAGTTGAGGGGACATAACGCTCTCGCGAATATCATCGCTCCTCCTTCCAAAATTCTCATTCTGGATCACGATTCTTCTTCGAATGAGTCCAGTTCGATCAACAATCTTTCTTGTTCGAATGCGTCCAGTTCGAACTACCATATTGTTGTGATAGATGAGTATGATTCCGGGAAAGAGTGTCAGAACATTCGCTCAACAACCTCTGTTCTCAGTGGTAGTGACAACGAGTGGAGACCTGGGTCGAAGGAGCAGGATGAAACCCATTTCGTTAAAGACTATGGTTACTTTGATGGTGTGATCAGTCCCACTGAAGCTATATTCTTCGGTGTTACAGAGCCGATTCTGTTGGAGGAAATGAACTTGGTGCCGGAAACAATGTTGGTGACTTCAAATTCAAAAACCCAGCTACTAAATTTAGAGCAGAACATGTTCTCGGGTGGAGGAATGGGTGTTCAATTGGAGGGCAAGGGCGGCGTTGGAAGCGAGGGAGTGAGAAGGAAGAAGAAAGAGATAAAAACGAAGGAAAAAAAAATTATTAAAAAAAGAAAGAACTGAGGGCATAATAGACACTTTGGTGTCAAAAATTGACATCGTGTACTGATAGTGGGTTGAGTTTCAGATTTCGTGTACCGAAATGTTTGGTTTGGAACTTTATGTATAAGAATTATTAGTGGCCTTTACTTGATGTACTATTTGCGAAATTTTCTCATGTTTTTATGGGCCTTCACTCTCATATTTTTAATTTTTTTTTTTTTTGAGAATCTCTCATATTTTTAATTCGTATTCTTTTTTTAATTAATATTCTTAACCAATTCCAATTTTTGTCATTATATCTGATGAACATAAAACTCATTTTCTGGGCTTCAAGTTCAAGATCACAGCTTGAAACGCATGAAGGAGTGGCTGTAAACTTTCTTTTCCAGGGCTGGTCTAATTATACGTAGTACATACTGTTAACCAAAAGAAAACAAAACAAAAACAAATACACTAATCTCAGCAAACAATCCAAAATCAAACTCTGAAGCTTAGTACTAATCTCAACAAACATATTGAATTGGGTTAGCCATAATCAAGAGTGCCAAAATTCATAAGAAAAAAAAATAATAGCAACAAGAAAATATCAAAGCTTTAAACACAACTTCTCGGTTCCCAGATCGCATCGAAAAAGAAAAAATTCAAGCTTCATCTCATCCCCTCCAGATCTAAGATTCCATAGCCTGCAATACATAGTTCAAAAATCATAAACCATAATCATAATCATATCTAATATAAACCCAATCTGATCTCAACATAAAAAGAGAAAAAATTGAACTATTAGTCTAATGCCCTACCCAAATCAAATAGAATATTACATACAATGAAAAAGAACACCTGATGGAGAAGATGGAGAGCACCGAGAACGGCAACCTTAACTGGGGGATGGAGTCCGTCGATTTGCCGCGGTGGACGGATCTGATGAAGAACATAGATCGCCTCTAGAGCTGACCTCTTTAGATAAAAAAGAAGACAAAATACTGTATTGTCCTTGAGCTTTTGACCATAAAACACTTCAGTCCCTGACCTTCTAATTTCACATGTTTAGTCCCTGTACTTCAAAATTTCAGACCAATAGGTCCTTACAGTCTAAAAGTCGCGGAAAAATGTCTATTATGCCCTTTTTTTTAAATAAATTTATTCCTTTCTTTTTTTATTTATTCTTTTTTCTTTATTTTTTTTTTCAAACAGAAAGAAAGAAAGGGAAAAAAATAGAAAAAATAAACGGAAAGAAAGAAAGGGAAAAAAATTTCATTTTCCAATTTTTTTTAAATTAATTAAAAAAAAGAACTGAGGGCATAATAGACATTTTACCGCGACTTTTAGATGGCAATGACCTATTGGTCTGAAAATTTGAAGTACAGGGACTAAACATATGAAATTAGAATGTCAGGGACTAGAGTGTTTTATAGTTAAAAACTTGAGGACTAAACAGTATTTAGTCCAAAGAAAAAAGCTTTGGCCTTTTTTCCTATTCCCTAATATATATCTATATAAACAGATTTGCTCATCTAAGAGACAATTTTAAGGATTGTGAGGGACAAATGCATCTCAACCACATGTATTAAATATAAAAGCAGAAATTATAACAATTTAAAACTTTTCAGCCACCAGATTCATTTGTCCCTCACAGTCCCTTAAAAACTATCCCTTAGGTGAGCAGGCCTTTCTATATAAATTCTATTGCCAGCTTGGTAGTATTTGGTAAGAACAATATGAACAAGTTGCACATTTATTGTACATACTTATTACTCTAAAGCCCAATGGTTTATGTCTGTCTTGTCCTACAGTCCTACACACAGCCCTAGCTTACTATATAATAATACTAGGGTATGATTACAAATTTTCTGTATATCACCCCAAATAATGATTTTTTTTTTAATCAAGCCCACGGGGTGAAATAGTATATTCATCACAAGCCAGAATAGGCCGTTACATACCCTTCCGCTGTCATTTAAGGACATAGACAGACAAGAAAGTAGTGGTAGTACCCACAGTGGTACGTAGAAATAGACTCACTCATTATAAATTTCAGATCCACGAGATAACGGAGATCCTACTTTGGTACTACGCTGGAGGGGCTAGAGATCTAGGTTCCTAATACAAGGAATTTATTGAATTTAGATAAAACTAAAAACATAGGGTTGGGCCAAGGGCCTAAACCCTAGCCTAATTGAGAAGCTACTGGACTAGGGTAAAACCCCAGCCCATAAACTCAAAGCATATCCATCAAGCAAAGGTCCACCCAAGGCTCAATAACTTGGTCTGGTCCAGTCCACCTGCCAGCCAAGCTCCATCCCTGTCGCACATACCAGCCAGCCAAGCTCCATCCGCCTCACGTCGCCACAACCAGCACCATCCCGATCCGTGCCCCAAGATCCCCTGCCTGCGACCCAAAACCTCATGGGACACACCACGACCTGCACCACCTCGATCTGCGTCACCACGAGCATACCATCTATGACCCAAAACAACACGAGCCACGTCGCCTCGACCCACAACCGCCACGGAGAAACCCAACCCCAAGCCACCGCAAAACTAGTCAGATCGATGGCGCCGACATCAGGGTTCGATCGCCAGATCTGCTAGCACGGCCACCACCTCTGAATTCCATCCCAGCCAGACCATCCACAAGCCCCGAGCAAATCCCCCATAAGATGCCATTCCATGAGCAATAGCCCATCCAATACCCGTTCGATAGCCAACCTCGTGAGGACGGCGAGGCCAGAAGCCAGCCACAGAACGAGGATGATTTCCCATAACAAAAAACAGGCTTTCAGGGTTTCCGAGAGAGAGAGAGAGAGAGAGAGAGAGAGAGAGAGAGACCTTTGGAAAGAAACCCTTTTTTTTTAATACAAAGAAACATATAATATTATGAAAGTTGGAAGCAGGCACGTACACCCTGCAATATTATTCTAAATAATTCTTTTTTGTTGTAGGATCTCAAATGATCCTCTGCATATATGCATGTAACTTGCAGAGAGCAAAATAGGTCAGGTGGTTAATGTGAATTTGTTTCACACTTTGGTATGAGGAAAAATTTTGAGAACAGTATGTGAATTATTGTCTATTGAGAATTAAGGTACTTAAAGTTTACAAACTATCACATTAGTACATAACTTTACTCATCTACACAATCCACAAAAATATAGTTCTTGATACACAATTCATGACATTTGAAGAAACAAAATAGATTTCTCACTATTGGTTCTTGATATTTCAGTATATTATTACTGGATTTCTAAGGTTTCAGGGAAGTTAACCAAAACCCAATTCAATTCTTGCTGAGAAATCAATGGGTTTTCCTAAAATTTCAGAGTGTGGTATCGGATCCTGCTGGATCTCGACTACACTACAAAAAAGAATTCATTTAGCTTCACCAGTTAGCGTCGGCGTTAGAATGCCGTCGCCATTGATCAAAAATTCGCTACGGCAAATGCGGCGTCGCAAAGAGAAAAATTATTTGCCACGGCATGAGGTCGCCGTCGCATAAATGTGCCTTCAATTGCTACGGCATATTTTTTCCGTCGCTAAATTTCTCTACTTTTAACTACGGTAGGTTCTGCCGTCGTCTATTTTCATTTTATACATTTTTTTTTGTTTTTTTTACTTTTGGGTGAATATTGGTGCCAAAGTTAGACATATCGGCAAAAACTTTGGGTTTATGAGTATTGTTCTTGTTCCCGCTCCCTCCATCTGCTATTTCCCGCTCCCTCCATCCAGTCCCGACAACGAAGTCAACCATAGCAATCCGCGAAGTCGACATCTGCTAGTTCAGGTCCGCCTCCTTCCAATTTTTCTTCCTCCTCCGTTGCTCAGATCCTAAACTCTAATACCCAGAAATCAATCAGATCTGTTTGTCTCTCACTTTGTGGACTGCATCTTGTCGATCTCCACTCTCAAAACAGGTCAGAAGCTCAAAGCTCACTTCTTTTCATGTTTTGGGAGCTAATTAATCAAAACCAAGATTCGATTTGGCTTGGGTTTACTCCAGGGAAGTGGTCTTTTATTTCAACAAATCAAATGAGATATTTGTTTTTCTGGGCTTTGCGCACTAACAAAAATAGTAAATATTTGATTTGTTATGTAACTTTGATTTGCATTGGAATATTTGGATATATAATCTAAATGTCATAAATCGTTCATCATATATCTTGTCCTCTTCTATCTATATATAGATAGAAGAGGATATATATATCTATCTGTTTTTCATGGATTGAGTGATGCTTGAATTTCTTCTATTCATTTTTCTTATCTGTTATTTGTTTAGTTCTCTCCTTTGGGTAATCTAAAGGCCACAATATGATTGGCTTATATTCTCGGCATATGTTATTTGATATGAGCTAACACTGTGGTTATTTATGTAAGAATGAGAGAGCAGAATCAGAGCAGAAGAAAGCAGAAAATCTGATAGCGCAGGTAGAAAAGAGAAAGGTTTGTAGTCTATTTTCTTTTCGAAACTTTGAGATTTGGATGAATAAATCTCTGATATTTCTTGCGCTTTATTGGTAATTGCAGAGAAAAAATGAGAAGCTTCACTCAGAAATAATTGAATTGAAAGACCAGCTCCAAGCCAAACAGGCGGTGAATGAGGATTTTGAAGCCCAGAAGAAGATTAAAGCACTTGAACAAACGTTAAAGGAGAAGGCGCAGGAGCTTACTGATCTGTCAGAATTTTACAATCCACTGATTTTCAAGGAGAGGAGCAATAATGATGAGCTGCAGGGGGCCCATAAAGAGTTAATTGAGGTATGTTCATATTCTAAACATGTTTTCGATATAGTTTATAAACTATTTCCCTACACTATATATTGGAACTAATGCATGATTAAAATCAGAATGCCTTGAATAAGTTACAGTCTCTTGGTCATCTTTGTTGATTCACTATTTTTGATAATCGATTTTGTTGGGAAGAAAGGGGAAGGCATTTTTTGGATATGTAGAGTTTTTCCTTTGGTCTCTGGGACTCCCTTAGCCACAAATAGGATTGTCAAGACACAGACTGCACCATATAGGTAGTATGTTCCTGTAAAGCAGATCAAATTCATGTACATAGTGAATCAGACTTCAGTAGTGAAACAATATAAATCACTTGGACTAATAACTTTGGTTCACACGATTTAGGGCCTGTTTGGGATTTTCTTTAGTAAACTGTTTTTGCTGGAAGCCTTTTTGTTACATGCACATAAAATTTCAATATTTACTTCACAGTAAGTGTGTCCTCTAAAAGCACTTGGACATCCTTCCTTAGGTGCTTCTACCTACCTACCCGAAAAACACTTCTAACTATTTCTGCTAGCTGTCAAAAGAGCTTTTGGCAGGTCTACTGGTGCTAAAAGAAACCACACTTACCTGAGGAACTCCAGTTCATAAGAGAGTTGTAAGTATAGGAAACTACCCAAGCACCAGACCAGTTCACAAACCCACCAAGCTTCCACCCACTCCCTTCACATTAATTGGGAAAATCTGCAGTAGGACACCATTTCATGAATATTCAGTTGGAATTGAACATCTACAGTCAATTAGGTTTGGTAATCTTTTACATTATATATATATACATACATATATATATATATAAATATATATTGGTTTTTTTTTTTTGGAGGAATAGAGGAAATTGTCATATTCCTCCTACATGAAAGTACTGATCAAGGAAGTTTTTTTACATATATACATACATACATATATATATTAGGATTGGTCTGGTTTCTTCTATATTATTACCTTATGCTTAAATCTAATGTAGGTTTTCTAGGCCTTTGAAGGAATTTTTGCCGTAGTTAATTCTTTTTTGCCTCTGGTTTTAGGTACTAGCTGATAAGATAAATCTTCCATGTATGCTGGTCAAAGGTAGCTACTACACGGATACTGATGATGGAGCTGTAAACTTGATTAAAATTGATAGTGGAATTGGAAGGTAATGTCCTCTAACTCTTGATCTCTCTTTATGCATAATTTTCTGGTGAAACTAATTCATTAAGTTTTCTGTTTTACATGTATTCTCTGCATTAATGTTCATTTGATGCCCGTCTAGTTTTAAGCTGATAGGATTTGAATTTACGATCATGTTTAAATGAGGATAATAGAATCAAAGGTACATGCAATTTGTTTTTGCCTTGCTACTACAATTCCATTCCACTACAAGAAAAGATCCCATCTATAGCATTTCACCATAGCATTTTTTTCACAAGTGCTATGTTATATAAGTTGGCTATTATTCAATAGCGTTTGCAATTTTTAAACGCTGTTGAAATAAGGTGCCGCACCAAAAAATGAGAGCGGCAACCAAAAAGAAGCGCCGGGTTTAAATTTAATTAAAAACATTCTCTAGCGGCCAATATACTAAAAGCTTCCGCCAAATGACAATTCCCTTTTAGTTTATTTCTCTAGTAGACCTAAACTAACCATTTCTTCTTTCTCTTAGTCCAGGAATCCTTGAACGACATCCGATTTTGTCTAAAGGAGCGAAAGCTCAACATGGAAGATTTCCAGGAGGTAGATGCAGACATTGATTGAACTGTGGCATTGAGGGACGTAGATTGAAAGGAGGCACAGGCCATAGATGATAAAGGAGAGGATGGGTTTTGAGCACACAACAACTCTCTTCGTGTTCATGACAGGTATGTACCTCTAAACTGCCTTCCACTTTCTCTCTCTATTGCTATTTCTCCGCCTCAGTGTTGCTTTTTTGTACAGATAAGACATGAGGTAATTGAATTCTAGGGTTTATGGGAAGGTTTTTGGGGACATTAATTTCTTTAATCTCTCTAACCATTGAGGTAGTTTATGTGATTTTGATAATGGGTTTTATAAAAAAAAATTACAAATGGTAGAGATCACCTAATGTCATAAGTTGTCTAGGTTGGGGATTGTTGATTGTGTCCTGCTGTTTTGTATTGTTGCTACTTTGTTGCTAATGAATTAGTGTTTCTTAGTCTTGTATGCTGATGTAAATTCTTTTTATTGTTCATTTGCAATTCAAGTGCATCTATTGTTATTTTTTTTTTTTAAATCTTTATTTCTCAAACAGAAAAAAGAGAGAGAATCTCTGAGGGCAAGAAGGGAGGAAAGAACAAAGCGTAAGCACAGACCTGAGCTCTCTTCGATTTCTTAGTATTTGATTTCAATTTCTGACTATTTCCTGCCTTGATTTTGTTTATTTATTTGTGTTTGTATATGTGAACAGAGCAACTTATAAGTGGTCAATCTTAAAGTGGTTTGTTGTTTCCTGTGATAGATGGAATCAATAGACAATGAATCGATACATGAATTCAAAGATAAGCCTTTCTATTTTGGAGATGAAGGCTCAAAAGTTGCAGCCCTGTTTCTACTATTATTCCTTTGTGGTTTATTCTATTTCTATATTGGAGCTGGCAATCTAATGGTTTTCTCCTACAGTGAGTCTCTGTTATCATTTTGGTACTTTTTTAGGATCTTTCTGCAGCTATTTAAGTACTACTACCAATTGCTGTTGTGAACTCAGGAATAATCTTTTTTGGATATTAAAATCCACCCCAAGTTTCTTCCAAAATTTCAAAGGAATACTGTGCTTTTCAATACCTCTTCTATTGGGTATGTCAAGTAATTAAATTGTGTGTTTGGTTGAATCTATCCATTTTGTGACTAAGTCTGCTGCATCATTTCGTTGCCTATTTATGATTTTTATGGATGAGAAAACTGATCAAGATGAAATTGGCCGAAAGCAGAGGAGGCAGAAAACTACAATTAAAACTCTAATTCAGACTGTAAGTAAACAAATGATGGTATGATGCTCAGATTTTATTTTACTGCTATAAATACTGAAATATTGTGCCTACAAATTAAGGCCTACTGTCATGCAAAATGAATCTTAAGCATCACTAAAATCAGTATAACTTTTAAGATTAGCATTACTGTTATTAGTTAATAAGGTGTCATGAACGTGTACAACTTGCATATATCATCAGTTCTGTATACTTTGGTTCTATTTTTGGGAAAGATATATACTGTTGGTTTCTAGTTTTCTACAATGCAATTGGACTATTTTTTTTCTTCAAATACCATAAGTTATGGTCGGTTTTCAATGAAATAAAGGAGAATCACAGAAAATTAATACTCTCTAAACCATTTAATTTTCAATTGCAGATCCGGGACCATCTTCCAAGAGCTGCGATTGTTGGAAGACCAAATGTTGGTAAATCAGCACTATTCAATTGACTTATCTCGTTATTTAGATTGAAATCTAGTCTGCTACTTTCTAATTAGCATTAGTACATCCTCAATGCAGTCTTTGAGTCATCACTTGTTACCGTACATGCCACAAGTAACTACTTCGTGACTGCATCTCTTGATAGTACATGGTGCTTTTACGATTTCTCTTCTGGGTTATGTTTGACACAGGTTATATCTGGCTTAGAAAGATGCCATAAGTTTGATATATATTCCCCTACAAATGCCAACTCAAAAGTTTGTAAAAGTATACTGAGAAGACAAGAGATGGGATATCGCCTTTAGCTCTATCAAAAATCAGTTGGCAGGTTAGTTTTGTCCTTTCTGTTTTTTCACAGTTGTTCTATGATGTTTGAAATTCTTTGTAGTCATACTGGACTGATGCTTGATCTGGTAAGGTAGTACCTAATAGTATAGATAGTAAGAAATGTTATCTCTGAAGAAATTGTTCATCGTTCGATGGCTATGATTATGGAAAATAAGTGCATTTATGTACAAGGGGAAACAAAAGAGCTAGCTATAGTGGGAATGCTGTCAATTGATTGAAACTAGAAGTGTTCAGAGTAGAGAAATTGTCTTCTATGATGTAGTAGACACTTGAACCAAATGATTGAATATCTCTATTGACTCAATAGTTAAGCTATTTAATATAATATTTTTGGATGTGAATCACAGTGGACCGCATAACTTTTGTGTTGTTCTTGTTCTTAGGTTTCCAGATGCCAATGGAGCTTTTCTTTATCCTATGTATGGTCATGGGGAGTTCGCAAGCCTTTTGTAGCCGTGCTGCTATTAAAGGTTGTCTTCAAGTAAGTCTAACTGGAAGTCTCTGCTGCTAGATTTTTTTTTTGTTTTTTGTTTTTACAAAAAGAGTATCTAAATAAATAAATCATAACGCTGCTTATATATGTCTCCTTTGTTTACGTAATATTTTCACCTCTGTCTATCTCCTAGATTTTTTGAATCACTTCACTCTTTTGAGCATTACTTCACACTAAAATTAGTTTTACTAGGACAAATAAATAAAAACGTATACAGGTACGTCACAAACGCTATAGATGCAGAATTTTTCATAGCGTTTTCCGAAAACGCTATGATTGATCCTGTACCTATTATAGCTCGGGCAGACATAGCGTTTACTAAAACGCTATTAAATCCTATCATAGCGTTTTTCAAATGCTATAGATGAGAGTTTATGGTGTAGTGTTCACATTTCCATCAGATTAAGGTGGTTGATGCATGCTTTAAAATTTTCTGAAACTGTTATTGATCTGAGTTAATTTTTTTTCCCAGTTTTGAAGAAAGAAAGGGAAGCTGTGTTTGTGTGCTTCAATGATTTTGTATTATTTGTTATGTGTTTCGTTTCATAATTACAAATGCATGTTATGTGAGTATGGAGTAAGCCAAAATCATCATGTTATGTAACAAATATAATGAGGATAACATTCATGTAGCAGTTCTTAAACATTCCAAGATTCTGAATTCAAACTACGTGTAGTGACAATATCTGATTTGTGCATGTTTCATTTTTCATGTGAATCCGGTTTGATATTTGTATACTTGTGCATTATCTGATAGGTTCAAGATGCAACCAGTGGTCATGAATTTAGAAGGGAGTCCATAGGAGAAGGGGTTCATCCACATTCAACTAGTGATCAAGAAATTGAGCATGCTCCAGTACTCACCAAGCCCCTCTAGTAAATGATAAATAGTATTGTGGTCAAGGATGCTTTTGAACAATATTAAGTTTGGCAACTTTTCCTTTCAGTTATCTAGTATGGTAGGACATTATAATTATGAAAGACTGCAGTTTGGTTAATTTCAGTTTGTACTTGGTAGTGGAATATAACTTGGCACTTATCTTTTGATTATATAATTTCAGTTGTGAGATAGCTATGATTGAAAGAATTATTTTGGTGCTTTATATTGTTTTACGATATCTTGTGATTAAGTGTGTAAAATGACAGAAAAAATTTTGGTTTGAAAAAATTGAGTGGTCAATTGGTTGCGACGGTTATTAGCTGTTGCTAAAGCTTCATATGAAAAATACTTGGGGTGGCGACGGCAATGACGCCGTCGCAATTTTAAAGGGAAAATCAATTTCCCGCTTATTTCTAATAAAATTTGGAGAGAAAATTTATGGAAAAATAAAAAAATATGAAAAAAAAAAGTTTACTGCAGACAACGGCATCTGCCGTAGCAAATAGATTACTTGCGACGGCGTTTTCAGTCGCTACATGCCGTCGCCTAATAAGCGACCAAATCATTGCTACTCTCGTTGCCGTCGCTAAATCCGGTTGCGACGGCGTTTTGCCGTAGCCATGAGCAATGGCGACGCCACCAACGACAACGGTGTAATTGCCGTCGCCTAGCCGTCGCCATTGGTCTTTTGCGACGGCAAACAGACTTTCCGCGACGGCACAAAGCTGTGGCAAAATGAATTCTTTTTTGTAGTGCTAGGACTTAGAGGAGGGAATCCTTGGAGAGGAGGGAATCCTTGGAGAGGAGGAAGAAGACAAGGTGAGAGGGGTCGATGTCAGAGACTTTGGAGGTGATGGAGGAGACGCAGATGGCGACGTACTGGTGTGGCTGTGTGCCACATCGTGATTGGCTTCCTCTATGTCGTCGAATTATTGCTTCCGGCACCATCTCTCTAGTTTTTGACTTTTTGGAAGAGAGCTCTCGTGTACGTAGCAAATTAGGTAATTATGCAATTAATCCCATTGTTGTTATTAAGAGACTGATCTACCCTTAAAAATATGCTAGATGGTATACTCAATAACGGAGTCATTGGTGGTTTGTACCAAATGTCGGGTTTATAAATCCACATACAGTTGTGATAGTTTGTAAACTTTAAGTACCTTAATTCTCAGTGGGCAATAGTTCAAATAGTGTTCTTGAAAAAACAAAGACGTTTTGCTTTCATGGCTGCAAGTTGCGATTCTTGTGATATTAGGAAGCACATAGCCACAAAGTATGATGCTGCTTGTGTGCTTTAAAATAGAAACACTTGTTGATGTCATAATTTGGTTCGACAAATACTTTTGACTTTTTAACCCATTCCACGTGGTACGCGTTGAAATGTCAAAGAGTCCACGTAGGACCCTGACCTTTCAACGCACTTAAACCCTTCATCGAGAAAGAAAAGATAATCCTAAGATAAAAATAACCATGACTAGTAAGATGCCTAACCATGGTATGCCGAGTCTTCAACCTTGGGCCTCCACCTCTTAGGTCTTGGACAGTCACCATGTTATTGACTTGTCACCTTGGACGGCGAGGTCAAAGCATATCGTGACCTCACTGACCTGGCTATTAGAATAGCATAGTCCGAAGGAATCAGGAGCCTCAACCTCTAAGGATCATGACCACGACTTCCAAGCCTAAAGCCTCGACCTTCAAGCTCACACTTGGACGCAGTCAAGGAGACATGGTAGTACACATCAAGGACCAACTCTCACCAACTTTTCCACGTGTCAAGCTCCGACACCCAGTATGGCTCCCTTGTCATGTCCACAGTGATTCGAGGACAAAGGGTGGTTTACGTGACGACACCTGTCACCAACTCTGTCAAATCCATCCGGGAGCGTCAGTAAGCAGAGAGTGGGTACTGACACCCCGATTTTATGGGATTGAGCCCATGCCTTTCCCTTTCCACCTCAACCCTCTTCTCCTATAAATACCTAGCCTTCACAAGGCTGAGGGGGACTTCAACTTTCTCTTCTCTTTGAAAGCTCCGCCAAAATGCATAGCCCTTTTCATAGAGCTCCGCCAACTAGAGGTGGTGGAAGCCCAACACGAGGTGGAGTAAGCCCGACGTGAGGCCATCAGTTCCACCCAAGAAGGGAGCTTGGAAGCCCAACACGAGGTGGAGGAAGCCCAACATCAGGGGAATGAAGTCCGAGACGAGACTATTAGCTTCACCCAACAAGGAGCTTGGAAGCCCAACACGAGGTAGAGGAAGCCCGACATGAGGCCATCAGTTCCACCCAAGAAAGGAGCTCGGAAGCCCAACATCAGGTAAAGGAAGTCCGAGACGAGACTGTCAGCTTCACCCAACAAGGAGCATGGAAGCCTAACACGAGGTGAAGGAAGTCCGAGACCAGACTATCAGCTTCACCCAACAAGGAGCTTGGAAGCCCAACACGAGGTGGAGGAAGCCCGACGTGAGGCCATCAGTTCCACCCAAGAAATGAGCTCGGAAGCCCAACACGAGGTGGAGGAAGCCCAACATCAGGTGAAGGAAGTCCGAGACGAGACTGTCAGCTTCACCCAACAAGGAGCTTGGAAGCCTAACACGAGGTGAAGGAAGTCCGAGACGAGACTATCAGCTTCACCCAACAAGGAGCTTGGAAGCCCAACACGAGGTGGAGGAAGCCCGACGTGAGGCCATCAGTTCCACCCAAGAAATGAGCTCGGAAGCCAAACACGAGGTGGAGGAAGCCCAACATCAGGTGAAGGAAGTCCGAGACGAGACTATCAGCTTCACCCAACAAGGAGCTTGGAAGCCTAACATGAGGTGAAGGAAGTCCGAGACGAGACTATCAGCTTCACCCAACAAGGAGCTTGGAAGCCCAACAAGAGGTGAAAGAAGTCCGAGACGAGACTATCAGCTTCACCCAACAAGGAGCTTGGAAGCCCAACACGAGGTGGAGGAAGCCCGACATGAGGCCATCAGTTCCACCCAAGAAAGGAGCTTGGAACCCCAACATTAGGTGGAGGAAGCCCAACACCAGGTGAAGGAAGTCCGAGACGAGACGATCAGTCTCACCAAACAAGGTAGCTTGGAGGCCCAGGATCAGGTGAAGGAAGCCCGAGGCTATACCTTCAGTCACAAGAGGTGAACGACCAAGGCTAGGCACAGGACTACCAGGGCTACTCACGTAGCCAAACTAATCGAAGGAAAAGATAGGCCCACTTGAAGAAAACAACCCCACCACTTTACACTTGTATTTCAACTGAACCTTCGTTGACTCGTTGATGCCGAAATTGGCACCAACAACAATGAAAAGTAGCAGTTGGTCAAAAGCCAAGTATTTACGAAACCATTTAATACTGCGACTTAGATCAACCCAACGAGTCGGAGACGAAATCCGGCGAGTACAAACCCATTTGACCCAATTGAGGATAAGAGCCTGAGACATTGTCACCCATTGTCAAGCCTTGGACTCCCACATGGAGCCGAATTTGAGGTGTGATTGTGTGAGTGATATGCACAAAAGCAGTATAAAGTTTTTCCTTCTAGCCTTGTCTAATCCCTTTCCGACTCAACAAATTCCTAGTACTTCTTTGCTAGAGATATCAGAGATGGGTGTGTGAGTAAAACCACACGCTAAATGAGTAGACTATGTAATTTGCTAGTGAAACGATACAGTTTTATACATATCATAATTATGTTTTCAGACCAAAAATAAAAATAGAAAATAATGAACCTTATGAAAATAACCGTTCGATCTAACTCAAACCTCAATAAATAGAAACAAGGCATCAAAACATATCCGTAGCTTTTCACAAATCCTAAATTAGAGTTACGGATCAAAAGTTATAATCCTCCGAGAATTCTAGACAGAGAAACTACGTGTTAAATATGGCTGGGTTCATATTTACATGGAGAAATCTGCAACGTGTCAATCAAGGAGTGGTGGCTTTGGTGCCCCATGCACGTCCACTTCTTAATCAAACACCAACATGCTTATGCTACTTGGTCTCCAAGTTAAGTCAGCTAACCAATAATAAGACACCACATCGGGGTATGGATTAAATTCCCTCCTGCCTCCAAAAAATCACATTAATCGGATTAAATTCACTAAATAATACAGCGAACACCTGCGATCTACACTTTCTATTTCCTTCATAGAAAAAATAAATAAAATTTGAGCAATACAATTCAGGATCTCATAGACACGCAGTGAATATAAATCTATTTGACTCTGTTGAGGCTGAGACGAGTCTAATCGTAATCGTCTATCTCGACAGCAACTACGAGCCTTCTTTCATCTGTCCACAAACCCACCCAGGAGGAGGAGTTGGAACATAGATCTTTTCTGATGATGATTTTGGAATACAAACAGTTTCATAGGGAATCCTATTCGGCACAACTGAACGCCTCTTGTCTCTGGCCAATTTATACTTGGCAGCAAGAATCTTGTCCTTCGGGCATTCATATGTGCCGTGCTGTTTCACGCTATTACAAATGGAACAATGCTTGGCCTTAAGCACTGCTCTGTTCCCACCACAAGAGGTACAAACCCACTTATCCTCATTAAATTCATTACCACATCCACAAATTATTTCATAGCCATGGTGAAAAGTTGCACCCTGTGGGACATGGTCTAAGTAAGGGCAATAAGTATGGTGGTGAACCTTATAACAAATATGACAAGGCGCGTAAGGGCGATAAGAATAAGGAGGGTGCTCCTTAGAACACTCATTGCAAGGCACTGCTTTGTACATAGAAGGGCCTCCACCAGCCACTGGTCCTCTGAACTTGGAACTGAAGTCGACAGGAGTATACGTATAGGTGCCTGCATGTTTGCAGTTCTGAAGTTAGATACCCATAAAAGATAAGACAATAAGAATCTATACGCTTGTATAGCTTTGTGTAACATTATACCAATTAATTAAGTACTGGGATATTTAACACAAAATCTAGCTTTACCAAACGTTACATAAATACTGGGAACTCATTCGAGTATAGGTTTGTAAAAGATTAAGCCAATTACACAAACACCAGGTTGTAATAGGAGCTAAAAAGCACATAGTAGAGAAAGCAATCTCAAAGTTATTAAGCAAAGCAAAAGTAGAATTCAATAGTAAAAGCTTAATTGGGGGGGGGGGGGGAGAGGTAAACAGGAAGCAGGGTTTTCTTCTATGATCCACACAGGGAGAAACAAAAATACAATATAGCGGCAATATTTTCACAATTATTTTAACACAGGGAACAACTTAATTAACTAAACGGGAACAACTTAAGCAGAAAACCCCAATACCTAAGGCAAAACCTGAACCAGTGGATCCTCCGCAACCTTTTCGATTGCTGGTTTTAGAACTAGGTGCCCGGTCCCTGGAACTGAACTGTTTCCTTGTATCTGGCAAGAAATTCCAGATTAGTACAAGGAAGATTAGTGAGCAACAAGAACTTTGAAACAGTTTGCGAACTCCAAAATAAAAAATAAAGGATAGAATATATCTTCTTTCAAATCAAAGAAAAATTGAACGAAATTCTGAGAAGCAAATTTCATACCGGGAGAAGAGGCGCCGAGAGTCTCAAAGAAGATGGCTAGGTTTCTTACGCCTTTTGAAACAGTTTCATCTCCCTGGCAGATCTCATCCACACAGCTTGCGTCGGGTCCAGCCATAGCTAGGGTTCGATTCAATGAGAGCGTGAAAGAACAATGACAGGTTTCTTCCGCCTTTTATTTCGATAGATCGCAGTGGCATGGGTCGGGTCAAGTCACACGGTTAGGCCTGGTTTGTCATAAGGATTTTGAATTGTGGATCCATGGATTATAAGCTTTATGGGTCGTTGACCCACGATGACAAAAAAATGTCAAACTCTCCTAAATAATTAATTAATCTCTAGAATATTGTGCCTTATCGATAGCTAAAAACTCAAAAATAAACTTTGTAGTACTGGTCATTTCTGCGTGAATGACTACGTGTGTGTGTGGGTGTGTCTATATATTTATGTGGAATATATATATATATATCTAGATGGTGTGGCATTGTGATATGTAGACTTTTGGTGATTCCATTTATATTATTGAATTGAACTTTTACTTATGTCGGAAATATATTTGATGATTTATATTGTTAAAAGTGTGATTTGGAGTTGTGATGTGACATTTGTGAGTCGTGTGGGATTTCTGTAAATGTTTTGTTCTGAGGGCCAAATGGTCCGAAGTCCGAAGGTTATAGTACGTGGTAAACCTGAGTTTTGTTCTGAGGGCCAAATGGTCCAAAGTCCGAAGGTTACAGTGGGAAACCTAGATTTTGTTCTGAGGGCCGAAAGGTCTGAAGTCCGAAGGTTATAGTGGTAACCTGGGTGTAAAGATATCGAATGTTTGAACCTTGGCCAATGTGACTGGCAACGATTCAGTTAGAGCTCTAGTCTGTCGTAAGTGTACCGTCATGGATGTAACTGTGTTACTGCATCATGAGTACATAGTTTCGGAGAATATTTTTGGGGTTCTTTCTTTAGTGTTTACGTGAGATTTGGATTACTATTAAGTTGTGGTGTTGATATGATCGTCTTGAGTTATCCTTAATTGAAGAATTATTATTCATGTGGGTCGTGTCTGTTGATTTGAGTTTACTCATACGAGCTTCACAAACTTACCAGGTTTGTTGCTTGCAATCCTAGTGCACTATTCCATGGTGTAGCCGTTATTCTTGCAGGTCAGGATCACCAGGGCTAAGTTCGAGACGTAGTTGCAACAGTTTAGGTTCTTAACCTATTTTTGTTATTAACTGTTGTTTGTATTATGCTCTTAGTGAGCGTTTACATTTGTAAATCACTTCATTCGGGTTTTGTAAACACTTGTTGATATAACGTTCGACTCGAGTGTTTGAGTCTTTATTAAGGCTACGCTTTTGGAACAACCACAGGTGGTCGAGTTGGTAAGAGCCTCCAGGTGTGGAACCCCCACACCCGGGTTTAAATCCCGCCGACGCATATTGAAGTTAAATCTCAATATATTCTTGATGGCCAGGGGGAGGAAGCATTCTGACAATATCCCCCGAGCACGGATTAGTCTTTGGGTCTAGGAAGCCTTTGAGGACATCATGTGATTGACAAATAAAAAAATAAAAAAAAGGCTACGCTTTTGGATTATTGCTTAGATTAAATTGAAAAATTTCTATGCAATTTCAGGAAGTTGGCTAAGTTATCGCGTTTCGGATTCGAATATCTTTATTCGAAATTCAGGCGTGACACCAGTATTATCTACTTTACAAGTAATTCTTTGTAATATAATTTACAATAAACAATACTAGATTTTTTCAATTTTATAAACTTTGTATTTGTCCACTTATTAAAACTTTGTTTACATATGACATCAAGTTTTAGTCATTTTCAATAAAAAAAATTATTTAACCATCTTTTACCATGTCACTTACTATTAATGTTTATATTTTTTTTTGAAGAAATAATGTTTATATTTTTTAATATACATGTATGTGTGTATTTTTTAAATAATATTAGGGTTATACCCAGTTATCCCGAGTGGATCATCCTTACGCCACTATTATTAATAGTAATATTTTACCGCATCTGGGGATGTAATACGTGTACCATGATCAAACCTTGTTGCATTACAATTATCCTCGTAATACCAATATTTACAGTAAACTACACATAAGTCCTTGACAAAAAGTAGATTCACAAATATATCCATACAAGTTGATTTCAAGCTTATAAGGACAAGTTATTATTATATTGCCATATGTCAATAATACATTTACAATTCTAACATTCACACATGAATACATGTACAAGTACATTTGCTTCTGATTTAGCATGCATTAGCTGAGATTTTTGGAGTAGACCAAGCTGTTGCATTGAAACTACTGGGATATGAAAGGTCATTCGAACCTCTCAAGGCAAGGCTCTTACACAGTCATTAATTCCTACCTCGAAAAAATTGATGCTGATGTTGTGAAATTAAGTAAAAGAAATAAGTATATAAAAAAACTGCATGCTCTGATTGAGAAATTGAATATGTAGAGGAAGCCAAGATTGTAACTTTCTTTCTATTTATTGCAAGAACACAGTGTAGAGTGTTAGAGAATTAGTTCAGTGGGGGATTTACAGATTGTGAGCACATGCAGAGGACTTTAGCGTAGGAATTTCAGCACATGGAGTCTAAGTATCAAAGGTTTAGAGAATTGATTACTATAGCTTTGGTGATTGTTATCTCCCTCTCTATGAATGTAGGATTCTGTTAGTTATGTCGTCAATATAATCAACTTCACAACTTATTGTTCTCTCCCCCTGATTTGGGTCTCTGCTAATTTTTAGATCAGAGATTTTTGTACTTTACATTTTTTTTATTGCATCTGGATTTTAGGTGCTATTGTTTTTTGACCATAATTCTGTCTTTGGATTTGTTTTAGATTGGTTTGATTGTTTGGTTTCTTAATAGGTATAGGTACTTCCATGTACATTTTTGAATAATCAGTTGCATTATTTTTGTAATCTTGGCATCTACATCATCTTTTTTTCTTTTCAATTCTTTTTGTTTTTGGGGTTCCTATTTCATTATACACTTGAATTCAGAAATATATATATATATATATATATATATATAAGAAAATTCAAACAAGACATAATAATGTTGAATTAGAAAAACCGCGACAAGCAAACAAACCCGCAGCATCGCGCGGGCTATTCTACTAGTATATATAAAAGCTCAATGTGCGTGTGAACAGTAACCCTTACGAACAGTGGAATTCCAATTCTGCACTCAACTAAATGTTAGGCCCTGCTTCATTCTTTCTTCTTTCCGCACAACTTCGGTTTCATCTCAAAGAGACGCAGAGAACACTCAGTATAGTGAGTGAAAGAAAAAGAGAGTTGACAGCAATTTCAATCTGGGGGTGGAATGGGGTTGTAATAGATGGTTGAGTGAGTTCTTGGTTTTTACTACAGAATTTCTATGGGGTTTGGTCTCATTTCAATTGGGTTTGACCCTTCAGCATAATTGATGGTTATTGGATATCGGCTAGAGCAAGAATTCAACTTCGGTACATGAAACTTGCGAGAGTTGTGCTGGCAATGTTAACAACTTTCTCAACCAATGTTAACAATTTTGTTTATTTCCGGTTTCTTAGTTTTGGAATTAAAGAAATGAATGATCACTTTGAAGAACTTAGTTCTTGTTGGAAAAGTTGAAAAGGAATATTGCTGCAATAATAAACTGATATATCAAATCTTGTATAAGAACAAATAGAAAGTTAAGACAAACCTTTTTCTGATACTAATCGAGGCTAGAACTTGGTTCTATTTCCTTAAGACGAAATTGCCTCCCTCGTCGGTGCTTGAAGGGTAATTGGAATTGGCAAACGTCTCCCAGGAATTCAACGATTAACTTTTTCTAGAAGAAGCACAACAATCTAGAAAACGGACGAACACAAATTGTGTGGTACTCTCTTGGATGCTAGAATGGTTTTAGGAGAAACTTTTGATGGAAAGGAATTCCAAGTTCGATTGATTGTAGAAAGATGAAATTGATGCTTGTTTTATAGGAGTCAAATGTCTGTTCGTGAAAGAACGTGTTTACTGATTTAAATGCATCAGTTGCATTGTTTCAGTAGAACTCTTTCAACAGATATGTTGTAACTTCTTGATGACAGTTACAAGATATTTAACTGCCTATAATTTCCATTCAAATAAAATTAAATATTTAATAAATAAATATTTAAATTTCTAACAGTTCTTTGCAATCCAGTAAAGGTTGAATAAGAGACTGAAAAAAGTTGTTAGTATAACTCTTTGTTGTGTATAACTTGGCTCAATTCTTTTATGCTGGTTTAAGAATTTAGCTCTTAATTTCAAGTAAAGCTAGCTTATGTCGTTTGTTAATTCTTTGAGCAACAGTTAGTTTTCTATGCACAGTCTCTTAAACATAAATCATACCGATGCTACATCTTGGTGATGAAAGCTTGACAACAGAACAGATTATTGTAGCAAGAGAACATGCCTCTAATGTCTAGATTCTAGGAGTTGAAAGCAATTGGTCTGCTTTGTAGGTGACTTTGTATTAAAATGTTGCAGAGAATGGGATTCTATTAGAATTTGCTTGTGTCCGTTCTGTGGGGATACCCTTATGTTTAGAATTGATAATGTACATTAAGTGAATAAGCCGAAAATGAAATGTTTTTGTCTATATAAGTTGATTTTCTGAGCTTATGTACTGTTAATTCTGTGCTGTTATGATATACAGTGAACGCTAGATGCAGCACATCTCAACACCAGACGCATCGAGAGAATCTAATGTTTTTTTTTATATCCAACCATTTTTGTAACCAGTTTAGTTAGAATTTCGACTTATGAACTTTGATTGGTCTACTGACTAGCGGCAAGTATATAAATCTGGTAAGAACAGCAGATTTTGAAATATATAAATATACATTTGTTAATAAATAGAAAGAATAAAATGCCTATTAGCTTTTGTTGCAATAATATTATAAACCCCCTTTTTGTATAAAGTTTTGATTTTGGGGAGAGAAGAAATTCCCCAAATCCACTGGGCCGGTTTTTGCAAATTTCTTTCGCGCTCGGACCATGCACAGCCTTAGAAAAGGCAAATTTTTTTAAAGGAAACTACTGCGGCTTCCCTTAAACCTTGATTAATAAAATATATATATATATATATATGTTGTAAATATTATTATCTATATGGCTGTCCACGTAAATACTCATTAGCTGTGTACTTTGATGTAAACCCTACCTCTTAGTTGTGTACTTTGATGTAAACCCTACCTCTATATAAAGGAGGGTAATGAGACTGAATGATATGCATCTACTTCCTCCCAAATATTCTCTCTATCTTCTCCCTACTTTTTCTTTGTTTCTAAACTCAATGATGATCTAAAAGTCATACGGTGCAATTTGTTGCTTTTCACTGGTGTTCTTGATCTATTAGTTTCTTTTGCTTATTTTTAATTCAGATGATGTAGATTGTTCTATTGCTATAATCGGCAGAACGGATTTTTTTTGTTTTTGTTACCCACATGATCATTATCTTTCTTTCTTTCGCACTGGTTAATGATCACGATTAGGACTTGGGATGTTTGATACCATTAGGATTCTGTTTGTTGACCTCCATAATGTCTCTAACTCATATTAATTGGTTACGTATGGATGCATTAGTTTTCTTTTGCCTATTTCGTTCTCTATTTTTTTACTGGGACATTCAATATGAAATAAAATCTCTATTTTTTTGCTTCCTTTTGTATTGGATAATTATGGCATGCATGAGTTCAGTTCTACATATAGAAGGAATCGCAGCTTTTATATGGCCACAGCCCTTAGTGGTTGCACAATCTCAATTCCTCTTCTGGGTGGAGAAAATATGACATTAACACTGCATATATCATATACCCCGGCTACGGTAAGACCATTCCAGACCAAGGTATGTCAATTTCTAAGGAAGAAGGGAAGAGGGGAAATATGAAAGTAACGTTCCTCGTTGAGTTCCCTACTTCTCTAACACAGGAGCAAAGATCGGATGTTCTTACTATTTTAGAAGACTCTTAAATGAAAAAGTGCCTCTGTCAGAAGCTCTCATGGCACAATGGATAGAACCCAATACCTCATTGTAAAATGAAATCAGGGTATGTGTTTTTTCAGTTTTTTTCTTACGTTTAAGTTATGGAGTTTGATTTTCTCTTCTTACCATCTTTTAGACAATTGAATATAATTAATCCATATTTACATGTGGTTTGAATTTTTATAATAAAAAATGATTGAGACCTGAAGTCTCTTAATCTAATTACCGAGGGCCTGAAGTTCCTCGAGAGTTGCATAATGATAAAATTGCAGCATGAATTTTCTCAGAGCTTATACAATTGACGAGGGCCAAAAGTTCCTCAGAATTATACAATGATCAAAATCGCATGTTGCTTGATCCCTAATCATATGAGGACCTGAAGTTCCTCTAGGGTCATGATATGTAAATTGGAAAATTGTGACATGAAGCTCTTCAGAGTTTATACAATTACGAGGGCCATAAGATTCTCAGAGCTATACAATCGAATATATAAACTCATCTTAATCCCTAACTATAAGAGAGCCTGAAGTTCCTCTATTTTTTTTTCAATAATGGGGTTCAAACCACCTCTAGAAGTTGTAGTTCGAGGATGGACACTAAGTCAATGCCAGAAAGCCTCTTGACTATACATTTTTTTTTATAAAGAGAATTTGTCTAGAAGACAATATTGCTTTCTTGTGCAATTTGAAGAGAGATAGAAGATTTTCATGAACCAGACTAGAAGTTTTGTGTATACTCTTCATTACTGGAACCAAAAGTTTCCATTATTTTTTATTTATTTATTTGCTCGCATTCTATTAATTTCTTTTCTTTCATTAAGTATTTTTTTTGTTACTCATACGGACCAGCAGTCCTATACCTCGAACATATGAATTTTGAGTGTAATATTTTTGAACCAGAAGTTCAAAATTTCATAGCAAAACTTGAAGTTCTAATAGTAAAACACAAACCCGAACCTGAGTATAAAATATAAATTAGTTAAAAGTGAACTTGAAGATTCACTTTAGTCACCTCGAGCCTGAAGTTTCGAGCACCAAATTTATTTGAACCCGAAGTTCAAATTATGAAATCTTAGAACTTGCAATTCATAGAAAAAATATTCGAACCTGAAGCTTCGATTACACATATAATTCATTCATAGTTTATTTGACTTTATGTCAACTCGAACTAGAAGTTTCGAGTAATTTTCATATGTCGATTGATACATTCTTCTTTATTTATGTATGCTTAAAGCATTCCAGCTTAGAACCTGAAGTTCTAATTGTGCAGACTCGAGCCTTAAGTTTCGAGTGGATATATGGACAATTTATCGAAGAGTTTTAATCTCGGTCAACCTCAAACCTGAAGTTTTGAGGGAATTATATTGACACCAATTTAAAAGTAAGCAGATATTTTACTGTTGGTTTATGACGAATGAGTATGAGTATACCCCAAATTTGTGATCATGGATTTTGTAATTAAAAGAGATCAGAACCTGTAGTTTCTTGATCCTTAATTACATGAGGACTTGAAGTTCCTCAATGATCAAACTAACTAGATGACCATCTAAAGTCCTTCACTCATAAGTCATGGTCATAAAGTTTAAACTCGATATTTCGAGTATATTATTTTGGCCAGAAGTTCAAAATGCATTTGATGTTAATCTACATCAGACAACAATACAATAATTGAACGTCATGTTTTAACTGTATAACATGGACCAGAAGCTTCGTGTATATCGTATGAGATCTACCGTTCAATTCTTACAAATTTGATTTGTGTCATCTTCAAACTTATGTTTTGAGTGATTTTCAGGCAATGCAATTTTATGCATGGTGTCCAGAAAATATTATTAAAGCTTATGCTTATGAGGCTAATATAACAATCATCTCAGATCTTACATATCTGATTGATGGCTCCAGAAGAGCACACATTATTGTCTCTTTGCATTCTGTGCCTCTAATATTACTAGAGATGTATAATCTCCCCATCTCATAGATCTCATTGTATAGTAGGAAAGCCGATTGATATGGCTATACCATGAAATGCCACCAGAAGTGGATCATGGCAAGAGAAAAATCAGGAGTCAATGTAAATATTGTCTTAACATCCACATATGTGAGGAAATTGTAAATTGGGTGTGCGTCGCCTATGGTACACTATATGGTGGATGACTATCAAGCCACTTTCGAAAGGGCACTGGTCAAATTAAATTGCATTGACTAGTAAGAATATTGAGATTCATCTCACATGCCTGATGTCTTTTGCTTACGATAAGCAAAATTGAAAGCACTATTGTGTTATTCCACAGATTTATTGTAACCTCTTGAGTTTCTATTGAAACTAAATTCCAGTTATCTAGGAACCTGATGTTACATAAGAGGTTGTTATAAATTGAAAAAATTAAAACCTCAAGTTTCTTGGATCTCCAATTATATGAGAGCCTAAAGTCCCTCTTCTTTATGACTACACATTTATATGTGACACAGAACTTGAGGTTCTCCGCATGATAAAGTTATTTGTTCTTATGGATTGCAGTATTTAACTCAAAATTTCGAGTATATCATTTTGGCCAGCAGTTCAAAATGAAGTTGGTCCATTTCAATTATCAGTATTCCACAATTAATATCTACTGAAGCTAAGGTAACACCCATATCAAGAGTTGTAGATCTTGATCTATAGCTTTGAATGAGCTACTATCATGTTACCGAATATGAAATATTGTTGCATTAATTGCCTCCTATATGGTTGGAGAAGACTTTATGCCATCAGATATATACTGTATCGAATTTTTTGCAGTAAACTAAGGCATATGATCATGAACCTGAAGTTCCTTGAACCAAATACACTATTTTGGCTTGACCGGTTATGTCATCTTTGTCTACCATGTTGCATGGAATCACTCACAAGTTTTGATGACTAATAACCTTACTCACAAGCAAATTGTTTATTTACCGCATATTTGTGCGTTGTCACTTTAATGAGACTATCCTCCTGCTATGAGGGGGAGAAAGATTGTTCCTGAAGAACGATATGAATTGGTGTGAGATATTTATCCACTGTCTCATTTTGATTTTGGGAAATATCTAAGCTGGTGATTTGATTAAAGATAGTGACAAAATTATATGCTAAATGCAAAGACCATCAGCTTGGGTTCAAGTCCCTGAGACCAACCATATTACTACAAACAATGTAGACTCCATTTGATTTGTGGGATGCAAGTGTATCCAATTGACATGGTTCTCCTGAAGAGAATGTCATAAAACAATGTCAGAGAACCTAATATGGCTACACATACAAAGGTTGTAAGTACGCCATTAGAGAATGATGTATTGGTGATACAATAATACATCAATATGGTTACTACTCATGAATTAAATATTTTTGACCTAAAAGTTGGTTTGGGTCTGCCACCAACCAATGAAGATCTTCACTCCAGAGAAAGTGATAGATATTTGAGTGCATCTTTTGCGCATGATCATAATAAGATAGTCTTCCCGCCGTTAGTGGGAGGAAAAACTACTGTCATTTGAATAACGGCATGAATTTGTGTGGATTATATCCATCAGGTCTAAAGTTTTAACCTCCCAAAAAGGGAAGACCATACAAGCCCTATAGTGCTCTATATGAGATTATAAGTAAAAAGATCCACATTCGTTACATAATTCATCTATGGGAGATGATTGTCCTAGAAGCGACAATATATGCCCCAGAAGTGGCATGGGTACCCAATATCAATAAACTTATTATAGCTAATGCATGCATATAAGAATGTGTGAGATCTATAATTGTTGATCATCGATGATACTTTACATTTGGTAGCTACCAAAAATCTTTAAGGGCTGTATGGATGCTATACCACGTTTCATTATAAATATCGACAAAGTATATTACTGGCCAAATTGGAAAGAGGCAATTCCAATGAAATTGAATATTTGAAACGTGATGGAATGCTTGGACCTTTTAACTCTACAAGTTACAAAATGGTATTTATCAAAAGTGAAGATAAATCACTATGACACAATGTCTATTTATAGAGACATGAGATTATGATTATCTTCCCTTATACAAATGATAATTTTCTATAAGTACAGTGTTACATATAGCTTTTATATTGACGAGAGATTTATGGCACGTTGTCATCGTATATTATGAAGATTCTAAAGACACATTGCTAAAAGAAAAATCTCAAAAGTAAAGTGTCATTATAAGCGCATTACTTATCAAATCCTCAAGGGATTCAAATACATGAATGATTGGGTGTGTGTGTTGGTGGGGTGGTAAGGCTCTGAACTCTCATTTGGGAGGTCAGGAGTTCGAGCCCCATCATGGGTGGGGAGGGGTGGGGATTAAAAAAAAAAAAATACATGAATGATTCAAATGCAAGTCCATGAAAGGTTGAAAGAGCCTGAAGCTCACTCATGGAATCAAAGAGTCTATAGCTAGCTCATATGTACTCATTTCGTTCTAGTCAACGAGATTTAAATTGCCTTAATGAGTACTATGAAGAGACTACTATTGAATTCGAATTATGAATATAATGTTGCAACATATTCTAACTTTCGCAAAGTTATGAATAACTTAAAGCTCTTGAAGAAGCTTATATGAGACATATCAATACACAAAGATATTGATGTGTATGGCTAGGTATGCCATGATGATTTTTTCAATGTTTTAAACTATACAAAGTTAAATATGTCAATTTCTTTATATTGTTTAGCTATTACTTTGTGTATGAATTTGAGCATATGAGATTATTTCTAACCTTATCATATGAGGTAAGGCTTATTGAAAATCGTCTACCTTTGTTGGTATTGCTTAACCTTTTCATGTATGAAAATTTGTGATGAGCCCCTATATGCAAAGCACACGTGGTCTCACTTCAGTGATAGACACATCAAACCACTATACATGGTACATGTAGCTTATCGCACACATAATTAAGGCTTGCAACAATCAGGGGAAGATTCTCATCAGGGGGAGCATCCAGAAGCATGCTACCTAGGACATATGCGCGTTGTGCTCTTTTTGTCCTTCGACCAGGGTTATTTTTGTCCCACTGGGTTTTTGTTACCTGGCAAGGTTTTTAACAAGGCAACAATAAGCGCGTCCAATATCATCATTCATTGGTGGACATCCAAGGGGGAGTGTTGTAAATATTATTATCTATATGGCTGTCCACATAAATACTCATTAGTTGTGTACTTTGATGTAAACCCTACCTCTATATAAAGGAGGCTAATGAGACTGAATGATATACATCTACTTCCTCCCAAATATTCTCTCTATCTTCTCCCTACTTTATAACAATATATATATATATATATATATATTTATAGAAAACATAATAATACATACATGAATGTCAAGCAATTTGTCAAGAAACAACACCAAAGTAAATCCCACATAAGAAAAAAAAAAAAAAGTAAATCCTGTATGCCATTGTAAATAGTAAAACATTTCGGCCATTAAAAAGTTCTCAAGGCGTCTTTAATTATCTGCTCATAAAGTCACACTGACCTCATAAAGTTACATTAACCGAATCCTTTCTGGTGCAACCAGTCTATTTATCCAGATAAGCAAACAACAACTTGTTGGAAGCTTATTTCGTAGACCCAGTAAGCATGCCTTCTTTCATGTGTTCACAAACCCACCCAGGAGGAGGAGTTGGAACATAGATCTTTCCTGATGATGATTTTGGAATATAAACCGTGTCATAAGGAATCAAATTTGGTACAACTGAACGTATCTGGTCTCTGGCCAATTTATACTTGGCAGCAAGAACCTTGTCCTTCGGGCATTCATATATATGTGCCGTGCTGTTTCACGCTATTACAAATGGAACAATGCTTGGCCTTAGGCACTGCTCTGCTCCCACCACAAGAGGTACAAACCCACTTATCCTCATTAAATTCATTACCACATCCACAAATTATTTCATAGCCATGGTGAAAAGTTGGCACCCTGTGGGATATGGTCGAAGTAAGGGCAATAACTAGGGTGGTGAACCTTATAACAAATATGACAAGGCGTGTAAGGGCAATAAGAATAAGGAGGGTGCTCCTTAGAACACTCATTGCAAGGCACTCCCTTGTCCATAGAAGGGCCTCCACCAGCCACTGGTCCTCTGAACTTGGAACTGAAGTCGACAGAGTATAGGTATAGGTGCCTGTTTGTTGGCAATTCCGATGTTAGATACACATAAAAGATAAGAAAATAAGAATCTATGGTAGTCACAGCTGAATTTTCTTTTCACCAGAAACTTAAATGCTAGCTTGTATAGCTTTGTGAAACATTATACCAATTAATTAAGTACTGGGATATCACTTTAAATCTAGCTTTACCAAACGTTACATAAATACTGGAAACTCATTCGAGTACAGGTTTGTAAAAGATTAAGCCAATTACACAAACACCAGGATATAATAGGAGCTAGAAAGCACATAGTAGAGAAAGCAATCTCAAAGTTATTAACCAAAACAAAAGTAGAATTCAATAGTAAAAGCTTAATGGGGAAGGAAAAAAAAAAGAAGAGGAATCAGGGAGAAACAAAAAAGACAAATTTCAGATCTCTCTCAAAAACTAACAAAAATACAATATAGCTGTTTTAGGGAATCAGAAATTGAGAGAAAATCACTGTGTATTCTCATTGATAATAGGGGCCTCTTTATATAGAGGATTACAATACATAGAGTCTGAATCATATAAGAAAAGATAATCTCTACATACTTCTAATTAAACCCTATTATCACTAAGCCAAGTAACCTAGAGTCTGGGCCAAACATAAGTTAGGGTTTTACTTGAACACTCCCCCTTGTGTTGCCCAAACGTAGTGCTTCTCTCGTTGCCTTGTTAAAAACCTTGCCGAGTAACAAAAACACAGTGGGTCAAAAATAACCTCGGTCGAAAGGGGAAAAGAGCACAACACGTACACCCTTCACGTTTCGAGGTGAACATGTAGACATCTCCCCCTGATGTCTGTGTCTCCCCCTGATGACTGCGATCATGGGAGTTCAGATAATTTCCTCAAGCCAATTCTTGCCACATGTTTTTCGAACGTGGATTTGGGCAATGACTTAGTAAACAAGTCTGCCACATTGTCCTCAGATCGAACCTGGTTTACTTTGATCTTAAGGAGCTTCTGTTGTTGCTGATTGTAGAAGAATTTGGGCGATATATGTTTGGTGTTGTCGCCTTGCTTCATTTGTTCAATGCAAATAGCATTATCCTCGTAAATGCTCATTGGCTCATCTGTGGTAGACTTCAGACCACAATTACTTCTAACATGCGTAACTATGGAACAAAGCCATATACATTCACGAACTGCTTGGTGAAGAGCAATAATCTCTGCATAATTCGAAGAGGTAGCAACTAAGGTCTGCTTTGTAGACCTCCAAGATATCGCGGTCTTTCCCATGGTGAAAACATAACTAGTTTGGGAGGGACCTTTATGTGGGTCAGAGAGGTACCCAGCATCAGCAAAACCTTCCAAAACACTTATATTATTTTGGGATGGGGAGAGGGGACGTAGTCCACCATTTATGGCGTCCCTGACACTTGATGGGTCCGAATCCATCTTCTCTCTGTAGGGATAGAACAAGCCCATTTCAATCGTACCACTTAGGTATCAAAAGATATCTTTAACATCAGTCCAATGGCGTCGTGTTGGCGCAGAGCTATATCTAGCTAGCAAGTTCATAGCGAATGAGATGTCGGGTCTTGTGCATTGCGCTAAGTACAATAATGCGCCTATTGCACTTAGGTATGGTACTTTTGCCTCTAGCACTTCTTCATCGTCATCTTTTGGACGGAATGGATCATTCTTTGGATAAAGACTACAGACGACCATTGGGGTGCTTGAAGGCTTAATCTTGTCAGTGTTGAAACGTCTAAGCATCTTTTGGGTATAAGCTGATTGATGAATCAAGATACCATCTCTACGGTGCTCAAGTTCCAAACCGAGGCAAAACCATGTTTTCCCAATCTTTCATCTCAAACTCGGATTTCAAGTGTTCAGCGGTTTCCCTTAGCTTTTTAAGGGTGCCAATTATATTAACCACTACTATTGTGAATCCGGAACTTGTCATTTTTATGAACACACATGGGCACAGTTCATTGTTGACATATCCCTTACCAATCAAGTAGTCACTTAGATGGTTGTACCACATCTGTTCGGATTGTTTCAATCCATATAGTAAGCGTTTCAATCTAATTGCAAACGCGCTCCGTGGTTTAGAGCTACTTGATTTGGGTATCTGAAGTCCATCTGGGACCTTCATGTATATCTTTGTATCTAGATCGCCATATAGATATGCAATAACCACATCCATAAGCTGCATATTCAGTTTTTCAGAAACTACCAAACTGACAAGGTAGCGGAATGTTATACACTACACCACAAAGTTAATCAGACGATAGTTCTTGAACTGTCGTCTGAGTGAAAAAGCTGCTGTTGTCTAGTAGCATGTGGTCTGATTGACTTCACTCAGACGACAGTTCAAAACTATTGTCTGTGTTACATTCAGAACACATATATAAGCTCATAACTGTCGTCTAAAAATTACCAGACTATTTTAATTTGGATAAACTATTGTATGTTAGACATTCAGACAACAGTTCATTTATTTGATGTTGAGAAATATTATATTACCCCAACACTTTTAAGAGAATGTTGTGCATAATGAATCTCAGACAAGCGGAACATGAATACGTGATGTCTGAAATAAATTGCAGACCACACTATTGAGAAACCTTTGTTGTCTGAAATGAATCTCCAACAACATTGCATCATTTTTCTCAGTTGTGTGAGATACATTAACAATAACAGTTCCACAATGGAATATGTCATTTCACTGAATACTCAGACGACACATTTTATTGTTTTCAGTTGTACTTTATGAACCTCATTCAACAGTTTATTGTTATATATGATGAGTGAAATGAATCTCAGACAACATTGATTTTGTTATATATGTTGGCTAAGATGAGGGTAGACAGCATGAGTTTTGTTATATATGTTGTGTGAATAGAAGCTCAGACAACATGAGTTTTGTTATATCTGTTGTGTGAATAGGATGTTCAGACAACATGAATTATTTGCTGCTTTAAGTGTGTGTTGTCTAAGTGAATCTCAGACAATAGACAATTGACCTATATTTGATGTCTGAATGGGCTTTGCACAATTGGTTGCAGATATGAAATTTCATGTCCAGAACATATCCAAAATATCACTTTGTCATTGATTACTGTAATCTGTTTCATACACTGCCATATCCAACACATTTACAAAAGTGCAAATAGATGTCCAGATCAATTCAGCAATCCCAACCAAAAGTGACCTCAATATAGCAAGTCTATCATATATCAAGGTTACCAAACTAAGTCCCCAAACCCAAGTACTAACCAGCTAGATGCGATCATTTGCTTACATATATATTTTAACAACAGATTTTGCCCACTCTGTTTTGACTACATCAATATGGTGCTGCGTATATGCTGCCTTCCCTCTTCTCTCCCACTGAAACAAATTGGTTTGCACTTAGAATTCAGAAAACTATCCAATAATCCATGACTATTATAAAATGAACAAAAATTTATACAAAGTAGCTAAGAACAGGCAGATTTTACCAACCTCGAAGAAGTTGAAATCAAGGTTCATAATAATAATAAATCCTTCCCTGATAATAATAAGCTGTTATGGAAGGGAAAACAGAGCCGCACATAGGATAACCAAGATTGATATCAAGTGCAGTGACAATACCTGAGATTGACAATGGTAAACTTCTTTAGGTGAAATCATTGTGTGCCTGAGAGCAACAGGAATTCTGCACATGAAAGAATATAATATGATTTACATGTGAATAATGAGATCATATGAATGCAATCAGCATAGCATATCCATTATATCATACAGGAGGGTCAGCATACCAAAAGAGTTTACTATATGCCAGTGAAGCAATTCGATGGAAAAGTTACCAACATAAGTCACCAACTTGATGTGTCAGCTTCTGCAGCTTTCTCAAACACTCGTCCAAAAGCCTCTAACTGTTCGATATGGGTAGTACTAGCTTCATCAAAAAACCCTTCTATCTGAAAAGCATCATGTTTTTCTTTCAGAGCACTTTCATAAGCTTCTCTGTAACACCAAACAAATTTTATGAAGTAGCTAATCGCTAAATGAACACCAAAAAGCTATTTTATGTAAGCATTTGAACATCATAAGCCTAAACTCAGAAGGAGCTCCATACTTACTCGAGTAGAGACTTCCATAAACAATGATATTTAGCTGTTGATATTACTTAGCTGATCTAGAAGAGGGTGCAAATCAGGAATTTCATAGCTGCATTATGACCAACAAGAATAAGTAACACAAAAATACTAGCCTCATTGTTAGCATGGAAATTATTCTATGCACCGACGGTGTAAGCGACCCAACCCTTATAAAATAATCTCAACCCATATTTATTATCAACTTTATTTTTAATAAACAAAAAGTGTATTTAATGCAATCTAACCATTTATTTATGTTGGTGCAAGTGCACGGCGGTACTTTGAATAATCTCTCGGTAATAACATCATAGTAATATCAAGGCTCATTGTTAGGTGACCAAATTTAATTAATGATTGACTTTCTACATGACATGGAAAGTTTTCCAAAAAATATAAAATAAAGAAAAACATCTCCTTTGCCCTTTTCCCAATAACCTTCATTTACTTGTTGAAACACCACCAAAATGGAAAATAAAATAAAATTATATCCTAGTCTTTAAATTCCCGGCACATTAAAATATATGTAGCAAGATCACTTGTTGCAGAATCAATACATAATACAATCACTAGTCATCTGATATGGAGCAACAAAATCCACTATAACTACTTAAACCATTATTTATTAGATTTTGGGGTGTAATTATTACAAACCTTCCCAGTCTTCTCATTCAGAACAAACCATCACTTGTTCCACTCATTAGTTTTGGCACTCTTTTTATACAAGAACCCTGCAAATAGTTAAGTCTCAATATTAATAAATGCATTCACAAACAAAACTTGGTATGTGGATGGTAAATGCATAACCATGTAACCTTATAAAATGACTATGACTATATATATATATATATATATATATATATACACGTCTACATTTTCCTGATTAACAAAACCAATTTTCTGTTCTCGCCATACTTAACATAATTCAAACCTCCCTGAGTTAATATCATTGTTTTGAGTGGTTATGAATTGGAGGGGGTTTGAAATAGAGCAAAGAAACCAGACATGTCCCTCCAAAGTCAAAGGTCTCGAAAAGTATACTTCCATGCATGCTTGCAAAAATACAGAAGAGTCGCTCTTTGTCGCTCAACTTATGCCAATTTGAGCACAATGCACTTTAAACATGCAAAAGAAAATTTCCATCTAGTCACACTCAAGTATCTAGCACCTTGCTGTTGATGACATGAGGTAACATTTTCACACAACTTCTTAGCAAGTACTTAGCTAAGTAAAGGATATGTGTATTAAATAAATTCAAGGGAGCTTTTATCAGTAAAACCTAATTACTTTTACTTCAGAACAGAAAAAATGGTAGCCGCAGGACTTTTGGATCCCCAAAGCCATAAACACAATTCAAAAGACTACAAGTTCATGATTCATCAATGGTACGTTCTATACATGACCCCTCCGTTCCTAGAAATCTTAGGACTGAAAAGAGTTAATATTTTACAGAAATCATATTTCATTAACAAAACAGAAGTATAATACGAGGGACAAGAAGTTCTTCTAAAAACTAGACAACTCCATATGTTGTAAGGAAAACAATTGCATGCAAACCTGCTGTTATTTCCCTTTCAGGACCTGCAGTCTTCAAACCAGATGCTTCTGGGACTTCTTTCTCCTCCTTGCTAAATTTATACTTCAATGATTTCAGGGTTCCACCAAATTGCTGACCCCCTGTTTGAGGACTACTAGCCTAAAACAAGACAATTATAAGCACATGTAAGCAAGGTAGATAATTAAAGTCTGTGACGGTCAAATTCACATACCCTGTTCATTACTGATTGCTCTGCCTCTTGTCCTTTTCTCGAGGATTGAGTTTTGACTTCTTCATCTCTACGCTGCCTCTCCATCCTGCCATAGACCAGTAATTGATAGTTCATGTATTAAGCTCATATACATACATATAATATAATATATATATATATATATATATATATATATATATATATCCTATTAACACAAGAGAAGCCATTTAATACGAAAGATTACGCAGGGACAAAATCCTCCAAAGTTCGTGCAAAAGTGCACACACATATCACCTACACTCTCAATCACATGGGGAATTGGAATGCTCATTTGAAAATGCAACAAACTACTAAATGTGCCATATTGACACTATGTTTTACGAATTCGAACAAAGAATAGAGACTACCTCCTCTTTCGAAAAAAAGTGAATTTCTACTTACAAGGTTCTTTTGTCAAGCTTGCAAAGTCTTGGCCACTAGTACTTTTGTATGGATTCCATCATTGGGTACCTATGAAAACCCAATCAATACACCCAATTATATCAATAAACCCAATCGAAACCTAATGAAAAAATGGAGAACTGAACTAAATCTTAAAGAGGAAGAACTTACAAGGAGGGGGGAGGTCGAATAGTGACCCAGGGAGACTGACAGAGAGAGAACCCATAGTGGAGAGACTGACGGCAATCACGAAGGAGAAAGACGCGGTCGTTGACAGTGTATCGAGTGCATGTGAGCGCGCGCCTGAGAGGCTCGATGAGGGTGAAGTCGGTGAACTGTGACAATTTCTAGTCCTAATCCCGCACAAAAAAAAATAAAAAATAAAAAGGAAACAAATGTCAATACTATTAACTATTAAGAAACAAGAAGAATTTCAGACTTAGAAACATGAACAATTGCAGCAACCATCCAATTTTGAAATTCAAAGTATCAATCGATCTCAGAAACCCATTAAATAAGAAACAGCAATATCCAAAAATCAATCATATCAGAACTCAAAAACTCAATCAAAACCCAATGAAAAGAAAACGAAAAACTGAATCTGATTGAGAAGTAAGAGATAGAGAAGAAGAACAAGGAGGGAGGGAGGGAGAGAAGAGAGTCGCAACTGAGAGACACTGAAGGAGAGAGAACCCGCGGTGGAGAGAGAGGCGCGGGTGATAGAATTGAGAATGTCAATTATAGAATTGAAATTACTTCAATAGTTGCACACCAATATCACAAAACTCAATAAAAACCCAATTTTTTTTTTAATCTGAAAAATTGAAGAACATGAATCTTATATTGAAGTAAGAAGAACTTACGAAAGAGAGAGAGAGATGGAGGTTGAAGACTAAAGTCAGTCTAGATCGACAGAGACAGCCCACTGAGAGTGTATCGACTGAGACTGAGAGGATGAGAGCTACAGTGAGTGAGAGAGAGGCTGAGAGCGATTTGGGAGGGAGAGTGACCTAAAATTTTAGCTAAGGGAGGGAACACGGGTTTTTCACAAAGGCTGCTAGGTTTTGAGTGGGAAAAAAAAATAAATGTAAATTAAATTTTGGTTTTTTGTTTTTCGTTTTTCAGACAACATATATCCTTGTTAGTGTTGTCTGAAATCTCTCAATTTTACCAAAGGATCATGTGTTGGATGAGTAGAAGTGAGACGACAGGTTTAAAAAATTTGTCGTCTAGCTAACTCAGACGACAGCAAAAACTCATGTGTCGTCTGATGGCTGTCGTGTGATTGAGTTATTCTAGTAGTGATAACATCCATTACGGGAGAATAAGTCTCCTCGTAGTCGATTCTAGGGCATTGTGAGAAGCCTTGACCACAAGGCGAGCTTTGTACCTTACAATCTCGTTTCCCTCATTACGCTTTCTAACGAATACCCATTTGTAACCAACTGGTTTGGTGTTGGGCGGTATTGGCACAACTTTGCCAAATACCTTTCTTTTCGCTAGAGAATCAAGTTCTGCCTGGATCGCATCTTTCTATTTTGGCTAATCAGCTCTACGTTGGCATTCATCAATGGAGCATGGTTCGATATCATCGGTCTCAATAATCTCACGCGCCACTGAATATGCGAATACATCATCAATGATGATGAAGCTTCTTTCCCACGTCTCATGTACACTAGTGTAATTCACAGAGATCTCTACATTCTCAGGGATAGGTTCTGACATTGAGGCATTCCCAATGATGTCTCTTGGACATAACCATAATCTGGAACATTCTCAAGGGACAAATTTTAAGTATCGATGATCAAATGATTTGTTTGTGCCTCATTTGCTCTCTTTCTAGGGCAAGTATCATTCAAACCAATCTATCTACCAGGCTTCCTTGCTGGAACTGCGGCCATAGACGCCACATCATTGCCATACTAGGTAATAGCGCCATCTCTTGGTGTTACAGGAGTAGCGCGATGTCCAGTATTTGGGACATCGATCCTTGTAGGCACGTTTGCAGCAAGTATGTGTGATCTTGTCACTTTGGAAACATCAGAAAACGCATCAGCTAGAGTATCTGCTACGTTCTGCAGCTCAATTATTCGTCGCACTTCAAGTTTGGACTGTGTGATACGGGGATCGAGATGAGACATAGTGGGGACAAACCATGACAATTTCTGTCGTTCCTGTTGAACATCTGTGTTCTTATCTCCTCCTAACGACGGGAAGACTGTCTCATCAAACTGACAATCCGTAAATCTAACGGTAAAGAGATCGCCTGTCAAGGGTTCAAGGTAGCGGACGATAGTTGGAGATTCATAGCCAACTCAGATGCCCATTCATCGTTGTGGACCCATCTTGGTACACTGTGGCGGCGTAATAGGCATATAAATAGCACACCAAAAAATGTGTAAGTGTGAGATATCAGGCTCGTACCCAGTCACTAGCTGTAACGCAGAGTAAGATTGGGTTGCAGTGGGTCGTAGATGAATTAGCGTCGCTGCATGCAATATTGCATATCCCCAAGCAGAAATAGGGAGATTGGTGCGCATAACCAATGTCCTTGCTATCATCTATAGTCGTCGTTTGATAGCGGCTTGTGCGAGACTATTTTGGGTATGTACATGGGAAACTAGATGCTCTACATCAATCCCCAGTGACATGCAATAGTCATCAAACATTTTTGATGTAAAATCCCCAACATTATCAAGTCGAATTGACTTAATGGGATAGTCAGGGTAGTGAGCCCGTAGATGGATAATCTGGGTGAGGAGTTTAGCATAAGCAGCATTTCGAGTGGACAACAGCTCGACATGTGACCAGCGTGTCGATGCATTAACTAATACCATAGAGTATTTAAAAGGTCCGTATGATGGTTGAATTGGTCCACAGATATCCCCTTGGATTCTCTGTAAGAACGGAATAAGTATTTTAGGATTCTTTGCGTAGGATGGTCTCGGTCCTAATTTCCCAAAGGAACAGGCTTTGCAAAATGAGCGAGAGGCCTTAGAGGTAACCAATGAGGATTTTGGTTAGGTCTGAGAGTCTGTAGTGCTATTAGAAGCAAAATGTGTGACTACATCTCCCATCATGGCGTTGGAGCCATGGGAATTAGGATGTATGGCATCATGGCCATTGGGAGGAACAACCATGGCGTCATGCTCATGGTTGGCGCCATTAATGGCATCATCACGAGGGACTTGGGCGGCCCTACAGAGTCCCAAGATAGCTGCAGGGCCAAATGCTGCGGTAGATGCTGTCTTACTAAGTCCTGGAATCAATTTTCGATTCTTGCTTCTTCTCACTCTGAAGAATGGATGTCCGTGTGAAGTCTTTAGTATAAGGAGCATCGTATCACTACCAGGGTGCCTTAGTCAGTCATACCAAGGCCAGTACGTGTCAGAATCCAAGAGATCTTCTCTTGTGACATTATTGGATTCAATTGGTCGAATTGTAGTGACATAAAGTCCACTAGATTGGCACATAAGCTTCTCTAAGATGTGCTTTCGTCCGCAATCATTAGAGTTAATGCAGAGGAACTCTTTTCCATTCTCAATATGCGTTTTCGCATGGAATCCGTTGGCTCTGATATATTTAAAGCTAGCTCAATAAGGTTCGATTTGCCTTAGGAGCGTAGGGAGCTTCTGCGACTTTGATCAAGTTGCCATTTGGCAATAGGAATTGGGCCATTCCATGTCCTTGAACTAAACCTGATGGCCCAGCCATCGTAGTCACAGAGCAATATGTAGGCAACATCTCCAAGAATAATTGCCTATGTCGTAGAATGGTGTGCGTAGTCGCGCTATCAGCGACACATTGTAGTTCATCCATTCCTAAAAGAAAAGCTCGTAATTAAAAGGAGTCATAAAGAAAAAAAAAACTCAACTTTTATTAATAAGCCAAACGGAATTACATCATTGTTTCTTTGACCAAGGAAAATCTAATCCAATAAACGAGCTAATGCAAAACAATGGTAGTCGTCTAACTCCTTTCGGTAATTCCAATGCAAATGTGACCAGGTGAGTAGAGAGATGTCGGTGGAGCAAAGCTCGCTTAAGTACCACTTATCTCAAAACCTTCCTATACATCACACTTACATTGAGTACGCCTACTTTGAAGAAAGACTAATACCATTGGCATCTACTACAAAAATAATATGGCAATTGCCTATATCTCCTGGAAAATAAAAAGACTTAATCAAAATCGCTAGTTTCTGGGTCTTGATCATTGTAGTCTTCCACCCTTAGATCGAGATCGCCATCTTGATCTTCTTGTTCCATGTAATTTGCCTCCCTTACTTCACGATACATCTTGTATGCATTTGCAACATTCTGGGATGCTTTACACGCCCTTGCCTAATGTCCTGGTAGTCCACACCTACAACAAGCATCATTATGGTCAGGTTCCCTTGATCGAGGCGCTTTAGGAGTGCTTTAAGGACGATTATTGCCTAAGATGGTGTCATCACCATAACCGGAGGCTTGGCCTCTCTCTCTTTCTTCACACGTTTTCCTCCACGGTTCCGTGTACGCATATCTCGGCGTTTCCTTCATCTTTGGAGTGAGAATATGGACCAGAACGTCCAAAAATATCCTTATTCTTAGGGTTTCGCTCCTTGCGTCCTCCCTTGGAGGCGCAACTATAATTAGACTCCGGAATTGACTTGGCTCCCACGGGTCTAGAGTTATAGTTCTTCACAAGTATGTTGTCGTTCTTTTCAGCTACGTTCATGGCACCAATTAGCTCATGAAATCTTGTGATGCGTCTAGCATTGACATCAATCCGATAGTTTTTAGCTACCAATAATGCAGAGACTGGGAAGGTGGAGAGAGTCTTCTCGATCAACATCGTATCAGTGATTTTCTGTCCATAGAATTCCATCAAAGACTTGATATGAAGTGCTTCTGAATTGTAGACAAGACAGACTTGAAATCACAGAAGCGGAGGCTATGCCATCTCACTTCTAAGTCTGGAAGCAGGGAATCACGGACGTTGCCAAAACGTTGCTCGAGTTCTACCCATAGTTTTCTTGGGTCTTCCTCATTGAGGTACTCATTTTGGAGCCCGTCATTCATGTGCCTTGTCATGAGAATGATGGCTTTTGCTTCATTAGCCTCTCTCGTAGCTCTATTTGCTTCAAAAGCAACAGCTTGTTGAGGAGTAAGCACGTCCTGACTTGGCTCTTAGATTGTACTCAGGATCCCATCAGCCTTAAGATGCTAGCCCACATCACGGACCCACTTTTGGTATCCTACGCCTATTGTCTCGAGTGGAGCGAAGCTTAACTTGTTTAGGTTACTCATCCTGAAAAACAAAAAGAAAATAGGGTTAGTTTCGGAGTGAAAAAGGCTACCACGAAAAACTATTAAATTTTTTAGCATAGTCACTTCCAAGGAATTAGGGATTTTCTGAGCGTAGTCACTTCCAAGAAAATCCAATTCCAATAGGGGTTTTGGATTAGATCAAAACAATGACGTATGTGGTCGATCGTTTTTTCTTCTCAACAAACTCAAAGTTTGGAGGACTCTACAAGCTCCAAGCTTGGAGTGAGCACGAACCCCCACAGTTCGGCTTTTGGTCTCCCTTATGAAGAAGAAAGGGGGGTAGAAGAAGGGAGGTTGCAAGTCCCAGAGAAAAGAAGAAAATAATGAAAAAAAAAAGGGGAACTTTTTGAAAAGTTGACAGGACCCGCCCCGAATTTCACCCTGAAATCCGAGGTGGCCCTGTGGGGCCCACCTTAGGGATAACTCTACCAAAAATTCGGCAGAGTCACCTCTAAAATGGACTACCCAAAAACCTGTAAAACACATAAAACACTTCAAGCAAACCAACCTTATACTCCTGGAGCCACCCTGCTCCCAATTACCAACAACTCCACTTTCACAAAACACAAAACTTAAAAATACTAATCCCAAAGGTTAAGCAGAGCAATACTACTATACATAGGGATATAACCGAAGAGTAAAGGATCAAGTGATCCTACACTGCGGAAGTAGTGACAACTATGCCTCAAATGTCATGTACGCCCGACCTCACCTAATTCGCCTGCAAACTGGGCATTTGAAACCGAAAGGCCCAGGGGAAAGTAGACGAAAAACGTTAGCGTGAATGGACAAAAATAAGCAATTTAAAGGAAAAAGGATTTCATACTTTCCCACATTTATTCTCTTTAATAACCGATGCATGCAACAATTAGAAAAATACATTTAGCTTTAAATCCAAGAATTCCAAAATGATAAATCGACTAGCCTCGCTAGCCACCACATTCGAAAACTATATCGTAAAATCGAAATCTCATTTCTCAAGAAAATAAGACCAGCCCCGCTGGATACAGTGAAAAATCGGACTAGCCCCGCTAGTCAAGCAACAATAAATTATGGGGAAGAAGTTTCACCATACGAAAGAAGGGAGCCTCCCAGGCTCGGGTCGGAGTGTCCCACACTCTGGAGCATCCCATGCTCTGCTCTTACTCACCCACAAACACATAGTAAGCAGGGAGGAGTACTAATAGGCTAGCTAGCAATATAATATATATAACGACCCAGGTATGGTGGATAAAAACTAATAAAATCCCATAAATCTTTAAGGCTTCCCCATGTCCCACGAATAAAGAAAACACGGGTACGATTCCCAACCGTACCCGGAAATTCTCGTAAAGTCGTATAAATTAACAGCGTGTCCCACACGCTAAAGGAATAAATAGGTTGTCAATGAGGCATTCCCAATGCCAAAACCAATGATCAAATAAATAATCAAGAAAATAATTCCATCGAAATCCCATTTCGAAAATCTTTCCAAAAATCTCAAATCCACGAATAGGAATATAATATAAATAGCATAATTCCGGAAATCACCTCGGAAATAATTCGTCGAAAATCAACATCAATTAAAAATTCGAATCCGAGCATAACAACTTAATATCCAAAACTCACAACCAGTATAAATCATAAATACTTCATGAGGATCATTATTTAAAAGCAAATCCATGAGATAATTCGCAATCAACTTTATATGCTCGGAAAATAACATGTTAATTAAATAGAACAAGCTTTAATAAATAAATGCATGCATCACTTATTTAAAACAAACGTCCACTCACAGTACTATTGGGCAACCACGCAAACGAGTTCCTTCATCTAGCCGTAGCTCGCGACATTGCCCTGTACACAATTGTATTTCCATAAACAGTAATCCGATAAAATAATTACGAACTTAAACGAAATCCGAAAATCCCTATCTCCAATACTTCTCAAATTCAACCCAAATCTCTTCCACAATTCCAATTCCTCAATTTACATATTCCATAATGAAAACGAGGGAAATCAGACGGCCGGATTTCCCATAATTCCACCACAAAACTCCAAACTTCGAAAATTCACAAACAATTCCAAACTCCTCCAAAATTCACCAAACTTCACATATATGCTCTATGATAATTATAGAATTTAACTAGCTAAAAATTGAAATTAATAAACTACCCTAGCCGCCGCTACAAGCCGCCCACAGTGGCGGCGCCGCCACCATCTCCGGTGGCCACCAAAATTTGACAGTAGCACCTTCTCAACACACTGATTCAACTTCTCAACTACAACATTCCCAAATAACAATTAAAAACGGCCGAAATCGATCAATGAACAAAACCCAGAAATCCTCAAGAACCCTAGAATTTCAATTCGTCGATTTGGCATCTACACAACAAATCGTGATACAAAGCCATAGGGGAAATGATTAGTGATGAAAACCGAACCTTCGACGGCGAAATGGGGACCGGAGGTGGCCGGAATCGCCGGAAATCGGCAAAAGCTTCAAACTGCAGCCGGAGGGGATTTTGCTTCGATCCGAGCTTTTCCGGTCAAATCGTCGAAAACCAAGGTTACTAGGGTGATGAGAGGGAGGAGGCGCTCCTCTGATGACCGGTGGCACGCCGGTTGGTGGCCGGAAAGCTGCAAATCGAAGGGGAGAAGGAAACAGGCCGAACCGGAGAAAAGAGAGGTCGGGGGAGAGGAGAGAGAAAGAGGAAGGGGTGGGTTTCCGGAAATGGAAACCTACCTCGGTAACTTTTCTATTTTAATCAAAAATTACCATGAACAGTAACTTTACATTTTTGGCCACAACTCTCGCATACTAAGTCCGATTTTTACGCACCACATATGCACGCGCTCGGTTTAACGCCCCTACAACTTCCATGAAGAACATTTTCTCAAATTTTGACCCGAACAAAAAGTCAACGTTTAGGGCCACTAAAAGTATCGAAACAAAGTAAAAAGTGAAAGTAATTGTCGTTTACCGTCCAAATGACTAGTAAACAGGTGAATTTAGGTTCGGGACGTTACAAAAGTTTACCTTGAAAAGTTGCGGAATATGGTGGCCAAAGATGGTGGCTAGGTTGTGCAGGGAAACGGCTAGGTCGCTGCAGAGGATGCTGTGGGGATGTCACGAGGTCGTGAGGATGCTGTGGGATGCCGCAAGGCCACGAGGATGCTGCGGGGATGCCGCAAGGATGCTGCGGGGAAGGCGGTAGCACCAGCGAGGCTAATCCGGTGAAGTATTTTTTCAGCCTTTAGGAAAGGCTAGGGTTAGGGCTTTGTGTTGATAACTTGTTTTAAGGAATAAGAAATTGAGATAAAATCACTGAGTATTCTCATTGATAATAGGGGCCTCTTTATATAGAGGATTACAATACATAGAGTCTGAATCATACAAGGAAACATAATATCTAGATTCTTCTAATTAAACCCTATTACCACTAGGCCAAGTAACCTAGAGTTTGGGCCAAACACAAGTTAGGGTTTTACTTGAACAATAGCAGCAATATTTTCACAATTATTAACATTATTTTAACACAGGGAACAACTTAATTAACTAAATGGGAACAACATAAGCAGAAAACCCCAATACATAAGGCAAAACCTGAACCAGCGGATCCTCCGCAACCTTTTCGATTGCTGGTTTTAGAACTAGGTGCCCGAGCCCTGGAACTGAACTGTTTCCTTGTATCTAGCAAGAAATTCCAGATTAGTACAGGGAAGCTTAGTGAGCAACAAGAACCTTAGGATTTGTCCCAAAAGATTTTGAAAGTAACATATATTTTCACAATTATTAATCTTATTATTAACAAAAACCACGAAATAGGGAAAACAACGATTTTTCCCATGAAGACAATTCTTAACAAACAGTTGAAAAATTCAAAAACATACGAGGAAGGAGCAAACGAACTCCAAAATAAAAAGTACAGGATAGAATATATCTTCTTTCAAATCAAAGAAAAATTGAACGAAATTCTGAGAAGCAAATTTCACACTCGGAGAAGAGGCACCGAGAGTCGCAAAGAAGATGGCTAGGTTTCTTACACCTTTTGAAAGAGTTTCATCTCCCTGGCAGATCTCATCTACACAGATTGCGTCGGGTCCAGCCATACCTAGGGTTCGATTCAATGAGAGCGTGAAAGAACAATGAGTTATCACTCCTAAACATGTCAAACTCTCCTAAACAATTAATTAATGGTGACTTATCGACCGCTAAAAATTAAAAAATAAAGTTATCACTTGGTTGGTTCAAATCAAGTATACATGTTTCCAATTTCAAAATTAAAATTTTTCAGTTTTGAAATTGGTTTCGAATCGGTTTCGGTTTTGAAATTGAGCTATCAATTACAAACCAAATTTTTTTGTGTTTAATCAGATGTACAAAATTTGGTATTCCGGTTTCCGGTATTACCAACTTTACAAGTAATTCTTTGTAATATAATTTACAGTAAACAATACCAGATTTTTTCAATTTTATAAACTTTCGTAAACTTCGTATTTGTCTACTTATTGAAACTTTCTTTACATATGATATTAAGTTTTAGCCCTTTCAATAAAATTAGTTATTTAACCATCTTTTACCGTGTCAGTTAAAATACATTAGGGCTCGTCAACGGGCCGGGCCGGGCCTTATTACCTTTTGTAAAAATAGCGGGCTTTTTGCCTGGCCGGGTAGCCCTCGTATTTACGAGCCAGGCCGAGCTTTATTAACAAAAGAAGTTTTAAAGATATGATATATATTTTTTAAGGGGTTTGGAACCCAAGCTAGTTGGGAGGTTCATCCCCACGCCCGATTTAATGTATTGAAATAAAAAGACGGAGAATACAAAGTGTAGGAACATTCCCAATTACAAATTAAAACAAAAGCAAATTATTAATACAACTTATATGCAGCGAACTTGGACTTCAATGCTTCTCTAAATGCAATGAAAGCGTCTTTACTCTTCCCTTTTATCATATGCCTGCAGCACTGCATAATTGGTACAGGGAGTTAAAAATTGTCCCTTGGTTATCAAACATAAATAGAGTAAGATACTCTCCAATCAAACATCTAATTTCTAACAAGAATGTATGTCAAAGCACATAAAAATCGTTAAAAAAATACATGGGATTCAACTCAAGGCTGCCGCCTGCAGATTTGTTAAAAAAATACATGGGATTCAACTTAAGAATGTATGAGAGTTTCTGCTTCTCTATTGACCTTGAAAATTAAGGCTGCAGATTTGTTGATAATTTATGGGATTCAACTGATCTTGGTACCTACACATTTAAATAGAGATTTAAAGAACCAGCAACTAGATTGTTACTAAGAACTAGTACCAGTTATTCATTGTGACAATAAGAACTCAAAACATGCATAAAACAACAGCTAACCATTCTGACCTCAACATCTAATCAAATGAACAACTGGGTTCTTCAAAACGCATAAAAAAAATTAACTCTTTTAACTCTTGTCCAATAAATCAAAACACCAACTTCAAAAGAAAAATAAAAGGAACAAATAAGCCATAACCTTGATTCAAAATCCATCGTTTCAACTTGGTTCAGTTTCATTTCAGTCCCTGCTAGATTGCAAATATATGTATTCTGAAGCATGAACAAACAAAGAAATAAAACTCAAACTCGTTAGATTTTCCTTTCGCTCCATTACCATAAACTGAAAATGAACTAATCAAAAAGAGAAGACATGATGTACTCCATTACCAGCTTCCAGGAGTTCCACAAGAATGTCTACAAGACTGGAGATGTGTTCAGGGTATCCTTGCAGAAAAAGGGAAGCCCCCGAATAGCTTGCACTCGAACCTGCACATTACAATGATAAAAAAGTCAAACATACACTACTACACAAAAGGCTTCACATGACGGTTTAAAACTGTCGTCTCACGTTTTGCATTTCCGTGGTCTATCGAGGCGTCGTCTGATGAAAACGCTGTTAGACGACGGTTTTCAACCGTCGTATACCGATCATTGAGTCGACGGTTTGCAGCTGACTCCATCGTCTGATGGACCGGCAGATCTGCCGACATGCTGTCGACAGAAATATTTCGTGGTGTGACTTCTACTCATACCACGGTTTTTAAGATTCCAGCGTGGTGTGACTTCTACTCATACCACGGTTTGTAGGATTCCAGCGTGGTGTGACTTCTACTTATACCACGGTTTTTAGGATTCCAGCCTTGTTTCTTTGTTGTTCAGAAGTCAGTTTTTATTTTTAAAACGTTGTGTAAATCGTATACATATGACAGTTCTTCTAGCATAAAATGTGGTGTGATGACTTAAAAATTCAGTGCGCACGCTTTCACACGACAGATATAACTCTAGGCGTTGTGTTGTAACATTTGAGACGATGGTTTTTGCTTACTTGTTGTCTGTGTGTGTATCCAACAATGATATCAATAAGAACCGTCGTGTGAATTGTAGAAATTTTGTTTGATTCCACCCTATAATCCTCATCATACGACATATTTTTCTATATATTGTTGTTGTAATGGCAAGATTTAGATTCTGGAATGAAAAATGACCAAAAGAACATAAAATTGATCATAATAGATAGTTGTTATAATCCCATAACAATCTAAATGGGTCTGATAATGCTAATTGTATCTACAAAATAGGAGAACAGAAAAAAATCCAAGTCAAGTTCTATTCACTGATCTCCTGCTCTTCTTAGCTTTTGTCTTCAAAATTAGGCTTCACTTCATAACATTGGCACTCTCCATGGCCTAAAGAACAGTAATGGGGCTTCCCCATTGAAAGAGTACTTACATTTACGGCAGCTACAACATTCTCAGAATACACCGCTGCCTCATTGCTGCTAACCAGACAAGAAAATAAGCTTAGCAGCTATCCAAAGAATAAAGTTTTAGTCTGTATATATGCACGTCTTGTATACAATTAAAAAAAATATTAGCTTTACCAACATTTTTCAGTGCATCAATGACTTACAGAAGCAACCAAGAAGTAGAACTTAAATGTCTCCCCTCTTCACAATAACCTATCATGGAAGGGAGCAGAACACTGCTTGTTTTGCAGACTTTATCTATGTAACCTCTTGGTCCAAATAAATGAAGTGAGATAAAGTAGCTGATGAGTAAAGAGAACAAATCAAGACTAAAAGTTCTCCCATGCTTCAAGCTGACTAAGAAAATATACTAGAAAGTTACATTACTGACCTGGACATATATTCTTGCTATAAAAGGGGATTCCAGGACCATATTTTTAGACAGTACCTTATTATAACCAAATGCATTTTCTCGAAGAATATGCCTTGCAACAATAGGATCTGATATATACCACAATAAATCCTTTCGGTCCAAACGCAAGCTTATACACAGAGCCATGCTGTAAAGTCCAACAGAAGGTTACAGAGAAAGTTAAATAACAAACCTTAGTACCACAGTTGCAAGAATATATTCTTATAACTAAAGGACAAGAAAAATAAGGAAAAAGAGTAACTTTCATAACCATGATTAACTCATGTAAATAAAGGAAAGAGGGAAAAGAAAAACAAGACCATGACCAAGAGTCCAAGACCAAGACCAAGTTCAGTTCATAATGTATATGTTGATTTTTCTCTATATTGCATTTCTTAATTGCCAGGAAAGAGGGAAACGAAAAATAAGACCAAGACCAAGAGTCCAAGACCAGGACCAAGACCAAGTTCAGTTCATAATGTATATGTTGATTTTTCTCTATATTGCATTTCTTAATTGCCGGGAAAGAGGGAAAAGAAAAACAAGACGCATCAAAACAAATATTATATATAGATGCTCTATTCCTAATGTCGTAATCCTAAATCATAGTGTTGTTTTACTAAACCAAAACTATGGTCCAAAACTCATCAAGTCCCAAGTCCTATCATATTACCTGAAGCAGAGCTCACTTATCAAGTCCCAAGTCCAATAGATGCAAATCTATTTCACATGTTTTATTTAATCAATCAGAAAACCCGCCCAAAATGTCATCCTCACCAAATGAGATAAAATAGAGTGAACTAATAACTAAAGCAAATGGTACATTCGGGATGAATTTGACATGGAAGGGAGTTGAACCTGGAACTGTTTGGGTAAGTACACATCAGTAGCTAAGTTTTAACTTTAGCTGGGATCTACTGGGATGCAGCCATGCATATATCAAAATGTGAACCACAGACAAAAAGGTAGGCGGCAAGTTCAGCTTCAGAAATCTCATAGTAATAATGTGCAAGTGACCAACACTGGTACCTTGTTCCTCCCCAACAAAGTAATACATGCTCCTATGTTCCACTTTCCTACCTCCTGTTTTTAGCTCCGATTTACTCATCCTTACAATGCTGAACCAATGGTGACCATAAGTAAAAAGATAGATATAAAAATACCTGAATGCAATCTGTTCCTGCCAAATGTCACCAAAACAACCATCAACCTTGTTCAGACAAAAAACTGGTCTACCATCTATGATAATTTTAAGACTTGGGGACAGTAACATTTAGAATTTTCACATCTTTGTGGAGCTTGTCATCCTTGTTTGTCTTTACTTTTTATAGCCTGCCAAGAATGAACAAGGGTATCACATCTATGATCCACGATAAAATATTTTCACTTCAACTAGCATTTGCAATGCAGAATGTTGTCATCCCAGTTGTAAGTTGTAACATATTCAATTAATAATTTCAAGGGATTAAGGCGTCAAAATATGCACTAAAATCTCTATCATCATTTTGAAAAAGCTTAAGCTCAATCACACCTGAACAACATCCATTCCCTTGATCACTCTTCCAGAAACTGTGTGCTTGTTGTCGAGCCAAGGAGTAGCCACTGTAGTGATAAAGTACTGAGATCCATTTGTTTTTTGGCCAGCATTTGCCATTGATACTGTAAAAGGCCTATCATGTCGTAAACTGACGGAACACAAACATCACATCAATGAACATTTCAGTCATAAGTAACAGCAATAAGAAACAGCACTAGTTTTGTCATCTTTGCATCTCCAATCATATACACAGAGAGACATGTTAAGTGTTTGAAGTTTCCACTCCATTCAGATCTAGAAAAAGTCAATTCACATCCAATGTTTGGAAGTTGTTTATCATATAAAAGCATCCATACTAGCTAACAGAGGTATACTAAGGAAGGTGCTCCACATCATTCTTCAAGGGTTATCAAAAATGGTTAGCTTGCATAGACGCTAGTCACTACAGCAATTCATGATGATGACAAATTAAGAGCGTGAATGGTAGTTTTCTATCAAAAATGCATGTTTTGCATAAATGGAACATTGCTTGGTGATCCTACAAAATTTGATAAGTAACATTTCAATACTATTTTCATGGCTACACTAATTAAATACTGGTAAAGTATTTCAGAAAACCCACTTCCAAGAAAAGTTACCTTTGCAATTACAAGGCACCAGACGTTCAATTGGTTTGAGCAACCTTTTAATTTTCTTGGCCAAAACCAAGGGGTCCTTCACATCTCTTGCAGATTCAACAAGCTGGTCATTATTTTGTTTTGCCAACTCCGAGGTCTCCTTCCCATCTCTTGCAAAAAGAATTAGCTAGAATAGAAACTTGTATTATATAGCGGGTGGAGCCTGGACTTAATAGAGGTCTAAGCTTGTTTGTCTTTTTGTAACCAATAGCAGAGCAGCCAAACAAAGCATGCTGAAACAATCCTACATCTTCTTCATTAGATTAAGATCCAATCTAGCAAACAAACAACCAAGGATCCTATTTGTTTCTTTTCATTATTGACAAAAGACAATATGATCAATAATACTCATGGGAATGGTCTGAATGAACTAAAACTAACCAGAAAAAAAAGAAAGAGAAAGAGAAAAAATGAAAAGAAAAAAAGCCCACCTGGAACTCACCAGCGGTCGAAGAAGATGAAGAGCAGCTTGCTTTATCTTCTTCTTTGCTTTTCTAATTCACTGCCTTATCCTTAGTCATATGCATTCTCTTATGGCTGGGCTCCTTTATCATCAAATCTTCCTCCTCCGCCTAAAACGCAAACAAACCAATCAAAAGGCAAATTCAAGACAAAATTCAAGAACACCAAGCCCTATAGATCGGATTTTGAAATCAAACAGATTAGGGGAAATCGAAATAGGGAGAAGGAAATCAAAGCAAATCACTAGTGGGTTCACATTTAAAGTTATCAAAACCAGAAAAACAACAACACATTGATATAAAATCTTCCATTAAAAATCCGTCTTAAACTAGTGAAGAAAATCAAAACAACATTCTCAATTTGTTCAAAGTCAAGGCCGGAAAATGTCCAGTTAATCAAAACCCCAAATCAAAAGATGAGAGTGATGGTATTATATACCTTTATCAGAATCTCCAGTTAGTCAAAACCCCAAATCAAAAGAGTGATTTGTGAAGAACCCGAACTCAACACCTGAAATCAAAAGTGAAGAACCAGAACTCAACACCTGAAATCAAAAGTGAAGAACCCAAAATCAAAAGCATGATTTGTGAAATCAAAAGAATGAGATTTTGAGAAACCAGAAACCCCCAAATTTTAGGGCGGGGCTTACCAGATTCGAAGACAAATCTCCGACCTAGGGCTTCGAAAGCTTCGCACCAGAGTCGGGCCTTCAGAGGTGGTGGATTTAAGGTTTAGGGCCGTGGAGTGAGTCGGGGTAGCTATGGAGTGAGTCAGAGTGATTCGGAGAGAGTCGGGGTTTGGAGGCGCTATGTCGAGGTATAGTTGAGGCAATGTTGTGATCGAGTATAGTTTGGCTATTTGGGGCAATGCTGTGTCGAGCGGCTGCTAGGTTAAGCATTAGTTGTGGGAAGGACTTTTTTTTTTCATTAAGTGTTCTAGGTAGGACACATGGCCGGGCAGATCGATGAGCCATTAATTAGTTGATCGATGCACGCATATACAAGACATTAGACTGGTTTTTCACATTGTTGCCTGCTGAGAGGGAACTAAATTTGGGGGGAGACAAATGGAGGGAAATATGGGAGGGAATGTCGGTGAACATATTTTAACTTGCAAATCTATAGATTCACACCACAGTTTTAAAGTAAGCGTCGTATAAACACTACATGCTGAGTAAATTTAACTAGTGCCAATTGGTATGAAATTTGTTGCCTCTATTACAATTTAACCTCACACCACGCTTCCATTTATAAACGTCTTCTGAAGCAATACATAATTTCAGCATGAAAAACACCCGTTGGTTGAATGCATATTAGAAGACGGAAATTTTACAACCGTCGTCTCAATAATGAGAAATTATTCACACCATGGAAAACAGTGTTACGTCGTCTGAGATGTGTCGTGTGAAGCCTTTTGTGTAGTAGTGATAGAAATGGGTTCGAACCGATCTATTTCAAGACAAACAGAAAATTGAAGAAACAGGTTCTTAGTATGAGATTCGAACCTCGATCTGAGAGAAGAGGCAGCGGTAGCAGCCAGATTTGAGGTGATCAACGGCGTCGTTGACTAGTTGGGATTGCCGCAGAATCTCAGATCTACCAAAGCACGGAAGAGGGATGGATGAGGGATGGACCGACGGAGGATGAAGCTACAAGCTAGAGGGAAATCGGGGAATAGTCTCACAACGGAGGCAGCGGCTGAGAGAATGAGAGAGAAGAGTTGAGTTGTTTTCGAAATAGGTCAATTGTGAGTCGAGTGGTGAGAGTGTGAGAGAGACAGAGAGTGACTGACCTAGTGGGGTTGTCAGTTGTGGGCTGGTGTGAGACAGCTGGTCTCCACTTTCCAAATCCAACGGTAGGATACTCTCATTTTAGCCTAGGATTCCCTGTTTTTTTTTAAATAACGGTAGGATTCAGTTTCTTGAAATTTGGACTATATATATATATATATATATATATAATTTTATATAATATATATTTATTTGCGGGCTTTTACGGGCAGGGCCTAGTGGACTTTTGGCAGGCCAGGTCGGGTTTCTAACCCCTAAACCAAGCCCGGTCCTCTACCCATAGGGCCGGGCCGGGCTTTTGGCCCTGCGGGCCGGCAGGCCTCCATCGGCCCACTAGGCCTATGGGCTAAATGATGACCCCTAAAATACATGTACTATTAATGTTTATATTTCTTAATATACATGTATGTGTGTCTTTTTTAAGGTGCGGCTATTGCCACCCTTCTATTTTCTTTGTTCACCATATTTGCTCATTACACCCTACATTTTAATTTTAATTATTAAAATTACTTATTTAACTCATTTCTCTTTCCAAGAATATCCTTATATGTAACCACGTGGTGTGGTGTGCTGGTCAAAAGGCCTAGTCTGGAACCTCCAAGTCTAACGTTCGAATTCCAGTTCCATCCTGTGGCCAGCATATTTGAGGGACCCTTTGGGTTCGTGCGTCTGCGATGCAGTGGATTAGTCTGGCTTTCGCCGCAATGACCGTGCAGTGCTGGGATACCACTGCATGGGTGTGTGAGTTACTAATAGGGCTGGGATTTTGGACCCGAAAAATTGAAGAACCGGACTGCACTAGACCGAAATAGCAGTTCGTTCGGTTTCTTGTGTGAAAAACGTCCATTTTTTGAAGACCCAAACCGTTTTACATGAAACGGTTTAGTTGCTGTTCTGTGATCCTCTGACACTTAGGAACCGAAGGAATCTATCCCATGCCTTTAATACACCCATGACCCATTACATTATATATAATTGCAGCCAAAATAATACTTTAATATACCCATGACCCATTATATCATATATAATTGCAGCCAAAGTAATGTGCTTGGACCCCCAAACCATAAAACGTGACCTCTCCCCAAAAGCTTTCTTCAGTTCACTTCCTCATCCCATTTTTTAAACGCAATTGGCCATTTTTTAAACATAAGTGCCAGCCCCATCCCCTACCCTCGTAAGTTGTAACTGTTCTTCTTTCTTCCTTCTTTTTTAAAAGCTGCAAACCCATAAATCCCAGTTCATCTTAGACTCGGTGCTTCGAAATCTCATTCCCGATCTCTATCATTCCTAGTCCCAGCTTCTCAGTTCAGATCTTCTCCAATTTTTCAAGCGTAGCCGGATGCCTTAAGCCCTATCCCCTACCATCGTAACTGTTCTTCCTTTTTTTTTTTTTTTTTTTTTCTATTTGAAGAGTTGCAAAACCCAGAAAAATCAGTTCATCTGTGGGTCTGTGCTTCGAAACCCATTCCTAATCTCCACCATTCCTTCATCTATGGTTCTATGTATAGGAAACGAAAACAGTAAAAAACCTACCCAAAAAAAAACGGTTCGGCTCCAATACGGTTCTGGGTATGCAAAACTGTAATAACCGAACCGGAAAATGTTATCGGTTCCAGTTTCGGTTCCTGAAAAAAAAAACACAAAAACAGAATCGATCCCAGCCCTAGTTACTAACCTAACTTCCCGATCAAAAAAAAAGAAAAAGATTATAGAAAATTACAAACAAGTGTCACTTTGAGACTTATATTAGTCATAAGGCCACCAAAATTGTTTTGTGCACATAAGGCCACTTGCCTCTTTAAATTATTTTTTCTCTGTCCATTTTACCCTTCTACCTAAGAAAACTAACCGCCTGGTTTCTTTATCAACCTAAGGTACGACCTGAACGGCGAGAGGTCTCATCGTTCCAAGCACAAGGTTTAGGGTTTAGGGTTTAGGGTTTAGGGTTTTATTTTTGTTGGGTTTAGGGTTTTATTTTAGGGTTACCTTAGGTTTCTTTATCAACCTAAGGTACGAGCGAGAGGTCTCAGCATTCCAAGCACAGGGTTTAGGGTTTAGGGTTTATTTTTTTATTTTTATTTTAGGGTTTAGGGTTTTATTTTTTTGGGTTTAGGTTTTAGGGTTTAGGGTTTTATTTTTGTTGGGTTTTAGGGTTTAGGGTTTTTATCTGTATTATGTTTAACCCAAAGATGATCCTTATTGACATATCCAATTAGAAAATAAATATTTGTTAACGAAAATCTCTCATTTAATTTATACTCATAAAAATTAAAATTTATTAAGTTTCCTAGTAAAATCATAATCTAATTTAGTCTATTTTTTTTCTTTCATTTCAATGTTCTTTTTTTTTATTTTTTTTTCAGAAATTTCGATTGATTTTTTTTTCCTTGTTTTATCAGAAATTTTTACTTTCGGTGTTCACACTTTCGGAATGTTGCATAGATTTTGATGATTGCATAAAGGTAATGGTTTTGTGAAAATAATGGTTTAATGATGAGGGGGCATTGACAAAATTAATGATGAGGGGGCAACAAAAAGACAAAAAAATATAATAAATTCAAATTTCATCCTTTTTTAAACGCAATTGGCCATTTTTTAAACATAAGTGCCAGCCCCATCCCCTACCCTCGTAAGTTGTAACTGTTCTTCTTTCTTCCTTCTTTTTTAAAAGCTGCAAACCCATAAATCCCAGTTCATCTTAGACTCCGGTGCTTCGAAATCTCATTCCCGATCTCTATCATTCCTAGTCCCAGCTTCTCAGTTCAGATCTTCTCCAATTTTTCAAGCGTAGCCGGATGCCTTAAGCCCTATCCCCTACCATCGTAACTGTTCTTCCTTTTTTTTTTTTTTTTTTTTTTTTTCTATTTGAAGAGTTGCAAAACCCAGAAAAATCAGTTCATCTGTGGGTCTGTGCTTCGAAACCCATTCCTAATCTCCACCATTCCTTCATCTATGGTTCTATGTATAGGAAACGAAAACAGTAAAAAACCTACCCAAAAAAAAATGGTTCGGCTCCAATACGGTTCTGGGTATGCAAAACTGTAATAACCGAACCGGAAAATGTTATCGGTTCCAGTTTCGGTTCCTGAAAAAAAAAACACAAAAACAGAATCGATCCCAGCCCTAGTTACTAACCTAACTTCCCGATCAAAAAAAAAGAAAAAGATTATAGAAAATTACAAACAAGTGTCACTTTGAGACTTATATTAGTCATAAGGCCACCTAAATTGTTTTGTGCACATAAGGCCACTTGCCTCTTTAAATTATTTTTTCTCTGTCCATTTTACCATTCTACCTAAGAAAACTAACCGCCTGGTTTCTTTATCAACCTAAGGTACGACCTGAACGGCGAGAGGTCTCATCGTTCCAAGCACAAGGTTTAGGGTTTAGGGTTTAGGGTTTAGGGTTTAGGGTTTAGGGTTTAGGGTTTAGGGTTTTATTTTTGTTGGGTTTAGGGTTTTATTTTAGGGTTACCTTAGGTTTCTTTATCAACCTAAGGTACGACCTGAACGGCGAGAGGTCTCAGCATTCCAAGCACAGGGTTTAGGGTTTTATTTTTGTTGGGTTTAGGGTTTTATTTTAGGGTTTTATTTTTGTTGGGTTTAGGGTTTTATTTTTGTTGGGTTTAGGGTTTTAGGGTTTAGGGTTTTATTTTTGTTGGGTTTAGGGTTTAGGGTTTAGGGTTTTTATTTTTGTTGGGTTTAGGGTTTAGGGTTTAAGGTATAAAGGATGATTGTTAACTTTTTACTCTATTGGTATTTATGTAAATATATTAATTTTTGTATCCAAAATTTAATACCTTTTTTATTCTGGTGGCCTTATGAGGGGAAAAAAAATAGTTGGTGGCCTTATGGCTAAAAGAACATTCAAATATGCACTTATATGTAATTAACCCAAAAGATTATCCTTATATGACATATCCAATTAGAAAATAAATATTTTTAACGAAAATCTCTCATTTAATTTATACTCATAAAAAATTAAAATTTATTATAGTTTCATAGTAAAATCATAATCTAATTTAGTCTATTTTTTTTCTTTCAATTTCGATGTTCTTTTTTTTTATTTTTTTTTATCAGAAATTTCGATTGATTTTTTTTTCCTTGTGTTTTAAATTTTTACTTTCGGTGTTCACAAAGAATGTTGCATAGATTTTGATGATGTTAAAGGTAATGGTTTTGTGAATTGAATAATGAATTAACGATGAGGGGGCAACAAAAAGACAAAAAAATATTAATAAATTCAAATTTGGGTTGAGAAGATAAAGATTAATGCTATCCAATGAGAAATTAAGTAGTCCTTGTATTTAATTAATTACTTATATATTAATTTTTTTCTTACATATTTGGATTTTAGAAAATTAGTATATTGTTTAAGAAAAACTGAATTGGGAGAGAATTGAATCGTGCTTTCATTGATAATAGGGGCCTCTTTATATAGAGGATTACAAGCATAGAGATAGAGTTGTACATGGAAACATTATTGTACATTGATTGGATATCTCCTAAGATAAGATTCTCTGAGAATATCTCTAATATAAACCCTATTTCAACTAGAGCAAGTACCCTCGAGTTTTGGCCAGACACATATTCTGGATTTACTTGAACATATACTTATTAGTCATTTTGCACTTGGGTAATATAGTCTTTCAATAATTAAAATGTTTGTAGGGTGAACTAAGAAAATGGTAGGGTGGCAATAACCACACCTTTTTTTTTAAATAATACTAGGGTTATATCCAATTATCCTTATGCCACTATTATTAATAGTAATATTTTACCACATCGGGGGACGTAATACGTATACCCCGATCAAGCCTAGTTGCATTACAATTATCCTCGTAATACCAATATTTACAGCAAACTACACATAAGTCCTTGACAAAAAATAGATTCACAAATACATCCATACAAGTTGATTTCAAGCTTATAAGGGCAAAACTTTACAAATAAGGACAAGTTATTATAATATTGCCACGTGTCAACAATACATTTACAATTCTAACCTTCACACATGAATAACTACATAGTAATTATTTTCTTTAATTCAAACTCTTTTATATTCAAATAAAAAGAGAGAAACCATGTGAGAGAAAAAAAACAGAGAAACAACATTTGACAATCGTCCAATCCTGCTATTGTACTTTCACTTGCAAATCTTACTACTGTACTTTCACTTGCCAATCCTGCTACTGCACTCACTACACTCGTCCAATCCTGCTACTACACTCGCTGCATTCATATTCATTTAGTTTTACTACTACACTCATGCTCGTCCAGTTCTGCTACTACACTCACTGCACTCGTCTAATCTTTCAGCTACTACACTTGTAATCGTCCAGTTCTAGCTACTGCCCTCATAATCGTCCAGTTTCTGCTACTAGTCTGCTACTTAGGGATGAAGGACAAATTTTTGCTACCCTGCTGCTACTACTTAAAGATCAATAAAGTATTGAAAGTCAGGTGCTACTGCTTAAGATGGAAAATATATGAAGGTTAGCTATGCTACTGCTATTGCTGGTGCTACTGGTTTTATGATCAATAGTGTATAATGTGACCTCGAAAGTGCAAATTTTGGGATCCAACTCCACTCCACCCCCTCAATTTAAACTAGGGAAAAACTTAACCAACCGACCCAAAAACACCACCCCATCTGTTCCTTGAAATCACCACAAATATCAAAATATATATGGAAATTTTTGTGTGTGGATCGGTAAGTAAAACAAGCTCCAAACTTCAACAATTTGGTTGTCCACTGTCTCATACAAGTGAAACTTGAAAACTCTCAAGCACCTACTCAAAGGCCAATGATTCAAAACAGAGACTGGTTCTTACCAAGGTGGGCTTGAACTTGAACAATCTTTAATTGGAGTTGTAGAAATAGCAGATTCGTATCTCAATTATACATGTCTTTTACAATCCTTAATTAGAGGTTGTTGAAATGGAAGGTTCATATCTCAATCGGCTTCGTTGGTACCTCTCCATTCTGTGCCTTCAATCAATCCATTCGACTCCGACTTCGATCTGATCACAGTTTAAAACTGAATTGAAGTCTTCTTTATGCAGCCATCGCCATGGTCCCGACTTCCTCAGCCGCTGACGATCAAATTTTATGAGATTAAGACAATTAAGGTTTCTGAATCTCTTAGATTCAATGTTTTGGTATCAGTGGTTACTACTGAGCACTTTCTACAACAGGTCATGCAAAGATATCAAGAGAAGAATTAACAATGCTTGTCAAGGGAGCTTCATGGACAAGAATGAGATTGAAGCGAAAGCGTTCTTGACTCACTAGCCGAGTCATCCTAACTCTATGATAATCAAAATGATAGGAGACTAGTGAAGGAAGCCAATGTGATTTTGAATGATCAACAAAGAAGAGGAGGTATGTATGAGATGGATCCACCCAACACTCTAATGAAAATTGAGTTGAAGAGGATTGAGGCCAACATGAATAAGAAGTTAGACTTGATTCTTAATACTCAAGGAAACTGGGAGCATCTCCAACCTATGTCAAGCAAGATGGTTGAGAAAGTGTGCTTAATTTGTGAGAGTGATCAACATGAGACAATGTTTTGTTCAAGAGGAGGTGCACTTCAAGTTGATATGAAACAATGTAGCCAGGTTGATTTTTAACCAAGGCCAAGAAATGATCCATATAGTAACACCTACAATCCCGGATGGAGAAACCATGGTGAGGAGGCAATCAAAACCGAGATCAAGGTTTGGCAATCGTGAGCAAGGCCAAAGTTTTTAAAGGCCTGGTAGTGGCTATCAAGGTGCAAGGTTCTCCAATTACAACAACCAATGAGTTGACAATCAATATCAAAAGGCACCTTATCAACCTCCACTTCGAGCACAACCTATTGTACCACCCCAAGAGTCATTAAAAAAGCCTAGTGCTGAAGACATGTTGATGAGTTTCTTTGTGGATAACAAAGATAATTAAGCAAAGCAAGATGAGAAAATCAATGTCCTTCACCAAGGCTTGGGCAAGCTTGAGATACAAATGGGGTAACTAGCTAATGAGTTGTGTCAAAGGAAGCAAGGAGTGTTTCCAAGCCAAGTGGTGAACAATCCAAGGCATGAGCCAATGCCATCACTATTTTGAGAAGTGGAACACAAGTTAAGAATAATGTGTACATGCCCAGTAATGAAGAAGTTGTAACTCCAAGAGAGCCACTGGGTCTTGAAAAGAGATCAAAGCACAAGAAAGTTGTGTTGGACTAAAATGAAGGACAAGATGAGGTCTTGAGGAATAACTCAAATTCCAAGGCCAACCATGAAAAAGAATTGTCCAATGATCATCCAATCGAGAGACCATTCTAAAGAGGTATCACTTTTAATCCTCCTTTGAAGATTGTGCAAGAAGAACAAATAATGTCTCTCCCTTACCCTCAAGCTCTATGGCAACAAGAGAAAAATCAAGAAGAAGATCCAATTGAGGGAGATGATTGATTTGTTCAAGAAAATTCATATAAACATTCCACTCCTTGAAGCAGTGAAGACAATCCCATCTTATGCTAAGTTTTTGAAGGACATGTGCATGAAGAAGAAGAAGTTCAAAGAACATGAGCAAGTAGATCTTTGTGAAGAAGTGAGTGCTATCATTCAAAGAAAGCTTCCACCAAAGCTTAAAGATCTAGGAAGCTTCACTATTCCAAGCAAGATTGGAGAAACTACTTTTGACAAGTGCCTGATGGATCTTGGGGAAAGTATCAATTTAATGCCCTATTCGGCTTTGAAAAAGCTTGGTCTTGAAGGAGCCTTGAAACAAACTTCAATCACTCTCCGATTGGTGAATAGAAGCATGAGGTACCCTAGAAGAATCTTGGAGAATATTCTTGTCAATGTAGCAAATGGTTTGTGATACCGGCGGATTTTATAGTCTTAGACATGGATGAAGCCCTCATGGTTGGCAATGAGCTTCTCATCATCTTTGGGAGAGCTTTCATGGCCGCCGCCGGTGTCAAGATCAAACTGAAGAAAGGCACCATGAGCATGAAGGTGCTTGGAGACAAAATCAAGTTCCAAATTTTTCTTCCACTTCACATTCCAAATGACAAGAATGAATGCTACTTTTTGAGTTACTATGGAGAGGCAAGAGTAAGGGGAGATGAGAAAAGTATGAAAGAAGCTTGGACACCTCTTCTAGTTTTACCATGTTCACAAGGCTTTGAGTCACTATTCACACCCATCAAGGAGAAGAAACAAATTGATTAGAGGATTACTCAAAGGAGCACTTGTTGACATGGGAGCTTGCTTTGGAAGTTAAAAAAAGGTTAACAGGGGAGATGGTTGTCGTAAGAAGCCCCCTTGAGTGAATCAAGGGTCCATGGACCGGCAAAATATCCTTAAAACAAAACCTTACTTGGAGGTGGTCATGCTCTTCATGCAAGATGAAGGAGAAAGAAAACTCTTGGAATAGCACCAAAGATGACAAGTGTCAAACCTGTACCCAAGAATCTTAGCTTGTTACTGTTTACTATTAGTAAATGATGTTTTTATTTTGCAGGTTTCATTGTACCGTTTAGTGGAAGAAGAGTTGACTTTTCTTTGACCTAATAATTTAGGAAATTTTTTTGTGAAGGTCATATAAAATGTTAAATCAAGTTTGTAGACACGTTGTTTGGTTAAATTGGAATTCAGACGGAATAGTTATGACCAAAAAACCCTAAGTTAATATTCCTAGTTGTTGGGTTAAAAATGGGTTTTAATTTTGGAAAGGCAAAGGAGGAGAAAGAAATCCCTTGGTAGAAAAATCGAGAAAAACCTGATCCTCTTTTCTTTCTCCCTCAGGCCATTTTACTGTCGTCAGGCCACTGCCGGGTGGGCCACTAGACTTAGGAGAATCCTCTCTTCCTCCTCTTTCACCTCAGGTATTTTGGTTTTATTGGATGATGCGATTTCTTGTGAGAATAAAGTCTATGTTTTGATGTTTAGTTTCCAATAATTATGAAGCATGAAAATGTTTTAGGTTTCTAGAAGACATAAATTGCGATTTTGATATGTGATGATGTAAGTTCATTGATTTTGTGCTTTAATCTCACCGTTTATGTGTTTTGTGTTCTTTGGTTGCAAACTTAGAATATTGAGCATGTAATTGAATCCAAATTAAGATTGCTAGCGTTCTAGATCTTAATTGCTAAGTGGAAAACCTATAATTCCTTAGGTAAATCAATGAAGAGTCTTGCATGCTTGTATGACGTTCCAACTTGTGTTCTTGGCTTAAATCAATCAAACTTCCAATGTGTTTACTGCGTTAAGAATGTTTTTGTTAGTGATTAGCTCACTACACCAAAAACTGCATCACACAACACTAATCACACAACGGAACAGAAATTATCCTTTGTGTGTTTAAGGAAACTCGATTGTACAACGGTATTAGTGATGTTCTGTTGTGTGAATGTAAAAAAAGTGATAACTTTTTTATCAGAACTACATTGCACAACGGAATTACGTATTGTCCATCGTCTGAGTCTTAAAAAATTTAGCGGCAGATTTCCCTCCACTTTGGAGTCTTGGTTGCCTCTTGAAACACTGAAATTTGGGGTACTAGGTACAACGGATTTCACTATTTCCGTTGTATGATTAAAAAACTTAGCACCGAATTTTGAGGAAGCTTGCTTGAATGTCTTCCCCTAGATAGGCTCAGTGCAAGCTGTAGAAATTATACAACAGAATTAAGATTTTCTGATGTGTGAACTTGGAACTGGGCGGCAACATTTTGAGCTAAAATGCTGTAGGCGCCATGTTTCCCTCCATGATTTCACATTTTGATTTTTAGTGCGACACCCTAAACACTCAGACGACAGTTGGGTAAGGTTTATGTTGTGTGAGTAACTTTGACAATTTTTTTTGTAGGTTTAATTGCCACATTGTGGTGCAAAAAAACACAGAGAGAAGGAAAACAAAACGTAGCACGACGAGCCCTCTCTCTCGAATAGCCTCCCCGAAACGTCTCTCTTTCTCTCTCATGAAACCTCGATCTCTCTCGTGAATCCTCCGCGAAAGCTCTCTGTCTCGTGAAACCTCACTCGGCCCTCTCTCCCCAATTGTGTGGAATTTCAACTCTCTAAATCCCTAAATCCTCCACCTTTACAGGGAGCAGACTACGATGGCCTCGATTCTCAAGCCGTCCAATGGGGTGAGATGGGAAGACGATGGCAATGAGAAATAGCGGCAGCTGCGTTTCGATGGAGTTTCTGGATAGGCAGAGGGCTCGCTTCAACAGTGTTTTGAGAGCTCTCTCTGCAGGAAATTGGGGTTCGAATTTATGCTCGCTCTTCACTTCTCCAAACCCGCCTTCAACTCCGTCTACCTAATGGATAATTGAAGCTTCGCTTTGCGTTACCCTCCCCTCTCTCTCTCTCTCTCTCTCTCTCTCTCTCTATGTCTAAAGATCTAAATCAATTCAAGGCTTCTCAATCTGGTAAGGTCCCTATCTCCAACAAATTTGCTGATTTCGGTTTATTCCCTTTCAAAATCAGTTATTCCATAGTAACTCCTCTCATTTTCTCCTTGCTGACGTTGCCTCTCCTAAAGATCTAAATCAATTAGGGACATTGCCTCTCCTCTGAGATTCGATCCCTCATCGCCGATTTGCTCTCTAACTCTCCGGCCACTAGCAGTAATTATTCCTCATTTCAAGTCTCTGTTCAGTTGGTTCCCTTGATGCTTGACAGCGAGAGCTCCCATTCAATCATTTTAGGGGCAGTCGTGGGCTTCAAAGATTAAGAGATTAGAGTTCAATTTTCAGAGAGCTCTCAGATTACCCAGTTCTTGGTGAGTCTCAAATTCATATCTTTCTGCTATTCTGCTTGTAAAGATTTCATCTTTTCATGTTTTTAGAGAAATTGGGAGCTGGTTTGTTTATTGTTATGCAATTTCTGTGGTGGGTTAGTGATTTCTCAAGTTGGGTTTCTTAGGATCAGCTTCAAGATCACACCTTTTATGCTTTTCATGCTTATGAGTTTTCATGGTGGTTACTGATTAGACTGTTTTGGATAGGAAAGAAGAGTTGTGCTAAAGAAGAGGCCCTGATTTTTTAAAACTGTGTTGTGTTATTGAATTGCTGATTTTGGTTTATATTTAGTAAATGTTGCTTTCAATTTGTATGAGACTTACTCTGTTGGTTGCGTTTCTGTTGCTTTCATTTACTTTTAGTTTGATTTGGAGTGTGATCCTTGCCAATTAAAGGGTATCAGTCACCCCAACGAACCCAAAGCAAAGAAGAAGTGGATGAGGCAAGAGGATGCCAAGAACTCTGGTATTGTTAACTATAGGTCTCATTGTGAAATTATAATCATTTTCCTTCCATCAGTTTAAGGATTATGATACCAAGAACTCTGGTATTTTGAAAAAAATCTGCAGAAACTGTCCTACAGTACAGCATTCTTTGGTATTCCTTTTTCCTGACTTATTGACCTCCAAATGACCTGAATTTTTGATATGTTTTACTTCTGTTAGTTAGCAAAGGATCTAGAAAGTTTTATCGCATTTCGACATAAAGTGAATGTTCTATGAATTTTCCAAGTTTGGTCTGTAATTGAGAAAGTTCCAGAATTTTAAATGTTCCTCTGATTTTCTGTTGAGATTTGAACTTCTACTTGAATCATTTAAGTTCAGTTTTCCTTCTTTTCATATAAGGATTGACACTCTTCTTCTTTGACTTAAGCAATCAGATTCATTGCAAGTTCACTTTGGTGGAGATTCAGGTTTTCAGCCTTGATTGTACTGAATTAAAGATATTATGCATAGTATATCCTTCTTGCTATCTTTAAACTTGCTATGGTGTATCGATTAGTTTCCTCAGTCTTATTGCCATCTTCGTTATAAGCTTCACTTGTTTATTTCTTCTTTTCACTTTTGTTGTACATAAACAACTGTGTGCATTTATGCATGTATCTACCAATGGTTGTAATCTCCATACAAACCATTGGTAGATATAATTGATGTATAATTGATTGTATGGATTATGCATGTATAATTAATTGTAATAGTTATACATATATGGCTACACATTGTTGCCCGATTGAAAGAAATCTGTAGAAACTGTCCTGCAGTACAGCCTTCTTTGGTATTTCTTTTTCCTGACTTATTGAACTCCAAATGACCTGAATTTTTGATATGTTTTACTTCTGTTAGTTAGAAAAGGATCTGGAAAGTTTCATCTTATTTTGACATAAAGTGAATGTTCTGTGAATTTTCCAAGTTTGGTCTGTAATTGAGAAAGTTCCAGAATTTTAAATGTTCCTCTGATTTTCTGTTGAGATTTGAACTTCTACTTGAATCATTTAAGTTCTGGTTTTTCTGTATATTGAACTAGACATCCCAATGCTTGTTTGAAAACTGATTCCTTGTCATTTGGATTTGCAATGAATTTTTGGTGAATTTTCTAAGTTGACCATGCTGCTGAGAAAGTACGTGTGGAGGTATTCATAGACTCTTTCACAGGGAAGAGGACACTCGAAATAGCCGGTTGAAAGGACACTCGAAATAGCCGGTTGAAATTGTCAATATTCCTGCTGCTAATGTAGCCTCAATTTGGTTTTAGTGTTGCAAAGAACGTCAAGTGCAGACAATCTTGAGGTAAAGAGATCACTGATGCTCTTTAGTATTCATTAAGAAAATAAAGTCAGCAATGTTTTTTTGGACACTCCTATTAGTTTATTACCTTCTGTTTTTACTTGGTGAATGACATCCTCTGTTTGATTAATAGGATCAATGATATCTTTTGCGATACTAGATGAATCACTAGTATATTCAAACAATTGATACCTTGGACAAAAGAAGAGGTCAGAACGTACTCTTATCTTGGTCTGGTATGTAAGTGATCAGTGCATACTTTTTTCTTTGTTGCAAGTGATTGCTCTCTTGCATTTTATACCTATGGCATCATACTTTTAATTACTGCTAGAACGTCACTCTGTTTCTTTCTTGCTTGTATATTATAAATTGTTTAATACTAAAATGCTTGTATATTATGTACATAGTAAGGCATTATCCCTTTTGTTTTCATTGCATTTGTTAATTGTGTCAGGAACTAAATGGTGGAATGTTGCATAAAGAGTCTTTGGGAGATCGAGCATGGAGTACAAAGCAATGCAGCAAGCTATATTTTCTTTCATCATGTAAAACTTAACCAGGAAACTTAAATGCTTTTTAGTCTATGAGATGGATGAATGCTTTAGCAATTTCCTTAAATTCAATAATTTATGAATTGATGTATCACAATGATTCCGGTACAAATGTTGATCATTTGATGGTTTGCATTCAATTTGTATTCCAATTGTTCACTATTAATTTATATCCATTCAAAATTTGGGTATTCACACAACGCAATTATATATATCACACAATGGATTTCAATAAGTTACGTCGTCTAGTTTTAAGCTCATACAACAGAAAATACTAGAACATAGTTGTCTTACTTTATATCACACAACAGTTAAACTACAAAACCGTTGTATGAAAATCTCAACCCACAACGGCAAAAAAGCAAATTCTGTTGTGTGAACTGTTGAGCACAAGTGCTGTGCATGGGTGCGTCCGGCATCTGTCGAGTTCTTGGACAACGGTGTTAAGAAATATACGTCGACTGACTTTGTATCATACAACGGTGAATTCACCGTCGTCTGATTTTTCATCAGACAACATCGAGATAGACGACGGTGAGTCTTCAAATCAGACGACGTTTTTTCACCGTCGTGTGATGCATTTTTTGGTGTAGTGCGCTACCACTAGTAATTGCATGATTAATTGGGTTAACTATGGTGCGTTCATCTAGTTAATTTAACTAAGGAAAGTAAAAAGAACTTATGCATGCGTTCATGGTTTGTTCTTGATTGATTTCTTCATTCACATGTTTTGATCCATGATTTATTATTAGAAAACTCTTTTTCGTGTTAATGATTGTTAACTTCATCATACATATTTTGTATCACCCCTTATCTATTTTGATTCATAGTTTGATTGATTATTGTAATTAGTTAGTTAGTTAATTAGTTAAGTAATAAAACAAATTCGAAATCCCCTTAATTCTTTGTAATTTTCGTATTTATTATATACTTGTAACTAATATTCTTTTCTTTGACGTGTAAATGACAGGAGCACCTTCAATCCCCGGATAGAACGATACCTTACTTACTCATACTACAATTCGATGCAGGATTTAAATTGACACTCATTTTAAGTGTACCAGTTCACTAGATTTGGATGTTGGTGCGGTGGCTCGTGAAACCCACCAGCCGCCACTGGTGGTGGCACATGGTGGCGTGTGCAGCCACCCAAAAATGCTTAATTTTAGTTTGTTAATCATATCTTGTGTATGAGAATCGTTGACTACCTTAATTTCATGAAATTTCGACGATTTGACGTTGTTCAAGAGTGTTAAGATGGAAATTATTAGATATGTATGATTGTTGTTCAAGATTATTATTATTATCATCGAAGGTTGGTTAAATTAATCATTGTGGTGCTAGTGATTTGAGTTATAATTATCGAAGGATTTGGAGAATTGGAAAGGGAATTCATTTTTAATTTATTGGTTATAATTATTTCTGAAAATCGAAATTGAATTGATTAAGATATTGAAAGACTTAAGAAGGTTAAAGAGGATTTGGGGATGTTGAAATTGTTAAGAATTTCGAATCAAGTCTTATTAATTCTAAATTGGAAGAGTCAGATCTTAGAGGAATTGTTGAGTAAATGAGTTGTTAATTGTCGAGGGAATAAATTGTTGATTTTAAATTATTCCCTTCTTATAGTTTTTTATATGCTGCCAAATTGTACAAGACGTATTGAACCCTCGAGCGAGGATGACACCAGCAAGCAGCAAGATTAGCTGCGAGGCTCACCTGTGAGTGAACCTTTGTTTTAATTAAATTATACATGCAGTACGGATTTTCAAGCATGGATTAAATTGTGAATTGAAAATAATTAATTATTTAAATGTGATTTTCGTTGAAAGAAAAGAGTTTTAAAAGAATTGAGTTGACAAGGAAGCTACTATTCACCGCATGATTACATTATCTGGTCGGCAGTCCCCTCCAGACAATATTCTGGTCAACAGTACCCTCCAGGATATTCTGGTTGGCAATCCCCTTCGGTACGTCATCTGGTTGGTAGTTCCTTCCAGATGACATGAGGTAGTTAGTCAGCAGTTCCCTTTACTACCTATGGTTAGTCGGTAGTCTTCTCTAACCACCGCCTCCTAAATTTCAGTCAGCAGTCCCCTTCGATGCCTCATCTGGCCGGCAGTCCCCTCTAGATGGCATGAGATGACTAGTTAGTAGCTCTCTCTAGTCATTGGATATTTTTCAAGGAAAGGTTGACTTTAAAGCAAACGAATTTGGAGATATTTCATAAATTACATTGCATGCCTGATTTAAATAGCGCGAATATGGGAAAGCATCCAATTAGTTATTTTTGTAAATTACTTTATTTTTGTCCACTCACTCTAACGTCTTTAAATGCTTTCCCCTGGGCCCTTTGGTTTTCTAAATGCCTAGGTCGCGTCTAGGAAATTGAGGCTTGGAATCCAGCGATTCGTTTTGATCGTAGGTTATCACTTAACCTACCTTTATATGATATCAGCTTAATTACGTAGAACTGCTCTGATAACCAGTTTAAATTGGGGAAATGTTAATACTTGAGAATTCGAATGCTTTGATGGGATTAAGGTGGAATTGTATTTCGGAATGTAAATTATACCTGGAATGTAAATATTTGGAATGTATATGTATGGTTGTGAGTTTAGGTATGCTCATGTCTAGGTTTTTGTAAACTTTGGGTAGTTTATTTTAAGGGAAGTTTTGCCGATTTTTCTATAAAATCTCACCTTAGGTGGACCCCACAGGCTCAGTTCGGGTTTCGAGGTGAAATTCAGGTCGGGTTCTATCAACAAGCTTGATGGTAAGGATTAAGCATTGTTTTTTGGTGCTTGGAAGTTTTTATAATGAAGATCATGGTCTGCAAGGGGGAGTTTCTCTTAATCCTTTACTTGCAGATTTCACTTTCATGTTTACTTAGTTGTTTGTAGTGTTAAAAGCCTAAAATTTCATGTTTGGGAGTGGTTTTGAAAAAATAGAGCAAATGATTGATCTCTTGCTTTAGACAATCGATCGTTTAGAGTCGCAAAGAGTTTTGAAATCTGAAACGATCGATCTTCACTTCTCAATGATCGATCTCAAGCCCCCAAAAAAGAAAAGAAAAGAAAAAATATCTTTTAGAAAAAAAAATTAATAAAAGGTCGATCTTACCGTTTGGGCGATCGATCTTTTCGAAAGGCAAAGAGCACAACACTTATAAAATGATCAATCTCTTCTCTTTTGAGATTGATCACCAAAAAAAAAAATCGAGCCTTAGTTGAAATTTCTATTTTCTTCTTCCCAGCTTTATTCGACTCTTCCCTCTGCCCAAACACTGTTCACGCCCCCTTTCACCATCTTACTTCATCTTTCACTCAACTGCAAGCCAAGGGCTTGGATTTTGTCATGGGTGAACATCAGATTTGCTTTGCATCTCTAGAAATTGCTTCATATCTTTCGAAACTCTTTGTCTCAATTTTTGTCATGAGTTAGGGCAGCCATTTACTTCAGATGTTCACTCAAAGCCGAGGACAACCACTTGTTTTCCCAAATTTTTGTCATGTCTCTATTTCCAATTCTCCATCAAATACCCCGCACAAAGCAGCTCCTTACACCACACAAGACTTCTCCAAATGTAAGAAGGGTTAGTGTCAACCTGCACCGCTGCTTGATAACCTTTAACTGCATACTTCGATTACGATATGCAATAAACTAGTGATTCAAGATGAAGTACAACTCGCCAAATATTCGTCTTTGTAAGCAGAGCTTGACTAAAACACAATTAATATCCCAAAATCTCAATCCTTTTGCCACCTTTAATTTACAAAGTATTTCCCACTTACACTAGTGTATCCTCTTCTTCTTTCTGCCATTCCCCCACCAGTGTTTCCCAACCTTATAGCCTAAAAACTTACATAGTATAAGAGGGGATAGCTTGTGCTACTAAAAATGTGATTATTAAAAATAAATTAGCTATAGTCATACTTGTTACTTTGGTAATTGATTATTTTTTTCTTTTACTAATGAGCAATGTCTGCTTGGACCAAAAGTTGGGGATGAGGGAGAACTTATAATGAGAACCATTAAAATGAGAACTTCACGATGACTTTCTAATCAACGGTTTGGGAGACCCACATTTTGATCACATTACTACAAATAAACTGTTAGATGTTTATGTGTGCATCAGTAGATCACTTCTGAAAACTTTCTTCCAATTGTTAACCATTAAGGTACCGAAATAGATCAAATCAATAGACGAACTAAATCTATCAAATCTGAACTGTTCATGTTCATATAAGGGGCAAAATACTAGTTAGTACCCTGTGGTTTAGGTCCAAAATCAATTCAGTCTCTAGATTTCTAATTTCATCAAAAACACCCCTGCACTTTCAATTTTGATCTAATAGGTCCAATTCGTTAATATTCTGTTATGAGTTCAAGTTATAGTTGGATTATTTGTTGAAAAACTATTTATTTTTAATAGTAGGACTCACTCCTAAATTGACTATGCAGATCACCTCGACACCATATCATAAAACATAGGCCATATATGAGCCACGTTAACAAGTTAAATAACTCAATTGTCGGAAAATTAACAAATTGGACCTATTAGATCAAATTGAAAGTGCATGGGTGTTTTTGATTAAATTAGAAGTTTAGGGACTGAATTGATTTTGGACCTAAACCACATGGTAGCAATTTGTATTTAGCCCAATGATAAATAACGATTATAAATGACTTAACAAACTTCAATTTGGTTGAATAACTGCATAAATGATCTATACATGAATATTTAAAGGGAAAAAATAGAAACAGTATCCAACTTATGGCCCACTATTAATTTCTATACCTAAGTTTCTGAAACTATCGCAATGGTACCTGAAATTCCTAATCCGACCCAACATTCATACACGCCGTTCATGACGACGTTAATTGTGCCATAATTTAAGGGATATTTTGGTCACTTCATTCACTTAGACTTTTTTTAATATTTTTTTTCTTCTCTCAATTTTTTTTTCTTTTTTTTTCTTCTCTAAATTTTTTTTTTCTTTTCTTCTGGTGATTTCACCAGGCCTCTCGACCTTCCTACTTCACTCCTCTTCTCTTTCTGCTGTCTGTTGGCTTTCTCTTTCTTTGCCAAAAGAAATCCATTTCTCCTTCATCTTCTCTATCCCTTCTGAAACCAGCAGCCTACCTCTCCGTCATAACCACCGCCACCGCCACTACCACCGTCATCATCAAAATCTCTTTACAGCCCCAGAAGAAAAGAAGAGGTATCCCCACATATCCATTCATAATTCAATTGGAAATTTTGTCTTGATTAATTAATCAACTAGGCATAAGAAGAACTGAACAAATTTTAGTGGTCAAATACTAGATCAATATGCAACAAGTCGGGAAGAGAGAGAGAGAGAGAGAACAAATCGGGAAGATAGAGAAAGAGAGGCAGAGATACAGAGAAAGGAAGAGAGCAAAGGGACTCAAGAAGAGAGCAAATTTCACTGTATGGCCTGCACAATTGACTTCCGCTGCCTAGACGAAGGCTTCGGTGGCAAAACCTACAAGCGCAATTGGAACCCCGAAGCCGCCGCCGCCGACGAAGACGCCGCCATGGAAATCGACGCAGCCTACCCATGTCCGGCGAAGCGATCCGCGGTATCCTCCTCAGACAATCCGGACAAACAAGTCTTTGGCCGGCCGAGCTACGACATCGTGATCGCCGGGAAGGTCTCCGGGCGGAAGTGGAAGCAGCCGCGGAAGCAGAGGTCATCGGCGGTTCAGGTGAGCCGGAAGGGGACGACGTTTGAGGAGAGGGAGAAGAACAAGTCGGTGAAGAAGGCGTAGAAGGAGAGAATGGCGGAGCTGAAGGGGGAGATTAAGAGGAACAAGGAGGAGAAGAGGAGGAAGAGCCTGAGGGAGAAGAAGAAGAAGGAGAATATTCTCAAGACTTGGACCAAGCTGCAGATTATTTCCAAAAAAAGGGCTGGGTAAGTAAGTGACGCAAATACCCATCAAATTCTCCACGTGGCACACAGGTTAACACCGTCATAGACGACAGGTACATATGTTGGGTCGGGCGAGATATTTGGGGTACCATTGTGACAGTTTTGAAAACTTGGGTACAGAAATTCGGAGTCGGCCATAGGTTGGGTACTGTTTGTATTTTTTTCCCATATTTAAATATCTAGCGGTAGATTTGCGGAAATGTGATCGAAAAATGAGGCTCACAAGAAAGTCCTCATGATGTCCTCATTTTAGTGGTCCTCATTAAAAACTTTCCCGCCATCTCTATCTCCCAAACAAATTAATGTTTTTTAAATTAATTTTTTTAATTTAATTCAACAAGTAGTACAAAAATAATCCACCCTTATGGGGTTGAAAGAAAGAACCATTTCGTAGAAACTACTATAAAACCACCTCTAAATAAAAGAGCAAACCAAACTAGTAATCTCCTAGCATACCCACCTTTTAGGATTAAGCCCAGAACAAAGAAAAGTATAGCCCTGAAGAAGAGTAAAAAATAGGGCTGTCACTCGGTCGGTTTGAATCAGTTATAGATATTACCAACTTCAAAACCAAAGCCTTCGGTTTCAAAATTGAGTTACCAATTACCAGCCAAAATTTTCGGTTTTTGGTATTACCAACTTTATAACAATTAATTCTTTGTAATAAAAATTAGAATGAACAAAACTAGATTTTTCAATTTTATAGTCATAAAATTTGTATTCATGTACTAATTCTAGCTTTATTTTGTATATATGACATCTAGTTTTAGCCAGTTTCATTAAAACTAGGTTATTTAACCATCTTTGACTAGGTTACTTAAAATACATGTACTATTAATGTAGTAGATGTAGTAATGTTCATACTATTATGAAAAATTTTATATTTATTTCTTAATATACTTGTATGTGTATTGAAAACCATAGTATATAAAACTATTATTTATATTTATCGGTAGATTCGGTATTTACTAAAACCAAACCAACTTTTTCGGTAATTTTCGATTTTTGTTCTATCGGTCTTGGTTACCAAAAGTCAGTTTGGCAAACTTAAAATATCGGTTGGTATTCGGTCGATTTGGTAATTACCAAACCAAGTGGCAGCTCTAGTAAAAAGCCTCGAAGGGGACAACGAGGTCTCTTTTTTGTTTACAATCTTTCCCACTCAAAGCAAGAAAAAAGTAGACCCATCATCTTTTTGTACAAAAAGATGAAGGCCCAAAATTAAAATAAAAAATTGAAAACAAAACTTCCCGGGCCCAAACAAAACCCTAGCAGCCCAATACCAGGCCGACCCAAACGACCTAGAACAAACCTTAGTTAAGAGGTCAGCTTTTGCCATCATTCAGCCAGTGTTAAGGCATCGACCATTGCAGCAACCACCGGAGCTAGAATAAAAAAGCTGGCAATTCCATCCACCAAAAGCGAACAACAATGTACACCATATCAGTGGTATCCAAATAAAGGATGAATAGTATGGCCACCTCACTTGCACCAACCCTGTGCAGCATCCTCAACGCTACCACCACCATCGATGGCAATAAAAAATGGACCCAATGCTGAGGAAACCAATTTTGCTTCCACCACCCCAACATGTCAACAGCGCCATAACAGACCCACCACAAAAGCCACTAACTTGGCATAAGCAAAGCCAGACTCAATGCAAACCCCCAAAACCTAATCCCATAAAAATTAACGAATTGCCAGCAACGCAAGTCCGATCCGATCTTACAAACAAGGGACGCCGTCGAATCCTGCGACCAACGCCACTTAAGAAAGGAGTGGGAAGGAAGGGGACGCCATCCCTCCAAATCCAAAGAACAGGACCACCACCAAACAAAGTCTATCCCAGTCGAGATACTTCAGTTGTGAGAGTCGGGAGAAAGCGATGATGAGTGTAGACCTCACCTCCATCAACAACACTAGCAAAGAATCCGGTTGTGGTTGTTGAGGTAGCAGCGTGGCCACCGATCAACGTCAATAATAACCCTAAGGTCTCTCTCTCTCTCAAACGAGAGCATTTTTATCCAAATTTCAAATTCATGAACTTGTTCATTCCACACAAAAAAAAAAAAAAAAAAAATATGTAACATTTATAATCTTTTCTATTAATATACCTCAATCTTTCCTAAACTCGTTCTTAAAAGACCAAAAATGAAAAAAGGGGTCTGATTTTCTCTTCGATTACACATTTTTAATGGAACAATTCTTAAGTTCACCCCTAGGGTGAATGAGCATATTCACTCCATTGTCGATTAACACGTAATAACTTTATAATTTTCTAATCTAACCATTCATGTTGTATAACGTAATACAAAGATTAGCTTTGTAAAAAATCAATCAAATTGAAAACCTTTCAGTTATTCATTTCTATGAAATACATGGACGGTTCATCATAATAGTAGTAAGTATTGTTAGAACCATCCATTTGTTTGATTCAATTAGATAATTAAACGATTTCTGATTCGCTTAATTTTTTACAGAGATGATCTTTAAAGGCTAATTTTAGATATGGACCGTTGGATTATAAATTTATTAAATAAAAGTATGTTAATCGACAATAGGTGAATATGCTCATTCACCCTAGGGGTGAACCTAAGAATTATTCTTTTTAATAGTCTTTCTATAACTCAAAAACTGGCGTCGTTTCTTTTAATTTCTTCTGTCTTGTGCAAACAGCTCTCTTCTCTTCCGGTCTCTCGCCTCTCTTTACCTCCCTCCCTTCTTTTTTCGATATAAAATCGATTCTCTGAAACTACGAAGCGACCCACATACGTTTCAAATGGCTGGAGCAACTCCGACCACTTACTCGCCGTCCCCTACAACCCGCAAGACCAAATCACTCATCTTTCGAAACGACGACGTCGATTGGGTCCGAACCGATGGCCGTGATTTCCACCAATGCAGACCTGCCTGTAAGCCCTTCTCTCTGTTTGGTTCAAAGTTCCTTCCTTTATTCTTTGCTTTTACTTTTTAATTTGATGGTAATACCAAATATGGTTACTCTTGATTTTGCATGTTGAGTATGGAGTTGGTCAAATTGGTTAATCAGCTCAGCTAGCTATTATTTTGAACGCAAAGAACTGACCTTTAAGGTTTTAGTTTGATTTGAACTGCACCAATCTGTTTAAAAGCTTTCTTAAAATATACTGCTTGATGCTTTTGGGATTTTATTACTGGGTTACTTTAGCTTTCGAGTGTCCATTTGCCTTAACCATTATACGGGTTTCGAAGTTTTTCGCTGTTTGTTTGTTGATGATAGGTGGGTTAGATGTCCTTTTACTAAACCTGTAAGAAATGTATGTTGAAATTCTTCTGGATATTTTGTTATGGAGTTTTCTGCTATGAGAAGATTGATAGGAGGAGAGAGAATGGCACTACATGTTTATATTTAGATATTATGGTATGAGAATGAAAATAATTGTGAGAACCCGTTTTTGATAAACTTCAATTGCATAGTTATAAGCTGGCTATAATTGAAATAGGTGCTCCTGGCTTAAATTGAATTTCTATAGGCTCTTCATTGTCATGAGCTCTTTACAGAAATGGGGTCATGGATTTTGTTTGTATTGTCTTATCCCATTTAACTAGAGTTTGTCTCTAAACATATACGATGGTAGATGTTCAGAAACGGACGCTTTATGCACCTGAAAGGAGTTGTACAAGTTCTTGTTTTCATTTATAAATGTGTTACTGTAAAATCTGCTAAATTCTATGTCATTGTGTGGTTACAATATTTCGCGCATAAAAAAAACTCAAGTTTCTTGGTAATTTACAGTTTTCAAGATTGGTGCTGTAAATGCTGCTGCAGGATCTGCATATGCAGAATTTGGAAATACCAAGGTCATTGTTTCTGTGTGAGTATATTTTTTAGAAATTTATACTTTCACTTACTCATCATTCCATAATCGTGGTGAATTAATTTGATAATTTGTGCAGTTTCTTTTCCACTGTTTTAACTTCTTGTTGTTTATTACTGATGATGCAAATATAAATGAATTTTAAATTTTACCTTACTTGGTTTGTTTAGATTTGGGCCAAGAGAGAGTAAGAAGGCAATGTTGTACAGTGACATAGGCCGGTTGAATTGTAATGTTAGCTATACAACTTTTGCCACTCCAGTTCGTGGACAGGTATATGACTGTAATGCTTCTTACCATCTTTCTTTTCTTAGTCTTTTTGATCAGTGAAATCGTTGTAACTAATTTAGCACTGCCTTCTTTTAGGGGTCAGACCACAAAGAGTTTTCTTCAATGCTTCATAAAGCTTTGGAGGGTGCAATAATATTGGAAACTTTCCCCAAGACTACAGTGGATGTTTTTGCATTGGTGTTGGAATCTGGGGGCAGTAAGTTTTCAATGTCATTTGTAACACATAAACACATGTTGTTTCAACCATTGCACATTTAAGTTGCCAAGAAAACAGAATAATGAAAGAAAAAGAATGGAAAGTCCCAAGAAAAGAATTAATTGAGGAGTATAAGAATATCCTTCTGCTCAGTCAATGTATATGTATGTTCATGCATTGGAGCTTCCAAAGAATTGCATTAACTATTTTTGTGAAACCTTTGGCTTAGATTTTCTCCTATATACAAAAATACTTTCAGTAATTAGATGCTTGTAGAGAAAGGTGCATTTGTCTCAAACTCCTAATGGCCTCTGGTACTCTATTGGCAGTCCTTTGACTTAAGTTTGGCAAACTAAGAATTTCTTAGGTTTTATGCTGACCTGCTGACCTTTAATCAGCACTTCATGAGTTACACAGCTTCTTTTGGTTAAAAGGAGTGTAATGATGTAATTATATAGATAAAGAAGTATAAAGCAATATTACTAAACACAGCTTGTTTTGGTTCAAATGAGTGTAATGATGTAATTATATAGATAAAGAAGTATAAAGCAATATTCCTAAACACAGAAGTCTTTTGAGAATAGAAGCCAAGTATAATATGTACAATTCAATGTTGTAGCATTACTGGTGCATTTGTGCCATTGATCGTGTCTTCGTTTGTGTCATACACTTTAATATGTTTTGCAAGGCAATAATATTTTTAATGGCATGCTATTGTGCTACTTCCTTTTGGTTGCAGGTGATCTTCCCGTAGTAATATCATGTGCTAGCCTTGCTTTAGCAGATGCAGGGATAATGATGTATGACCTTGTTGCCTCAGTCTCTGTGGTATGCAACTAACCCTGACTTTTTTAATTTCTCGATTAAGCGTAAATCAAATATTTTTCTTGTCATTGTAGTGTACAAGCATGATGTTTATTGTGCATAACCTGATAAAGAATACTGAGAGAATTTGAAACTTGAGCACATTGCACATGAGCATTGTACTTCTGATCATTATTGCACGCTTGTCAAGTAATTATTAAGCTTACTATGAAGCTGCCTATTTAACTCAGTAGTGATAACTTTACTTTGAGGTGAAATAAAATACATTTATACTGTAGTCTAAAATGCTTTCTTCTCTCTGGTACAAAGTGGTCTAAAATGCTTGACTTACTCTCTTCATTCTCATTACTTGTAGAAGAAATAGTGTGCTACTCATATTATTAGAGCATGTTTGATTAATTTCTTTCTAAGGACGTTCGTAAATGTTAGCAGCTTATATCATACGAAGTACAGTAGCTTTGCCTTACTTAGATCTACAGATGAATTTGTGTGCTAAAAATGACTTTCATATGAAAGTCCCTTTTTTGTGGGTTTGGTTCTTTTGTTTTTTTTTTTTCTGACATGTGCTTTTTGTGGTGCCTAGTCTTGTCTCGGAAAGAACCTTGTTATTGATCCTGTTCTGGAGGAGGAAAGCTACCAAGATGGAAGCTTAATGCTTACTTGTATGCCTTCACGCTATGAGGTCACTCAGCTAACCATAACAGGGGAATGGTCAACCCCAAAACTTAACGAGGTCTGCCATCAGTTGATTTATTCCTTGTTCCATTAAAGCATTTTTTTTTTTTTACTTTCTTACCATCATTTAGAAGGGGAGAATGTAAAGAACAGCATTGTGCGTGCATGAAAAGTCAAAGATGACTTGTGTGTTACTAACTTCTAGCAAGCTCACCTAGTGTTTTGATTTAAAGATCATCCTTGTAATTGATAAATCACTTCGATGAGAAGTCAACTAGGTTGACAAGGCTGTCAAAGTTGCATGGTCTGTATATGCTAAAATCTGTTGGGAGGTTATCTCAATAGGCCTATTCAATCTTGGCAAGTTTATCACATGGTTTGGCAAGGGCAGATGTGGCTTATGTTACTAACATGGTTTTTTTACAAATCAGGGAATGCAGGTATGCCTGGATGCCTGTGCAAAGCTTGCAACAATCATGAGGGAATGCTTGAAAGGACCTGATTCGGCTTTGGAAGAATAGAATAAATTGTTTGACTAATACGAGAGAAATTTGGGTCCGAATTAGTTCACCTTTTTTTATATCTGCTATATATTTTTTTGGTTTGATGTTTGGCCAAGTTTTGCATGTATATTATTTGGTCCCTTTTCAAATACAGATATTTATCCTGGTTTAATTGGGAATCCATGGTAATTTGAAGGTGGAGTTTTGTAAGAAATGACCATTTGTGAATTTTTCTTTAATCCACGGCACATCTTCCTTCCGGCTTTTGTATCAAAAGTTGACGATACTCTGGAATTCAAACCAGTATGCATCGTAAACCTATTATTTCTAGTACTCTGCACCAACTTCTCTCCATACTTTTTCCAGAAAGAGACAGGTGGTGGTATGAGACTGTGATGACTATCTTGCACTTTAGCGGCTTGCTTCATCCTCTTATACCTGTGCCAAGCGGCTTGTATGACACATGCAGCCCATGTTTGCAACTGCTGCGAGTAAAATTTGAATGTGTGTCGTCTAAGTTTTGATACCACAAACTTTAAGTCCTCTGCACTCAATGTGAAAGCTTCCACCTCCGAAATGGCTTTAACAGTGCGTGTGGATGAGGGGGACGACATTTGGACGAGGGTTTAGGGCCTATGTAAGCAGCTCGTCACAACAGAAGTCACCTGCGCCAATTCGGCGGGAGTTCAAGTTGCTGTGCCAATTAGTTCTTCATCACAGAAGAATCAAGTTGGCCACGGAATATGAAGAGCATCTGAATGACTGGGTCACCTTCGCGCACTGTGAGTGTGGCCTCTCACAGATTGCATCTAGAATTGTGTCGTCCATTTGGTTGAACAATGAAACCTGTTGATATGTTATGCATAAGTCAAGGTGACAGATAGCAACTACATAAACGGAAGGCAAATCTGTATACTAGCTGTGAATAATTGTATTAAAATGAGAGATGATCATGATCCGCTGGACAAGAGATCGAAAGACAAATGTAGCGCTTGACAGCTCTCCGAAGGTCCACCGGGAAGCTTTGGAGAAGTGTTTCCTCATCGAAGCCTCTCGTAGTGATCCACTTATATTGTTCATATTCTTTTATAGATTCCCTTATTTCCGGATGTAGTTGTCTGTGATGCATCCATTGTTTTGTATCACTTTGTTTTACCCTCCACTCTTCCAGTCTGGTGGTAGTCGATTGCAGATATCGCTGCGCATAGGTGTCGTGTTTGATTACGGTATACCATATTTACTAATCATATTGCTAGCTATGTTTGTGTAAGGTTATAGCAGCCCCTGCCCATACTGATCTTATGTTTTAGTGTAAGGTTATAAGCAGCCCCTGCCCATGCTGAACCGTACGTGAGCACACCCGCGACATCAATAATTTGTGATCTGACAGGGAATATACGATAAACTCTTGGTATGTATTGGAATATGATGATTAACCAAATGGATGTTTTGTGGCCTTTTCTGTCGAACCTCTAAGATAAGGGGTAGTTCCCCAAATGTTTTCCATCTGAACAATGTGAAATTAAGAAAAGAAAGGTGAAAGCTAGAGGTCAGATATATATCTCAGTGAGCTCGTTTAGCAACAAAAAGCCACACATAAATGCAAATGCCCGATCATGGTTTACTATTTTCCAAACCATCTACGAAACTTCAAAAATCTCATGATCACACGATTTGTGACATACCTGAGGAAGGGGCAGAGAAGCAAGAAGGTCTATGCAGAAGTCTTTGCAAATATACCTCACTGCAATCTTCAAGGGGTCTGTCACGTACGAGATCTGATCCTTTCCCAAATACCCTTGATTTTGAAGAAGAAGGTGCTACATAAGCTGTGCGGAACTTGACAAAGATATGTATCAGATGGAAGATATCAGCTACTAAGATGGTCAGGGTGATTGAAGGTTGATGTCTATGTCTATGCAGACTTCATCCCTTGCTATCGGCAAGTAAAGGAAGAGTGGATCCACGAATAACGAAACCAAACAGGCGCCTAAGAAAATCTTGCTCCACCGGCTAATGGCTTGTCCTTGAGGACCCAGAAGAACACTATTTTTCTTCTGATCCTTTTCAAAATATTCTTCAGGGATTATTCTGTGATGAGTGCTTTAATTAGCAGCTTTCAAAGACTTTCTCTTTCTCCTTTGCTTAGCTTTGTCTTAGGCCATCTTGGAGTTTCGTTTGGTTACTACTACTTGGTCACAGACTCAAAGCTCTATTAAATTTTCATTAGGCTTTCAGTATTTGATGAGATCATTATGTGAAGTGAGTGTGTGTGTGTGTGTATTGATTGACTCTTAAGCATTGGTAGTTACATATAAGTTTGTTGATTAGAGGGGCTATGCGAATTAGTGATGTTTGTGTATGCCATGTTCAATTGTTTTGATTCAATACGTACATATGTAGGTTTGAATTATAAATTATTAATAATCATAATAATATTCTTGATAGTGAGATTGACTTTAGCCGTTTTAAGTCTTGACATTTTGTTTCCTATGCAGTCCCACATTTGTTTTTAGTTCCACAACTCCTGACTGGCCTGGATCCAGTTCATCTGGAGCTTTAGGTATGAGAGGTTTTATTTTTGTTCTCCATCTTGTAATAAAAAAAGAAATGTCGGTTGTGTAAACAAATTTTGGATGCCGTTTCTTTATAGATGCAGGCGTGCAGCTATTGTCACCCTACTAAAAGTACTTTCTTCACTCTACAAGTTTTTAATTTAATGAAAGACTAAAATACCATAATATAAAATTACAATATAGGACAAGATCTTATTAAAAATTAATTAAAATTTATTTTTCTTATTACATCCTACAAAATATATACTTAAACTTCATTCCTAATATCTTCGTTCATCGTTAAACCCTATCACTTTATTTCTTAACATTCATCATCTTCAATCATTCTCATGCTATGCTAACAAAAAAAAAATTCGACATGCGGAGGAAGCCAAATAGAACAAGGATTCGAGTTAAACCCTAATAACTAACATTGAAAAGGGTATTTTAGGTACTGTAAATTGGTGAATTAAGTAAACTAATTGAAATAAAAAATATATATGTAGGGTAAGAAGAGAATATAAGGTAAAGAAAATAGTTAGTATGGTGGCAATAGTCGCACCCTTTCTTTATTTACATGATTGTTTATTTGTTTAAGCACTAATTAGTTGTGCACTTAGCTAGATAAGTCATTATTTTAGATGCAATTCAACCCAGGTTGACTAAATAGCCATTAACCAAAAGCAAATCAGAGTAATCAATAAGGCAAAGAACACAGCCCTCGATATCAAACTTTCAGTGTTAGGATCTCTTCCATGACTTTGCTCCGAAAGATGGCGAGAGCGTCGATCTAGAAGATATTGGTGGTCGTGGGGCGTTCTCTCCACTCCACCAACCCACTAATGGTGGGACGACTGAATACGTATAAGGTGTTCAAACTACCATGCATGCTTTCACGGGGTTGTTCCCCTCTGTGTGGCGTCCACGTGATTTGGTTCGAGATCATTTCTTGTTCACCTTTAATAAACCTAATAATCTGGAGCCTGTGAAGGGAGGAGATTCATGGAGGTTTTTTTTTTTTGGGTCGAATGAGTAGAATGGTTCTGAACGAGTAGAATGGTTCTGAACGAGTAGATCCCTTTGAGGAGGTGCCTAGCAATCTCTACGTACGTACAGTTCTATTGTGGGTGGAGAGTTCTCGTACTCCACGGGCATATACCTCATGTACTATGCCAACTTGAAACAGTTCGTTGGGTTGACTTAGACCGCAAAAGCTGAATGAATGGATGGTGCGAGGTGCGAACCCGAACACGATTCTGATCCGGTTGGCATGGATCTTCGATCGGTTTAAGACTTCCAAGTTATGAGAAAGTCGGACATTAATTGCTCACGGACTGTGGCTTCCTGAATCACGTCGTGGTTGTTGTCTGTCCATATATCGTTGAGTTCTCCTGCTACTACGGTGTTTGATCGTCAATGAATGGCTTCGCGGTCGGATTTTAGGATTGGTTATTAGTGTTGGGTATATGGTATCAAATATTCATATTTAATAAATATAATCTAGCAACACAGTCAATTAAATTAATTGAGCACATCATATAGACACAAATAATATAAAGAATAAGAGATATGAAGAGTCAAGCCTGTGAGTATAGGAGAGGCACGGCATTCGTTGTCCTAAAGTCGTAGATACCTCCTTGTGTGCAGGTCATAACGGTCGTCTACAACTCCAAGATACAACCCTTGAAGTCTCACATGATGTCTAAGCTGCTTTGTATGACTAACGGTAAACAGAATGCCAAATATTTATCAGTTGCCCGAGGATTAGGAAATATGAATTAAAAGGGGAAAGATGAATGATAGTAGCACAAAATACTCTCTCTCTCTGTCTCAAGAGTTGAGCATTTGTAGAACTCTTCATAACATTTTCAAAAAACACAACTCTTCAATTTAAATAAATAGTAATATAAGTTTTGAATCTAAATAATTAAACAAAAAACCAACAATTAGTCGCCCTAAAGTTTCTTTTCTACTATATAAGTAACCTTAAACTGCTGCAGACATCTCTATCTTTCATATTATTATCAATTAAAATGAAACTTTTCGTATATTCTCTGGTGGATTCTAGATTTATTTGCTTTAGAATTTATAACTTGTAAACCCCATTCCTTTTACTTTTGACTGCCTCACAATATCCTTGGGTCTTAACTCCTTTACTTTTTGGTTATGTTCGCCCAATATCCTGTCCCAATACTGGAGTATGAGGCACTAACAGGCAGCTGTTGCAAATCTCACTCGGGTAAAGAAATGTGAAGTGCTTCTTTTTTCTTTTTTTTGGGCAATGGGTATTTACTATTTAGACTGGGGGAGGCAACCCACCAGCTCAAAAACATTATAAATCACTCGTGGGCGCGTGAAATGCTTTAACACAATTCATATATTCACGGTATGACGGGTCTACAAAAAGATATAAGTTGGGTCCGTCCCAAAGTGTACAATATCTTGGGGTTTGAGACCTTTGATTAGAGACATTCAGATTATCTCTTCCTTCTTTGAGGACATCAGTTTCTCTCGATCATGTTCCTCCAAAGGCGAACTTCATGGCAGATGCGGTTACTTCCCTGGGTCACCAAGCATTTGAACCAACTATCTGGAGAAACAAACTTCCTCTCTCGGCCAGTTCTGCTTTCAGCTTAGATCAGTTAGGGTGTGGTGTTTCTAGAGGTTTTCAGTTGTAGTGTTTGTTTTCCTTCTCAAAAAAAAAAAAAAACGTACAATATCTTAAACGTGGATTGGACTCTCTGATACTACAAGGCCATCTCCAATCGTGAAGGTCTAAAATTTTAGACCTTTGAAAGGTACTATTCATCCAAATAGTGAGGTTTATAATTTTTCCAACTCCAATCGTTTGAGGTCTAAATTATAGACTTTAATATATTTTATTATTTTTAATTTGTATACTTCAAAATTATAAGTGTTTTCAGTTATATTACTAATTCAAGTATACTTAGAATTATTTTTAGAGACAAAAATATAATTTTAATGATTGAAGAAATCTTACTATATTGTTAGATAAAACTTTTCGAGTCTACGTGTCGATTCATACACAACTCTACAGATTACTGATTAGATTTTTATCTGCACAAATTATTTGTTTTTTCTTATTGTAATAATAAAAGTAGTAAAGTATTATTGTAATGGCTCATTTTGTATTATACTTCATAGTTATATTTAGTTGATGTATCATACCACTAATAAATAATAATTATTATAATAAACTATGTCAAATTTATTTCGTAAAATTAAAGATTTCATAAAATCAGATTTATTAAAAAAGAAAAAGAAAAATGACCTGTAGGCGGATTGGTAAAACTTTGAATTAATTATGCAATCATGCAACATGAAGCTTGATGTGGGCCACCTTTAGTGGTCTATATTTAGACCAAGAAATGGACTTTAGACCTCCATGAAACTTTTTTGTAATGGACCAAATCCATAATTGGAGATAAATTTTGCTCAACCATGATCTAAATTATAGACTTTAAACCTTCTATTGGAGATAGCCCGTACTTCCTCCGGGCGTTTTTTTGTCCATTGTACAAAGAACTTGGAGATGAAGAGCCTGAAATTCTTTGCCATGGCATGCAAGACAAAAAGTGCGTGGTCGTGCATGCATGCATGCATGTTTGAGAGAGAAACAGAGATATAGATACGAGTAGGGTCACACACGTGTAGTTTCAGATCCCCCATCCCTGGGGTTGGAGTTCCAGTCTGTTGTCTGTTAGGTAAGAAATTCCAGTCCGTTCTTGCTGTTAACTTGACCAAACCATATATTAATGTGCAGGGGTGTTTGTGTTATATATGTACTCCAACAAAAAGGACACAGACACCGAATGAGTAGTTTATAGTTAGATTGCAAGTGATTAATGCTCCCACAAGGCTTGTCCAAATTTGCGCTACCCAACAGGTCTTCAGATTTGTGCAATGTATAGTTGAGGTTTCTTATCATTGGGTTCTCTATCCCAAAAACTCAACTTGCACTTGATGATAGTTAATTTATACTTCTCAACACAATTGAATTGGAAATGCATTGACCCTTTTCATTATATTATATGACTAATTTCTCTATTTTGTAACATGTATGTGTCTCCCAATCAATATATTTGGTCATATTTGTTGATGACTAAATTTGATACCAATAATTGCGATGAACTGTGTTGAGGTATTGTCCACATATGTTCTAACTTAGTTGCGTGATTCTTTATTGTCCCCCAAAAATCTTCCAAGATAAAACTTAAAACACTAGTGTGATAGCAGCTCAAAAGTCTCTTGCAAGATCAAATTTAACGAACAAGACACTAGTCTGATGGCACCCAAAAGCTCTCTGATGTCTAAGATCAATGATAAATAATTATATAATAGTATGAGATCAATGATAAGTCATTTGACGTGAATCACGTAATTGATTAAACTCTACCACGAAAACTTCATATATCATACAAAACGATGTGACATATTTGTTATTGTTGTTGAAGAAATGATATGACATTACATGAAATTTCACCTCTAATTAAAGTGATATAATAATTATTTTAAAAGTAATAGAACAATGGAACATTAGTGTAAGATCAGATGCGTCATCACCTTTTAATTAAGCTGCTTCTGTCAAGAATATGATGTTTTTGTTTTAAGTTTCTTTTTTCCACAGAAAATAAAACGATGGCGACTATTACTATCATCTTAATTTAAATTAAATGAAGATGACATAACTAAACTTCATTATAAGACAAAGAACACAAATTCACAATTATGAGTTATGTAATTTGTACTGTACTTTGATGTACAACTTATTAGCATATCCGTATCTAGAAATAATAGATCATCCAAAATTATAATAAACTTTTATGGTTGAAGAAAACGCTGCAGCCTGCAGGCTCAGGAAATTAATTGAATTAAAAAATATGATTATGTATATTTTTTAAACACTGATAATTTTAAGAAATGTTTGGTGAGATTGTGAGAAGATGCATGCAAGCTCTTAATTTTATACAAGCTGGTACTGACCGAGATCTCGCTGGCTTGTTGGATTAATACCTCGATTCTAATTATTCGAATTAATAAGTAATTCTCATCATTCATTCTCAAAAAAAAAAAAAAAAAAAGGTAATTCTCACAAAAGATTTGTTTAAATTTATATGTCCCACTTTGAAATACATTAAGACATGAGGGACCAGAAGACGTGGTCAAGTTGTAGAAACTAGAAAGGACTGCTTTTAAATAATTTTTCTTTTTTATGAACAAATAAATTACAATACAGATTCACGGAAAATCTTTACCAATAAGTTATAAAAAAAAAGCGACATATTTTCACTTCTTTTACAAAAGCATGAATATCTTTCACAAAGTCAAATGAAAATGGGTCTTTCTAAATATATCCAGCAAATATCTAAGTAGACTCAGTAAAATTTTTACACCTAGAAAATGTATAAAATCTCTAATTACACCCAGCAAGTTTTCCTATAATATAATTTTCTTTAATTAAACCTAGCAAAACTCATACACCCAGAACAAGAATGTCAAACATCCAACAAAACACATACACCTTGACGAATAATACCAAACACCCAGCAAACCCTCGTTCTCCAACATAATATGAAGTTTATCGCAAATTTAAGTATGTTTTCAAAAATGTTTCTCATGTTGAATAACAAGAACATATATATATATATATGTGTGTGTGTGTGTGTGTGTGTGTGTGTGTTCCCACACGAATGAAAATTCTAGTTATATTCATGAAATTGGATCTGGGGTCGGAACACCTCATGTTATACACTGTTCTTGCTTCTCATGTTCAATGTTATTCAACATATATATAATAGAATTAGAACTCAACAACACGAATGAAAATTCTACCATGTACTGGTGTTGTAATCGTGATCCTTTACTCTGTTAGATCACTAAAAAACGAAACCAGAACAAAAAACAAATCTAAAGGAAAAAGCCGTGTACCTAATTTTAAAGCATTTCTGTCAGTTATGTTAAGAGAGAATTGGGGCAGGGAACTGTGAAGGCCTACTAAGAGACTTGCAGTTTAAGCGTCCCTTTCTTCAATTCATTAACTGACTGATTGACAGCGTCGGGGAGCCTGCTGGGTGTTTGATATTCTTTATCAGGATGTATGCGTTTTGCTGGGTGTATGAGTTTTGCTGGGTTTAATTAAAAAAAAGGGGCATTATAGGAAAATTTGCTGGGTGTAGTTATAGATTTTATACATTTTCTAGGTGTAAAAAATTTGTTGGGTCTATTTAGATATTTGCTGGGTACATTTAGAAAGACCTATGAAAATTGATCAAGTTTTCACCCTAAATTCGCTCCCAAAGAAACCCTAAATTAGGTTTTCACCCGTTACTATTGGTGGCTTCGGCCTCAACGGCTGCTGCTCTATCTCAGCGACACTTGCTGCCTGGGCATCCCGTCATCTCAACAAGAGAGGCATCCAGTTTGGGCCACTTTGGTACGGTGTGACTGCATCAGAATCGTCGTGCATCAGCAACGACGACATTACGACGGTAGAGCGGCTACTGATCGAAGGCAGAGGAAAGCATGAGCTTCAGAATTTTGGCTTGGAATTGCAAGGGGATTATTGGAAGTTCAAGGCATAGGGCTTTGGTTGATATCATCAGGCAGGAGAAATCCAAAATTCTTTTCCTCTCTGAAACACTGTGCGATGAAAAGCAGCTTGAAACTTTGAGAGTGAAGGTGGGATTTGATAACTACTTAGGCTTTCTAAAGGGGGACGAATCACAGGGCATTGCTTTTTTGTGGATGGACGACGTCTTAGTTCATATTCGGAACTATTTTGACCGGCATGTGGATGTATCAATTGGGAGCAGAGGGTTGGCGGAGGAATGGAGGTTGACGAAAATATATTGGTATGCTCGGACGGCTGATAGGCATGCAACATGGAGTTTGATGCGCCAATTGGCAGCGCAATCGTCTTTGCCTTGGCTTTTAGTCGGCGATTTCAATGAGATTGCTGTCAGTTCTGAGAAAATGGGAGGAGTGATGAGGAGGTTGGCGCAGATGCAAACTTTCAGGCAGGCAATGGTTGATTGTACCCTACTTGATATGGGGTAATGTGGTAGTCCGTATACATGGTCTGACCATCAGACTGAGGAGAGACTATATCGTAATTTATGGATTATGGAGTTGCATAATCTGTTTCCATGCTCACGCACCACTCACCTACACTCAAGTTCGTCAGATCATAGCCCTCTATTGGTAGAGGTTTGTGACACTCCGACTCCACAGACGAGGAGGCGGAAAACAAGATTCCGGTTTGAGCAGTTTTGGGCTACTCACCAAGAGTGTGAGGAGGTGATAAAGCGAGGATGACAGACTATAACAAATGGAGACCCAATGATCCATGTTTACCAGAGAATAAAGCAAACTGGGAGAGAATTGTTTAGTTGGCAGCGAAATACTTTTTGGTTTCGCCAGGTTGAGATGAGAGCTGTGAGAACTTGTCTAGATGAATTGTTGAAAGCCCCTTAACTTGTCTAGATGAATTGTTGAAAGCCCCTTTTAGTGCCAATGATCTTGCAGAGAAGCAAACTCTCCAGGCCAAGTTCCAGGAATTGCGTACGCAGGAAGAAACTATGTGGATTCAGAGGACTAGGGTATTATGGTTGAAGGCAGGAGACCGTAATACGGCTTATTTCCACCGTTGTGCTTCAAAAATGAGGTAGCGGAATATGATTATGGGCTTATTTGATGAGTCAGGCAGATGGCTGAATGAGGCTCAAGAAATTGAGGGGGTAATTAATTCTTATTATCAAAAGCTATTTCTCACAGAGGAGTCTAACAATACTTCTAGGGACATGATTCTTAATACCGTGTAGTCTAAGGTATCTGAAGCCATGAACCAAGAACTGTTGGCTCCCTATTCCGATGACGAAGTGAAGATTGCGTTGATCTAGATGCATCCATCAAAGTCTCCAGGCCCAGATGGCATGTCCCCATTCTTTTTTTAAAAATATTGGAGCAAGATTGGCCCTGATGTTTGTACAGCAGTAAAACATTTCATGTCATCAGGATCTCTAATTAAAGAAGTTAATTACACTCATGTTACTTTGATCCCAAAAATAAAAGACCCAAAGCATATGACTGATCTGCGTCTAATTGCTTTATGTAATGTGCTATATAGAGTTTGTTCAAAAGTGCTTACTAACTAATTGAAGAAAATTTTGGGAGATGTTATTTCACCATTGCAAAGTGCATTTCTACCTGGAAGGTTAATATTCGACAACACTCTTGTAGCAACTGAAATGGCTCACTTCTTACACAATAATCGAGGAGGGGGAGATGGCCAATTTTCTTTGAAGCTTGACATCAGCAAAGCATACGACAGATTGGAATGAGATTTTTTTACAGGCTATGCTTTTAAAGTTGGGTTTTTCTAATGAATGGGTGGAGCTGATTATGACTAGCATCAGTACAGTTAGTTATTCTTTTCTTGTGAATGGGGAAGTGCGTGGTTATGTTAGACCTTCCAGAGGTATCAGACAGGAGGATCCCTTATCACACTATTTATTTATTTTATGTGCGGAGGTTCTGTCTTTACTAATTGAGCATTTTGTTCAGCAACAGTGGATTCAAGGGGTTGTGATTGCACCATCTGCTCCAAAAATACATCACTTATTATTTGTTGATGACAGTTTTTTGTTTGGAGTAGCTACAGAGGAGAAGTGTCAACAATATCGAAATATTTTGTATACTTATGAGGTGGCCTCTGGTCAGCAGGTGAATTTACATAAGAGTAGTGTAGCTTTTAGTAAGAATGTGAGTATGGACAGACAGTTGTACTTAGCTAGTTTGCTTGGGGTAAAACGTGTTGATAAACATGAGAGATACTTAGGGTTGCCTACATACGTGGGTAGATCCAAGACTACAACTTTAGCTACTTCAACGAGAAGCTAACCAAGAAGGTTGTGAGTTGGTGTGAAAAGCTGCTAAGTGGTGCAGGAAAAGAAATTTTGATCAAAGCAGTTGCTCAAACAGTCCCAAATTATGTCATGAATTGTTACCCGTTGTCTTTGGGTTTATGTGAAGATTAACAACAGTTGTGTGCAAGATTCTAGTGAGGGGGCTCTGAAGAGAAGTAGAAGATTCATTGGAGATCATGGGATAGGCTGTGTGTCCCTAAGATAGAGGGTGGTATCCATTGGTTTAAACCTGCAATGCTTGCTAAGCAAGGATGGAGGATTATGAAAAACCCTAACTCACTTATTGCTAGATTGTACTAGGCAGTGTACTTTCCAAATGGTGATTTTAGTACTGAAAAATTGGGTGATCGTCCTTCTTTCTTGCGGCACAACATTTGGGAAGCTAAAGCTGTATTATTATGGGGATTGAGATGGTAGATTGGTGATGGGGAGTTAGTTAATATTTGGCATGATTGTTGAGTCCCAGATTCTTTCCCTAGATGCCCTTCTTCCCCTCCTCTAAGAGATGCTCTGAAAGAAGTAGCGGAGTTAATTGACCCTTACACAAGGAAATGGGATGTTGAGAAGCTTAATCAGTGGTTCACCCCAACTAATAGAGATTTGATTCTGAGTATACCTCTTAGTCATAGAGCTTGGAATGATAGGTTAGTTTGGCATTTTCACTAGAAAGGTTTCACTACCAATAGTGCTTACTTTGTTGCATGAGACATTGCACTGGGATTGGTCTTGGCTCCCCCAACATCAGTAGACCCGTATAAAAAATTATGGGCAGCAATTTGGAATGCGAAGGTGCCGGATAAAGTTGCTTTGCATGCTTGGAGATCCTGTGTTAATATTTTACCTAGTAGAACTTGTCTTAGTTATAAAGGATATATTGGTTACATGACTTGTTTAATGTGTGATAATGATGTGGAGAATATGGTGTCCATTTGTTCACCCAATGTCCCTATACAAGGGAAGTGTGGGAGGCTGCCAATATATCATTGCCAACGTTGGCAATTTCAGATTTGAAGGATGGACTTCTGGAGTTATCTAGAGTGCTCAATAAGGATCAAGTTTCACAAGCTCTTATGCTAACATGGTCAGTGTGGACTAATCGTAACTCTTAATTATGGGAAGGTAAGAAACATCATCCTACTGAAGCTGCTTTGTTAGCCATGAGTTGGTTTAATGAATTTTAAAAGGCAAATGACAAAGGCACAACACAACGTGCTCAAAGAAAAGAGTGGTCTACTCCAGCAGATGGTTAGCTTAAATGCAATAGTGATGGATCTTTTCTTGCTTCACGTAATAGAGGTGGTTCAGGGGTTGTATTCCGTGATACTACAGGAGCTTTCAAAGTGGCAGCGATGTGACAATTTGATCAGGTAACTTCTCTATTTCATGTTGAGTTGCTAGCAGCACATGAGGGAATGAAATTGGCCCAGAGTATGAACTATGTGAAAGTTGAATTTGAGACAGATTGCATGATGTTGGTTCAAGCTTTGAACCAAGACACTGTAGACTGCTCTATTATGGGTTTTCTACTTGAAGATGTATGAGAATTAATGCGGGCTAATTCTTACTGTAAGAGCAAGTTCACCCGTTGGGTCACCAGGTCACCTACTATTCACTACTTTTTAGTGTTTATTTTCACTCTCTAGGTCACGAGCACAGTTTCCAATAAGACCTGGGTCACCAGGTCAGCTTGCAAGTCGCCAGGGTGACCTAGAAAGTGACTCAGGGTATCACATGGCAACCCAGGACGCAAAATACACTGTGCCCGTGACTCAGAGAGTGAAAATACACATAAAAAACAGTGACTAGTAGGTGACTTGGTGACCCACGGGTGAACTTACTCTAAGATCATGTATGCTTCACGTGAAGCCAATAAAATAGCAGATAAGTTAGCAAGTCAAGCTTTGTGTACTAGTGATTGCCAAGTTTGGTTTGTAATTGTTTCCGAATTTATAAGGGATGTCATACTAAACGAGTGCACTCGTTAAAATCTTAATGAAATCTTTTCTTAAAAAAAAAAAAAAAAGTTATTGGGTGACATACTTTTACAGTTATGCAATACTAGTTAGTCAAATATATGTAAGGTCATTTTAGTTGATTGTTGTTTATGATAATTTTTTCTCTTTCACTGTTTTTCTTGTTAAAAGGTTTTGGCTTTGCTCTCTCTCTCTCTCTCTCTCTCTCTCTCTCACTTTTATTGTTGTTCACTCAATCTTCTCGATAATCTCTAATATGTAATATCACATATTATCATATTTAAAATCTCTTGTATCTGATCTAAATATCATTAGGATCAACTTATCTCATCATGTTTAAAAGGATTGATGATATCGATATGCAATGGCGGAGCTAGGATTTTAAAATAGGGTGGGCGAAAAAAAAAATTTAATAAAAGTTTACTAATGGTTTAAATTTTTTTTTCCCTAAGTTTTACTAGTAACATGTTTTATTCTTTCCTTAAATTAAATCACATCATATATTAATTACATATTAAATAATCAAATAGCAAACTGATCTTAAAAAATCAACATTATAACGTTTGATAGAAATTCTATAACAACAGTCTAAGACAAAATCTAAAAAAATCAACATTATAAGGTTTGATAGAAATTCTATAACAAAAGTCTAAGACAAAAGGACATATCTACACAAATTTTATCTTGTGCTCTTGAATAGAACCAAAAATCTTTAATTATTGAATTTGTATCATAATTCTCAGTCAACTCTTATTCTGACTTAATTTACCTAAAAAAAGCAAGTTTTCTATGCAAATATGTCTCTTAAAGTAGAATAGAAAATAAACACAACTAAATACTTCAAGCAAAGAAATAACATAGATATGACCCAAGAAAATTAACATATGGGCTAACTTTAGAAATTTGAAGTGGGCTACTTTTTAATATTTAATTTTTTAAACTAAAATTAAGCTATAAATTAATATTTTTTCAAATTTAGAGTGAGCAGTAACCCAGCGGAGTCCGTGTGTAGCTACGCCTTTGTCGATATGCATAACAAATTAACAATGGTTAGTTTGAGATTTTTGTAAGCAATTTCACGTTTTGCATAAAAAGTTGCTATCTAGAAGCTGCCAACTCTCTTATCCATTCATAGTACGCATCAAAGGCTAGGATTAAATGTAATGTACGTATTTGATCGAGACAGCAACCGGGTGGAGTACCTTCTCGTGCCCTGGACATGTGCAGCGAAACCCTAATACACAGGTATCCGTACGTACGTACGTAGAGAGCGAGAGTAGTCAATATTCTAAGCTAGAAGGACAGCTATGATCAGTTAGTCGAAGCTCTCACTTCTCAGTCTGAAGTTTAAATAGATGCATTCTTCGTATGAAGAAGGAGAAGCCAGATTTGGAGCTGCCGTCCTGGTGAAGCCAGAAAGTCAATTTTTCAATGCAACTGGAAAAGGCAAACACCTAGCTAGCTAGCTATAAACATTGTTAGGTCAAATAATTCCAGAAAGTCTACATTGGTTGGTAACGTACGATACAGAACATAGAGCCGTTCATGATCCCTCATCGACCAAGCACCAGGTTCTGATCTGGTCTGGTCCAAGTGTCCAACCTTCGATATTTCTGTGACTTCGTCGACGGCTGATCGGTCGCTGTCGATCACTCTCATCACTCAGTTTTGTCAAAAGTCAAAAAAAAAAAAAAAATTAAAAAAAAGGGTCATCGTCGGATGCGCTGCATTCAACCACAAAAATCTTGAAAACTAGTTATTACTTTGGGTGGTGACGTACATAATGCTCCTTGATCCCCCTTATGGATGTGACCTAGTTATTAGTCATCGGTGGAAAGCGTGTTTCTCTCTCTCTCTGTTTTTTTCTTCGATGACATTCTCTCTCTCTTTGATGTTAAACAACCTGGCATTAATATGGTAATGCTCATAGTAATCACATCGCTCTTGGATGCCACTATTATTTTTCCAAAGTGATAAGAGAAGGGAAAAGCAGTGATGTCATGCCCGGAGACTAAAGAAAGGAAAAAAAAATAAAAAAATCAAAGGATGAATAATGTTACCTTAAAAAAAATATTAATGATCAAGTATAAGAAGATATTTGGTCCAAAAAGAGTTGGATATATCATGTGTAATCTTCCCTCTTAATATACTAATGTCTTCCATCAAATAATCGCAGCAAAAAAAAAAAAAAAAAATCTCTAGCTAGTGTAAGATTTGAGGATTAATAACCAATATCGGAGATTATTGTCCAGTATTGATATAAGGGCTTTTTAGGCTGTAGTTGGTGAGGCATATGCCGGAATGGAACTTTCGAATGTAGAAAGTGGACTAGAGGCGTTGTGCCCCATCGAGGCTTAGTCTCGAATCCATTGAGGAAAAGTGAAGCTTTGTCCTTTGGTTCTCAACAAACGATGGCCATTAATTAGAGTCTTAAACGTTTTGTACTCACTCCTAAACAAGCACTTCAAGTAATGCTATTATATGATTGAGATCCTCTGAAGTTATTTCTCTGCAGTTTTTGTAAATTTCATAAAATCCGAACCATCAATAGAATCCAATGATTTAGGACTATGCCACGTCATCTAGCATAACAGTTTGGCTTTTCTTCACAGTTGACGGCGACTCCTGCCGTTAATAGTTTTCTCTCACTTTGATTCTTCTCCGAATTTGCCAACTCCTACTGTTAAGCAATGATTCTCTTGGTCTGTAATTGATCGATAATAGTTGTTGACCCAAATTCGTTTGGGTTCTGATCACTTTAGCATGTCGAACATTTTATGATGATGGATTGATAGGAGTAGAAGAATTTTCTGATCAAGGTTGTTTCGTGTTCTAAACTTCTCACCCAAATGTCTTTCGTGATCGATCTGGGTACCCTCCCACTTTGTCTGGGCATAATTTCTTAAGGATTAAATACTGATTACTACCCTGTAGTTTGGGTCCAAAATCAATTAAGTCCCTAAACTTCTAATTTCATCAAAAACACCCCTACACTTTCAATTTTGATAATAGAGAAAAATTCAGTTACCGTCCCCAAACTATACTGCCAAGGCCAATTTGATACCCGAACTCTCAAAAGTATCAATGTGATACCTAAAGACCTAAATTGGCATCAACGTGATACTTCCGTCCAAAATTTCCGACGGCGCCGTTTGTTTGCTGACGTGGCAAGCACGTGGGTCAAAAAAAAAAAAAGTGAAATGACTCATTTACCCTTTTTTTTTTTATAGAAAAATTCAGCTACCGTCCCTACACTATTCTGCCAAGGCCAATTTGATACCCAAACTCTCAAAAGTATCAATGTGATACCCAAAGACCTAAATTAGCGTCAACGTGATACTTCCGTTCAAAATTTCTGACGGTGCCGTTTGTTTGCTGATATGGCAAGCATGTGGGTCCCAAAAAAAAGTGAAATGACCCATTTACCCAAATCGAGCAATTGATAGTATGTGGGAGAAGCCAAAGGTACCAAGTACCAGCTGGCAAGTCTTTTTCTTGATCTAATTGTGCTCAATTGCTATCTTGGTCGGTTTTGCTTTTTTGGTTTATGTTGGGTTTGCTTTTAGTTCTTATATACATGAATTCATGTTATATGTTGCTTTGGCCTTATGATTGTGATTTTGATCGGAGTATTTTGTAGGATTAATTTCAGTTTACCTCCCTGAGGTTTAGGGCCAACATCATGTTAGTCCTTGTGGTTTCAATTTAATCAAGAATACCCCTATACTCTAAAATTTCATCATCCATGTCCAATTTTTCCTACTCCGTCCAAATTGGACGTTAACTCTAGTGATGAGGCCCACTTTAAGGGCTAAAATGGTCATATCGCAACAAGAAAAAATCCCACGACGAACAAACTCATCTGCTACTATTCCACTCACTCTCAGACTCAGCTTCACAGTCAACACCACAAAACTGACTTGCCCAGAACATCTTCACCCAGTACCTCGCCGACGAGCTCGTCCTCATCGACCCACCCCGCCTTCATCCCTTTACTCCGACCAGTGAAACTCATAACCTGCAAACCAAAATTAGACCAAGCCCACCAAATATCAAATACCCATCAAAGAATTCAGAATAATCATCATCTTCTTCATAACTTCTCCGAATTTCAGATTCAACTCTTTCCGGTACCGGAATTCCTCATCGCTCATCACCACCCTCTTCTCGTTACTGGGTCTCCAAGATTTCATCGAACCCGAAAATGCCTGGTCTGACCCACCCCACCCAACTTGGATCCCTGAATTCCAGTTCGTCCCCGCCTTGCTGATCTGCGAAATCCTCCCTGTCATGAAGTTCTCAAACCTGGTTGACGGGCCTAAGTCTTGCATCGACTGCCGAGAAAATCTCTTCTTTGAGGAAGAGAGTGATGAAAAATCTGAACACAAAAGAGTCAGGAAACTGAGCAATCATTTGCTGGAAACACTAAAATCCAAGTCGGTATTTAGCTCAGATTGAAATTGGGATCGGTTTGAGACTTGCCCAATTTGGGAGCGATCAAAAATTAAAGATTTGATCCTTCTCTCCTTCCATCAAGAACTTCGACGCTTTAGCAGTCCATCTCGGAAATGAGACTCAAAGATTGTATCGACCGGGAGAGAGAGCAACTTGTGTCGGCAGAAAGTATGGGGAGGATGATATCGTTTTCGAGCTTGTAGCCTCTGACTAGCCCTTCGAAAACCAAGGGAGTGGAGAAGTTTAACAATTTGGGATTTGGGTTCGACTTGTTCAAGATCTGGTGGTGGAGGTCATGGCGGAGGTGGTGCAATAGACTGTCGTGGGGACGTAGGGTTATGCTTATTATTCTAACTTTTTTTTCTTTTTTCTTTTTAATGTTGTCTTATTTGTATTTTTAAAATTCTAAATAGATCTGAGGGTTACCAACGTAATTTAGCCCTCTAGGTGGACCCAAGCAGGGGAGAATGAACGTCCACGTCAGCAGTTAACGTCCAATTTGGACGGAACACGAAAAATTGGACATGGTTGATGAAATTTCAGAGTATAGGGGTGTTCTTGATTAAATTGAAACCACAGGGACTAACATGATGTTGACCCTAAACCTCAAGGAGGTAAACTGAAATTAATCCTATTTTGTATATGTTGTTACTGACATGACGGCGGCAGTGGAAGAGGAGGATGCTAAGGTTTTGGCGGTGGAGGAGGGGGTTTGATGAATGGAGGTTCTATTAGCGAATGGGTGACGGTCTTTGCGAAGAAAGAAGATGGTTGGTGGAGCTAAGGTTCACTAAAATTTGGTGTGCAGCGAACCAGTTTTCCAGTTGGTTGCCCCGGAAGAGGAAAGCTGCTGAGCGGAGAAGAAGGAAATCTGTTTTGGCGGAGAAGAAGACATGGGTGTCTCTAGGTGCCCAGAGCAGTTTTCTGGGTGCAGAAAGATTTGATTTGATTTTTTTGTTAATCGTGTCACCCAACTTTCGTTTTGGGTCCGTCTGTTGGGAGTTGAATGCGAAGAACATGGATTTGTAGTAGGAATTGGAGAGGATGATGGCAGCGTTGGTGATGGTTTGGGTGGAGGGGAAGGAGATGAGAGAGAGGAGGAGGAGAGAGAAGAAGAAGAGGACTGAGTTTGAAGAAGAAGCAGAAGCCATTTTTCTTTGATTCTTGGGTGGAGGAGAAGGAGCGGAGCTTGCGGTGGTTTGGCTAGAACAAAATCCCAGAAGAACAAGAACAAGAAGAAGAAGAAGAAAAATGAAAAGAAAAAAAAATGCTCCTATCATTTAATAGGATTGATCTAGGTGCTTTCACTTAGGTTAATTAGTAAAGGAAAGTAAAATATGGGAAATCATTTGCTTCAAATGCTTCACATGATCGATCGACTTCTTTCTCATGACTTAGATGATCAATTATAGGATTTGAATTGAGTTTAATCATATGGAATTGGTTTTGATCTTTGTTTCTTACATTTCATCCTTGTATATATGTTTTTATATTTTCTTTATTTCATTTAATTTTAATTTTCAATTTTATAAATCTTAAAACCCCCTTATTTGTGTTTACTTGTATATATTTATATTCTTTATTTTATTTTTGTAAATAATACTTTATTATTTTAATTCTTTATTTGTTTACACAATTGTATATATTTATATTCTTTATTTTATTTTTGTAAATAATACTTTTCTTTATTTGTTTACACAATTTTAGGTGTACCCTCAATCTTCGGTTAGAACGATCCCTACTTATTCTATACTAACGGTGACATTTTACAGGGTTAAATTACGCACTCATTTTGTGCGTGTCAATTTTTGGCGCCGTTGCCAGGGATTGACACTCATTTTGAGCGTGTCAATTTTTGGCGTCGTTGCCGGGGATTGACACTCATTTCAAGCGTGTCAATTTTTGGCGCCGTTGCCGGGGATTGACACTCATTTCGAGCTTGTCAATTTTTGGCGCCGTTGCCGGGGATTGACACTCATTTCGAGCTTGTCAATTTTTGGCACCGTTGCCGGGGATTGACGCTCATTTTGTGCGTGTCAGTAAACAGACGACGCCGTTAGAGATTTTTGACTGAAGTATCACTTCGATGTCAAAATACGTCTTTAGGTATCACATTGATACTTTTAAGAGTTCGGGTGTCAAATTGGCCTTGGCAGCATAGTTTGGGGGTGGTAGTTGAAATTTTCTTTTTTTGAGGAATTAACAAAAAAAAAAAGGGTAAAAAGTCGATTTTGCCCTTTTTTTGGACCCACGTGCTTGCCACGTTAGCAAACAAACGGCGCCGTCAGAAATTTTGGACGGAAGTATCACGTTGATGCCAATTTAGGTCTTTAGGTATCACATTGATACTTTTGAGAGTTCGGGTATCAAATTGGCCTTGGCAGAATAGTTTGGAGACGATAAGTGAATTTTTCTCTTTGGTCTAATTTGTTAGTTTTCCAACAATTGAAGTTATATAACTTGTTAACGGGGCTCATATATGACCTATGTTTTATGATGTGATGTTGAGGTGGCCTGCATAATCAATTAAAGAGTGAGTCATACTATAAAATAAATAGTTTTTTAACAAATAATTCAACTATAACTTAAACTCATAACAGAATATTAACAAATTGGACCTATTAGATCAAAATTGAAAGTGCATGGGTGTTTTTGATGAAATTAGAAGTTTAGGGACTGAATTGATTTTGGACCTAAACCACAAGGTAGTAACTAGTATTTAGCCCATTTCTTAATCTGAATGCTATGACTTCACTTTTTAATCAATCATAGAAAAAAAAGATCTAATGCTAAATCATGAAGATTTGACCAAGAATACAGCCACCCATCCCATTTTTACCAAGATCTAATGCTACGATTTCTCTCACAAGTCAACTACACAAACCCAGAACTGAACAAATCACAGTCGTCAAATCCATTCTAGTCGTCCTCTTCTTTTAACGCTTGTGAGTACATGTTTTCTCAGTTGTTTTTCTATTTCATAGATTCAATTCAGTTGAGGATCTGGGGTTGTTCCATTTCAATCAATATGCAGGTTCTCCAGAGACCAAGAGTAAGAGAGGTACAGTCACAGTACTAACGATCCGTTAGTTTATTAAAAAGGAAAAAACTTCACACCATATTACGTGGCACATTTTAAACCATTAGATTCGTTGTGTGGCCCAGATTTTATGAACTGCACACAACTGCACGACTTCTCACTTTAGTGGAGCCGGATCCTTATATATAATACTTTGAAACTTTTATAATGAAACTCTTTATTTCTAAAAGTGAAAACGGCTTAGTAATAAAAACACTTACGAAGAAGAAAACTCAAACACAAAGTCTGTGAAATGTAAGAAAGGATAGAAAGACTCAATCATTACACTTCTTGTTTTGACGTTTTATGTCACAATATTCTTTTCATTTTTTAGTGGGGGTGAGATAGCAGCTCACATTTGTTAAGTTACTAAGTTAGTAACATACACACCCAGTCAATATTCAGACCAAGGTTCAAAAAAGTATCCCAGTAAAGTCAGAATAATCCCCCGTCGGGAAGCACACGTACCCGAAGGCCTCTCAAATTTACTAGCCATAAACTAATGGGAGTTGGAACTCAAACGCTACACATGTCACGATATTCTTAATTTACTTATCATCTAATTTAATGAATTATATATTACTTTCCTAAAAATAACTACACCAAATGGTGAAGTAATTTACAGTAGACAACTTAAAATCCACGTTATAGACCAGAAAAAACACGTGTCAAGATTCCATATGCTTGAAAAATCTAGTGGCAGTCAACCCCTCCTTGGATCTTTACAAAAACAAGTTAAAATAGTCAAGTTGATAACATCTGACCCTCCAAAATTATTTAGATTAACCAAATTTTAATAAACGAAGCAACAGAAGCATCTTCTTGTCTTTAATAGACCTTCTCCCTTGTTTGTAATTTTGGACACACTCTTCTGGCTCTGTCTCTCTGTTCTTTTATTGGTACAATGTTTCAATTTTCCAGTGGAGTAATGGACCATCCAAAACATATATAACTACCTTATTTGATATTTTGGTAAAATATTAATGACAATTTAAATTATTATCTTTCTCCTTATATAGCTTATTCCTTGTGTCACTTTCTGAAAATTCCAAAGCTCCCACTGGTTTTGAGACGACAAGAACAATGGAGAGGCTGTTCAAGCTCCAGCTCTGCACCTCTTCCCCCACCCATATGATAGACTTTCCACTTTGAGCTCAATTCTTATTCTTTTCCTAATTTGGAATTTTTAAAAATTGTTTTCTGGGACAAATTATTGTTCGGTTTTCAGCTTAGAATTTGTATGAAGCCAGAAAACAGAGACATCATTGAAAGATAATGATTTTATGGTTTGGTGAAGCTTAAGCTTGGCAGAGAGAAGTGCTTGTAAGTCTCTCTCTCTCTCTCTCTCTCTCTCTCTCTCTCTGTTGAATTTCCAGCTAATTGTTGATTTCTAATAGAAACTATGCTTACTTTTTCAAGTTTCTTATGAGTCATGAGTCTACAAATTCTTTTATTTTGTGAATTTAGATAGAACCTAGTAGCCAGAATGCTGAACTGTTATATTTTACTCCTTAAATTTCCATTTCAATCCTGGTATGTGTTCAGTTTTCAATATTGTTGCTTATATAAATTCTGCTTGCTCAAATTTTTTTTAATGTTGTGAACAGTGATTTTCATTTCTCCAAAAAGTAATCACAATTCTGAGAGTCTGCGCGTTATACAATTTTGACACATTCAAAGTTTAATATCTTGGCCAAAAAATAAAAAATGAAAAGAAAGTTTCATATGGCTGGATTGTTTATTTTATTGAAGAAAAAAAACTTGGCAAAAAATGTTGTTTATTTTCTTCAGTTTATGTTTTAAAGGAAATTAGTCACATGTTAGACCTGCATTTTGGCACCTAAGAAGGGGTAGAGTCTTTAGTCTTTACAGCTTCTTCCCCAACTAACCAACTGGAAGCCATCTTTCTTTCACACGTTCACATGATTCCTGGTGAATGGTACTATTGAGATCTTCCTTTGATCTTGTGGCTTTGAGCTCATTATGGGTCATACTCACTTTGTATTTTGAAGACCCCCTTATTTACATTTTTCCATTACATATAGATTGATCACAGCCTCATGTTAAGTCCAATTCTTTGGTATCATTCAGTTCCAGATCATTTCTGTTTGTTGAAGACAAAGCGATAGATAGATATTCATAGAAGGTTCATGCAATGGGTTATGGAAACTCAAGATCTGTAAGGTGAATCCCCTTTCTGAATTCTCATTTGATTTCAAAGTAATTGTCTTTCTGATGATATCATAGTTTATGTTACCATAACTGCTTCTGAAAATTTTGCATTCAAACTATGAAATTTTAGATTTCAAGATGATGTTGAATTAGCAAAGCTACCTTCAGTCAATGGAGTTGGTGATGTTAAGTTCAAGTACAAGATTGATGGGACTCAAGTACCAGAGACCAGCACCAAGAGAATTGATAAGGAGCTGCCTGGAAAGTCTGGGAAATCTTTGAAAGCTAAAGTACTGTCCAGAGTCTTTTCTGAGGACTATGAGAGTGAGAAGAAGAAGATATTAGATCCTCGAGGACCAACAATTCACCGATGGAACAAGATTTTCCTAGTAACCTGTTTGATTTCTTTGTTCGTAGACCCTTTATTCTTTTACTTGCCAGAGGTCAGAGACCAAGTCTGTATTGATATTGGAATACCACTTGAAGTTGTTCTTACCATTCTTCGATCAGTGGCGGATGTTTTTTACATAATTCAGATTTATATTAGATTTCGTAAAGCATATATTGCACCTTCCTCTCGAGTATTTGGGAGAGGAGAGCTTGTTATAGACTCTTCAAAGATCGCATTTAGGTACCTCCGGTTTGGTTTCTGGATTGACCTCATTGCTGCCCTGCCCCTTCCTCAGGTATGTTACTTATGTCTTGTTCTAGTATTTGGCCTATTGAGATAAAGCTGTTTGCTGTGAACTTAGTAGTCCTTATTTTTCATCTGCTTTTCAGGTACTAATTTGGATTGTAATCCCCAACCTTAATGGTTCAACAATGACAAACACCAAAAACGTTCTTCGGTTCATCATAATCTTTCAGTACATACCAAGGCTCTTTCTTATATTTCCGCTATCGTCACAAATTGTTAAGGCCACTGGTGTTGTGACAGAGACAGCATGGGCAGGGGCTGCATATAACCTGATGTTATACATGTTGGCAAGTCATGTAAGTAAATAGTATTTTTTTAATATTTTTTTTAAATTTCAACTTAACTATCTAATATGTAATACAAACTGTAAACTCTTGCATCTAGCTCATTTTCATGTTTTCTTTACAAAAGGTTTTAGGAGCTTGTTGGTACCTTCTTTCAATTGAGCGGCAAGAAGCATGCTGGAGACAAGTTTGTGAGGAAGACAATACAAATTGTGAATATGGTTATTTAGATTGCAAAATGGTGCAAGACCCCAAAAGGTTCTCCTGGTTCCAGTCAAGTAATGTCACAAACCGATGTGATCCAGAAGAAAACTCTTATGAATTTGGTATATACGGTGATGCGGTAACATATGGTGTTACGACCTCATCATTCTTCAACAAGTACTTTTACTGTCTTTGGTGGGGTCTAAGAAACCTCAGGTAATTAATTTCTACAAATCTCTGTTTATGGTTTGCAGTTCCACATATTGTAAATGAAAACTTAAGGTGGCAATCCTCTGTTCATTGCAGATTTTGACATTTTTATTTTTCAAATCTTCTGCTCCCATGGTTTAGCCTTACCAAAATTGTTTTTCACATGACAATCATTGCCTTACCAATATTAAACCAGATAAACATAAAGATTCTGGTTTGATTTTCTTTGATGTCTCTATGAGAAGGAAAATAAAATGTTCTGATCTCTCATTCCATGTCCCTCATTGAAATATCATTTGCTTTGCTCATGTTTTCTAAATAAATGTGTTCAGTTCCTTGGGGCAGAATCTTTCGACCAGCACTTATGTCGGAGAAATAATCTTTGCCATTATTATTGCGACTCTTGGACTAGTCCTCTTTGCTTTGCTGATCGGTAATATGCAAGTAAGTCCACAAGTAATCTCAATACTTGAAACTGGTTTGACACTTTAACATTCACCTGAAATCTGAGCATCTAGTAGTCTAGAGAAGATTACATAAGAAAAAAATCTGATGGCATAAGTTATTAGGTAGATGCTAATTAGGGGTTTGTTTTATGCTTCACACGATAACCAAGCATCCGAGTCCTGCCTGCAACTGTTCTACTTTTATATAAATAGTAAAAATTCTGATCACACATATATTGGCAGACCTACCTTCAATCCACAACTGTCCGACTAGAAGAGTGGAGGATCAAGAGAACTGATACAGAGCAATGGATGCGTCACAGGCAGCTGCCTCCAGAATTAAGACTGTCTGTAAGGAAGTATGATCAGTATAAGTGGCTGGCTACTCGAGGAGTCGATGAAGAAAGTCTTCTTAAAGGCCTACCTTTGGATCTTCGAAGAGACATCAAACGCCACCTTTGCCTTGACCTTGTTCGTCGGGTAAGTTAATGTTAGCTGTGTTGTAAGCACTAATGCACTATATATGTTGATCAATAACCAATCCAAAAGATATATCTCAGAAATTAAGGATGAACCGGGGAGCTCGATAATCTGTAACTACAATTAAATTATGTTGACTACCTTATGATGCTCTAAACTTTTGGCTTGATTTATTGAATTTTATTTTTCATTAAATGATCAGGTCCCTATGTTTGATCAAATGGACGAAAGAATGCTAGATGCAATATGTGACAGGCTTAAACCTGCTTTGGGTACTGAAGGCACATTTCTAGTGCGCGAAGGTGATCCTGTCAATGAAATGCTCTTCATAGTTCGAGGCCACCTTGATTCTTACACCACCAATGGTGGCCGGACGGGATTTTTCAACTCATGTCATCTTGGCCCTGGTGACTTCTGTGGAGAAGAACTATTGACGTGGGCCTTAGACCCTCGTCCGAGTGTCATTCTCCCATCTTCAACGCGCACAGTCAAAGCGCTTTCTGAAGTAGAAGCATTTGCTCTAGTAGCAGAGGACTTGAAATTTGTTGCATCACAGTTTAGGAGACTTCATAGCAAGCAACTTAGGCACAAGTTCCGGTTCTATTCACACCAGTGGCGGTTATGGTCTGCATGTTTCATACAGGCTGCTTGGCGTCGGTATAAGAAGCGCAGGGAGGCAGCAGAGCTCAAGGCTAAAGAAAACCACACGGCCGCTGCACCTGCGCAACCCCCACCCATCTCAGGCTTGGCTACTTATGCTACAATGCTTGCTGCAAGTACTAGGAGGGGTGCCAAGAAGCATCCTGGGTCAGACTCTGGGGTTGTAAGTTCATTACAGAAGCCAGCAGAGCCTGATTTCTCTGTTGATGATGAGGAATGAATGGAGAACTGATACAAGTATATATTATAGAGTATAGTCCTGCTTATGTTTTCTATATTGATATTGTTAATGGAAGGCTAAAACAACAAAGTCTTGTCTAGAACACCATATCAGCACACAAAAAACAAAAGCAGAAGCGCCGGCCCGGAAGCTTATGTTGTAAATTATTTTCTTTCCCGTAGGATACAATCAGGAATGCCTCGATGTAATTGTTTGTAACATTAGAGAGTGATAGAAATGCATGACTGCTTGTCACACTTTGAAGACCATTTCAGCAGGACAGTGTAGCTGAGGCCAGCTAAACATCGATCTGAGCCAATATATAAACAAGTACTTAGCTGTAGGTTCGACATCATTATTTGAACAATGTAATACTGATGTTTTGAGGATTGAGCTGGTATTGGGCCTAACTCTCCGACTCTTAACTCGAACCCTAGGCGAGAGCCCTCGACTCTCAACTCTTAGACGAAAAATTTTCCAGTATCATTACTAGAAAAAGTCTGTCGATATGGAACGAAATCGAAGAAGTTGACAGAACTCTGCTTTGTTCCTTTTGGTTGTTGATATTCAAATTCCCGACTTTGAAATTGATTCGCTTAGAAGAGTGGAGTACGACTGCAGTATGTATGTTACATACATCAAACATAGCAAAAATCATGCATGGTTGTGACTTGTGAGGAATGCAATGCTTCAGGGGCTAATGGTAAGCTGACTTTGGGCCCAACTATTGTTTTGCTTTGATGACCATAAGCCGTATAGCTTTTGCCTTCTGGGCCTTTATTCACTTTTGAGTTTTTAAAACAATTTTTTGCCCAAAAAGTCGGAGATGTTTTCCATCCCACCATCTTGGATGAACCGTTTCCATCCGACCATCTTGGATGAGCCAGGTGGATTTAAAGGAAAAAAAAATTGACTGACTCGGTTAAAAAGTCACACCAAATTATTTTTTGTCACTACAAATAAGATTAAAGTTACTACAAAGATGATTGACATTTTATAAACCACAAAATAGACTGGTAAAGAAAAATTGGATTATCATTATAGTTACCAGTCCTGTACCAGTGGATGCACGTGCTATTGTTGTTCATTTTGTTGTACCAACTTCTTCAATTTTTTTTATATTTATGTTTTTTGGTTTTTCATTTTACCATAACAACATTTTTGGATGATTTCTTATGAACTTTTATTTTTTATTCTGAAGGACATTTATAGAGAAACTCATATTTTAGTGAAGTTTAAAGTTTTTGACACCAAACTCTTTAATTTCTTGTTTTAGAGTAACAAGCTATTCCATAAACATTTTTAGTGACACATGCATAGCATGAATTTTAAATGACTCGTGACAGTCGCTCTGTTCAACATGTAAAGAGATGAAAATCTTTTTCAACCTGCAAATTCTTAAGTCTGCGTACCCAAAGCAAACTAACACCATTTTTTCTTTATGTTCCAATGAATTTGAAGTCTAATTAACTATGGATAGTAATATAAGCATGTTTGACTTGACTAAACATAAGGTTTTCAATTATCCAGGATCAAAGTGCAGCAGAAAAGTTTAACAAGAATATGTACTAATACCATTAACCATGTATAAAGTTTAAGGGGCAAAAACACTCATGATGTCGATTGGAAAACATTTTTGCTTTTAAGAGTTCTAGAAGGCATTTGTACCGATACATATGAATGCGTAAAAGTTCAATCCAAAAACTGTGGACTTGTCAAAGTGATTTAAGACAAACAGAATAAAGTTATCAATAATTTCATACACTTCTGTAGCCATAACATTTGACTAACCACTCCTAATAGTATGTCAACTGCAAAATCCGTTTTGCAAGGACAAGTTTTACCAATAATTTTTGTCAATTAACTTGCATGCTAGAAGCTATGAGTCCCTATATCCAAGCAAGTGATCACATGGAAGTGTGGCCCATTAAAGCCATATTAGTTTTTATTTTTATAAGAAAATAAGTATATTCGACGACTATAAAAGATTAATATAAGAATATATTATATACTCAAAGTCTAAAATCTAAAGTTTAAACTCCTAAAACAGCTAAACTACTTTATCTCTAGCAAATAATACTCATTAAAATTTAGTTACACACTTTATTTTTTTTTTTTGAGGAGAAACGTGAACACTTTCATTACTTCGGCCAATAAAGTTACAAAGGAACCCGCCACGTGTGTGGCCTCGTTAAAATGAGAACCTAAACGTAACCCTGTACTGACAAACACATCACACTTTATTGAAGTGACTAAACTAAAAATTAAAAACTAGAACTTAAATGTTACATCACTCAACACAATCATTTAAGATACACTCACGTAAAGTACACAATTTTGGTATACATCGACACTAGAGAATGAAATTGAGCACAACACATGAACCGTTGCCTTGCCTTTTGAGATGGAATTGCGTAGCTTAAATTAGCCAAATGAACAATATCCCAAATCCGGCACATCCGACTTGGAAAACAGACAGCAAGACTCAAGATCCTAAGATAGACCGGTTCTTCTAGACAGAAACATTACTAGCACCGCCAACGCCGACCTGGAAGCCATTTATGAACTCTGAAGAATCCCTATGCCACGGAAAAGGATAATCACCACCCGTGCTCCTACCATTAGCTACCTTAGATTCATCAATTGAAAGCAACTAAGTCTTGATGACCACCAGGGAATGCATGCGCAAAGGGGTTGTGGATCCATGCACGATGGAGAGACAACGCCATGGATAAACAATGACTGATGTCACCCTTAACATCAGCACTCAATGTGCGATCCTTCAAAGAATCCATGTTGATAGTTAGATGGTGGCACTCGTTGATTGCAATCGACACAAAAATGCCAAAATTGCAATCACCATAAAAGAACTTGACACCATTCGACATCGCAAAAATTAAGAGCATTGGCGACTGAAGTTTTGGAGATCAAGCAAAGCGCGCTTTAATCATTTCTTCTCCCTAATTAATCTGCCACATCATAAAGCAAGGGACATAAAGAAAAAAAAGAACAAAAAAAAGCTAACAACTGAATAAGATTGATTCATATTTATGAATTCAGGATTATGATAAATTTAGAAACGTAGAGTGACAAATGATTGAGAGTGTAATACCGAGGAAGAGAATACAAAATTTTGATATTCTTTTAATTATTTGGATAGGTTGCAGTCTCTTGCCTAGTCACTAGTTTATGTATTGGCATAAGAGACAGTATATCATGGAGGTGGGGTGTGTGTGTTTGGTGGGGTGGTAAGGCTTTGGTCTCATATATAAGAGATCAGGAGTTCGAGCCCCATCAAGGGTGGGAATGGGGTGGGGTTTAAAAAAAAAAAAAAAAAAAAGTATATCATGGAGGTCATGACATAAGTAGGTTTAGGTTCTTCATACTTGGAAGGATGGTAAACAAATTGATGAATTTGTTTTTTTTTTTTTTTGAGAAGAAACAAATTGATGAATTGAGGCGTAAATTAAGCTAAAAAGGGGGACAACATCAGTGATAGGGTCCCAATACCGACTTGGCCCTAATCCCATATTCCTCTAAAAACATCTCAAACTCTTTTCGAGGAACATTTTATGGGTACATTGTCCCAGTCAGATCACAAATCATGAGAACCTAGTCATGATCGAAAACCAATGTACCTGCTTTGACCATTCGCCTAGCGCTTGGATTCTTAAGGCAACAATGTAGGTGTTGTTTCGCGTCAAAGTACTCGTGCTAAACCATGTTTAAGACGTATGCAATATATGATTTAAAAATAAAAATATGTAATATGCTAGAAACAATAATATAAATAGGGTTATCTGGAAATTATTATCTGGTTCAGTTTTGTTTGCCACAATGTAAAATTCAAAGAGGATTTTGCATTGGAATCTGAACATGACAAAAGAGCGAGTGGTTAAAGTTAAATTCACTAAAGTAATTATTTATGGCTTATGCGAAGTTAAAAATAAAAAATAAAAAAATGCAACAGGTAGGATTTTCCTAATACTGTTTATGAAAGTATTATGTGTCATCTCCATTTCTAATTCACCACATGATACAGTAAAACCCTAAGGCGCCGCTCACCTTGTGTCGCCGTCAAAGCTCCGGCATCGGAGCAGCCAACTGCCAGTTATGCTGCAAGGAAAGATTATAGTCTGGAATTGTAGAGGAATAGTAAACACGGAAACTCAACGCGCCTTAATCAACTTGGTACAAGCCTGCAAACCTTCCCTGATCTTCCGCGCACCATATTGACGTGGTCATAGTAAATAATGATGAACCAAGAAAGTGGAGGTTTACAGGGATTTACGGGGTTGCATCAAGAAGAGATCAGACTCAGACATGGTCTCTAATACAAACCCTAGCTGAGGAAGATTGTAACCTACCTTGGTTAATGGCAGGTGATTTCAACGAGATCTTGTCGCAAGCTGACAAGTCTGGAGGACGTCCTAGAGCCCAAGCACCAATGACAGCTTACAGACAAACAATTAATGGCACGCTGTGGCCTCTTTGACTTAGGCTATGTGGGTAGAAGATTCATTGGTGTAATAAGTTCACCAAGGAACGTTTGGATAAGGGTTTTCAAGACTCCCAATGGCACAGTTGGTTTCCATATAGTAGGGTCATAACTCTTGATCCCTCGGAATCAGACCATTGTCCGTTACTTATTGAAGTAAATGCTGAGAAACTCAAGCCACGAAAATCCCAACGATTGTTCCGTTTTGAGGAAATATGGCATGAAGACCCTAAATGCCGAAGCATCATACAAAGGAGATGGTCCTAACCACTAACTGGTAATGCCTTGCAACAATTGGATAAGAAAATAAGGGCAACTAATCTTGAACTTATGTAGTGGCATGTTCAAGAGTTTGACAAGCAGAGAACCGAATTACATGTTATCCAAGAAAAGCTGAATGACATCATGAAAGCTCCCTTTTCACCGGAGCAGTATGAAGAGCAGAGATAGCTACATATCAAGCATAGTCAACTCTTAACTCAGTATGAAAAATACTGGAGGCAACGAGCTAAAGCTACTTGGCTAAAGGATGGGGATCAGAATTCAGCCTATTTTCATCGTCGAGCTAGTAACCGAAGAAGCAAAAACTTGATAAAGGGTTTGATTGATTCACAAGGGCAATGGACTACTGAACCGGCTGTCGTTCAAGGCTTGCAGCAAACCTATTTTAAGAGTGTCTTCGCTTATGAGGGTTGTGATAATGAAGCTGTACAAACTGTGGAAGCAGCGACATCACCAAAGGTTACAGTAGAAATGAATGACTTTCTTATGCAACCATACTCTGAGGATGAGATCAAAAGAGCACTCTTCCAAATGCATCCATCCAAAAGCCCCGGTCCTGATGGAATGTCTCCATTCTTTTACCAAAAATATTGGAATGTGGTTGGTTTTGATGTATGTAATGCAGTGAGAAATTCCTTGGAGAAGGGAGAGTTCTGGGATCAATCCAAGTTCACTTACCTGTGTCTTATACCAAAAATAAAAGACCTAAAGGAAGCATCTCACTTTAGGCATATTGCCCTCTGTAATGTGATCTGCAGAATCAGTTCAAAAGTTGTTGCAGACCGGTTCAAACAATGCTTACCGAACATCATCTCTCCCTTACAGGTGCATACGTGCCTGGAAGACTAATTTCTCATAACACATTAGTTGCTACAAAAGCTGCACACTTCATGCATAAGTTACGACATTAAGAGACGAGTTTCTTTTCTCTCTTAAGCTAGATATCAGTAAAGCTTATGATCAACTTGAGTGGTCTTTCATCAGGGCCATGTTAACAAAATTGGGTTTTGCAGACAATGGATTGAAATGATCATGAAATGTGTCACAAGCGTAAGCTATGCTATTCTCTTCCAAGGAGTGCCTACCTCTAGAATTATGCCTACTAGGGGAATAAGGCAAGGTGACCCATTGTCACCATATCTCTTCATCTTGTGTGCTGAGGGGCTTTCCGCCCTAATTACTAGTGCCGTGCAAAATAATGTAATCACAGGTCTTACTATATGTACTCAGGCACCCACTCTACATCACTTATTTTTTGTAGATGATAGCCTATTATTTAGTACAGCCAACTCAACCCTTTAGTGCCATTCTGAATGTGTATGAGAAAGCTTTCGGTCAGAAAGTTAATTACCAAAAGAGTAGCGTGGTTTTTAGTAAGAATGTCCCATTGGAACAACAGCGTCTTTTGGCTTCTATTCTTGAAGTGCAGCGAGTGGAAGAACATGACAGGTATCTTGGATTACCGCATCGGGTTGGCAAATCCAAAACCGCAATCTTTGAGTATATCAAAGAGAAGGTAACAAAGAAATTAATTAACTGGAAGTCCAAGATTCTAAGTTGTGCAGGAAAGGAGATCTTAATCAAGGCTATGGCGCAGACAATGCCAATGTATGCAATGAATTGCTATATCTTGCCAAAAGGTTTATGCGATGATATCCATAAGCTTTGTGCGTCTTTCTTCTAGGGTGATACAGATGACAAGAAGAAATTCATGGCGTAGCTGGGAAAGAATGTGTCTGACAAAGCAAGAAGGAGGTATGGGTTTTAAAAACATCTATGCATATAACCTTGCCATGCTTGCAAAACAGGGCTGGAGACTTGTCTCAAACCCTCAATCGTTAATTGCTTGGTCATACAAAGCAAGATATTTCCCACATTGCTCTTTTTGGGAAGCAGAAGTGGGTGACTCTCCATCCTTCTCTTGGAGGAGCATCTTGAATGGTAGGGCAGTTCTAAAAGCAGGAGTGTTTCTTGATTCACAGGCCTCCAAACACCAAGATGGAGTTTGTAGCAGACTTGATTAATGAAGATACCAGGCAATGGATTCCAGCCTCAGTAAATGCTCTCTTCCCGTCACATATTGCTGCCAGGATTTTGAGTATACCTCTAAGTAGAAGAATTTGGAGCTTGGAGAAAAGAGGTTATTATTCTGTCAAGTCTGCATATTGGATAGCTAGAGAACAAGTACTTCCAAATGTTTTAACTTCCACTTCAAATGGTGACCCTTTCAAAAACTTTGGAGAAAGTTGTGGAAGGCAAAGGGTCCGGGCAAAGTCCATATTTGCATATGGCAGGCTTGCAATAATTTGCTACCAACAAGAGAGAGGCTGTTACTCAAGGGTTATCAGGAGAGGTAAATTGCCTGCTTTGCAACTCCAGAGTTGAGTCAGTCTCACACTTGTTTTGTAAGTGCCCTCTTGCAGAAAGCATATTATTTGCTCCTCCTTTTAACGTACGAGACTCTATTATAGATTCTCTTGATTTTAAAGAATGGATGTTGGAAAGAGCTATGCAACTAAAGTCTGATGTATTTGAGAAACTCCTCATGATTATATGGGCACTATGAAGAAACCGGAACAATAGTTTGTGGCAAAACAAAGTCCAAACTGCTCCAGACCTGATTCTTTGCAGTTTCACTTGGCTGGAAGACTTTCAGAAAGTACATGCTATTGATAAAAAACCATCTACACCGAGACAGAATAGGTGGAAACCCGCTGCATAAAAATGCCTTATCTTAAATGTCGATTATGCAGCTTTTCTCCCAAATAATTCTTAGGGAGGCATTGGTGGAGTTTGCGAGACTCCAATGGACTGTTCAAGGCTGCTTTCTTGAGGCCTGTACCCCATACTGCTTCCCCAAAGCAATGCGAGTTGTTGGCACTAAGAGAAGGCTTGGATTTGATCCACTCCCTCCAAGAACATGATGTCATGGTATATAGTGATTGCCTTGAGGCCATTTCTGAAATACAATGTCAGGATCATAGTCTTCTAGCAAAGGGAGGAATCTTCGATGATATACACCAAGTCTGGAGTCAACTGGCAGGAGTACAAATTAGAAATCCATCTAGAACCTCTAATGGAGTTGCGCACAGGTTAGCAGCAATAGGTTTTGAAGCTACTCATGCTAGTGTATGGTTTGATTAACCATAGAAATGCATCATTGATGTACTCCAATATGATTGTACAAGGCTCTTTTGAGCATTTAAATGAAAGTTGTGCTCTTAATTCAAAAAAAAAAAAAAAAATAGTGTTTATGAAAGTTACATTGTAGATTGTGCATGTACACCACTTTAATGTGATATTAAAAATTACATATTCGTGTGTTTTATCAGAAAATGGCAACATGACATCAAATTTGAATGAATGTAGCCTCCTTCCCTAGCCTCTAGCCTCTTGCTATCGCTTCCTCCTAAAAAATGAGAGTATTTCTCTCAACCTAGTCTTCTACGGCACCCTAGCCTCTAGTCTCTTGCTATCGCTTCCTCCTAAAAAACTAAAAACCCTAGGAGAGTAATTCTCTCAACCTAGTCTTCTACGGCACGCTAGCCTCCTTCCCTAACCTCTAGCCTCTTGATATCGCTTCCTCCTCTCCATAGATGTCGTCATAGCAAGCTTTGCTACTCCTCTTGCTCTCGCAGCGGGTGGTAGGGCCCCGGATCTGGGAAAGATTGGTGGTGGTCATGCATGCAGGTCCTCCCAATCTTTTCTAATCGGCAAACCTTTGATCGAGGATGACAATGATGTGCCTCTTGTCACTCTAAAGAAGAAGACGGGTAGATCACCGGAAGTAAGAACAAGAGCCAACGTCCTAGTAACTGCAATTGAAGGTTCGGTTTCTAGCCCTAGAGATAAGGGCAAAGGAAAGCCTTAGGCTTTCCTGGTCTCTTGCCTACCACTTGAAATTGGGTCTTCTATTACTTTCTTTTTAGTTTACTCTAGTTGTACACCAATTGAGGTCTCTAGGAGACAATGTTTACTTTTCAAAGACGGGTTAGTAGTGAGGACTTTATTTCTTGTTGTTTAGGCTCAATAAGTGAGTGTATGTGTTAACAGTGAGGGTCACCTGTCTTTTGCTTGGTGGCTTGTGCCATTTAGTTTTTTTTTCGGTATGAGACAACATATGATGTACGTGCCTTCTGGTCATGGATAAGTAATGAAGTTATTTATTTTCTCAATAAAAAAAAAAGACATCAAATTTGAATGCATTTCGAGTTTCCAAGAGTTATATTCTCTCTCCTTAGATTGAGGAGTTTATAGCGATTAGTTCTTCCTAATTTTCTTTGGTCCGTGAAAACAGGGACGTTTTAGGGTTCTAAAAAAACAGGGTTTGGTTAGTCTGCTTGTCCGAAGGAGCCCCCACTCCAACTGTGGCCTCTGGTCTCGTTGGCGGGCAGTGGGTGCTGCTAGACAGGCATGACTGGGTAGTGGTCAGCGCGGGGGGGGGGGGGGGGTGGCTGCGACAAGAATCTCTCTTTCATCTTATGACGATGGCGATGGTGGCTTCATGGTTCAAGTTTGTGGTGGTCAGCCGTAAGGGAGACGCTGGGCGGCAGCGATGGGTTCTGATCACATAGTTGCTTGGTTTGTGGAGGGCTACTGCGCGGCTGTTGGGGATGCATGGTTTGGTCAGTTCAATTGAAGTGCACAATCAAAGTGGGTTTGGTGGGATTGGTTTGGCTGCGTTTGACGGGTTACCAAGATCTGGGTTGATCTTTGAAGGATACATCAGTTTTGGAGGGGTTTGATGTACTGGCTAGTGAGTAGATGAAATTGGGGGAACCTTTGGATGTTATGAAATTGATGTCTTGTGGGTATATGCTCAGATTGTTGGTGACTTGATTGATTTCAAGATATTTCCACTGGGTTTGGTGGTGGAGGTGGTCTTTGAATTGGCCAGGGTGTGTCATTATTGGAGTCGAGCTTACCGGAGCTCTATTGCGGCTGAACCCGAGTTACGGGAGCTGGCATCATGGATGAGGAAAGTTGATTGCTGCAGTCTTTTTTTGTCGTTTGTTAGGTTTTTTCGTTTGGTTTTGGTTTAGTTAATTAGTCATTCCTCAATTGAGCGAGGGTTTGGTGTCTTGGTTTTGTGGTTGTGTCATTGTTATGGTGTCAATTATAGGGACTATTTGTTTTAATTTCGATGTTTTCTTATTGTCAATGTAATTGGGAGACGCCCCTACACATATACTGGCGGTTTTGGTATATGGTGTCGGAAGGGGATTGTTTCTTCTTGAGGTTGGCTACAAGGATGTGTCGGGACTCCTAGAAAAGGTTGATGGTTAGAGTTGGGCTCTTATCGGCTCATGGTTTCTTTAACCGCTGGTTCTACATTTGGGGTATGAGTAGTTCCTCTTCTCTAGTCGAGTAGGTGGGATTTAACAGAGTCATCCCCGTCATTGTAATTTCTTGGATTAATGAATTTCGTTTATTTAAAAAAAAAAAAAGAGTTTGTAGCGATTTTGCCATCCTAGAAGCCTAGTACGAAGGGTAGTTAGAGAATAAAAAATATATATATTTTTTAAATAAATAAATAAAAAAGATTTAGGGGGGAAGATTCAAAGCACCAATGTGCACTTGCACCAATATGAATGCATAGATGGTTATATTACATCAAATTAATACACTTTTTATTTATGAAAAAAAAATGTTGACTATAAATATCAAAAGTTGAGGTCATCTTATAAGTTGCACCATCAATGCATAGAAGAATTTCCATTAGATTTAGAGTTTAACTTTAGTTGTCGGTGAGCTGTGACCTATTGGTAAATTATAATTCCAACATTGTAAAGGTCATGGATTCGATTCTCTCTGACATATGTAAGGGTGGGGTGGGCTAAGGGTTTTTTTTTTTTTAAAAAAAAAAAAAAAAAAAGTTTAACTTTAGTCTCTCTCCTTCTTTCTTATATTTTAATTTAAGAAGTAATTCTTATACAAGAATTACCATAAAACGAATCATAGACAAAGCAAAAATATTTCCTTTAGTGACCGAAAGACAGCAATAACAATCACCATGACAATGTGTAAACAATGCACCGGCACAAAGTGATGGCAGTCCCTACTCCCTTGTTGTGCTCACTTTCTATTGTTCTAGTGATCGACCAGCCCACACCACTATAAATGTTTTGCGACTGATTTTGTCTGCATCTCTTCTCAAATTTTGTTTCTGATAACAAAGATAAGGAAGATTTTGTTTTGGGTTCATGGGATTCTGACTCAAATGGCAGCAGCCCACAACATAGATTGCAATATTGCTCACCAGGACTTACACTACGTATAGGAGCCATTGCTCCATCCAAACATTGCCACAAGAACTTCTTCCCCAAGGCCACAAGTCAATACCACACTTAATTACGAAGGATAAATATCACTAATTAGTGATGGGTATGGTGTCTCTTTAGACATATATAAGGTGATTAGACCCTGTATCTACTACCAAAAGATGATAACTAGGTTACTAGCTAGGGCGGGACACATTTTTGAGATGCGATATATCCAGAAGTCTCAAAAGTAGTTCAACATGAGGGTCAAGCCCCACAGTTTGCTTATCATTCTGCCATGTGAGTAGGCAACCAAATTCAACACCTCAAATTATAGCATCAAGAGAAAAGGAGTTACGAGTTGGAGACAAATTGCATATAACACTCGCATACACAAAGTTGAGAATCCCTTGTTTGATGATGTAAATCGTAATTAATTTATACCTATTTCAGTGAGTGTATGATCCTCTTTTTCTTTCTTTGAATCTCACCAATTTTCTTTAAGAAATTTTAATTTATGCAAACTAATCTGATAACGATATATAATGAAACTGAAAAATGAGTCAATCTATATGGTGCAGACTAAGACTGTCAATAAACGTATCTTGCATGTTGGGTCACATCGGGTCAATGTATTAAACGTGTCAAAATATACAAATTAAAAACCAAACCAATTAATAAAAATATTACTGATACCCAAACTCAACCCTTTTATTAAAGTGAATAAAATCTCAAAACTAAAAGGAAACAAAGTAGCAGAAAATTTGTTTAGCCCACATAATTATTACATACATAGTTTTTGGCGATTGTCAAAGTTCTCACAATATATAATTGGAGAGTATCAACGAAACTTGTGCAATTATTTAGTGGGGATGCGTGTGTTTAGTAGAGTGGTAAGACAATAGCTTTTATTTTGCGTGTGTTTAGTGTTCGAGCCTCATCAAGGGTTTTGGGTGGGGATGGGGTGAAATTTCAAAAAAAAAAAAAAAGGAATTATTTAGTGGGTTTTTTTATGGGTCATTGATCCAAAACACCAAAATGAGCTAAAATCATCTCACTTACCCTAGCAACATATTTTTGTTCACACCAACTCACTTTAACAGTTAAATGACTATTTTGCCTTCAGCCTAATTAAATAACTACTATCATGCCACTCTCTCTCTCTCATTCCTCCAATCTGCACTCTCTCTCTCTCTCTCTCTCTCTGCCATGGCAGCTCCGGAACCGGAGGACGAATCCAATTGCCTCTCTAGGAAGAAGGCCACTGAGGTCGGCGCCAGAGTCGATGCGGTTGAGTCGGCCATACGGCACCACAGGGGGGGGGTGTGGGGTGGAGGGTCTGATGGAGGAGATAAAGCCGTGTAAGGCGGCAGCGGAGGAGAGTAGGCTTATGGATCGGGTCGACTTGAACAATTAAGATGCCCGACCCGGAGGAAATGGATGATGAAGTTTGCGATTGGGGGACGCCAGTGCTCTCTTCTTCTTCTTCTTTCTTGTTCTCAACGCCGTTGTCGTAGTTGAGACTCTTTCTCCGGCGGTGCTCTCTTACTACTACTTCATTCATACACAGACTTGTTTGGATTGCAATTCAAATGGGTGAGATCGTGTGAATCACCAGAAATGGAGAATCTAGTCAAGGCAATGTTTGAACGCGTACAACTCGTCACTCAGGTTCTTCACGGCTATCTCGGAAAAATTTAGTTATCTCAGCTTGATTGATTTCTTGTTTTCTTGAAAATTCATTAAATTGAATTTGCAAAGGAAGTGTTCTTGGAAAACATTGAGGTTAGTCTCGAAGCCTTTGATTATCTCAAGTTACCTTTTGATGAGAAATTTTGGTAATATAAAATGAAAATTATGGGAGTAACAAGCTTATTTTCTGCATCCTCTGTAATATTCTTGTCCTTGTTGCTGGTGTATGTTTTATTTTATTTTATTTTTTAATTTGGATGGAGCATCTTCGCTACAAATCAAAATGGTGCTACTTTTGTTGCAAGGAAAGAAAAAAGAAAAAAAAAATGTTTTATTGTCTCCTAATAGAATATTTATTGGGGGGCAATAAGTGTTTATTAGGAAGCAATAAAACATTTTCCAACATATATTGCCCCCCAAAAAAAGTTTTGAATTGATGTAATCTCCTTATCTTTTTCTTTGATCAAAGTTTTATTTGTCTAATTTTAGGGAGATTAGTTCTTATTCCGGCGACCCAAAGGTTTATTGGGAGCCAATAAAATTTTATTGGGGGGCAATAAACGTCTCCAGTGACCTATGAGATCTCTGATGACCTCTTTGGGGACCTCCGGTGAGGTTTCATAAGCTTTTATGGCCCCCTACTAAACCTCTTTGGGGCAATAAATGTTTATTAGGGGGCAATAAACCTCTCCGGTGACCTATGAGATCTCCAATGACCTCTTTGCGACCTCTAGTGAGGTTTTCAGAGAAGTCTGACGGCCGGTTACTGGAGTCTGACGAAGTCACCCATAGCTTCTCTCTTTTCCATTTTCTCTCTCTATGTGACAAAGGAGTAAGGGCAAAATAGTCTTAAAAAAACATAAAAAAACTTATTAGAGTCATTATGGGTAAGTGAGAAAAAAAATAAGTGAGTGGTGTAAGGGGGAAAAAATCCCTATAATTAAGGTAAATGGTCAAAACCTCATTTCTAAAATGAAAATAAACTGTATTTGTGCATAAGTTTTTGTATTGTAATACACTAAAATGTTAAAAGTACCAGTAGAACTGTGTATGCATACGTTTGCTTTGCCGAATTAGTTATGAAACAAGTCCACTTTTTTTTTTTTCTTAATTAAACACTACTGCCTCCATGGTGACTCGAACCTATGACTTTGTACATAGGTAGTTGGTGCTCTAACCACTGAGGTAACACCATTTCGTTAACAACACATGTTTATTTGCTGAGCCTGCTTCCACTCGAACACTAGCCAACCAGTATGGCCGGAATTTTGTTACGTGTATAGCTTGTGCTCTTCCGGCCAATCTAATCAGTTTCTTTCCCAATTCCATTTGAAGATAATTCGAATACGTACTTCTGAAGCTTTCTTTCTGATGTCGACCAGCCAAGAAAAGCATGTTATGTTATGCAGTAGTACTACTACTAATTATAATCTGCAGTCTCAGTCCTGCATGCTGGGGACAAATCATGACTAAGTCGGTGGCTGATCGATCACTTTTGGTCCCGACTGGAATAATTGTTCCATCGATCGATCAGTATCTTAATATTGTCAAAAAAGTTGATAAACACTTGACCTCCGTGCCCATGATTCTTGGTACGTACGCTCTGCATGTGTTCTTTCGGAGAAAAGTTGACTTCGATTCTTTGTTTTACTTTTAATCGGACTTAACCCTAAACCCTAATTGCCCTAGCTCAAAAGTGAATAGTACAGAATGAAGAATCCTTTTTTATTAGTCCAAAAGAGTATTGTCCCCATGTTAATACTACTTTTATTGTTTTTAAGTGCTAGGAACTCAAATCAGTCATCGAATTCTCAAAAAAAAAAAAAAAAAAAAAAATCATTCATCGAAATTATATATATATATATATATACAGTCCGGCTACAGTGCTGATGTCCGTACCATGCGGACGGTACGGATTTCCCGTTTTCCCCCACTGTCCGATCACACTTTCACATTTTAACCGTTCAGTTTTTAGGTCCTAATATATAGATTACCTTTGCAAAATTTCAGCCAATTTGGTGATCGTTAAGGCATCAAAAATTGCAAATTACAACAATATACACGAACGGTTCCAGTTTGACAGATTCGGTTTGTTTGTGTAAATTGCAGTTTTGGATGTCATAACGATAACCAAATTGGCTGAAAATTTGTAGAGATGATCTATACATTAGGACCTAAAAGCTGAACGGTTAAGACCAAAATATGTGATCGGAAAGTGGGTGAAAACCGGAAATCCGTACTGAAATTTTTGTACAGACGTCCGCACCTGAGAAAAATCCTATATATATATATATATATATATTCACATGACAATGTTCAAAGCTATATTTGAAAATTGGAGCTTGCTATGTGCTTGTATTAAAATTATAAGATCAATTATTTTAAAATTGGGAATTATTTAAGCGTATGAGTTGAAAGATTTAGCTCTACAATGTTAAGCTACTAGGAATGAGTTTTGGACCGCATGAAATTAATGTTAAATATATATTAGACTAATCATTTTATGGAGTAGGCTTATTAGGAATGAGTTTCTATTAAGCTCTCGAATGTTAAGCCTAAACAATAAGTGAGGAATGAGATAAAGGGAATTTTTTTGAACTAAATATTTGAAAACCTATCCAAAATTAAAGATCTGAATCATTTTCCACAGAATTTGTATCACATAGCTAATGAACCTCTCTGAACTGATAATTGAGGGGTAGATTCAGTCGGCTCAACCGCCAAATAGAATATTCCCCATTGATCCTCTTTTGCTTTGTCTTGGATAGGTGCAAGAATCCACATATTATCCATCCACCGACATCAAATTTATACTTATATGGCAACGGAAGACATCATAGAGGAATGAAGAACTTGTACACGTAGGGAGCTACAATCCATTCATTCTGTTTGTTATTTTTTTTCCTCACTAGAATGTAAAAAGTTATAGCTATTTTACATAAATTCTGTTATCAATGCTGTTATGTCTATGGTTTATGTATGGATGGTGTTTTTGGCACAAAATATTGCTCACCTCCCAATACACACCGGCTGTGTTGGTTCATTTGGCGATCAGATTGGCCTTCGGCCGGTTTGTAATCGGCAACACCAACCTCGATCCTCTGGTATTGTTTTGACCTCTTACAGCACTCTAATTATGTAATAATGCCGATCAAATTCAGTTTTTTCGTTGGTCAAAGAAAAACTAATCAGTTAGAATGCTGTGCATAGAAAAATACTTCATAAATTAAGTAAGAAGGAAAAACAAAAAGGGTCAATTCTGAAAAAGATTGGGAGTAGATGGATAGTTTGAATTGCAAGTAACTGGATGAACACTTGTGATCATTTGCACCCACAAAAATGATGGCCTCTTAGCTAGAAAAACACGCATAGTCAAGAAAGCAACAAGAGATTCCTACATGTGCTTTTGAATGGCGGTGCAAAGAATGAAAGAGAGAGCTAGCTTTGTGCGAAAATATTAATGAAACTAGTATTGTAGGCGGTTTGTCTCTAAAAGGAATATCCCTGTCAGAAAATTCAGCTTAGTTTTGGAATGCTGTTGATTATGTATGTTCATAATCAAACATGAATAAAGGTGGTCTGCAACTGAAAACTTGGTCCAAAAGGTGCAAATTAAAGGATTGTAGGCCTGGTATTTTATAGTTCCAATATTCTCATAGAAATGTTCTTCCTTTAAGAGATCCTATATATTTCTAAAGAAAGTGGTCCTGCAGATATGCATATAGTTGTACCATGTTCTAATTGAAATGTGAAGCACAGATCAATTGGTTAATCTTGATTATTATACAGTGTGCGAGGAGATGTATCTTTCTTATCTAAAATGGTGGGTCTTCATTTGACAATTATGCCAACGTATATAATATATATCAAGAGAGGATCTCGATCTCTTTAATTTCCTCTTGGGGGAGTTTCTCTGTAGGGCATTCTGTGATTTATAAGATGATCGAAAACATTTATCTTTTTAGCCCAGTTAGAGAATATTTACTTGCATCGAAATTCTATTAAATATTAATATTAAATATTACTTGCATTGAAGTTCTAGACTTCTAGGCACTCAATATCAATACTATTATTATGTTTATTTTGTTAATTATATAAGTGATATCCCCTATACACTCCACCTACAATGTTAGTTATACCAGATAATTAACAAACACGCCATTGCACACTGACAAGTGAGCTTATTTACATATATACCTAATAATTCGTTTTTATTTTTGTTTCGCAGGACAATATATAGTTGCAAATGTACTTAAACTCTTAAAAATCTCTCATGCTTACCAACTTGTACCAAAGATGCATGAGTTGTTCAGATGTGTTTTATATGTTTGAATAATATGATAATTTTTCTTATGTGTTGAGAATGTGTAAAAATATAACTCCCACATTAGAAAATTATAACATTGCCTATAAGTTTATGAGGGTTTGGATCACTCTATTTATTGCCAATTAATTTTGAATGTGAACTCCGAATTACTTTACCAATGTGTGCGATCTCTAAAATCCGCTAAATACGTGTGTGTGTGTGTGTGTGATACATAGATTTGGGAGCTAAAACATATATAGGTGCAATTAGTTCCATGTCCTCTTTGAATATCCTTACCTTGGTGACGAACACTACTTCTATGAAAAATTGCATGCTAGCTAGATGGCTCATATATCGGTATACCAATGTAAAGAAAACAATACACAGAATTGAAAAGGATGTTTCTAAGAGTAGGGACAGGACATGATCATGGGTTAATTGATGTTTTGCAAGTGGAACAAGAAATTGGCCATAATCTAATACCTCTTCTTCCTTTTGTAAGAGGCTTTTGATAATGAGATTAGGTAGCTAGCTATAACTAGAATGGGTAGTGAGTGGGAATTCCACCATATCTCAAAGTGGGAGTCAATCATAGTTTGTTAGTCTTAAATAATGAATCATCATATTAATATTTAACAACAATTCCAACAAACAAGGGCATATCCCGTATTCGACCGATCTTAAAGCGCAAAGGGGTTAAAGTGAAAGTGGATTGAAACCATGCATCTTCGATCAAGCTTCTACCAAACAGATGCATATAATCATATAGAAAGTTATATGTACGTAGCAACCATATTTGACTAACCATTTTATATTTTGTCTCTCATTTGGTACCCTAGACTAATGCTCTAGTTAACTCAGGTTACTTTGTTAAAACCAAACTGCCGCCATGAACTGAAATCTCAAAAAGTGAAATCTTAAAGATACGGTTCAGTTCTGTTTTTCGATCCAGTATCTGACTTTCTGGTAACGAGAAATACTTAACGACTTTCTGATATGGAGCAGCAGCAGGCTTAAATATATATACGTATGTGTGAAGTAAAGTCGTAAGATTCTGCATTCATAAAAGCATAGGCTTTGATTGTATGTTGTATTTAAAACTTTGACAAAAAATTTACATACACCCTTTGACATATCTCTTTACAATTTCAACAATCAAGTGAATCAACTCATTAATCAAGATGTAATTCAAAGGCTCCACACATATACAACATTAAAGGTGAGGGGGATTAGTTGCTAGATTATGAGTATACGAAACTGAATTCCTTTTTGCTCATTCTTCTCTGCTTATAATAGAGAGAGTTTAGTTTGAAAGCCAAAATTCAAGAACTAAATTCGAAATTCTATGGTCCAGCAATTTTATCTCTTGTTAAAATTTCTAACGTGAGAGTATATAAATCAAAGCAGCAAGTTAGTTGAAGCTACATTCTCACTGTATCAGTCGTACGACAGATCTTTTGAATTAATTGACCAATACTTTCATTCCACATGTCAAATAACGTACCCTAACTTCAATACGTGCATGTGAGATCCCTCTAATTACAAACTCGAACAAAATAATTATTGATAACGTAACTTACTTACCAGCAAATGCACTGATAGGAACACATGCAATACGGTTTTGAAGTCTTCATCTTGAAAAATAAGTGTGCGGAAGCAAATTATAGGAGACTTGCCATTCCTTGGCGGAGAAGAGTAATCATATTTCTAGATAAGGAAAATCCCAATTTGGTCACGAAACGCACTAACTCGCAGGTAGCAGCCTTTCCTCAGTGCTAGACGCACTGGCTTCACTTTGAACCTGATACGTGTCGATCGAAGAATCGATGTACACAGCTCGATTAGGTTTAATCTTCTGTTTAACGCATCATGAAATGGATAAGTTAACTATATTCATTAGTAACACTAATCAAAATGCGTGAACCAGTAAAATCCATGCCGAATTAAGTTAGTGTAACGATAAGAAGAAGAGCTTTGTTTGATTCTTTACGTATGACTGGTTTGTGTTAGAGAGAGAGTTCGTCAGTAAAATAAACTAGGCTAGGGCTACCGTGCTTAAGCGGTTTTACGAGAAGCCGGCCGGCCAGTGCATGGTATAGCAGCCTGCATTTTGTTATGCTAGCTAGCTTACTCTTCTTTTTCCTTCCTTTTTTTAACTGTTTTAAATCCAAGAAGTTAATTTGATAGGGGTGCGTGAGAGAAGCATTCAGAAACAGATAGTGATAAAGGTAATGTCGGGTGTTGGTAAGACTAGAACCATCTTTCCTAACCCTACATCCCAACTTTTAAGGGACAAAACTGCATCAAAAACATAGAACTCTTATCTCCAAACCATGTGTCTTTTTTCATTTGTATCGCAAACATATCATCATCTATACGCATCATTCAGGAATGAACTAAGAAAAGAATTCTTCTTGTGGATAAATTAATTAGTGGAATGAAGGTTTGATGATGATATATAAACACATGCGTGAGAAAACGTGATACGTCGTTAATATGAACCAAGAAAAGTTGAGCCATGTAATTACACATTCACACATCCACTAATGTGCAAGTCTTTGTCTCTGTCTTTGTTTGGCATGTAATAGGTCACCTTAGTTACTATGTACGAAGGTCTGGTTAACGGTTCATCACTGTTCATATGGAAAAGCCTTTTTTGCCCTTCCTTTCTTTTTTCCCTCAATTACAGGCTGCCATTCTTGTAAGATCTTCTCATTCTACTGTTACACAGTTCCAATTCTGCCATCAATATTGACCTTGATAAAGACTGGGTAAGTTTTGAGTCTGTATTTCATTAAACGTGATAAAAGCCTTTCTGTTTTCAGATTTCAGTGATCTTATCATGTCTCTCAAAATCAGTTGATTTCAGATTGGGTTCTTGCCATTTGTAGTCTTTCTTTGAAATTGATCTAAGAGTTTGTAATTTGTACTCTTTCATTCATATTGACATAAAAATTTGTAATTTCTTGCAGAAAGTTATAAACTCATGTTTAGTTTTTTATTTATAAATATGGTATTTTTCCTATTTGAAAATTATCATGTCAGTAAATATTAACTGATATCAAGTTTTTTTTAAAAAAAATAATATAAAAAAATTTAACTGATTCCAAGTTGTAATCATGATCTAACTGCTTTTGTGGTCAGAATCCTATTTATGACAGCCGATGGATGTATGTAGAACAATTAAAATAGAAAAAAACCTGCAGCATATAAATCTGGTAATCATTCAATATTTACAAGTCTGAAAAATTCATATTGATGTCTGATTTTGGAAATCAATTTGATCTCTCTTAATTCTATTTAACAGTTAATTTTAATTTTAATCAATTAAGAAATTAACTAGCCTGTTTGATCAAGTTTATAGACATGTTGATATTCAAAAACACCTCTTTGGTCAAATTTATAGAGATGTTCACATTGGTCATGTTACCCTGTTTTGAAACATTAGTCGAGTTTATAGACATGTTCACATTGGTTGAGTTACCCTGTTTTGGAACGTTATCTCCAACATTCATTCTAGAGCTAAAATTATTTTACCACCCTGAATTTTACACCTAAAATCATTTGTATCCCCAAACTTCTAATTTAATCACATATGTCGTTATACTCTCCAATATGATCAACCAAAGCCATTAATAAACTAATTCATCCATTTCTTCATAAATTGGTGATGATGAGAGTCCATTTAGGGTCAGTTTTTAGCTTTGGACATGTAAATGGTGTGTTTCTTGCATGATAGAAGGCCAAAATCTAGTTTGAGTAGGCAACACTATATGAAGAAAGAGTTTTTCTATTGGAACCTCCAAATTTACTCACTTGACCTCTATGCTTTTTACACCTCTTATCAAATTTTCAAATACTAAGTTTACTCACTAAACCTCACTGAACTTCCTCAAATAACCTCACTCATATAATTTGCAAACAAATTATTATCTTTAAAATAAAAAATGATTTCAATGATTTAATCACTCTATAAATCTTAACTAAATATACATTTCTTAATCAAACTTGAGTTTCAAAAATTAATGTCTAATCAATGAGAAAATACCATGAACTATTATGTTTTTTTTTTTATATATGTATTTTTCTATTTTAGCTGTGCAAAAAAAAAAAATGAAGAAATAATTTGTTTTTATTCTAAAAAAAAAATCATTCGTTTTTTAATGTTTATTTTTTTTTTCTGTATTTTTTTTTTTGAAATGGGGATGGTGCGCCTGTTCTGTATTTTTTGTACCACATGATTAATTATTTAATTTTTTGTGTGCAAATATAATGGATTGACTTAAATTTAGGTCATAAATCATAAAATGATTTATTTTGTTTTCCCTCACCAATATGCGTTCAACATATATATCATACATTTTTATGTCACATGATCTTAATCATATTTTTAATTTTTATTAAATATATATGAATGCTTTGCAAAAAAAAAATGAAGAAACAATTTATTTTTATTCTAAAAAAAAAAATCATTCGTTTTTTAATGTTTATTTTTTTTTCTGTATTTTTTTTTTGAAATGGGGATGGTGCGCCTGTTCTGTACTTTTTGTACCACATGATTAATTATTTAATTTTTTTTGTGCAAATATAATGGATTGACTTAAATTTAGGTCATAAATCATAAAATGATTTATTTTGTTTTCCCTCACCAATATGCGTTCAACATATATATCATACATTTTTATGTCACATAATCTTAATCAGATTTTTAATTTTTATTAAATATATATGAATGCTTTAATGAGTATGTAGTGAAATTGGAAAATGAAAATGGATAAGAAAAATAATAAGGAATACAATCTAATATTATTGAATTGGAAAGTCTACATAAAATAAATATAATATTTTTTTGGTATAATTATTGTCCTTAATAGTCATTTTATAGTAGGTTATATATGTCATTTAATAATTCATAATAGAGTGAGGTCAAGTGAGCAGATTTGGAGGTCCCAATAGAAACTCTCATGAAGAAATTGATGGATTAGTTAAGGATTGGCTATAATCAATCACATTGGAGAGTACAAGGTCACAAGCGATCATATTAGAAGTTTAGGGCACAAATGATTTAGGTATAAAGTTCAGGATGGTAAAATGATTTTAGCTCTTCTTTCTATTTTGGTCTTCAATTAATTGAATTATTTCAGTAAATCTGTTATAGAGTGTTTAAGAATGTAAATTTGGACAGTTTGGATGCAGCTTCCCTTTGTCACAATTGAAACTGATTGTCTTACTGCAGTCCAAGAAATCAGACATCCTCAATATGAGTTTTCAGAGTATGCAGGCATCATTGCTGACATCCATGACTTGCAGATGAAGTTCCAAGAAGCACAAATCTGTTTTGCCCCCAGAGAGTGCAACCGAGTTGTTCACAGACTTGCAAATATTGGTTTTGAATCAGGTCAAAATGAGTCTTGGTTCCAGCAGGCTCCTATTTGTATTACTGATGTACTCCATTATGACTGTAACCATCTGAGCTAGGCTCTCTTCAATAAATTCTTTCTTTCAAAAAAAAAAGAATGTAAATTTGGTATCATTATTTAGTCAACAATCTCTAGGCATTTGAAATTAAGTCTCATAGAATATGTAATTGTTCATGATTAAAATTCATTTCATTTATGCCTTAATTAATTTGTTTTGTTTTGTTTTTTACTCTATGATTTCATATAAGCTATCAATTATAGACATATATAGAAGACTCTATATGCTATTCTGCATACTTTGGTAATTGCTATAAACATGGAAATTTACTAAAGCCCCACTTTTATGATCAAGTATTTAGGGCTAAATAATGTTTACTACCCTGTAGTTTAGGTCCGAAACCAATTCAGTCCTTTAACTTTCAATTTCATCCAAAACACCCATACATTATCAATTCTCATCTAATAAGTCATTCCGTTAATCATCCGTCAATTGCAGCCGTTAACTCACTGACGAGGCATGCCATGTCAGATCATATGGGCCCCACCTATCAGGCAAAATTCTAAAATTGCTCCCCTGTCTCTATTCAAAGCTGCTGATCACAGGAAACTGAAAAATTGACTATTATCCAGAGCTTTGGCCTCCATTTCCAACCGGAGGAGGCTCGACAAAAATTGAAAGAGGGAGCCAGGCTCGGCAAAAACTCAAAGTCTTCACCTCTCTCTCTCTCTCTCTCTCTCTCTCTCTCTCTCTCTCTCTCTCTCCCTCTCTCTCTCTCTCCCTCCCTCCCTCCCTCCCTCTCCTGTTTCGTCTTCGGCACCAACGACCTGAGAGATCACGTCTTCGGCACCAACGACCTGAGAGATCACCCACTAATCGACCCCCATTTTCGTCAATCCTCGCCGCCGCAACCATTGTAACTCTACTCTCCGTCGTTTACCTTTCCATTACGGCTTCTTTATTTCCAGATCGAAGAAAAAACATTTTGCTTGCATTCCATATGGCGGCTCTGAATTGGAAGGTTAGCGTTTGCGTGGCATGATGGCTCAGACTAGATCGTCTTCGACGCGACTAAGGTTAGCATTTACGTGGCAGGTGCTGGGCACGTGTGGGCTAGCGATAGAGAGAAAAAAATTTCAAAGCTAGGGTTTTTATTTTTATTTTTTTGGGTTTCGATAGGAAGAGGAAAGAAACTAGAAAACTAGGGTTTTTTTTCTTGGCTATTAGCTCTGAGCGTGCTGATAACGTGTAAAAATAAATGAGAATTGTCTACTCATTTCATTTCATAGTCCCTTTATATAGGGATAGAATTACAATGGAAATATCAATTACAATAATGATACTAAATGCTGATTGAGTTGTAATTGCAATTCCTTGATTCCCTCTTTGTCAGTCACTTTGACGAAGGCATATGATGTGTTTTTCGTTTAACATTATTATTATTTTTCATTTTTCTCTCTTTGTCCTTATTTGTCTTTTCATATAACTTGACAAAGTCTATTAATAATTGAAAAAAGTTAAAGGTCCAAATATCAAATTTGGAGGTCTAACCCTTACTAATATTACTAAAACTTACTCCACTTGTGCTTCGATTTATTTCTTTTAGTCTATATTCATATAAACTCTCATTATAGGCATTTAACAATCTATAAAACTATTCATCATGCTTTGATAATTGCTATAAGCATAGAAATTTACTACAGTTAATTGACTACAAAAAAGATTTGGTTGAACTATTACACAGTCATCAACTACCAGAAGAGTCGCATGTCTTTTTCTAGGAATGTTGATCTACAGTTTCAAGAAGAGCTTGCTGCAATGTTTGGTGTCTTGAGAGTTGATAAGCACGATAAGTACTTGGGACTTCCCACAGAGGTGAGCTATTAAAAAAATGAGGCATTCCAATTCATTATGGAGAAAAAAAGAAACAAGATGAAAAGTTGGAAGGGCAATGCCCTAAGTGCAGTAGGAAAAGATGAGCTATTTAAATCGGTGGTGCGGTTGGTGCCCACTTATGTCATGAGTTGTTTCGAATTGCCAAAACACTTGTGTTCTGAAATGCATAGATGTATGGCTGATTTCTGGTGGGGGACTCTGAGAAGGGTAAGAAAATACTACTGGATGGCTTGGGAAAAGATTTCAACCATGTTCTCTTGGCAAAACAAGGATGGAGGATCATGAGGTATCCCTTAAGTACTAGAACACTCAAAGCTACATATTTTCCTAGTTCAGATTTTATGCATGCTTCTGCGAGCCCTGAGGATTCCTACTCTTAGAAGAGCCTAATAAAAGGCAAAGAGGTGTTACAGTGGGGAATTAGGTATCAAGTTGGGACGGGGAGGGCTATTTCAGTATGGAATGATGCATGGCCTCCAATACCTTATACATTCTGCCCAATTGGACCAGTAATGGAGGATAGAAGAATTGAAAGTTGCAGACCTCATAGTTCAAGATACTTACGAGTGGATGCCAAATTTACTAGAGGAGTTGTTCTCACCTGATGAGGTCTAAATGATATGTAAGATTCCATGGAGTGTGCGCAATCCAGTGGATAGAGTGGTATGGCACTTTGACAGGCACCGTCTGTAACGGTGAAGAGTGGATACCATTGTTGAGAATATATACATCCCACATGAGAAAAATAGGACATTGCCTATGAGTTTATAAGGGTTTGGACCACTCCATCCATTGACAATTGATTTTGGATGTGAACCCCATACTACTTTATCATGGTATCAGAGCGGGTTACCTATGTGTGCATGCCTAACGGCCACACGGGCTCCACGTCACCCAAAGTTGTCCACGTGTATGGCTTGAAAATTCACCACACTTGCGGGGGCGTGTTGAGAATATATACATCCCACATGGGAAAAATTGGACCTTGCCTATGAGTTTATAAGAGTTTGGACCACTCCATCAATTGCCAATTGGTTTTGGATGTGAACCCCAAACTACTTTATCAACCATGTGGCCCGGTAAATGTCTACCCAGGTACCACATGCTCCACTGTGGAAGAAGGTGTGGAAGGCCCGTGTCTAGCCTAAGGTCAGAAGCTTTGTTCGAAGGCTCTTGAGAGGTTTCATCCCAACGAAGGAGGCTTTGACCAAAAAGATAGTGAACCTGCCGGATCAAGTGTGTGTTTTCTGTAAGGCTTTGACCAAAAAGATAGTGAACCTGCCAGATCAAGTGTGTGTTTTCTGTAAGTTCGAAACTGAAACTAATTTACATCTTTTTACGAACTGCAATGTTGTTGCTTGCTTTTGGCTATTTAGTTTGCTTGGCCTAAGAGATCGAACCACCAAGCGACGTCATTGGCTGGGTAGATTTTGGACATGATTGAAATGCTTCCTCCTCAAAAGTTAGATGTTTTCGTCATGGCTCTCTGGACACTATAGGTTGAACGGAATAACATAGTCTAGAATGGTGGAAACTTTGTGCCAATGCATGATGTAGCTTGGTCAAATAATCACTAGCTTGAGTGAGTACTAGAGATTGCATCCGGTTAAGGTAAATCATAATGTGGGGAAGAGGGATGTTGCAAAGTGGGTGTGCCCATGCCACCACGGGGTAGACTTAAAATGAACTTGGATGGATCGTTTCGATGTGATGCTGGGGTAGGGGGAATTGGTGGAGTAGTGAGGGATGAAGCTGGACAATTTAGGTGTGCATGGTCAAGACGTATGCAGCATGTGGTCTCTGCCCTTCACAATGAGGCTGAAGCTTGCAAGTCTGGTATATTCTTAGCCATTCAACAAGGGTGGAAGGATATTGAGATTGAGACTGATTCCTTCATCTTAGTAACTGTATATATTGAATCGATAGGGTGAAGACAATTCTGAGGCTAGTCGAATTATAGATGGTTGTAAGGATTTTTTGCTTGATTTTGATACCATTGTAGTTCGACATATTTTGCGTGAAGCAAATAGTGTGGCAAATATGTTAGCCCACTTTGCTACTTTAGGTCATGTTGTTCACCTGTCTTTCGATGAGGCTCCTGATTTTCTACAGGATGTTTTGTTGGAGGACTATTATAATGTAAATAATAATGCTCACGGTTCAGGTATTATGTCCCCCTCAATGCATTTATATTCATTAAATAACAATATGGGTGTGGGGATGAGCTTCTCAGCTTGACTGGGTTCCAAACCCTTATTTAAAAAAAATAAAATGCTCATTTCATTGCAGCTACTTGTTGTGAACAATTTTTCTAAATGCTCTTTCAATATATTAACCCCATCATTTGTTTTCAGATTGTAGGAGCTTCTTTGAATCAACTAAAAACTGTTCCTCAAGATATAAATATCACAAGAAGGTAGCCAACTTAACAAGCTTTAAATTTTATTTTTAGTTATGAAATTTAATGAGTTATACTAATTTTACTAAATGTCTGAACACTATCTCTCTTTTGAATTATTCTTTGTTTTTGTTATGTGATTGTTTGAATCTGGATTTTGTGCATTTGGATATGATTTAGATTTAATTTTGGTTTTGGTTGAAGAGTTATTTTGCAAGATACCCTTTGATTTTTGTTCATCGGTTTTGCTAAAGCTTTGTAATTGTGTTATGTTAACCCAAAAAGTTTCACTCTTTTGGTTGAAGAGGTTGGATTATGTGTTTGTATTGTTTGAAAGCATGAGGTAAACAATACACCATTGATTTGAAAAGTTTAAGTGATATTAAAAATCTGATAATTTTAAGCAATAGATTTTCAAAATTGAAATGACATGTAACAGTTGTGTTGAGCTTTTTGAGTTCTGTTCGTGGTTATGATGTTATTTGGATTATATATACCCTATGAGTTTTATTTACAATGATTAGAAGAAACTTTTGTTGCTGGTAAGTTCATTAAAAGAAAATTATTTATTTGGAATGGAAAAAGTCATGAATCAGATATAGCAAAAATAAAAAAAAGTCATAAATCAAAGACAACTAGAATGAAAGAAGAAAAAATGGTATGAGAATCATTACTAAACCCATACCCCCCTTGGTTATCAAACTAAGGCTTATTTAGAAATCGATTCCTAGTAAGGACCCGCACACATTCCAATATCTATATATGTTAGTAAATGCATGAATATCATATATTAGAATCATTCGCATCCCTATTTTATTTCGGGTGACCTTAGCAGTTCTCGTATTTTATTTCGGTTGTTCTTCTTTTTGTTTTTTGGAGGGGTTACGGTTTATGTCCCCTTCTCCCCTTTAGTACACTTTATTTTTCATTATTATTCAATAAACTAAAATAGAGGGACGGGCGGTGGGTTTCCGGATGTAGTGGTCCCTTCCCCTTTTTGGGGAGGGTAGGCACTCCGCGCAATGACCGCTAACGAGGTGCTAATATCGCCTAATCCTCTATTTTAAATTAAAAAAAAAACGCAGAAAATCTCATACACTAAAATCATTACCTTCATTTTCATTCTCATTCTAACTAAGTACACATGCCATTAGTATATTCCAAATCATATTTGAAAACACTATATGCAATATATTTGTCAAATACTAGAGCATCAATAGCATAGTTTTAACTTTAAGGGTTGCATTTCCTCCTGTATATGATATTTCTTAATTTAAAAAGATTATCTCTTCTAAAAAAAAAAAATTAAAAAGATTATCTTAACGCAGGGGTTGCAGTTCCAATAGTCCGGGCAATGGAAAATAAAATATAAATATCTCATAGCAGATAAATAAACAAGTTCATAAAAGTTTCGCAGTAATCGGCAGAGATATAATATATGAAAAAAGTAAATAACAACTGGTAGGGCAGCGATGGGTCTAGACTCTAGATGAGAATGTGAGGAAATGGATGGATCTTGTTCCTTTTTGCAAGTAAAAAATAAGTGTTTCCTATGCATACAACACCTTTGTCTGGGCAATTAGAGTGGTTGGGGGTACATCCAATATGGATCATGCACTCGTGCCCACCTAAACGTAGACCTTGATAATTACATATTTATCAATAGATCATGTACATAAATTTCTCTAGAAAACATATCATGTTCGTTATTTTCAGCAACAATCAAGGAGATCATATACTGTTACAAGATTTTGACCTGAAGGAATAGTCATCTGACTGAGTTATACTTTATGGTCTCTGATTGCTCTTTATATACAAAAATTAAGAATAATCCACTTCAAAAAAAAAAAAAAAAACGCAATTTAAAACAATTAACTCCATCGAAAATGATACCATTATTCTATTTATTTTTGTCCCTATAACTACTTTGTTGTTACTTTAGAGTTGCGTTTGAACATAAGTTAAAGTTAATGTATCAGGTGTTGGGTCTGAATTTTGTTTTTCTTTATATTTTTAAAATAAAAACGTCATAATTTATTACAAACTATGGAACATGGGTTCTCAAGTTGCATAACCATAGCCATTAGGGGCATCAGGCTAATATTGCCAGTCCCAATCAAGCGCAGTTGCGCCCTCCATCTTGTCAGTTCGTTGAGGAAGAGGGCATATGATCGCTGCTCACTTATCCCATCGAAAAATCTCACTTTCTCTGAGATTATTATTAAAAAAGAAGAAAGGCCGGGTGGCCGATACACTAGCCCAGAATACTAAAGTCCGAAGAAAAGAAACTACACTCAAACCTGTCATCGTCGGGGCACCAGTGGACGACGATGGAGCCGTCAGGGCAAGCACCAAATGGCAGCGAGCTCCAACATAATTGAGGTAGGCAGTAGTATACTTGAAGGAGAGGCTGTTAACATGCAAAGGTGAAATTCCTGCACATGATCATTGACAGACAGTTCAATATGCACCTGCACCATAATTGTTTTTTTTTTTTTTTTTTGAAGGAAGGACGACAAGCTATATTAAGTGAAACTGAGGAGTACATGGAGTGATACACAAAACATCGAAAGAAGGCAATAAAACATAACAAGATGCACAAACGCATCTATAATAAAGAAAAAACAATAAAGCATAACTAGATGCACAATCGTATCGAGAAGGAAAGGGAACCAGGTAACCATGTGACTTGATGACGACTGGCATCGCTGCACTGCATATGTCACTAGAGCAGTGTAAATGTAATAGTGACCATAACTGTAACCAGTGATACGAACACCTGGGGGAGCTGATTCACTCACCCAGAGTTCGAAAGTAACCGAGGGTGTCAAAAACTCGAAAATTAGCAAACGAACTCCCAATAACCAGAACCAATACCAGATCAAAATGAGTTGTTGGATCCAAGATCCAGAATTGAGGACGACCCAGGTCCCAAATACAGATCCAAATCCGACCCGAATCCAAAATCAAGTCTGCCAAAACAGACATGACCACGGTCCAGGACCAATTGAAAAAGCCACATAACCAAGATCCAGCCCATATAAAAACACTCTGGGTACTTGAGTGGCTGGGCGCCCTTCCTAAGCCACACCACCGCGCCACCAAGACAGATTGATGCGCCTTCGGGGTAGCATGGCAAAGACTAGACCAAGAACACTGCAACCAGATGGTCTGATCGTGAAGACTCTCGTCCAACGAACCTGATCTCAGTGCCTTTAATCATCATAAGTCAAACAGCCGTCGCCGGAGATAGTCTGAATGCTGTGACTCCAACCAAGGTCAGAACAACGCGGGATCAACCCCACTAGCCAGAGAGCAAACTGGAGAATAAGAGCTGGGATCCCAAATGCGATTTGGATCCACGGATCCGCAAAGGAGCCTCCTTCTGGAACCTGCCGGAGGACGAGCAACATCACACCAAACAGAAGTGATTGAATCCCATCTAGAGACCGACATGATACGGGTGCAACAACCAAGGGGTTTGATGGAGGGGATCCACGAGTTCAGTCGGCAGCCAGGTACCAAGGGCACCATCAATGATCGGAAAGCACAACCCTAGGGTTGGCCACCACACAAAAGAGAGAGCGAGAGCTCTCATTTTATTATTGGTTTGTTGATATGTTATGTTGTTGTAGCAATTTGCACCATAATTGTTTCTAATCACAAGTCAATTAGAGAAAAATTAGCTTAAAACAAGTTAATAATAAAAACTCTTTACATTGAACTTAGTAGTGCAATAATTTTCATTGGAATATTAAATATTTATTTACTGTAGTGAACTGAGTGTAGTAAAGTGGCCGTATGAATAGAATGGAGAACGAAATTCACACTCTCCATTTTGCAATCCACACTCCATGTTTCATTTATTTTGTAATTTATTTAATTACTAGAGTGCATTGAGTATAGTAAAATGACCATATGAAAAAGATGGAAAGTGAAATTCACACTTCATGTTTTCTTTTTTGGAAACTTAAATTTTATCATTTTGTAAGGATTTTAACCAAAAAAGGAAATGAGTGTTGATTGTAAATTAAGGAGTGTAAATTTCATTGCCTAAACAAACATGTTTGTTTTGATTGAAATTTGAGAATTACATAAATTTCCTCATTATTAATAATTTTACAGTGGTCATTACTTGGGTTAAACATCTAATAAAAGTGACTTGGGGTTGAAGTCACTACCCGGTTAGACGCTAACATTCCCGTACCAATAATATTGGTATTTTCTCTAATTGAGAGTCTTTATGGTAAGCATGACTATCATTCTAGTCTCACGGTGTACAAGAGATTTTTTTTTTTTTGAGAGAACGGTGTACAAGAAATTTAGTAGTTCAATCTATTATTGTCCATTTAGACTTAAGAAGTTATGTTTACTTGTTGGTCTGACGTATGTTAAAAGTGGGTCGTTAGTTGTTCCTGATTGTATCATTCCTATCACTAGTAACAATTTTTACTATATGATTACACTCACTTGATCAAAAATAATAGAAGTGACTTGTATTCAGTCATATTCAAATTAAATAAGGCACCCTAAAAAAAAATGAAAAAGAACTCTTGACTAAGACAAGTCTTATTCTGATTGGAGGGTACGATAGAGTTGCATACAACCGGGTGATGAAATAATCTTCTCTGGTCCGTAAAGGTATGGACAATCGAGTATGGAAACTGCGCGTGCTAACATACGCAGATGCTCGAACCCCTATAAATATGCATACATATCCCCATACAGTCATACACAACCAAACTACACTGAGATAGCTAGCCAGTCAGTCATAGCAGACATTTCCTAGTCGCTTCTCTTCCCTGCCAGCAAGTTAATGAGATGGAGATGCAAATGATGCAATCCAGATTCAAGAGGATTTGTGTCTTCTGTGGGAGTAGTCCGGGAAAGAAGAGCAGTTACCAGGATGCAGCTATCGAGCTTGGGGAAGAATTGGTAACTTCTTTACTTATATTCATGGTTTGCTTACTTATTCTTTCAGCTTTTCAACTTGGTTTTTTTCCCTGAACTAGCTATACAAGTTTAAACCCGTTTAAAAGTTGGATTCAATTAGGACTTGGGAAATGGGTTTTAGGTTCTATTTAAAATTGAACTCCTTTGACATAACTATGTTATCTTGTCGACCATGTTCAACTTCAAGCCTCTGCTTCATATATCCTGCTCTGTTTCCAGTATAGGAGTTCTCTCTGTTTCTATTACTTTGAATTTGTGTACATATATAAGAAGTTTGGAATCAACAATATGAAACCATTCATTTTCCTTCCCACTTTCATAGACTACCCAAAAGTGGGCACTTGCTAAATTATGGGAATACAATTTGATTTTTCCTTGAAATATTTTCCTTTACTGAATACCATTCTATCTGATTGTTGTTTATTTTTATAGGTTTCAAAGGATATTGATTTGGTTTATGGAGGAGGGAGTATTGGCTTGATGGGTTTGATTTCCCAAGCTGTTTATGATGGTGGAAGACATGTCATTGGGTATGAGCATCTTGATCACTTCCTCTTTGCTCATACTTCTGGTTTATAATTTCATTGATACCATAGGCTTTAGTAATTTTCACTCAAAGCTGATTTTTGTCATGTTATTGTCTTTGTAGAGTTATCCCCAAGACCCTCATGCCTAGAGAGGTATGTATGTTCTTCTGTAATTATAGACTTTCGTAACAGAAGATGATGATAGTGACTGAACAGAGAGCATTATCTTGTTTTTCTTTGTTTCTGATTTTCATGAATGGTGAATTTCCACCTCACCTTTGTTATCTTAAAAATTCCGGGTTTTTCTTCTCACATGTCTCTTTGAAGAATCTAGGCCCTCCAAATTTTGAGCTTTCACATGTGGAACTTGTTTGAAAAATTCATCCTCAAATCCGGCTGGCTAATCTTGGGACTTCAACATTTTTTGTCCTTCTCTACTTGCTTTATCAAGTTTTTTATATTTCCCTTCTCTTTCTTTTTGCCTGGTGGAATTGGATTGAACCCACCATCCTGTATTACTCATGATTGCTTCTCAGGCACTATGAAAACTCTCTCTCTCTCTCTCTCTCTCTCTCTCTCTCAAATTTGCTGTCTTTTTGTGCTTTTTTTTTGTGTTGTTCTGATTTTGGACCAATTTTATCCGGTGAGTTTTCAGATTACTGGAGAAACAGTGGGAGAAGTGAAAGCAGTAGCTGACATGCACTCAAGGAAAGCAGAAATGTCTAAGCACTCTGATGCCTTCATTGCCTTACCTGGTTGGTGTAAACCCTCTGTATATACCTATATACTAATTAATAATTAATACGTTGAGATTCTAATTAAGATCTTAAAATGAGGATTTCATGAGAATTTTAAATCAACTGTTGGATGACATGTGAATTGTGGAACTAATATTTCAACTAAAATTGGGACTCCATCCAACCGTTGATTTGAATTTCTTCATTGAGTCTTCATTTTAAAATCCTCACTAGAGTCTTCATTTTAAATTTCCTAAGAAATATATATATATATATATATATATATATCAGATCCTATTCAGAGTGAGACCTCGCTTTGAAATTGAAGTGCGAGGTTAGATTTTAGGGTCACTTTTCGCTCGCATATCTACATCTCGACCGTTCAGTTTTTAGGTACTGATGTATAGATCATTCCTGCAAAATTTCAGCCAGATTGATGGTCGTTAAGACATTAATAACTCCTTTAAAGCTAGTATGGTTCAGGTTGGACTGATTCAAATCATCCATTGGTTTAAGCGAACTATATACCCTAAAGATCATCATTTTGGTTGAAATTTTGCAGGGATAATTTATACATCAGTACCTAAAAACTGAACGGTCGAGATGTGGATATGAGACCGAAAAGTGATACTAAACTCTAATCTCGCACTTTAATTTTAAAGCGAGTCCTCACTCTAAATAGGATCTACATATCAATATACATAGGATTTAGAGATGATAGGTGGGGAAAGACTCTACTGAGCATATCATAGCTTTACTAATAAATCTTTACTATCAGCAAAGAAAAAATTCTACAGAGCTTTACCATCAGTAAATTTGATAGAGGATTATTTATGGATAAGAAAATGAGATCTGGAGTTGGAAAATTACAATCCAAACCCTTCATTCTAAATTATCATGATAGTGAAGATTAGGTTTGTTTCTATGGTCACTGGTAGTTCGTTACCCAGTAGTTTCAATTTCACTGTTCCACGTCTATCCCTCCCCTAGCTAACACAAGATAAACAAAGAAATATAATCAACTCTTTACCAAATGGTCCCTAATATATAAGCCACTGGTGTCTGGTGACCACCTGCAGTTGAAATAGACATAAGACGGCCTACCCTTCTAATTTTTAAACAACTTGTGATCCTTCCTTTTCTGTTGTGTTTTTTCCATTCTATCAATGAAAAGTGAAAATTACAATTTTTATTTCCTTATTGTATGAAGGTGGATATGGGACACTTGAAGAGCTTCTTGAAGTAATAACTTGGGCTCAGCTGGGCATCCATGATAAACCAGTAATGCCTGTTTATATGTTCAACACCCCTTATTTCAAGTTAAATAAAGTAATTAATGAACTATGGCATCATTGGATAAATAATGTGATTCCTTATTTTACAGGTGGGATTGTTGAATGTGGATGGGTACTACAACTCCTTATTGTCCTTCATCGACACTGCTGTGGAAGAAGGTTTCATTAGTCCAAAAGCGCGTCACATAATTGTTTCTGCTCCTAATGCCAAGGAGTTAGTGAAGAAAATGGAGGTAACTAGAAAGTTTCTTCCATATTATTTGAACTTCGATTCCGTATATTTTTTCATGCTACTGACACTCGTTTTTAGACTCAGACGCTCCAATGAGTGTATTATCATGTAATTAACACTCAGTTTGGAGTGTTAGAAGCTAAATAAGTTTGGATTAGGGACTGATAGAAAAATTTGGTCTTGGATAATTTTTCTATTTAGGAATATGTCCCCCGCCATGAAAGAGTTGCTTCAAAGTTAAGCTGGGAAATGGAGCAGTTTGGCTACTCCCCAATCTCTGATATTTCAAGGTGAACAAACTCATGGGCACAAAGAGGGTGTTCATGGACTTCATTGGTGAAAGGAACTAATTTTAGATGACTGAAATGAACCTACTTGAAATGGGATTTCAATTATTGCATTTCCCTTTCGATCTGGTAGTGTAAGCTGAAAAGAAAAAAATTGACCTCAGAAAATTAAGTCGCTTCTTTAGTTACTCTCTATATCAAATGAACTTGGCTTGTACGTAATTTATTTATTTTTCATTATAATTTCAAAATTGGGTTTTATTGTAAAATTAAAAGATCATTTTATTATCTTGGGTCTTGCCAATGACTGAAAGCATGGTTCATGGTCTTCGATGGGTAGCTTAGCTCCATAGCTAAGAACAGAGATTAGCCTTATTTAACTAGCTAGGTGGGCAAAGCAATAACCGTCCCAAATCTGCATCAAGTTTAGAAAGGTAGTTGTGATTTGTGAACATGACTTCAAATAATTAATAAACTTGGGTGGTGTTGTGTAGCAGCCACATTCATATAAGATTTGAGAGCCAGGTGAAATTTCAAGTGTCATGTTCATTTGGGGTGCCCTAGTACTAAGGACACCAGCCAAAAAAACCAGCAGCAACAATTCTTCTTCAAGTACGTTGAAAAGCTTTTGTCTCATAACGATCCGGAAGAACCCAACAAGAAGGAAAAAGAGCAGTACATAGCAACTAGGTGAACTGAAGCTATGAACTAGAGAAATTTCGAGTAATAATGCTAACATGGAAACGTCATAGCAACTAATAAAATCAAAAGCAGCTGCAATGCATACACCAAAGTTACTCTTCCGGTATCCCTAGCAAAACAACAACACAGAACTGATCCTTGAGCATAAAATAGAAAAGCTCAATCACTATATATTCTGTAGTCTGAGATTATTTCCATGTAGTGAAACCAAAGGATCAATGATAAACACGACATCGATCCCTTATTACAATATTACATAAATTAATTACTGGAGTAGTACTAGACCATGATCATTTCGATGACCAAACTTCACAGTTTCAAGTTGACCTCACAGCTTCAAATATTCTAGTCCACACACCCCATTGATCAACCCTTTTATGTAGTGTTCCTTTATGTAATCTACCAAAGTTGTTCCACAGTATATTGGGGGATTTTCTGCTGAAGTCAACTCCTTGATCGGCTCATAGAGTCTCCCTGCAGAATTTTCTAGTGGAAAATGCTTGAAAAAACATCCCACAGAAACTGTTGGACCTTCCTTCTTGGCAAGTACTCCATGCATGCCGCTTTTGTATCTATTGTTTGAGATTAGTTGCACCAACACCTAGAGCCATTGTTAGAAGTTGTAGAACAGCTCTTCGCAATTGAAAAGGTAATACGATAAACAATGAAGAGCTAACTACTGTTGAGTTCCTGAAGTATGGTTTCGTCCTCGTTTCAGTATCTGTCTTTCTAATTTAATCCCAAAAGTCCCTGATCTCAAAATTTTCAGTCTAACTGATCCATTCCCTCCATTTCATCCAGTTGCTTGCTGACATGTCAGTTTTTGACTTGCCAGCTCAGCAACACGTAAGACGCCAATTTTGTAAACTGACGAATTTATCCTAGCTTCAGTTTCTTACAAAATTCCCTCCAAAATGGTTAAATACCTCACCACAAATCCTCAAATATTCATCGACAACAATAACACATTTCATCTTGCTCCTCAATTCATCAACCACCACAATTCATCAACAAAAGCATTCACTCATAAAAATTCATTAACTGAAAATAAGAACACTTTCATTCATAATAGGCATAGTATTTGCAGCAACCTAACAAAAAAGCTCTAACGTAACAAAAACTAAAATTAGAGCATTACATCCCTCATAAATTGTTCAGATTTGTTTGACATTTAGCTCTAATCATCTTAACAAAAGATTAGAGCTAGCAACTAAGTGACACAGTACATAGTTGCACAAAAAAAAGATGGCAAGAATGAAATTGTTGCGTATGCTAGACATTGAGTCATTCTTCCTATTTTCCATCTCTTGTAACTGACGTTTCTCTGATCCTCTGAGATGTCCTTGTTGAAGTTGTAGCCTGCTTGCTTGATGCTATTAAAGGTTGTGGAAGCCTTGAACTCGTAGGTCTGGTTGGGGCAGATGTAGTTTGAGCTGGCCTGGAGCTTGTAGGTCTGGTTGTAGATTGTGCAGGCCTTGATGTGGATGGGGCAGACCTATTTGCTACCAGCTTTGCAACTTTGGCAGCAGCAAACTTTTTCTACACAAATTACCATTAAATCAAGTCAGCAACTGGTTAAACAATAGCAGCTAAACATTATAACTCAAGACAATCTTACCTTTGATACTCTGCTCTCTCCCTTGCTTTATTCCTCAATTCATTGGCAGACATATGATCTTTCTTCCCTCTCTTGACCTGCAACAAGCAATAACAATTTCATTGTGTTATAAATTGAATTTTTTTTGTCATATCAAATCAGTTCAAAGCATCCTAAAATCAAAAATACCTGATCAGAACCTTGACCTTCATTATTGCTGGCCTTCCTCTTCTTGTTTTCGTTTGGTGGCAACTGCCTTTGATAGGTTTAAACATTATGCGCTCTCCATGGAATATCTTCACTGTAAAATAGTCTGGATGAGCTGCATAGATCAATGAAAAGCATTAGTTACTTAACTGAATAGCTAATAAAGACTCACAGCCACTATCTTTGCCTCTTAAAAGAGGTACAACACAAAATAGAAAGGGGACAAATATAAAACTCAACAAGCAGACAACAACACCACACACAGCCAAACCATATATTCACATGAGAGACTAAACAATTCAATCTTTGCTAGGACCACACGCAACATTACTAGGACCCAATATTAAAAGGCAAAATTAGTTCAACAACAACTTGGCCTATATTAAAAGCATATGCACACGGTTTCAACAACCTAGCAACTTCACAAACTATATCAAACACTCATTTTCGTACTTTACACCTCACACCAACCCTTAATCTCAGCTATAAACATACATTCCCAAACTCAGAAACACAAAAAGCTAAAAAGCCACTAACTTTTTGAAAACCCTACAAATCGACCCCAGCAAACCATAGCAAAACCCTTTAAATCCAACACCAATCATTCAAAAATGAATATTTCGACCAAAAACAGTTGCATAGTCATCCACAAACCCTGTAAATTTAAAACCCCCAAATATATATTTACGGGCAAATTACTGTTCACACCCTGTACTTTGGGTGTGTCGATAGTTTAGTCCCTATCATTCTAATTTCAACAAATAACTCCTCAGACATTTGAATTTCACACATTTTGGTCCAAATGACCATTTTATCCCTCACTTCCTCTTTTTTTTTTTTTTTTTTTTTTTTTTTTTTTTTTCTGCTTCTCTCTCTCTCTCTCGGCTCAGAAGCGCGATCCAAAACCCATCAAGCATGAACAAACCAGGTTGTGCAGGATCAACCTCATTATCAACCACCACAATTTTCCCAAGCCTCATTCTCTCCCCTCCTTCCCACATATCACCAGTCTCCCTCCACCTGCCACCACCATTCCGATTCGTCAATTCCATCACCACCACATTCCGGTAATCCTCGTCCACCGGCAGCACCTCTGATATAGTCCTGGCCTGGCCGTACCTGCCCATCACCCAAAACTCCCTCTCCTCCACATCTCCAGCAAAGAACCCCACACACCCGACCCGAAAGCTTGGCAGCCCTTCCTTGGCCACTCACTCGTCTCTACATATATCATACCTCTCCACCGAAGTCATCTTGCTCCGGTGACGATGATATGGTCAGAATCCGGAACTTTCGCACACGCGAAGCTCCAACGCAGAGTTAGCATTGGAGCGCTGTACTCCTATGCGGCTGTGGTGAAGTCAAACCAGAACACTACAAATCTAGATTCTGTATCAAGTATTGTACTACACTGGTGCAAATACAGTAAAAATATACTCACTCTTGGGGACACTTACATCTGTGCCAATGACCCCTTTTCTTTTTGGTTCCTTGACCATAATAGATTCAAATCATTCCTGGGCAATTGCAACAGTACAAAAGTACTCCAGTATGCATTAAAAACCATATCAAAGAATCAAAACACTAATCGCAATCCCATTAATGAACAAGTATTTCAATGTTACCATAGAATAAGTTACTATTAGAATAAGTTACTCTATCCAACTACGAAACTTCAATTCAATGGATCATTAATACATGAAAAAGCTAAGTACGTCAGTAGCACTTGCTCCAACAATTTGACCCGCTCCAATATGAAATCAACTTCCTTTATACACATATGTCCTAAATAGAGATTGCAGCAAACCCGCAGACTGCACAAGTATGCAAATCATATGATCAAAGCAGCACTTAATAAGATGAAGCACATTCTACTACTATTAACCTGACCATACTACTACACAATTCAGTCAAGGCATGTTTGGAATCATGGCTGCATCTTGAATGAAGCTAATTTATACATGAATTTTGATGATCAATATAACTTGTCTTTCACCAGACACAAGTGTACAAGCTGTGCAACTTCTGAACAGGTCTAGAATAAATCATAGAGTTGAACTAAACTAGTAGTACAAGAGTATGTGGCTTTTCAAGATCACAGATTAATAAAGAAGCTTCAATTTTTATGCATGTTCCCATTAGCCATCTTAGTAACATGTGAAACCTAAAAAAAAATATATTTATAGATCATATCTATATCAAAGTTCTCAAAAGTGAAATGAAGCTTACTTTTGAAAAAAATCAGCCACAAAGTTCAGGGGCTCGGTACCATCGAGTTCCAACATAATCCTTCACAGATACAAAAAAGCTTAGTCTGCAGCCATTGTCGTTTCTACCACTGAAACAGAAAAACTTCTAACAATAGACATTCTCAGATTTGTTTGGCGGCAACTAACAGTCCAAAAAATAGCAGATGGGACATCATTGAAAGATACTCGAGCAAGCCTAACGTCTCATATGTTTAATTTGCAGTCAGCATTAGTGATAGGAGCATAAATGCGACAAATATAATGTGCAATCCTCTACATTTTTCTTAGCTATTTCCTTTAAAAGTCAGTTTAAACTCTGTTTTCTTTTTAGGTAGTTCGTGAAGTGATTCAAGATAAATAGGAGCTTAAAGGGAGCAACGAAGTCATGTATAATGAAGTAATGATGCAGAGGACTAATTTTGATCAACCTTTTAGCCAGAAACTACAAGGGAAGTCCACGGAAAAAGTTGTGCAAAACAGTTGCTGCAAAGCTGAAAACTGCGGTTTCAGAATCAGCTTTCTGGGAACGGTTTTAAGGAGCAATTCTTGTATCATTCCAGATGCAACTTTGAAGAAAGGGCCAGCGATCCTTGAATAAATGATGTTATAATTTAACTGGAGCCAAAGAACTGGTCAGAAGCATCAACGAGGCAGCAGGAAATCAAATTCAAAGTAAGGTTCCCGATAAGGCAGAAACTGTCAGCTTTTCACGAAGCTTTTTGGGAGGTCTTTTCCGGCAATTTAATTGGAGTTTTTCCAGGAAGTTGTTGATCAATCTAGAAGATATGATGTCATAGATCACGTGGGAGTCAAGAACCAACCAGAAACCTGTCAAGTCGAAGTCGTTCCTTGTCCAAGAAGGAAGCTTCAGAGACAGAAATTGAATCCTAGTCAAAACAGGACAGTTTGGCAGAAATCTTCTATGGACGGATTTCTTGGGCATTTTTGGAACGTTATTGCTGCTGAAAATATGAGGGAGAGTCCTAGAATGATTCCTCAAGATTTTGGGAAGATTACTAAAGCTTGAAAATCATTTAATTGTGCACCAATCAGAGTAATTCTCAAGCAACTAGGGGAGGCTTTCAAAGCATAATCGGAAAAGGAAACTTGGGGGTGCTCCACATCTATATAGAGAAGCAGAACACGTTGCAAACAACCACCCTACAGCGCCATCTTCTGCCATAAAACCTAGCACACAAAGTCTTGAAATTCTCAAGTTCTCCAAGAGCAAAAACCGTGCACACCATCATCCATCTTCATCAAGCCTTGTCGTGTACCATCTTTTGAAGGGGGTTCTTGCGTTCAAGGCTGCCTAAAAGTGAATTCGTGGCTCTCATCTTTCCTCCTTTATGGTTTTTATTTTCTTGTAATTCAAACTTATATGTTTATAGTCGTGAATTTTGAGACAATTTGTGGCTAATTCACTTTTGTTAGGGGCAAGGTTTGAAGCCCCTAAGATATGTTTTTGACAATTTTTTGATTCCTAGTTTCGTGATTGCTTTGTTGTGAAATTGTTCATTTGGTTTTGGTTTACAGATAACTCTTGCATGTTTATGTTTTATGAATGTGCACATAAAATATTATGATCATGTGAGTGGGGCCAGAAATAGGTATTTTAATCTCCTAAATGGTTAATAATGCTTGTTTTAATGGTAGTAAAACCTATAGGACAATAGGTGAAACCAAATAAAAAGGATTGCATGCTAGGTAGGCGTTCCACACTAGTTTTGCATACTTGTCATACTTGTTTCGATCAAACTTCCACACGTGATTAATGCTTAGAATGAATTGTTGATAGGATAGCGTTCTATACCTTGATTGTTTATTCTGAAGGCTTAGTAATGGTGCGTTTATCTTGCTTAAGTAATCTAGAGAAGTAATAAGAACTCACGCATGCTTCATGGTTTGTTCTTGATTGAAACCTTTTTCACGACTTAGTAATTGAAACTAGGATGATAAATTTGTCTCAAGCATATTTTGGTGGTGGATTTCCGAGTTCCTAACATCTTCATCCATATCTTTCAAACCTTAAATTCAAAATTGTGTTCTTTTCTTTATTTTCTGTTTATTTTCGTTAAAAACCCAAAACCCAAATCAGTTTTGTTTTTAGGATTGCAGTGCCCTCTTCTATCCCCTCTCTGACCCTCCATCTTTCTTTCTTCTTTTCTAGTGTGTGACGATTTCTTTAGTGTTAGTTTTGTTTTGTTTTGTTTTCTTTTATGTGATTAATATAGTTACCCTCAATCCCCGGCTTGAACGATCCATGCTTACTCTATATTGCTAACGACTACATCTTGCAGGGTTAAATTGAGCGTCTATTTTGGGCGTATCAATTAGCAAGGATATTTTTTGGCTTTAAATCTTGATGAAATACATTTGCTGCAAGAAACGCAGAGCAAAATGAATTAAATCACTGAAACTGTAGACACTATTATAATGAGTCCAAAATACCAACCTGTATGAATATACTTTAAAACACAAAGAAGTTGGTACAGGAAAAACTGATAATGCTCAGGGGTAAGATCATCATTTGCCTTGACAACCTGGTGAAGGTATGATTCCATCAACTCAAACACAACATAGATATCTCCGAATTTTGGTTATGAAGGAGGAAGCATAATGTGCTTTATTTCAACAATATCAGGATGACGAAGCAGATGAAGAAGCTGATTTCTCTCAGGATCCTTATAGCATATGAGACATGCTCAAAGACATCATTAATCTTCTTGATCACAACTTTTTGTCCTATGTGGGTGTCAACCACAGAACCCTCAACACCATAACTTCCTTTCCCAATGCCCTCCTGAACTTTGTACCTACTTGCCTTTCCATATTCCATGAAGAATTCTGATTCTAGATTGCTCTGTATAACAATCAAAAACCATCATTTATAAACAGAAACAAAGAGACTCTTTCATTCTTATAATTTATTACTTCAACCCAGAAATGGTTTCAAAAACACATACTACTACCAAAATTATTAAAATTTGTAGTCATAAGTTAATAAATATTAGACTGAAACAGGGTTAAAAACAGAGTCAAAACAGGCTTAATTGCTAAAAATGTACATGCCTCCCCATCAAAATTTGAAGCTTTACCGAGCAAGATTCAATTACCCTAAAAATGAAACAGGGTAAAAAAAAATTAGCTTAATTGGGCACAATCTCCATGCCTAACCCATCAAAATTTGAAGCTTTGAATCTTTGATCAGACCAAAAATGAAAAAAAGTTTCAATCTTTGCTAACTTGTATTCGTCCATTTTCATAACTAAGCCGAAGAAATCAACTAAACCAAACAAACAATAAGCTATTGAAAACAAACAAAGAACCAAAATCAGATTCTGAAATGAAAAGAAGAATGAGAGAGGCACCTTATTTTCCATAATATAAGCTTCGTTTATTTTACTTCTTAATATAAGCTTAAGAAGTAAGAGCTCCCCATTTTAAATTTGAAATTGAAAATGAATTTGACTACAATACCCCATCATAAAGGGAGAGCAGTGCTAGCCTCCTTGACAGTAATGGTACGATTAAACCAACAACCTCCGGCGAAGAACCCAATTGAAGAACCCAACTGAAGAACACAAAAGAAAAATCCGGTGAAGAAACTAATGGAACAACACAACCAAAGAACCCAGATTGAACAACCCTTAAACCCAGGCCATACCCCCTTCAGTTTCCCCAGAAACCAACCCAGATCTTCAAGTTTCCCACCCCTAACTCATAAGCTACAAATAGAATAACCTAAATAGAGGCAGAGATGGTTTTGTTCAGGGTTCATTTTTGAGAGATGGCTTTGATCAGGGTTTGTCAAAGAGAGATGTGGTGCTGGGAACAGAAGTGGAGAGGGTTTGGGTCGCAATACACATTAATTGGAAACAAACAAGAAGAAAGGGGAGAGATAGAATGTGGAGATAAAATTACATATTTACAGTGTGTGTGGTATTTTTATCAAATGGGGACACTTCATCTGTCCCTTTTCTAACTGAAGGCACACATATCTTCTTCTGTGTCGATTGATCACTCAAAGGCACACATCCTTCATCTATTCCGATTCTATATGTCCCTTTAGGCCCTTTTTGTAGTAGTGGCGGGAGAGACCAAAATCCTAAGGGCGAACCTCAAAATACCAATTCCTCAAATCTTAACCAAAACTGGAAATTGATTATACCATCTTGTAGAGCTCAATAAGTAGACCAACTTTAGTACCTGAGTTGAAATCAAAGGTCGCCGAAAAATTTAGAAACTTTAAGAGGTTCGATTCTCCACCTATCTTGGAAAACTAAAACCATAGAAAGGTTGCTAACGTCGAGAGGAAGATTTTGATATAGGTTCGACACCGCGACTAGACCAGAATTGGAAAAACTTGCCGGCGAACCCGAGAAGCTTTTGGGATTCGATTCTCTGTCACCAGAGCTCGTCTGTGAAAACCAAAGACACAGGGAGGACGGCGATGTCTAGAGGAAGCCTTGGCTACAGCGACATCGTGAGACCGCCAGATGATGGAGAAAAGATCAGATGAAGTCGGTCTGGGGTTTGCAATTTGGTGCTTCTCAAGCTGGTCCAACATATATGTAATCAAATTTGAAGGTCCAGATCTTGCGGTGATTAAAATGGACGCTCTAGATTACACCGTCTCTAAGTTCTATTTTTAATTATATTTTTGGATAATACAATCTTCTAAAAATCATTAAAAATAGCTCGGGTGTTCGAAAAATCCTCTGAAAATTCTTACACACTCGTAACGACGTCTAATTTAATCCTACGGGCTCAAAAGATAAATTTTGAAAAACTAAAAATTTAATAATTTTTAAAAAGTATAAATAGTTTAAAACTAATATAAATTCAACTAAAAATAGCTAGAAACTATTTTTCCTTTCAAAAATAGGAAATCAAAATTATGAGATCTCACAAGTAGCTGGTTCTCTGCTTTGAGCCCAGTAAGCCTATTTTAAGCAGCGAGAGTTGTAGCCTGGTCACGGTAACTTGCTCCCAGAGGTCTTCGATGTCTTTTCGCATCAGGACATAAGATGCCGATGGGTTAGTGGTAGTTAACCCAGGGCCATATGCCATTGCCAAGCTCGTATTTTCTAGGGAGAAGAAGTCGAGGGTTTGAGCTGCCATCGTGAAGGTCTACTTGTATGTATAAGAGACCTTGGGGTTCGTGCCTAAGAGGATTCGCTGTAGGAGTGTGTGTCTACACATGCATTGTGAAGGTCTTCTAGCCGACCCTGAGGGCTGTTCTGCTCCCATGTCTTGCTGACCACAAAGGATGGCTCCGGTCAACATAGATACTGGTGATCTGTCATGCTTTTTGCTGGGAAGCTGTCACGCCCCTGATTTTTAACACAAATAAAAATCAATATATAATCACATAATTATACATGAGTGATCGTTCAGTCATCCATATCAATTACCTGGAAACTTTTTCCTTTTAAACTAAATACATATTAATGCCCTGAACCCACAATGTCAATATTGACCCGCTCCGTAGAGTCAGATATTACATAAGCTTATGAATTAAATTGTCAACAACAAAATAAAATGTAAATGCTCCTAAGAGCTAACTACACAACGAAAGTCTTATCAACTGTAAAGTCACAAAAATGGCTTCCTACCGTAAAGCTGCAAGGCGCTACCTCAGCTTCAACCACGATTATCCTAACCTGCAGGATTAATCCCTACACAGTTTGAATGGTGCACCGGGTTGCCACACAACAAACCCTATAAGCTTTTGCAAGCCTGTATGAGTAACTCAAAACCACAACTCACCCAAACTAAGGAAAACAACTCACTCCTTGATTCCTTAAAACCCAGCCAATGAAAGTAACTCACACCTTGTTTTCTTTCAATCTATTCAAACCACGAAATAAGGAAAGCAACTCACACCTTGATTTCGTACTCAAATCACGAAATAAGGAAAGCAACTCACACCATGATTTCCTATAAATCGTAACATAGAAAGTAACTCACTCCTTGATTTCTATCAAATCGTAACATAGAAAGCAACTAACTCCTTGATTTCTATCAAATTGTTAATAAGGAAAACAACTCACACCTTGTCCCCTTAAAAACCGTTAATAAGGAAGCAACTCACACCTTGTTTCCTAAAAACACAAATTCATGAGTTAGATATAACCTCGCACCGTTACCTCATGAATTACACTGGCAGACAGACTAGAGCTCTAACTAAATCGTAACCTATCACCTGGCCGAGGTTCAACCTTAAGATATACTGCCAAAAGTCAAATTGTGACATTAAATCCTCGGGCCGCACAGTCCCTCGGAATAAAACATTTAAAGGAGTCGCACTGGACCCAAAATGTTACACAAATCTCAATGCTTTTCAAAACAATAGAAATCATCCTTTCACAACCATTTTTTTTCCGAAAAGCCACAACCCAAAACAATAAAAAGCATCATTCATGCATATTGTTTCCATAAATCCACAAATCCACCAAAACATATATATTTCACGTAAATATATATATGTAGTCATCCACTCAGGAATACCTACAAATACCAACTATAGTTTGCAGTTAAATCAATAACTCTCAAAATGATAAAGGTAATTCCGTTCAAAACGATAAAGGTAATTCCGTTCACCTCGAAATTCCCGCTGCGTCTTCAATATAGAACAATGCAGCTAAACCACAAATAACTGTCCAAGAATACTTCGTCAAGTACCTAATCACATACGGTCTCAACTAAGTAACGATTCACAAATGATTTAAGTGTGAAACCCCTGTTTTGAATTAAAATCCCCAAAGTGACGCCAATCGAGGCGAAACCACATCCGAGACCACCCAATGTCTCCGAAATACTTCTACAATCGATATGTCAAAATCACAAGTTGATTGGACGCTCAAATCCTCACGGATCAAATAAATCAAACGCTCTGAAACCGTAAAAATCATAACATATTCATTCGATCTCCAAAAATTATATATTATATATCAAAACGCTTGTATCGACGAGTAGATGATATATAAAACCAAAAACTGTCCTTACATGGCCAGAACGCCGCCACAGGCGGTGGTGCCGCCGCTGCCAGGTCAAACTCGACCACAGAAAAGCCAAGACCAACAAACATGATCATCATGAAGAGTAGAGCAACTTTCATACCTGGAGCTAAGCCTAGATCCGTCTAGATCGTCCTAGATCACGCTTGCAAGATCGATCAATCGCTGCCGTCTGATCACTCTCCAGATTCGATGTGCACCGCTGATATTCAAACCTTGATCTATCACTCCACACACAAAATCGTCCTTCAAGGCGAGTATTGGGATGATCAAGAGGAGGAGGCGAACCCAGAACCTTGAAGAAATCAACCGGAAAGTCACCGGTAATCAGAAAACCGGTTGGATCCCGATCGTACAACTGAGGCAGCCTTCGACTTCCTTATGGGGTGCTCCACTGGTGAAACCAACACCAAGGGTTGACGGCGGAAGATGAGGCGAGTCGGTCCAGGCTGGGTCCGCCGCTGCTAGTGGACGGAAAACATAGATGGATCCGGGTCGGGTCACCGTCGGGTCGCGCGGAGTGAGGTGAGAGAATGGAGAGAATATGATTTTCGGAAATAGAAATCCGAATGAAAATAGTAAATTTCCTAAAAGGGAAATTTTTATTTATAGTAGTTTCCAAAAAAATCTCAAAACTTCCGCAGACCATAACTTTCTTATATGAACTCTGATTGATGCGTTCTACATATCCACGAACTCGTATCGATGCGCTCTACAACTTTTATGAAGGAAGCTTTTAGAGAATCTCAACATATAAAAAGTAAACCTTTAACCCCCCCCCCCCCCTAAATCCACACTTTTCGAATAAAAATTTGTCCGAAACACTTCCACTCCGTCCACGAGCCACGAAATAGTTCAATAACTATAAATTAGATTCTAGAAAATCCTCAGTTAATAAATAAGATTTTCCGGGGCATCACAGGAGCTCCAGCTTGCCTTTGGTCAACCAAGAAGTGGTCTCTGATGGCTATTGAGCCATGTATTTCCTGTGTTTGTGCTTGATACGCATGTGAGATGAACAAGGAATATTTGCAAGCTAATAAGCTTAGCAATTGTCCTATTGCTGCTAGCCAAAAGAGCAGTAAATAGTGGCAGGTCCCTGAAGATCATGTATTGAAATTAAATGTCGATTGTGCTTTTGTGCCCAATGTTGAATTTGGGGGTACATAAGGTGTGCTTCGTAACTCTCAGGGAAATTTCATGCTGCTTTCCCACACACAATGAATTTTGTAAGTTTTCCTTTCATATTGAGCTTCTGGCTATGAAGAAATGTCTAGACTTATTATAGGCAATGCAAATTTCCCAAGGCTGCAGTGGAAAGCGACTGTCTATTGGCTATTCAGGCTATTAGAACTTTGCACTGTAAGTTATCTCCTTTGAGTGCTTCAATCGATGATATCAATGACTTACTTAGAACTAATGTGGGAGTTAGTGTCATTTTTGCTTCTGGAATACAGTGCAATACCCCAAAAATTTGTTATTATTTTCCGAGGATTTTTCGGAATTAATTATATGGTTGTTGGTATGAGTACGTGGTTCGGGAATGGAGTGGAATTATTTTTCGGACAAATAATTATTCGAATTTCACAGTTTTAAGTGGGTCACGAAGTTTGACTTTTTATATGTTGGGTTTCTTCGAAAACTTCATTCACAAAAGTCGTAGAGCGCGTCGATATGAGTTCGTGGATATGTGGAATATGGAAATCGGAGTTCGTATGAAGAAGTTATGGCCATCGAAAAAGTTTCCATTTTGGTTAAATAGAAAAATTTTCGGAAAAATTCAGAAAAAAAATCTTAATTTCTGTTTTTGGAAACTTTTTCTCTCTTTTCGCTCCCGAGCCGCAGTCAAGGATTGATGTTCGTTCGCCGATTTCTTCCTCCTCCGGCCACAATTCGACATGCCACTTATTCCATTCTCTTCGCCTCACTTCCCTCTCCAACTTTGTGGCAGCTTCGTTACCTGGTTTGAGCAGTGGACGACACTACAAGGGCGGAAGGAGGAGGCGGCGCTACCTTTAGGGGCCTCGTCGGAACTCACGTTTCCGACTACCTCATGCGGAGTTTCTTGAGTGCTTTTGGAGCCCAGAGGACGTAGAAACTTTGTCCATGTGGCTTGCAATGATTCAACTTGTGGAGATCGAATTTTGTAGATTGAGATTCTAGGGTTCATCGAATCTCTGAGCTTTCGAGGTAAATTCTGGCCATATGGCTTCAATTCAGACTTTGTGCTAGTTATGAGTATTGATGTACTTGTTGAGAGGAAGAGTTTTGCATAGGTCTCGCCGCCCAATTCGGAGGTCAGCTGTGGTGCTGCCACCGCTTGTGGCGCTTTTTCCTGCTACTTTCGGCCACCTCAGGGACAGTTTCTATTCCTGATTTTGATCTACCTGTCGATACGAGCATTTCTATATACAACACTTAATTTTTGGAGATCGTATGAATTTGTCAGGGCTTTTAGCGATTTCTATTCGCTCGGTTTTCGATCCTTGAGGATCCAACTGTGTAATAGACTTGTAGCTTTGGCATATCGATCATAGAAGTATTCCGGAGACTTTGGGTGGTATCGGATGAAGTTCTTCCTCGATTGGCGTTACTTTCAGGGTTTTAGTTCAAACAGGGGTTCGAACTTTAATCGCTTTGTGTTTCGTGTACTGAGAGGAGACTGTTTATGATTAGGTACTTGACAAAGTATTCTTGGACGGATATTTTGGGGGTATGTTATCTCTGTTCTGTATAGAAGACGCAGCAGAATTTAGAGGTGAGTAATCTCACAATGTTCATTTACGAACGGAACTTACCTTATCGTTTTGGAAGTTATTTATTGAACTGCAAACTATAGTTGGTATTAGTAACATTCTTGAGTGAATGACTATCTGTGTGTGTATGTATTTACGTGAAATATGTATATCCATATGGGTTCAAGGGTGATTTAAGCACTATGGATTGATGGGTTTCATTCTATTGTTTTGAGGCTTGGGGAACATTGTTTTGAGAATTGGGAATTTCTATTGTTTGAAAAGTGTCAAGATTTTGTGTGAGTTGCTTTAATGAGATTTGAACGTTTGATTTAACATTTTGGGTCCAGAGTGACTTGCTTAATGTTTTAAATCTGGTGACCGGGGGTATGAGGTTTCAGAGATAACAGGGTGACATCTCCTTTTGATTTGATTTAACATTTTGGGTTCATAGTGACTTGCTTAATGTTTTGAATCTGATCGAGGGTCTGAGGATTCGGAGGTTGTGGGGTGATATCTCCTTTTGTTTTGGTTTAACATTTTGGGTCTAGGGCGACTTGCTTAATGTTTTGATCTGACGACCAGGGAGGTCTGATGATTGGGGGTCACAGGTTGTGACATCTCCTTTGAGAGTTGAGTAACAATTTGGTCCTGATGACCGCTTTTAAATGTTTTGATCTGACGACCGGGGAGATCTGAGGATTTCGGGTTGCTGGGAGTGACCTTAAGCATATATATCGGGACTTCATGTCTTTGGCCAGGTGAGTGGATACGATAAGTTAGAGCTCTAATCTGTTGCCATTGTATTCATAAGGAGTAATAGGGAGTTACTTGATGCTCATGAGTACACGTTTTTAAAAGGAGTTTCGGGGATTCTTTCTTTAAAATGTCTAGGGTGGACTTGTTTATCATATTTGATTGTCAGAGTTTCAATTAATATGATTTTGTCACGGGGTGACTTTTGTTGTTTCTTTTGCGAGTAGCAGCATCCTCTCCTGCCTTAGAACTCTTAGGATGACCAGCACGACCCATGGAAACTTCCCAGGGTATGGTCTGTAGCGGTTCAATGTCTAGCGGTTCAGACCAGGAGGTTCCTGCAGGAGTAGACGAACGCAACGAATCAATAAACACCCTATCCGCCAAGTTGAGCGACTTATCAGACCCGGAATCCTCACCGCTCGAGATATCTACGATGCTAGCCATCCCACAACCCTAAAACCCAAACCAGTTAGTTCACACAAGATCTAAGCTATCCCTTTAGCAGTTACATCCAGGAGCATCAAGAACACTTGCCTAGAAAACACCAAAACAAGAACATAAAGTACCCATATACTCAACCCAGATTCGACCATCCAACAAATCCCTAAACCCCAACTCTCTACCAAACACCAAAACCCATTCCCAAAACTCGCTTTACACCCTCAGAGCACACTGGGGAGGAACACAGTACCCCAAATAGGAAAAAACCCAGAAACTGACAAAAGCAAACGCAGAAATCCAATAAAACAGGGATGAGATTCAGAGTACCAACCTCAAAGGTGAGAACTTAGGTGCAGTCAAAGGCGCTTCTCTTCACTATAGAAGATCTTCGTACTTCAAAACTGGATACCTTCACGGAATCTTAGCAATCCTCTTCTCGGAACACAGGGCAAAGCTTGAAGACGACGACACAAGGCAAAAAGTACGAAGTGCCAAAACACAAGGTTTCCCTCTCTTTTATGTCAACATCAAACTAATCTAGGCCGTCCGCCGAAAAACGACATCGCACCACAACCGTACACGTGCCCCACAAACACACTTACTCTCCTGATTAACCGAGACGAGATGACGGGCGTGCTGAAGAGACGTTATCGCACACACTAATCCAATACATGTAGGCCACGTGTCGGGCACCATCACACTAAGCGTCTGTCTATGGTAACCATCAAAAAGGAAAATCGTCAATGATCGAAGGACTCAGCAAGTGTACATACATGTACATTTGCAAGCATAATTAGCTATAATGGGCCACGCTCATTGTACCGATAAAGGTACTAATTCCAACCAAAGGAATGACATACGGGTACACCGCCAGGCGGGCTACAACCTCAGCATCGGATCACCCCCAGATCACCGCCGACGCGCCGTACCAAAATGGCATCAGTAGCTCCCAGAGCTGGGAACTGAAACATTTCAGTCCCACATCGAAAACAAAGAGGAGAACCTCCTCTTCCTCACCTATAAAAGGTTCTCTCCTCTCTCCTCATTAATTACGCATTCAATACTTATCTACTGTTACTTTGTCAACATAAATACATTGACTAACTTAGGCATCGGAGAGTTGAAGACCGCCCAGCGTGGTCTCCCTCTAACGCCCTTTGTATTTTACTTGACAGACAGCGGAGGCTTTGAGAGCATCACAAGTATCGATCCGCCTACCGGATCAGCATTAACAAAGGTTCAGCTACCGCCGAACTTTTAGACATTAACAGCAAGATAGTCTCCGCTAGGCGCAACTCCGCTAGCAAAACTTCTCTTTCCATCTTGCAAGAGAGATAGTCTCTGCTAAGCACAACTCCGCTAGCGGAACTTCTCTCTTTCCATCTTACAAGCGAGATAGTCTTGCTAAGCGCAACTCCACTAGCGGAAATTCTCTCTTTCCATCTTGCAAGCAAGATAGTCTCAACTAAGCACAACTCCGCTAGCTGAACTTCTCTCTTTCCATCTTGCAAGCGAGATAGTCTCTGATAAGGACAACTCTGCTAGCGAGACTTCTCCCTCAACACCTGGAAAGACCGTCACCGCTAACTGCAACGCCATGCACCAGGCTACCGTTGGGCAGGTCCTCACGACATAGCCGGCCACTTATCATCAGCGGAGGGACTTCTGCCAGCGGCGATTCCCGAGGCAACGGCTCACTTTGACAACGACCGCAACGCGGCGTTGCAGTCAAAACATGGTCCTCCGGGACAGGTAGAGGGAATCGTCAACAGTCTTCGACGGCCCTGGTCAGAGCCGGGGAGTGGGGGACTCCCTAGGGGGCCTAGCAGGGGCCGACCCGGAAGGGTATAAAGTGTTTTCTCAGTAACTCCATGGTTGACAACGCACTGACGGTAATTATGCTTTTGCAAGACTGGCGGAAGCAACGCTTCGAACTGCTAGGTAACTCCCCAACCAAGATTGCCCTCCTTGACTGGGGACTTGGGGGAGTTGTACTTACATAGGCATTTGCAAGCATAATTAGCTATAATGAGCCACGTTCATGCTACCACTAGCGGCACCAACTCCCACCAAATGTGTGACCTACAAGAACACAGCCAAGCAGGCTACCGCCTGAGCCCCGGCTTGCCCCCAGATCACAGATGACGCGCCTCCACGTACCGTGCCAAGATAGCATCAGAAACTCCTGAAGCTGGGGACTGAAGCATATCAGTCACACATCGAAAACATAGAGAAGATCAACTCTCTCCTCACCTATAAAAGGTTCTCTCCTCTCTCCTAATTAATTACGCATTTAATACTTACCTACTGTTACTTTGTTAACATAAAAACATTGACTAACTTAGGCATCGGAGAAGAGAAGACCGCCCAGCGCGGTCTCCCTTTGACGTCCTCTGTATTTCACTTGATAGGTAGCGGGAGCTCTAAGGAGTATAATAGATAGTGGTCCGCACATCGGACCAGCGTAGGAAACGTTTAGCTACCGCTGAACTTTAAACATTAACAAGCATATTTAATTGTCAGAGTTTCAATTAATATGATTTTGTCACGGGGTGACTTTTGTTGTTTCTTTGGGGAAAAGAATATTTAATTGTCAGAGTTTCAATTAATATGATTTTGTCACGAGGTGTCACGGTGTGAGCCCCCAAATTTTTTTTTTAATTTCTAGAAGGTAATTTTTCTGCAATAAGAATTTTTTTTTCGCCAGTGATCTAAGTGAAGAAATTGACCTTGGAGATTAATTCGGTGTTGAGACTTCGATTTGGGCCATACAATTTAAGTTTGGGTTAGGGTCCTTCGTTTTGGACCTAGAAGGGTACAGAAGTTTAGTGAGGTGATCGTTTGTTGAAGTTTCGAAGACGAAAAATTGTGTTGTAACAAAGTTTTGGATTTTGGATTTTTACGAGATCGAGTTTGGGCCTAGGACGAAATCAAGAATTAATTTAGGAAGTTTCCGACGAAAAATGAACAAAAGAAAAGTTACGAGCCCCAAAAACCGAAAGCAATTAGCTAGGGGAGTTTTGTAATTCGTCGCAAGGGCAAAGTGGGTATTTCACGGACATTAGTATAAATACGAAATTGTGAAAACCCTAGCCTCATTTTTCTCCTTCCTCCCTTGCAGCCGCGTCCTCCCTTCTCCTCTCTTTCTCTTCTTCCCACTGTCAGCGCCAGAAACCACCATTTCCGGCCACCACCTCACGTCATTGCCACCACAAATCGAACCAGCACCCAAAACCGACCATACCTGAACCTCACCTTAGACATGCACCGCCTGCAGCCACCATACATGACCACCACAGTCACACGACACCACTGCCCTTCCTGCTCCATCGATTTCTGACCATCACCTCACCACAACAACGCCACCGCCTGACTCAACAAGCAACGAGGAGCAAAACCCAGAAGTTCCGCCACCCACCGAAGCCAGAAAACTACGTTCGAGCTTCGCCGGAACTCGTAGCTAGCTCTGCATGCCTTTGTTCTCCAACCTCCAGTCCAAATCGAGCTAAACTACCTCCATAGATGTAATCAGCGCCACACTACCCACCTGTTCCCGAGATGCCAACTTCTGATTCCAACTAGGGCCACCCAAAGCGTCGCCGCTGGCGCGTCGACCACAGTAAGTCGACCGCTCACGGTCGCTGGATCGTCTCTGTTAGGTAAATTACGTCATCTTAGTCTCAGTTGATGCCCCCAATTCGATTTAGACCCAAGAGCTCTAATCTATGTTGTCTAAATTGGCTTGTATGTGATTTGAGGAATTCTATGCTTTGAGAGAGTTTGGAAATCTTAAGCTTTGGAATCTGGGAGTTTGAAGATTTGGAGAAGAAGAACTGTTGGGTCAGTTTCCATTGAAAATGGATTGAGGTAAGGGTCATGAACTCTGTGTTGGATATGAATTTGGTTAAGAATTGGATTATTAAGCTTGTCCTACTGCCAGGAATTCGAGTGACTGTTGGTGGGATTGCAGCTACGACAAAACTGGTTTATGTTTTGGAAAAGAAGAATGGTAAGGGGACTGTGCATTCTGGGATCTATATGGTTGTGTGCTATTTTTATTGATAGAAGTTATGGCATTACTGAGGAAACAAAATGAGATATGGTTATGCTGCTTGTGTATTAACTGTTATGCTGGAAACTTGGCATGAATGAGTTTATTGAATAGAGGAGAATTGTCTTGAGAATTAAAAGGATGAATTTGTTATCAACGTCGAAATGTAAAATAAGAATGGAATCGGTGGTTAGGTTAAATGCATGAGAAAAGTGGTAAATAAGAATGGACAGGTTTTGGATAAGTGAATTAATATGTGGGATGTTCAATTTAAGGTCCGTAATAGAAATATTCCAAACCTATCATATCCCGAATATATCGTATAATGAAATTATTTGGGAATGGTGGTTGCTATTTAATTGCTTAAGGTTTAAAGGCTAAATAAAATGAGGTCAAACCGGTTGACCGAAATTTTAATATGGGAAGAAGTGTGATCACCATATCCCGAATGAGCTTACTATGTTAAGTGAATTGTTCGGGAATGGAATTTGTGATTTTTTTTTTCTAAAGTAAAAAGGGTAAAGAAATGAAGTCAAAGTGCTAAGTATAATCACCATAACCCAAATGGTTCAAAGGCAATACCATTCGGATTATTTGGGAATGGATAGTAGATTTTTATGTTAAAGGTTATTCAATGGACTTTAAGGAAATTAAGTGAATGCCTTAGGTGCTCGATTGATTAAGTTAATGATGTCAAGTTACTTATTGGTATAATTTTTTGTTAAAGGACTCAAGCGTGTGCACATGAAATTGGACGAAGTATACAAAGTCGGAAATGAAACTAAGTTTGGGCGCGCACTCCATATGCAGGTACGGTGAGCTTTCCTTCCTTGTTAAAGGCTTTTCTATATGTGGAATGCTCTAGTATAATAATATGTTGCCTGCAAGTACGTTTTTAGTTGTTCATTAGTCGATGCCTCGTGATACCTATGTTTTCATCACTGATACTTGTTGATTGCGAAAACCGAGGCTAGACTTGTATTTTGAGATACTGTACCCCTTGCATGTTTGTACTTGTGACCTGAAAGTGAATGGGACCTAGACGCGTAGATTCCTAGGGATCCCACGGTGTCGATAACCGTGAATCTCCAAAGGGGGCCGTGCTCCTATGTTTGTCGAGGAAGAGTGAGTACAGACAGTGAACCAATCATAAGAGACTCTGGGCCAGGAAATGGACACTTTCGCTACTTGTAGTCACAAAGACTACAGAGTAGTTGGCCGGTTCTCGAAGGATGACGAACCAAGTCAGTCACCGATTTGTTTTATTTTAGCCAGCAGGTAAGTATCTTGGAGCTCCAGGTTGTGTAAAACATACTGCATATGTTTTATAAAAGAGATAAATGTTTGTGGTTCCCTATTTTAAAAGTATTTTCGATAAACGTGCACAATATTATGTAGTAAATATTTTCAATTATTATTATTATTTTCAAACCTAGCATGGTTGGGTCAGCCCCTACTGGGCATGTGAGGACGAAATCTCACCCCTACAACAGTGTACAGGTTTCAAGCATGTGGTTGGGAAGCGTACAAGGGAGGCACATGGCCCGGCTTGGCGCACTTCTCTTTGACTCTGTTAAAAGAAGGGTTTGGTCCTTTATCAGATTTTGAAGTAGCTTGTTTATTTACTTTTTATTTATTTCCTACTCGTTTACAAAAATTCCGGTAGACCCGTAACCCTGGGGTGCGTCTCCCGTACTTGTAGTTACTTAGTTATTTGTTTTATTTTCCAAATTGGGCTCCAATTGCAAGCCCAAAACTCTTAGCCCATTTCAAATTCTGCTTTTGAAAATGTGTTGTTTGGTTGCTAGAACGACTTGTCCAAGAAAGCATTTTGTAAACCAACAGTTTGAACCCAAAAGGCCTTGCAATTTCGGGTTGGTGAGTTATTGGGATGTCATTCGTGACATGTCGGTTTCTCATTAGCTCGGGGTCGCGGCGCTGTGGGACCCCTCTCTCTGGTCACCACACACGGGGTGACTTTTATTGCTTCTTTGGGGAAAAACATATTTTAATTCTCAAAATTTTAATTAATATGATTTTGTCATTAGGTGACTTTTGATGTTTTCTTTTGGGAAAAGAATATTTTTTTCTGGAAGTATGGTATGTGTTCCATTTTCTCAAGTTGACAAGGTTTTCCTCGTTTTGGTGAGAGTTGGGTGGGTTATGTTTTGAATTACTCATACGAACTTTCAAAAGCTTACCGGGTTCGTTGTGTGGCAATCCTGTGCACTATTCAATAGTGTAGGGGTCCTGCAGGTCAGGGTAATCGTGGCTGAAGATGGTTCTGATAGTTGCAGCTTTATGGTACGAAGCCAATTTTGTGACGTTACCGTTGTTAAGAGTACTTCCGCTTGTGGTAAGCTCTGAGGAGCATTTACTTATTATTTTGTTGTGGCAATTTAATTCGTAAACTTGTGTAATATATGACTCTGCGGAGCGAGTATATATTGACATTGTGGGTTCAGGGCATCAGTATGTACTTGGTTTAAAAGGAAAAAGATTTCTAGATATTTTGTATTGATGGCTGAACCATCACACATGTATAATTATGGGATTATATATTGATTTTTTTAATTGTGTATACAAATCAGGGCATGACATACAGTGGCTCATAGGCTTGCCAGTCACAGTTTCGATTCTAATGTATATTTTGAGTGGTTTGTTAATGCTTCAAAGTTAATACTGTATGCTCTTATGTACAATTTAAATTGTACTTAGTAATAAAATTTCTCCCCTTAAAAAAAAAAGTTTTTTGTTAGCTAATTTGCTAACCTATATATGTTATCAAAATGAGCTAATTCTATAAAATTAACTTGTTATAATTTATTCATTTCTCCGTGTAAACAATGATTAATTTTGAAAGCTTAGGTACCAAATTTGACGAAATGATAGCAAATTGCCTAAAATAAAACTAAAGATAGCAAAATGGCTAGTCTTGAAAACCTATGGTAGCAAATTGGTTGAAATAAAACCTACGTTATCAAATTGACACTAAAGTGAAATCTATGTTAGCAAATACGCAATTATACTAATAAACAAGCTCAAAACCCTAGAAAATCAACCACATATGAAGCAGGGGAAATGGCCAATCCATTCATCCATTTAATTAAGTTAGGTAAAAATCACCAAAATGCCCCCAACACCAAATTTGTCGTAAATTTCTCGCTACAACTCCATTTAATATGCTGTTATTCACTACACTTTCCTGTTGTCATACTTTATCATTCAAAGCCAAGAAAATAATTTTAGAAATTCCTCATAAATAATATTCCCTTAAGGAAGCATAATTTTAATGATGAGAAATAATGCGGTCTAAATGCAATATAAAAATTTAAGTATGAACATTTTAAAGTATGGGATAATAACAAATCACTAGGGGAAACATCCAAGTCTGAACTAGGCCTGGGCAGGGTCCCAACCCGATGGTCAATATATATGCTAAGCCCGGGGCCGAGCCCAAAATTTTTGGGTCTGTCTCAGATCAATTTTTCCAAAAGTCGAGACTGGATAGAGCCCGGGCAAGGTTTCTTGGGTTTTTAGGCCTTTTGCACCATCTCCAGAATTGGAATATCTGGTGAAGATCTATCATCGATCCGGTTAGAAACATATCTGGCGATGAAGGAATTTGAGAAATTTGAGGAGGTAGAGGTTTTGGTCGAGGAATTTGACAAAGAAATCTGGCCAGAAACATATTCGCCGGGGTTTTGGTGGAGGAATTTGAGGGGGTCAAGGCTGTTGTCGTACTGGCAGCGGTAGCTGTGCTCCGGAGAAAGGCAATAGTTGACGAAGAGACCTTATTGAAGGAGTCGGGGTTGAGGAAGCGAGAAGAGGAATAAGACGACGACGGGGAGAAGGTCGATCTCTAGCTCTTGGAGGAGGAGCAAAGTTGGGGTTGATTGGCTAAGGAAGAAGAAGAAGAGAAAGAAGAAGAGAGAAGAGAGAAGGAGAGAAGGAGAGAAGGAGAGAAGGAGAGAAGAATCGTGCGGCTGAGGTAGAGGAATATTTATATATTGGGTGAGGAATTGTGTGCAGTAAGGTGTATAATTCTTGTTCAGATAGCCATTACCTAAACGACATGTGGAATATATATATATATATATATATGGGTTTTCTAGGTTTACTACTTGGTGGAATGTCAGGCCCACAATTGGCCCTTTTTTTCATAAATGGTCCGGCCCTCTCATTTTCTATTTTTTTTTTTAAAAGGCCGGTCTAAACCCAACAGTCTGGATCGGTCCGGTGTGGGTTTTCGAGTTAAAATGCCTAGACCTAGTCTAAACAAATATCTATGATTGGAATGACTATATTACCCTTACCCTTATCTAAGGGTATAAGGCTGTTGGTTTTTTTCTTGTTAAGAAGTTAAGAGCATGGAAAAACGGAAAGTAAAGGTGGGAAGTTAAAATTTGGGTCCACTTCTGAAAATAAAATGTAATTTATAGTGCACCAAAGAGTTAGGCAAGCTATAAAGGATGTGTACCACAAATACAAGTCATTCACGACATGCATTATATGTAATAAAATTTACAACGTGCATTTATGACCAATATCATATATTTTTTAAGGCGCATTTCAGAGTGGACCAAAAATGGCTGTCAATTATGGTACACATCAAAGGCATGCCATAAACTAAGCGTCATAGAAGGTTATCAAGTAGTGTGTTACATATATAGATTAGGGCCGGGTCCAATAGCATTGTCTTTACACAAGTTTCGAACCGTTAGATTTTAAGTCTTTCTATAGTATAGATAAAGAGTAGTGGCGTCGATAGGGTTGCGTTATGAAGGTTGTGGTGAGGTTTTATTTGGGTAAAATAAAATGTAAATGAGAATGAGATTTTTTTTAATTTTTTTATATTAAAAGACGGAGAATGAGATGTTTACTAATACTATATATGTTTTGGCTTTAATTTGTTAATAGTCTTTTTTTTTAATTCTCGACTAAATTGTGCTTACTCCTTATAGTTTTGGGTTTAATCAATTTAGTTAGGGCTGCCAAATTGGGCCGAACCAACCGAACCAGCCGGAATTCAAACCGGCCTGAATCGATTTGGGCCGAAAACTCGGACTACCGACTTTCGGCTCTACTGAGCTGTACCGATGGCTCGTATTCAGCTCGGCTACGGTATGAGATACTGCATACCGTTGGTATATCGTACCGACCGTATACACGTATACATACCGAATTATATACAAAATATATATAACTTTGCAAGAGGTGGGCTTCAAACCCCTCACCTCTTATACACCAAACCAACTCCCAACCACTTGAGCTGAAGCTGCTTTTAATATATTATGTACAAACTTTTTATTTATAGTTTCTTAAATGATAGATTAAACAAAACAAAGCTCCTTTCCTTCTCTCTCTCTATCTCTCTCTCTCCAGTCTCTTCTATCTTCTCCTTCGACGTTCTTCTTCTTCTTCACAGACGTGTGGCTTTGCTCAAGTTATGCTTCATCTTCTCATCTTTTTTGTTTTTTTTTTCTTTCCACCACAATCCCCATCAAATCAACATCAGATCATCATCAGATCATCCTCATCTAATCAGATCAACATCAGATGCGTCATCAGATCATTATCAGATCAACATCAGATTCATCATCAGATCATCCTCATCTAATTAGTAATTACCATATCTTCCATTATCAAATCAACATCGTCATCTGATCATCCTCATCTCCAACATCATGAATCTCAGTGAAGGAGGAAGAAAAAAAGTCTCAAAATCATCAGATTTCAGACATGAATCTCCAGCTGCAAATCCACTCAAAACCGAACTATGCCAACCGAAATCTCGGCTTGCCGACAGTCGGTATACCGACTATGTTGAATCAGCAGCGGTTTGAAAATCTTGATACCGACAGAGGTCGGTACGGTACTGGTTTGGGGAAAAATGGATCGGTTTAGTACCAAATCCAGCCCTAAGTTTAGTCCCTCGATTTCTAATTTCATGAAAATAATCATTGCACTATAAATTCTCATCCAATAGGTCCATTTGTCAGACCTCCATCCAATTTGGACGTTAACTTGCTAACGTGGCAAAAACTTTGATGCCAAATCAGCTCGATGGAGACCTATTTGAAATATAAAATTTCCATTCCAACCCTGTGTCTTTTCTTCCTTCCCAGCTATTAATACCCAATTCTAGTCATTTTTCCTCTTTGTAGGTTTTAAATCCAAAGCTTCAATCTTTCAATCAAACCTCTCAACTTTGAAACCAGCTATTAGTTCCTGATTCTACTTGGTGGGTAGTGGAGAAGAAGGTACGGAAAAAGAAAAAGAGAAAAAAAGGAATAAAAGATTAAAAAGAAAACAGAAAGGGCGAAAGGAAACAAGGCTGGAATGGTAATTTTATCCTTCAAATAGGCCGTGATCTAGCTAATTTTGCTTGAATGTCTTTGCCACATTAGCGAATTAACATCTAAATTGGATGGAGGTCTAATGGATGAACCTATTAGATAGGTATTAAGAGGGCAAGGATCACAATGATGATATTAGAAGTCGAGGGACTGGACTGATTAAACCCCAAAAGTACAGGAAGTAAGAAAAATTTAGTACTTTTTTTTATTCAGTACTTTACCATCATAATCCTTAGATAATTTTATTTTGGATTAATTCCTATTTACCAACCTGAACTTTCTCTCATTCTTCATGTTAGTCCTTGAACTTCCAATTTCATCAAGATTACCCCTGAACTCTAAATTTTCATTAACCGTGTCCAATTTGGACGTTAAATCTAATGTTCAGGGCCCACTATAAGGGCTAAACTGGTCATTTCAAGACAAAAAAAAATCAGAACAAAAAAAAATCGTCTTATTCCTTCAATCTCACTCTAACGTCCTCTCTCTCTTCTCTAACCTGATCTAACCTCGATTTCCATTTCACCTCCCTCCAAAACCCCCTCACCCAAGAACTTTAAACCCTAAATAGCGAAATAGGCCTACATGAGGCACCGGACCATGAGGGAGTGGGGCTCCAAATTGAAGGTGCAGGATTGTGATGAGATATGCGGCTCCAAGATGATATAGGGCGACATAGATTTCATGGCAGGGGTTGAGGGCTAGGCTTAGGGTTGGAAACGTCGTCGTTTTCGGAATAAGATGGGCTAGGGAGGAGGAGGAGCGGAAGAGGTCAATTTCTGGGAGCAGAGTGAACAAGGGGTCGACGATGACGAAGTCGTTTTCCAAGAAGGGAATGGACGGCGGGGATGGTGAGGCCTACGATCTAGATGGTTGGGATTTGGGAGGTGAAGAGATCGACGATGGGGATGCATGTGGGTGTTGGAGGAGGCCGACAGTGATTTTAGGGATAGATTGGGGGGAAGTGTTGGAGGAGTTGATTTGAAGGAGAGGTGGGGAGAGAGGATGAGGAGAGTGCCTTGAGAAAGAGTATGGAAGGAGAGGCTAGAGGAGAAGATCAAGAGGCTGGTGCCATTCGGCGAGTCATCAAGGAAGTCAGTGATTTGGCATTCAAGCCATTTAATCGATACCCAGATCATAATTTGGTCATTCCAATCACCTCAACCTTTTCTACAAGGTCCGTCAATCACTATATCTAACACCTTCACCTTCTTCCAAATTCACCCAAAATTGTTATGGATTAATTGATGCATTATTTACAGGGGCATATGGGATTTCACAATGTGCATCAATATCTCATATAGATGGGTTTCTCAAATTCTCTCATTTTACTTGTTCTTTCTCAATATTGTTGCAGATGCTCAACCTATGATTACCCAGCTCTTTATTCTTTTGTTTATGCTTGTGAAGATGTTAACAATTACTATGCCAATATGGAGTATTTAGAGGATAAATTGATGGTTTAGGGAAATAGACATGGAATGCTCTCAAGATCCTAGATACTTCGGATGTTGACAACCCAGGAGCTTCATCCGGGATATGGAGTAATCAAACCAAAGTGAGGGGTTAGACATCGTTGGTGAAACCGTGAAGATTTTTTTTTCCTCATTTAGGTTTGACAAGGGTTAGTATAGGAATTTAGCAATTTCATCTCCTGCCATGCCATCACTTAACGTCCAAATTGGATGGAGTTTCGAGAATTGGACACGGCTGATGAAAATTGGGAGTTCAGGGGTAATCTTGATGAAATTGGAAGTTCAGGGACTAACATGAAGAATGAATAAAAGTTCAGGTAGGTAAACAGTAATTAATCCTTTGTAATTAATCTTGTGTTTCGTGAGTCGCCTATTAACTCAACTAGGCAAGACAAAATAAGGAAAGAGAGAGAAGTGTAGAGAGCAAGAAGTTCCTTTGTATTGATCTGGTTGTGAATGATTTGATTGATGATGTGAAATAATGATGCAACAACCTCTTTAATTGGTGGAGAGGTTGAGGTGTACTCATGGTACATCATAATGAAAAGCAACCCTCTAATCCCACTATCACCACTAACCCTACTAACCATACAACTAATGTTCTCTCACTACTAGTATAACTTTTATGGAGTAAATAGGAGAACACCAAAGATCTTTAGGAATTGATGTCTTGCACAATATATGTGGTTCACTTTTTATATCTCATATGGAGATTAGTTTACTGTACAGCTACTCCACTAGGTGTCCTACAACAATTTTGAGTTTCAATTTTTTATTTTCAAGGGCATTATAGACAACCTATATCTTGGTGTCTCTTATTTATACTCATTAATATTTAGTATAGATAGACAGATTAAGGTTGAGTTCAATAGTATTGTTTTCACAAAACTTTTGCAAAACTTTTACAACATTAAATTTATGATTTCAACAAGTATAAGAGCATTTTTAGCAATGTTAGCCATTTTGTAGTCAAAAAGTCATTTGGGTTGGTCACTTTTGAAAAACGTCTCAGTAGTTGTAATACCTCGAAAATTAGTTATTAATTTTCGTGTGATTTTCAAAAATTATTTAGTTAGTGAAGTGAAAGTGTTTCGGACACTCGAAACATTTTATTTTCAAGGGGTCAGGAGTCAACGTTTTATTAGTTAGGTTTCTCCAAAAACATCCTCCACAGAAATCGTAAAGTGCGTCGATATAAGTTAGCGGATATGTGGCATGCAAAAATCAAAGATCGTATGAAGAAGTTATGGTCAGCGGAAGATTTTTTATTTTCAGAAATTTTCATGTAAATAGAAATTTTTCGTTTCGTTCGGTTTTTGATCCGTGAGGATCCGATAGTTGGATCGTCCTTTTGTTTGGTCATTTTGATCCTAGAAGTGTTCCAGAGAGCTTGGGTGGTCTTCGATGAAGTTTCGCCTCAATTTGCGTAATCTTCGGTTCTTAGTTGAAATTCGTGTTTCGAAACTTTAAAAGTTTTTGTGCTTTGTTTGTGCTGAGTTGTGACCTTGTTGCTTAAGTGCTTAATAAAATCATTTTGAGCCGAGTTTTGTGTATTGTGTGTATTCTCGTTTTGTGTGAACACATAGCTGTATTTCGAGGTGAGTAAACTCAAGTTGTTTTGGGTGATGAATTCGATGTTATTGTTTTATTTGAATTAATTGTTAGTTGTGAAATTATATTTATCGCAAATTGATTACACGCATTTCTATGCGTGTAATTGCATTCTAACTACTAGAATTAAGCTAATCTTTAAATGAATTATTATGTAATTAATCTATTTTTATTTATTTATAGGTAATAAGCGGAGTTGCAGAAATCGTGATAAAATGAGGCGAAATTGGAGCAAATTGAATTTTTCCAACAAATGGACGAAAAAGTCAATTTCGGTCAACCAAGATCAACGCGAGGGAGGAAGTCGAATATGATTACGCCAAGATGATGCCTTTGGATATGCTATAAGAAATATGGAAATTGAAGAAAAGTTAATTAATCATCGTTTTGATTAATTAATCATCACTTTGATTAATTAATCCTTACTTTGATAATTAATACATGATATCCATGAGAGCTAGCCATCACGTGCAGATGCCGCAATTAAGCAATGATTTGCTTAATTGACTCCAGCCACTCACACGCTGCCACGTGGCATTAGTTTCTTCCTCCATAGCAAGACCGAGATAGACACAGTAGCTTATCTTTTTCATTCACAAGGAGACCAACAGCCACATATATATTAGTCATCCTCACCTCTCCCAGGGAAGGGGCCGCACCAATTTAAAGGGGATCTGATCTTCACACTTTCAACCTCCAGCGCCGACCCACCTTCTTCTACCTACCCTCTAACAGCCGGCCTCCTCCTCTTCTCTATCTCTATAACCATAACCCATTTTCTATCACTAGTTCATCACCATTCCTCAATTAAATTCCAACATTTTGGCAAGGATCCGGGTTGAGGTACAAGAGAGAGTGTAATTTCAAGCTAGTCATGCTCACTCTCTAGTGTAGTTGTGATTAGTTTTGGTCTCTTTCTCTTTTCTTTACTCTCTTCTTGCTTTAATTTCTTGTAATTGATGAATTTCTTTGTGGGTATGTTGATGGATTGTGAGTAGTTTCTTATTTGGGTCTAGGGCTTGATGCCCTAGCAATTTTTACCATGTAATGACATTAATTTTTGGTGCTTAATGAAAGTGTGATGTGGTTTTTGTTCATGACTTTGCGTAATTTTCGATGAGAATTTGTTATAGAATTTGGCCAATTTTATGACTAGTTCTTATCCTCATCATGAAATTCATTTAATTAGTGGCTTGATTTTATGAATGAGCATGTTGTCGTGAGCAAATTGTTAGTCTCTAAAAAAATTGACGTAATGCCGATTCACGCATGTTAAGAGCCCTAGTTCGGTCTTAATGTGTGTGTGATGAGAATGTGAATGCCCTAGTCCGGATTTGCATTATCACTCTAAGGCCCTAGTCCGGCTTAGAGTTAGGGATTGCGCCATTTCCCATTTGTTGTATGCCAAAATTGTGTTGTTCCGGTAAATGATTGCTAGAGTGGATGCCTTAGTACCCAAATTTTGTCAATTGTTTTACAAACCTTTAAATTTCTAGCACTTTACTTTTTTTGCAAATTTTAATTTCCTAGTTTTTAATTTCCAAAACCAAAAATTAATTCCCCTAAATATTTGCTCACATTTTTCATTGTAAGTACCATAAGGCCTTGAGCCTACCAATTTATTTTGGTGAGTTCTTGGCTACTTTTTGGCTTCGGGAGACCTAAGCCGTGCATGTGTGAGACTTGGTGTCTCACTTAGCCATTTTACAATTTTTCTTTTAGTTTAGCAAGTGACTTTTGTGACCCATAAACCATTGGATTTGAGTTAGCTCAAGATCCCCGAGGTACGATATTTCCGGGTTTAAATATTTCCCAATTCTTTGATGACCGTGTCCTTGTTGCGCGTAAGTTGCATTTTAGGCATCAAATCAAATGGCGCCGTTGCCGGGGATTAGAGTGTAATATCTCTAATCCCTTGGTTTTAGGTGGTTAGGTCACTTGCATTATTTTCTTAGTAGTAGTTAAATTTTCTGTGTGTGTTTAGCCTTAAAAAAAAAAAAAAAAAAAATTTGGTGATTGTCTGTTTTACTTTGCTTATTTTTGTTACTTTTTACTGGTGTGATTTGTTTGTTGAGACATTGTGGTTATTTCTATCGAAGTGACGGGCCTTGTATTACTTTGTAGTACATGTAAGACATGAGCATCGATAGCGATCGTCACTTGGCTTGACTTGTTTGCTAGCTTTTTATTACATTTTCTAATTAGTCGTTAGTTTCTTGAGTTGTTAGCTTTTCACTTATTCTTTGCTTTAATTTATTTTATTTTCTTGTTTAATTGTTGTCTTACCTTATCTCATTAAATCTCTCATTCATTGTGAAGCATGAAATTGGATTCAAATTGCTTATTTTGAGAATTCTTGAGTATTTCTTACGTGGTCATATTTTTGCGAGGCGCATAAGTGAAGCTCCAAAGAGACAAAGAGGTCGTCCAAGAAAGCGAGCACCTCCTAGACCAAGAGTACATCCAAGAAGCCTCTCACCGAGTCCATTAAGGTCACAACCTACAAACACCATGGGGGAGCGAAAGACAATGAGGGAATACACTAGTCCCACAATTGTTGATCATCCTTCTTGTATTGTGCTCCCTCCATGTGAGCATCATTTTGAAATCAAGCCAAGTACTTTGAGCATTCTACCCATATTCCATGGCATGCCCTCAAATAATCCCTATGATCATATTGCGGAGTTTGAAGAAGTGTGTACTACCGTTCAACTACATGGTCTCAATCCCGATGGTTTGAAGCTTAGATTGTTCCCTTTCACACTCAAGGACTATGCGAGGAAGTGGTTAAGTAAGTTGCCTCCTAGATCCATACACACATGGGTTGAGATGCAAGAAACTTTCTTGGGAAAATATTTTCCTCCTTCAAGAACTTCCAATGTTAGAGATGAGCTTGTTGCATTCCGACAACTTCCACAAGAAAGTTTTAATGAGTGTTGGGAGCGATTCAAGGACTTAGAGATGTCATGTCCTCACCATGGGTTAGAGAAGTGGTTCCTTGTGGACAAGTTCTATAGAGGATTGATGCCAGATCAAAGGCAAAGGGTTGACACTTTTAGTGGTGGAACTATTGCAAGTAAACTCCCGGATGCCGCTTGGGACACATACGAGGAGCTTTCTCTCAACTCCCTTCAATGGGATGATCTTGATACAAGGAGACGTCAAGTGCATAACAAGGAGAGTATACCTAACCGAGGTGGTATTTATGAGGTTCAAGGGACATCAACCGGGCCTTCTATGCATGAATTCAAAAGGTTAGAAGGCAAGATTGACCAATTTTTAAATCAAGTTAACCGGAACCCTCCTCAAGCACAAGTCAAGATGGCGACTTCTACACCATGTTTGCTTTGTGAGAGCCTAGCACATTCCACTCAAGAGTGCCATTTATCTTCTCAATATCCGGAATTTATGGAGGAGCATGTTAACCAAGTGGGTAGTTTTGTGCCAAGGAACCCAAGAAATGATCCATACTCCAACACTTATAACCCCGGTTGGAGAAATCACCCCAATTTTTCTTGGAAAGATCAAGGTGGAGTTTCTAATATGCACCAAGGAGGAAAGCAAGGCTTTGGAGGCAACCAAGGCCAAGGATCATCCAATTTCATGCCCCATGGCAATGTGCACCAAGGAAACACTCATTTTATGCCTATTTCTTCACAAGGGCAGCAAGCATATATGCCTTATTCTCATGGTCAAGCCGCTTTTTCACAAGGATTCCAAGCTCCAAATGTCTCTCCCGGGTTTACACAAGGTATTGGCTATAGTTGTAGCAAGTTTCAAGGCAATTCTAGCTCATTTCAAGGTCCAAATCAAGGCGAGAGCTACAATTCCCCACCTATTCTTCAAGGCATGCCGATTCAAGCTCCAAGTGAACCAAAGAAGCCTAATTTTGAAGAATTGATGGGTGAGTTCCTCAAGGTTCAAACTTCTACCAATGTGGAGACCAAGCAAAACATCTCTTCACTAGCTCAAGGGTATCAAAATCTACAACAAAGCATGACTAAATTAGAGATACAAATGGGCCAAATAGCAACCAATTTGAGTGAGAGATCAATGGGAGCTCTTCCTTCCACAACGGAGAAGAACTCGAAGCATGTAGCCAAGGCTATTACTACTCTTCGAAGCGGGAGGACATATGACAATAAGGTATATTTACCTTCATCTTCTCAATCCCCTTTGCATGTGAATGCCCCATTTAATGTTCCCTCTCCTACTATATCACCTTCTCTTGGTAATGGTGTTTCCCCTTCCACACATGTTCCCACCTCTACCCCTCTACATTCTAATTATGATTATGTGTTGGTTGAGGAATATGATAGTGATAATAGTGATATGCATGATGGTGCCATGAGGGAAGAAAATGTACCTCGTGGAAATTTGAATAATGATTATTTGCATGCTTTTAATTCAAAGGAGGATGGGAACCGGGGGGAAGAAAATGTACCCCCGGGAATTGGAGTGGGTGATGTGGCTTTGAATGCAAAAGGAAGAAATAAGGGGGTGGATAAGGTAGCCGGAAGGGAAGAAAATGTACCCTCCGGAGGAGTTTCTAATGTTGACAAGCCTCTCACAAGCCAAGCTTCGGTTTCTCCTACTCTTATTCAAGACAAGACTACAAATCCTTCTATTGTGCAACCGATGGTTTCTAGAGATATTGTAGATCCTAAGAATTGGAATTCCATGGCTCTTGATAATTTGGGCGAGGCTATGAAGGCTAGGGACCCCAATGAAGCCGTGAGTAACCCTAGGGATCCATCAAGTGGTCAAGCATCTACTCAAGCTCAAAAGCGAAGAAAGGGTCCAATTTGTGTGCCTCCTCTAGATATGACAGATTATGAGATTCCATTGCCTTATCCTCAAGTGAAGCGGAAGCAAGAGTTAAAGAAGAAGCAAGAAGCACAAACGAAAGAGTTCATTGAGTTGTTCAAGAAAGTCAACATCAATATCCCTTTGTTGGAAGCCATAAAGCAAGTGCCTTCTTATGCTAAGTTTCTAAAGGATGTGTGCACAAACAAAAGAGCATTTAAGGAGCATGAGCAAGTTTGTCTAAGTGAGAGTGTATCGGCTATTCTTCAAGGAAAATTGCCTCCTAAACTTAAAGATCCCGGTAGTTTCACCGTGCCATGCACTATTGGGTCAAGATTCTTTGACAAGGCGATGTTGGACTTAGGAGCAAGTATTAATTTGATGCCATATGATATTTATCGAACACTTGGTCTTGATGATCTTAAGCCTTTAAAAATTTCATTGAAAATGGCGGATAGGAGTGTTGTCTACCCAAGAGGGATGCTAGAAGATGTGCTTGTGAAGATTGATTCTCTCTATGTGCCGGCGGATTTTGTTGTTCTTGACATGGCTAAGAGTACTGATGTTGAGGAGGATGAATCTCCTATATTACTTGGTAGAGCGTTCATGGCCACCGCCGATACCAATATTAGTGTAAAGAAGGGAATCTTGACGATGACCGTTTTTGATACTACTATTGGCTTCCGAATTTTTGATGCCATGAGAAGTCCTCTTCACTTAGGTGAGTGTTTTCGGGTAGATGTGGTTGATTCTATGGTGGAGAAGACTTTCATTGAAACAAGTGCCAAGGATTCTTTAGTAGCTTCTATTATGCATCATGGAGAAGAGTTCAATGACAAAAGTATTGAAAAAGATGATTCCATTATTGAAGTTGCTATGCCCACCTCTTCCTCACATACTCCTATTAGTAAGCTTGATCTTCAACCGAAGTTGTTGCCCTCTATTATTTCTCCTCCTACACTTGAGCTAAAGCCTCTCCCATCTACTCTTAAGTATGCATTTTTGGGACCTAATGACACAATGCCGGTGGTTATCTCTTCCAAGCTTTGTGACGTTGATGAAGCCAAGTTATTGAAAGTGTTGAAAGAGCATAGAAGAGCTTTGGGGTGGACTATAGCGGACATAAAGGGAATATGTGCTAGCAAGTGTATGCATCACATCTACATGGAGGAAGGTAGCAAGCCCTCTAGAGATGCTCAAAGAAGACTTAACCCTCCTATGATGGAAGTGGTCAAGAATGAGGTGACAAAGCTTCTAGATGCCGGTGTGATTTATCCTATTTCGGATTCAAAATGGGTTTCTCCTGTACAAGTTGTTCCTAAGAAAGGAGGAATGACAGTGGTGAAGAATGACAAAGGAGAAGATGTTCCTCAAAGGGTGCAAAATGGTTGGAGGGTATGCATAGATTACCGGAAGTTGAATAGTGCTACTAGAAAGGACCATTTCCCTCTACCTTTCATTGATCACATGTTGGAGAGATTGGCAGGACATTCCTATTTTTGCTTCCTAGATGGCTATAGTGGATATAATCAAATTGTGATTGCTCCCGAAGACCAAGAAAAGACGACTTTCACTTGTCCTTTTGGTACATTTGCTTATAGGCGTATGCCATTTGGCTTATGTAATGCTCCGGCAACCTTCCAAAGATGTATGATGGCTCTATTTCATGATATGACCGAAAAATTCATGGAGATCTTTATGGATGATTTTTCAGTTCATGGTAACACTTTCGATGATTGCCTACACCATTTGAGTCTAGTCTTGAAGCGTTGTGAAGAAAGCAATTTGGTCTTGAATTGGGAGAAGTGTCATTTCATGGTGGAAGAGGGCATTGTCTTAGGTCATGTGGTTTCTAAGAGGGGAATTGAGGTGGACAAAGCAAAGATTGAAGTCATTGAAAAGCTACCTCCACCGGTGAACATCAAAGGTATAAGAAGCTTTTTGGGACATGCCGGCTTTTATCGAAGATTTATTCCAAATTTTTCCAAGATATCCAAGCCTCTATGTGATTTGTTAGCAAAAGATGCTCCTTGAGACTTCAACGAAGCTTGTCTCATTGCTTTCAATGAAATCAAGAGACTTTTGACTTGTGCTCCTATTATGTGTGCTCCCGATTGGTTACTCCCATTTGAGTTGATGTGTGATGCTTCCGATTTTGCCTTAGGGGCGGTGTTGGGACAAAAGCATGGGAGATTGATGCATGCTATCTATTATGCAAGTAGAACCTTGAATGAAGCTCAAGTGAATTACACAACAACGGAGAAAGAACTCTTGGCTATCATATTTGCATTAGAAAAGTTTCGGAGTTATCTCTTGGGTTCTAAAGTGATTGTGCACACGGACCACTCGGCATTGAAGTATCTCTTAGCCAAGAAAGACTCCAAGCCAAGACTTATTAGATGGGTTTTGCTTCTACAAGAGTTTGACATAGAGATTCATGACAAAGCCGGTACGGAAAATGTGGTAGCGGACCATTTGTCAAGACTTATTGATGGGGGAGATGATTGTAGTATTCCTATTGTTGATTCATTTCCAGATGAGCAACTCTTTACCGTTACATCAAAGGAGCTTCCGTGGTTTGTTCACATTGTCAATTATTGGGCAAGTGGTGGTACATTTATTCCGGAGGATTGGGACTATCAAACCAAGAGGAGATTTAGAAGAGATGCTGTCGGTATGTATGGGATGACCCTATTCTATGGAAAGTTGGTCAAGACGAAGTTTTGAGAAGATGTGTGCCACAATGGGAAGTTTCTAATATTCTTGAGCATTGTCATTCCCACACTTGTGGTGGACATTTTGGTGGAAAGAAGACCGCTTTCAAGATCCTACAAGCCGGTTCTTTTGGCCCACATTATTCAAAGATTCTCATGATTATGCCAGAAGTGTGACCGATGTCAAAGAGTGGGGAGAATCACCTCTAGAGACCAAATGCCTTTGACTAACATCATTGAGGTGGAAATCTTTGACACATGGGGAATAGACTTTATGGGGCCATTTCCTAATTCAAATGGGTTTGAGTACATTCTTGTTGCGGTGGATTACGTGTCAAAATGGGTAGAAGCGCAAGCAACTCGGACCAATGATGCTAAGGTAGTTCTCAAATTCCTCCAGGAGCACATTTTTACTAGATTTGGCACACCCAAGTTCATCATAAGTGATGGTGGTTCCCATTTTATCAACCGAGCATTTGCTTCACTTTTGAAGAAATATGGGGTTAAACACAAGGTCTCCACTCCCTACCACCCGCAAACAAGCGGCAAGTTGAGATTTCCAATAGGGAAGTGAAGGGAATTCTAGAGAAGACGGTGAATAGCTCAAGGAAGGATTGGAGCACCAAACTTCATGATGCTTTGTGGGCATACCGTACCTCATATAAGACCCCTTTGGGCATGACTCCATTCCGACTTGTTTATGGCAAGGCTTGCCACTTACCCGTAGAGCTTGAGCATAAGGCATTTTGGGCAATAAAGCAATTAAATTTTGATCTAGACAAAGCGGGTGAGAAGCGAAAATTTGATCTCAATGAGTTGGAGGAAATAAGAAGGGAGGCTTATGATAGTACGAAATTGTTTAAGGAGAAGACAAAGGTAACACATGATAAAAGACTTGTTGAGAAGATCTTTGAGCCTCATCAAAAGGTGCTCCTATACAATTCTAAGCTTCATCTTTTTCCCGGAAAATTAAGATCTCGTTGGAGTGGACCGTATGAAGTTGTTGAGGTATTCCCACATGGAGCCATTGAAGTCAAAAATTTGAGGAATGGGGAAACATTCAAGGTCAATGGGCATCGCCTAAAACCTTACTTGGACCATACTTTTGAGGCTTGTAAAGAGGTGCAATTCCTTGATGACACCACCTTGAAGTGAGAAGCAATATGAGATAGACCGGCTTTGAGGTCTCTAAAAAGAAGCGCTAGTGGGGAGGCAACCCCACCAAATTTTGAGAGTTTGATTATCCTTTTTAAGAGTAGTAGTTGAATAAGGCCTTTTGGCCATGCTTTTGGAGGTTGGGAGGGTATGGAGATGGAGTTTGTTTTTTGGGTGAAGTTTGATACTTATTTTGGGGAGGATTGGAAGCTCCAACGACCACATTCACTTGAAAATGGAGACTTGAACCATTTAAGCATCATGGAGCCTAACTTGGAGCATACGCAAAGGAAGTCAAGGCTTTTGCCTTGAGGTTGGTGTCTATTGGTCTTCTCCGAAGGTCGTGAGCTATGGGATGTCTACAAAAGGGGTTTTCGCATTTCTTCTCCTCATTTTAGATTTTTTTTCATTTTCATAGTTGTCTTTTGTGCCTAAGCCCGGACTTCACTCTCATGCCTAAATCCGACATGGATTTGGCTTTCGAGCTCAGTTTGCAACATTGAGGACAATGTTGGTTTTAAGTGTGGGGGTGAGGGCTCGGGTGCCTATGAAAAAAAATAAATTAAAAAAAAAATTAGTTTAGCTTTATGTAATTATATTTTAGTGGTTAATGCCTTTTTCCAACCCCAATGACGAGCCATGGACTTAACTTGTTGCGATTGTGGATTGATTAAGCATGATCTAGGACTTTGAATTTGTTTTGTGATTAATTGTATATGTGATCTATGCTTGACTATATGTGTGCACATAGCCTATGGTTAGGTTGGTTCATCATAGTTAGAGAAACATATAGATTATTCGATTAACTTGCATGCCTTATTTGTGAGCTTTTGAGCCTAATATCCATAGTGTATGCATTGTTCATTCACTTTTTATTTCATGAGTGTACAATTTCATGACATTGCGTATCTAGAACTTGCTTGAGACCTCTCGAGGCTACTTTTAGCTTGCGACATGATAGAAAGGATGGAGGCATTAGGACTATATACCACTATGGCCAAAGAAGCATGTGCCCAAAAATATTTACCACTAGATTGCCACTTTGAGCCTATTTATATAATTTAGCCTTTTTGTTCATTACCACCACAAATTCCTACCTAGCCTATACACTTTTATCCTACCCTTCTATGGTAGTTGGTGAAGCGATTCGAGAGAATGACTTTATGTTTGAATGCTTCAAAAGAAAAGAAAAAAAAAAGTCAAAAGTAGGAGGTTACAAAAGAATATGTGTGGGGGTGAGTGATTTTTTGTATAGAAAGTTTTGACAAAGTTCCAAAAAAAAAAAAAAAAAAAAAAAAAAGAAGAAGAAAAGAAAAGAAAAAAAAGTGAGAAAAAAAAAAAAAAAAAAAAAAAAAAAAAAAAAATTAGTATAGTATTTTAGAATATTACGTAGTAATGTGGGTTGTACATTGGGATTAGAGTTAGTGACTTAGCACTCGAAAGCAAAAGTCATTATCTCTACAAGAGAGTTGCTTCATCGATTTCTATGGACTTTGTATTTCCTTATCCTTCATTTCTTATAGCCACTCGCCCTTAGCCCCATTACAACCAAATAAAAGACCTCTTAATCTTGAATGTTGTGGGCTACCTAGCGGAGATGAGATCGAAAACAAGCATATGGCGGCGTGTGTTGTGAAATTGCTTTTGAGTGAAACACATCTAGCCTCTAAACACTTGAGCGGTAATATTTAGTGAACCTACGTGAGTTTAGTGGTTATATCGAGTCTTCTATGTGCCTATTTGATTGTGGTGAATTGGTTTGACACATGGTCAACACATGCATATACTTGAGCATTTCCCACACATGCATTTTAATTGCCTTACAAATTCAAATATTTGTTGTGCTTACGTCAACCTCATGGTCATGTACATAATTAGTTCTCTGAGGGTTATGGTTGGAAAGGCTAATACCGTATTTTACTTATGTTTGTGAGTTAATAGATTTTCGGATTATGTTTCATTTAGTTTGCTTGAGGACAAGCAAAGTTCAAGTGTGGGGGTGTGATTACACGCATTTCTATGCGCGTAATTGCATTCTAACTACTAGAATTAAGCTAATCTTTAAATGAATTATTATGTAATTAATCTATTTTTATTTATTTATAGGTAATAAGCGGAGTTGCAGAAATCGTGATAAAATGAGGCGAAATTGGAGCAAATTGAATTTTTCCAACAAATGGACGAAAAGTCAATTTCGGTCAACCAAGATCAACGCGAGGGAGGAAGTCGAATATGATTACGCCAAGATGATGCCTTTGGATATGCTATAAGAAATATGGAAATTGAAGAAAAGTTAATTAATCATCGTTTTGATTATAATCATCACTTTGATTAATTAATCCTTACTTGATAATTAATACATGATATCCATGAGAGCTAGCCATCACGTGCAGATGCCGCAATTAAGCAATGATTTGCTTAATTGACGCCAGCCACTCACACGCTGCCACGTGGCATTAGTTTTCCCTCCATAGCAAGACCGAGATAGACACAGTAGCTTATCTTTTTCATTCACAAGGAGACCAACAGCCACATATATATTAGTCATCCTCACCTCTCCCAGGGAAGGGCCGCACCAATTTAAAGGGATCTGATCTTCACACTTTCAACCCAGCGCCGACCACCTCTTCTACCTACCCTCTAACAGCCGGCCTCCTCCTCTTCTCTATCTCTATAACCAAACCCATTTTCTATCACTAGTTCATCACATTCCTCAATTAAATTACAACATTTTGGCAAGGATCGGGTTGAGGTACAAGAGAGAGTGTAATTTCAAGCTAGTCATGCTCACTCTCTAGTGTAGTTGTGATTAGTTTTTGGTCTCTTTCTCTTTTCTTTACTCTCTTCTTGCTTTAATTTCTTGTAATTGATGAATTTCTTTGTGGGTATGTTGATGGATTGTGAGTAGTTTCTTATTTGGGTCTAGGGCTTGATGCCCTAGCAATTTTTACCATGTAATGACATTAATTTTTGGTGCTTAATGAAAGTGTGATGTGGTTTTTGTTCATGACTTTGCGTAATTTTCGATGAGAATTTGTTATAGAATTTGGCCAATTTTATGACTAGTTCTTATCCTCATCATGAAATTCATTTAATTAGTGGCTTGATTTATGAATGCATGTTGTCGTGAGCAAATTGTTAGTCTCTAAAAAATTGACGTAATGCCGATTTCACGCATGTTAAGAGCCCTAGTTCGGTCTTAATGTGTGTGTGAAGAATGTGAATGCCCTAAGTCCGGATTTGCAATCATCACTCTACGGCCCTAGTCCGGCTTAGAGTTAGGGATTGCGCCATTTCCCTTTGTTGTGCCAAAATTGTGTTGTTCCGGTAAATGATTGCTAGAGTGGATGCCTTAGTACCCAAATTTTGTCAATTGTTTTCCCAAACCTTTAAATTTCTAGCACTTTACTTTTTTGCAAATTTTTTTTTAGTTTTTAATTTCCAACCAAAATTAATTCCCCTAAATATTTGCTCACATTTTCATTGTAAGTACCATAAGGCCTTGAGCCTACCAATTTATTTTGGTGAGTTCTTGGCTACTTTTTGGCTTCGGGAGACCTAAGCCGTGCATGTGTGAGACTTGGTGTCTCACTTAGCCATTTTACAATTTTTCTTTTAGTTTAGCAAGTGACTTTTGTGACCCATAAACCATTGGATTTGAGTTAGCTCAAGATCCCCGAGGTACGATATTTCCGGGTTTAAATATTTCCCAATTCTTTGATGACCGTGTCCTTGTTGCGCGTAAGTTGCATTTTAGGCATCAAATCACAAATGAATATATTTTTTTTTGAAATATATGAACATAATTGATTGTCAATAGTTCATGGGTAAGTTAAAATGAATTTCAGGCTTTGTAATTTGTGAACTATAATTGGTATTAGTGACATATCTGAGTGGATGACTATGTATATATATTTACGTGAAATATATATATATATATACATATATATATATATAGGGTGGTGCTATTCACACACCCCTTTTAATTTTCTATTACTTTAATTCAATCTTTTTTATAAATTACCCTAACTACCCTCCCTTGTAAATCTGTTTCTTTTTCTTTTTTCTTTTTTTCTATCTGGCAATTCAATCATGAATCAAACATCATTATACAATAATTCAATTTTTTACCTATAAATGTAGGAAGAATAATACGTTTATTCAGTAAAAAGATCTATATTATTAGACAAAGAATATGCTTCCCAAGTAATCACCGTCACCCAACTGAATCCAAATTGTAAAGTTTGTTCTCATACTTTGTAAAGTACCAAACTCAATGCTTATTTGTTTATGACTCTTAATCCAGGTGCATCATCCTCAAATTGAAAAAAAATATATATATATATGGAATCAACGTTTTATTCACTTCAGCCACAAGCTTCCACATTGCAGCTGATAATGTACACAGAATTTGGAGATGCTCTACATAATATTGAATGCAATGAGTTGCAATCTTCGTGTTGGGAAAAAATTATGTTCCACTAGCATAATATAGTAGAACAAATCATATTTATAATCATAAGGCCATCATTATTAGGCTGTTGTAAAGTTCTACAGTTGCTCAATGGATTCGAATACACCAAATAATTTCAGTTAGAATCTTATAAGGAATAATGGATTCAAAGGGGCTCGAATGATCACTGAACTCATTTTTTTTTTCCATGACTCCATTGCAAATCAAATGTAAAATTTTCTCCAAAGATGGGTCTAAAGCTTCTTGTTCTATCATGATTAAACTTCAAAGCATCATAATAGAGAGATATAATGATTATGCTAGAGAAGTTTTTGATGAAAAAGAAAAGAGGGAATCGAAAAGAGTTTTATTGTCCTCTGTGTTTGCAGGAAAATAAGAGTTCAGGATTTGAGAATGATTGACTTGCCAAATAGAAAAAAGAAAATAACAAATTACATCTAAGTTATTGACAGAATATTGTTTGACAGATACATCCTTAAAAGATGAAATTAAACATCCAAGGACAAAATCTTACAGATAAGAACAAGTTGATCTCCACTTGCCACCTGTTATAAGGTTAATTACTTATTTGCCTGATTATACGCATTTATATGCGTGTAATTATATCTAAAACACTATAAATAAGCAAATCCCCATGTCAATTAATATGTAATTAATTCATTTTTATTTGTTTTGCAGGAAATAAGCGAAATTGCGAAAACGAGCGAAAATTGTGAAGATTTGGGATTTTTGACAAAAGGATGAAAAGTCAACCGCGAGTCAATTTCATCAAAAGGAGCTAAACTTGATCTGAGACTAAAATGAAAATGGCCGCAGATTCAATTAAACTAATTAACATTAGTTTAATTAAAGAATTATCGCAGCTTAACAATTTGGTTATTTGGTTTAATTAAAGAAAATGGAGCTGCAAGCATGCATGTATGGCTTAATTAAGCCATTACCCCATCATTTTAATTAAGTCATCAATTAACCCACGTGCAATCAGCAGCTCCATCCATTTATGCTCCACCATTGATTAAAGCCATCAGCCCATTACCCTTCACCCTTCACGTTCATGTCCAGCAATTAAGTCTAATTTCTTTAGCCAGCTAAATGCTGCCACGTGGCTATTCCTATCCCTTTCCTCCTCTCACATGAACTGCAGCCCATAGACCAGCCATATATATATATATATATATATATCTATATATTGCCATCAATTCGCTCACACACCTAACCCTAGCTCTGCCGCACACACCACAGATCCCATTCCTCCTCTCTCTAACACTCCACCAAACCACTTTTTCCTACTTCTCATATTTTCACCTCCTCATCAAGATTCATTTTCTTTCTCACCAAGATCCATTTTCCTCCTCACCAAGATTCACCTCACCAAAATTCCATCAAATCCTCATCAATTTCTCAAGAGATTTCAAGGAGCATTAATATTTGAGATTGGGTAAAAGTGAAAAATCATAAATCAAGGCTTGTCATAATTGCTCCATAGCAATTTGTGACTTGTCTTGTTATTTCTCACTCTTCTTCACCTTATCTATTTAATTGATGTATTTTGTTGTGATTTGTGGATGGGTTGTGAGTAGTCTATTTAGGAAGCTAGGGTTTGAACCCTAGCATGAATTTAATGTAAAAATATGTTTTGATTTAATGGTTTTCAATTTCGTATTTGGCATATGTTCTAATCTATATTATTTGGCTTAGATGCATGCTTAGGAGCTTGATTAACTCTTGAATGTGTAGATGAGCATGTCTAGAACAAATTAGGGGACCTAATCACTTCTCAAATTTATGGCTAGGACACTTGTTTAGAACATGGTTAGTTACAATACCAATTTCGATTGCCGTATTGGCTAGCTTGAGAACCTTGATTCTAGGACTCTTCGCCTTTTGGTGCAACTAAAAGCCCTAACAAGGCTCTAGATTGTCCCAATTGAGTTTCTACGACCCTTGATCCGGAGTAGGAATACCTTTTAAGGAATCTAATGACCCATGAGCCTTGAAAAGCCTTGGGTACGGTTCTTGATGCCACTATGAATTGCATGACCATTGTCGAAATATATTTGTGCATTAAATTTGGCTAGGAGGATACCCTAGTGACCTTTCCATTTCTTGATTAGTTTCTATTATCTCAAGTTTTATTAGCTACTTTAATTTTAAATTGTCAATTTTATCGCAATTAAAAAAAAAAAAAAATCAATTTTTACAAACCACTTTCATTGTCCATACCACTCGGTTGTGAGCTTCCGCATTTATTTGTGGTTCTCTTGACCAATTTTAGGCTTGGTTGTTCCGAGCCGGGCATGTAAATAGCTTGGTGCTATTTTTAGGTTTTGTTTGTTAAATTGTTGGTGACTTAGTAATCGGCATAACCAAGGATTGGAGTTAGCTTTTCAATCCCCGTGGTACGATAATTTCGGGTTCAAATATTTTCCCTTTCTTTGATGACCGTGCCCTTATTGCGCGTAAGTTGCATTTAAGCACTCAAATCAAATGGCGCCGTTGCCGGGGATTAAAGTGTAGTAGCTTTAATCCCTTGGTTTTTTTGGTTGTTAGGTCACTTGCATTATTTTCTTAAGTTTTAGTTAATTTTTCTTTGTTTGTTTAGATTAAAAAAAAAAAAAAAAAAAAAAAAACTGTTTCTTTGTTTTGCTTTTCTTATTTAGATTATTTCCTACTTGTGTGTTTGTTTGTTGAGACATTGTGATTATTTCTATCGAAGTGACGGGCCTTGTATTACTTCGTAGTACATGTAAGACATGAGCATCGATAGCGATCGTCACTTGCCTTGACTTGTTTGCTAGTTTTTTTTTATTAGGTTTCCTACTTAGTCGTTAATTTCTTGAGTTGTTGGTTTTCATCATTTCTTTGCTTTTGTTATTTTATTTTCTTGTTTAATTGTTGTCTTACTTTCTCTTCTTAACTCCTCTCATTCAAAAAAAAAAAAAAAGTGAAATTTGATTCTCATTGCCTATTTTGTGAATTTTTGAGTACTCATTTCGTGGTCTCATTTTTGTTCCTAGGTGTATGAACGAAGCATCTTCTTCATATCAACATATCACGCTTAGAAGCGGAAGGGTATTGAGTGAGGATACTAGAGGGAGACCAAGAAGGAGGATCCGAAGGCCATTAGTGACCGAGAGTGCTCCACCTCGAGGTCTTGATCAAGAGAGAGTGCCTCTAAGATATTCACAAGGAGAAGTCAACATGGGAGACGCACAAAATCCTCCTCAAGGCAAGACCATGAGGGAGTACACTAGCCCCACTATTGTTGATCACCCTTCTTGCATTGTACTCCCTCCATGTGAGCATCACTTTGAGATCAAGCCAACTACCTTGAGCATTCTACCCACATTTAATGGCATGGCCTTGGAAAACCCTTATGACCACATTGCGGAGTTTGAGCAAGTGTGTACTACTGTTCAACCTAATGGTCTCACTTCTAATGGTTTGAAGCTTAGATTATTTCCTTTCACACTCAAGAACCATGCAATAAAGTGGTTGAGCAAGTTGCCTCCTAGATCAATACGTACATGGGTTGAGATGCAAGAAACTTTCTTAGGAAAGTACTATCCTCCTTCAAGAACTTCCAATGTTAGAGATGAGCTAATTGCATTTAGACAACACCCTCAAGAGAGTTTTCATGAGTGTTGGGAGCGCTTTAAGGATCTTGAGATGTCATGTCCTCACCATGGGTTAGAGAAGTGGTTTCTTGTGGACAAGTTCTATAGAGGATTGATGGCGGACCAAAGACAAAGAGTTGACACTTTTAGTGGTGGAACTATTGCAAGCAAGCTTCCCGATGCCGCTTGGGACACATATGAAGAACTTTCACTTAATTCTCTTCATTGGGATGATCATGATGCAAGGAGACAACAAGTGCATAACAAGGAGAACACATCGAGCCGTGGTGGAATCTATGAGGTTCAAGGAACATCATCCGGGCCTTCTATGCATGAGTTCAAGAGGTTAGAAAGCAAGATTGACCAATTTCTACACCAAGTGAACCGGAATCCTCCTCAAGCCCAAGTCAAGATGGCAACTTCTACATCATGTTTGCTTTGTGAGAGTCTAGCACATTCCACTCAAGAATGTCACTTATCATCCAAGTTTCCGGACTTTATTGAAGAACAAGTGAACCAAGTGGGTAATTTTGTGCCAAGGAACCAAAGAAATGATCCTTACTCTAACACTTATAACCCCGGTTGGAGGAATCATCCCAATTTTTCTTGGAGAGACCAAGGAGGTTCATCTAGTGCGTTTCAAGGTGGAAAGCAAAGCTTTAGAGGTGGCCAAGGTCAAGACTCATCAAATGTTGCTAATTATGGCAATGCACACCAAGGAAGCACTCATTTTTCACAATATGGTCAACATGGACAGCAAGCATATGGGTCTAATTCTCAAGGCCAATCTACCTCAAGTCAAGGATTTCATGGTCAAAACACCCCTCCCGGGTTTACTCAAGTTGTTGGCTATAGTGGTAGCAAGTTTCAAGGCAATCCTAGCTCATTTCAAGGCACCCACCAAGGCGAGAACTACAATTCCCCTCCTATTCTCCAAGGCATTCATATTCAAGCTCCAAATGAACCAAAGAAGCCTAATTTTGAAGACTTGATGGGAGAGTTTCTCAAGGTTCAAACTTCTACTAATGCGGAGACCAAGCAAAACATCTCTTCACTAGTTCAAGGGTATCAAACTCTACAACAAGGGATGGCTAGATTAGAGGTACAAGTGGGCCAAATGGCCACCAACATGAGTGAGAGACCAAAAGGAGCCTTACCTTCACAACCGGAGCCAAACCCAAGAGGAAAACTCCATGAATGCAATGTCATCACCACTCTACGTTCGGGAAAGGTATATGATAATCATGTTTACATGCCTACATCTTCTAGTTTCCATACAAATCCTTTATTTGATGACGATGTTGATTTGCATTCATATGGGGCCAAGAGGGAAGAAAATGTACCTCTTGGCCATGTTGTTGATGATCAATTGCATACACATCATGATTCTTTTTATCATAAGGAGGATGGGACCGGAAGGGAAGAAAATGTACATTCCGGTAAATATGGAGTGGGTGATGTGACTTTGAATGCCAACGGAAGAAATAAGGGGGTGGATAAGGTAGCCGGAGGGGAAGAAAATGTACCCTCCGGAGAAGCTATTCTTGGTAAAGGTTATGGTTTCTTGTCCTTTGAGAACAATGCAAGCAAATATGGTTTGATTGATAGTGGCAAAGAAAGGGCCATGTTGAGAAAGAAGACTTCTAGGGATGAGGATGTCTCGGACCTAAATAGATGGTGAGGCCATGAAGGCGGCTGGACCCATCTACGGCCGATAACACCTCTAGGAAGGTTCTTGATGACATTAGACCCACCACTCATGAATTTGAGCCATCTACTTCTAGAGAAAATGAGGGGAAGAATAAGGAGGAAGATTTACATATGCATGGTAGCTCTAGGGATAGGAGTGGTCCGGTCTACTCATCACTAGGCGAGGCCTTGAGGGCTAAGAACCCTAGTGGGACCGTGACTACCCTTAGGGGCACTACTGGAAGTCTCACCTTTGATCCACCTCTTGATTTGAATACATTGGAGCCACCACTTCCTTATCCTAATGCCGCAAGAAGAGATAATTCAAAGAGGGGTAAGAAGAAGAATGGCTTGATGAGGGAGATACAAGAAATATTTAAGAAAGTGGATGTCAATATCCCATTGATAGACCTCATTCATCAAGTGCCGGTGTATGCTCAATTTCTCAAGTGCTTGTGCATGAATAAAAAGAAATTTAAAGCCGATGAGACATTTGAGTTGAAGGAGGAAGTCAGTGCAATTATTCAACGAAGACTACCACCAAAGATGCAAGATCCGGGGAGCTTTACCATAGGGTGTACCATAGGAGAGAAAGTGTTTGAAGGAGCTCTCATGGACTTAGGGGCGAGTGTCAATTTGATGCCCTTGGCTATATATCGGAAGCTACAAATTGGTGAGTTGAAGCCCACATCAATTAGATTGCAGTTAGCGGATCGTAGCACAAGGCGTCCGGTGGGAGTTGTAGAGGATGTGCTAGTGAGAGTAAATAAATTTATTTTACCGGCGACTTTGTAGTGTTGGATATGGGTGAAGACCCCTACCTTGATAATGAGTTACCTATCATTCTAGGCCGACCATTTATGGCAACGGCGGGTGTGAAGATCAATGTGTTGAAGGGTACCATTAGACTCAAGGTGTTGGGTGACAAAGTAAAGATCAAAGTATGCAATCCATTCTATCCGCCGGACATTATGAAGGAGGTATTCTCTATTGATTTGGTGAAGGGTAATGAAGCCAAGAGTGAGCGGATCTTTGGACCTTTGAATCCCTCCAAGCCTACAATCCGTGCACAAAATCATTTCTCACCTATTTGGAGTTATGACAATGAGCCACCATTGAAGCATGATGATGTAGTTCCTACTTCTACTTTGGAGCCTACTATCGAGCTTGAAAAGCTAACAACCCCTATTCTTGAGACTTATGAGCAACACGAGAAGAAGAGTCCACCATTGAGTGAGGCACAAAAGGAGTCCAACAAGAAGTTAAGGGAGGTTTGTGGAGTTGTCAAGAAGAAGGAAGGATCTAAGAGGTATGATTGGCCTCCACCTTCAAGCTACAAACTTACTTCTTCAATTGCTAGATGTTTTGGAAATGATGGTGAGGCTAGCACAATTGTTGTGGGTGGTAAGACGACATCTTTTGAGCCACCTTGAGGAAGAAAAGTGAAGAAGACCGGCTTGGGGTCTTTAAAAACAAGCGCTTCTAGGGAGGCAACCCTAGGTAGTTTTGAAATTTACTTGTTCATTTTGCATCAATAAGGCTATTTAGCCATCTTTTTGGGAGGATGGGAGGTGTTTGGCATTGGAAGTGTGAAGAAAGCAAGAATGTCGTGGTGTGCAGTTTCTGTCCTGAAATTCAGTTGAATTTGGGTGACTATAGATTCCATTCTACATGCTATTTTGAGCTGAAATTTTTTGGGGCTATTCTTCTGTTTGTCTACTGTCTTGTGCCAAAATTTGAACCACTTTCAGTCACTGGAGCTCTATTTATTTAATGGTCAATGCATGAGGTTCAGAACAGAGGCAGCTACTGTAGAGTGATTTTAGGAAGCTACACCTTCTACATCCTAAGCAATTTGGAGCTAAAAATTTTCAGAGATGTATTTTCTCATGTCCTCTATAGGTAGAAGAAACAGTTTTTGATTTGAACCTTCCTAGCTTCCGATATTGTGTTCCAAGTGACAGAGGTCAGAAACAGGGCACAGCAGAAACTGCAGAACAGATCAGTGAGTTTGGAGGCCAACGATTTTTGACTCATAATTTATTTTCAAGTGAAATTTTAACCAAAGGTAGCATCATGAGTCTAGTTTTATATCCAGTTGGTCTCACCCTCTTTGCACCTCTGGAGCTTCAGATATTTCTGTGTTGGTGACTGAGGGTCAGAAGAAGTCTTCATGACATATTGGCAATTTTGACCAGTTTTGGTTTTCATCTCAGTTGGAGATAGGCAGCTCGCTTTATATGGATAGAAATATCTCTGAGTCTACTTTCCATTCCAAGTGGTCTCACATATTTATCTCTTTCTGAGTTTGAGATATGGGCATTTGAAGATATAAAGGTCATTGCTGGAAGCTTTCTGCACTCACTAGTTTGTGTTCACTCGGGGTGGTTGGACTTCTTGCACTTCAACTCTTCAATGGAGGCCATTGTAGGGCTGTTGTGAGGTGTGTTGGAGGTGATCAAGGCCATGTGCTTAATGAAGGACCTTGTCCTTATTCTTTGGTAGCCTATTTGTGACGCATTGCTCTTTGGACATTATGTATTTTTCAATGGAGTCGATCTTTCTTGAGGACCTTGAGCTATTATGGAGCATACGTTAAGGAAGTCAAGGCCTTGTGCCTTGAGGTTGGTGCCTCATATTTGTCTTCTCCGAAGATCGTGAGCAATGGAGGGTCAACAAAGGGGGTTTTCGCATCTCTTCTCCGCATTTAGATTTCCATTTTCGTAGTTAAATTTGTGCCTTCGCCCGGAATTCACTCTCATGCCTAAGTCCAACATGGATTTAGCTTTTGAGCTCACTTTACAACATTGAGGACAATGTTGGTTTTAAGTGTGGGGGTGAGGGCTCGGGCGCCTATGAAAAAAAAAAAAAAAATTAGATTAGCTTTATGTAATTATATTTTAGTGGTTAATGCCTTTTCCAACCCCAATGACGAGTCATGGACTTAACTTGTTGTGATTGTGAATAGATTAAGCATGATCTACGACTTTGAATTTGTTTTGTGATTAAATGTATATGTGATCTATGCTTGATTATATGTGTGCACATAGCCTAAGGTTAGGTTGGTTCATCATAATTAGATAAGCATATAGATGATTTGATTGACTTGCATACCCTTATTTGTGAGCTTTTGTGCCTATATCTATAGTGTATGCATCGTTCATTCACTTATTCTTTCATGTGTGTACAATTTCATGACATTGCGTATCTAGAACTTGCTCGAGATCTCTCGAGGCTACTTTTAGCTTGCGACATGATAGAAAGGATGGAGGCATTAGGACTATATACCACCATGGCCAAAGAAGCATGTGCCCAAAGATACTTACCACTAGATTGCCACTTTGAGCCTATTTATATATTTAGCCTTTTTGTTCATTACCACCACAAATTCCTACCTAGCCTATACACTTTTATCTTACCCTTCCATGGTAGTTGGTGAAGCGATTCGAGAGAATGACTTTATGTTTGAGTGCTTCCAAAGAAAAGAAAAGTCAAAAGTGTGAGGTTATAAAAGAATAAGTGTGGGGGTGAGTGATTTGTATAGAAAATAAAGTTCTCAAAAAAAAAAAAAAAAAAAAAAAAAAAAAAAAAAAAAGAGAAAGTTGTGTAAAGAAAAAAAAAAGAGTATTATGTAGAAAAAAAGAAAGAAAGAAAGTTCAAGGAAAAGAAAAGTAAAAAAAAAAAAAAAAAAAAAAAAAGTATTACATAGTACGTAGTATAGTGGGTTGTACATTGGGTTTAGAGTAAGTGACTTAGCACTCGAAATCAAAAGTCTTAGATCTCTACAAGAGAGAGTTGCTTCATCGATTTCTATGGACTTTGTATTTCCTTATCCTTCATTTCTATTAGCCACTTGCCCTTAGCCCCATTACAACCAAATAAAAGACCTCTTAATCTTGAATGTTGTGGGTTACCTAGCGGAGATGAGATCGAAGAGCAAGCATATGGCCGCGCATGTTGTAAAATTGCTTTTGAGTGAAACACATATATGCCCTAAACACTTGAGCGGTAATATGTAGTGAACCTATGTGAGTTTAGCGGGTTATGTTGGGTCTTCTATATGTCTATTTAATTATGGTGGATTGATTTGACACATGGCCAACACATGCATATACTTGAGCATTTCTTACATGTGCATTTTAATTGCCTTACAAATTCAAAAATCTTATGTTGTGTTTACGTCGACTTCATGGTCATAGACATAATTATTTCTCCGAGGTTTATGGTTGGAAAGGCTATTACTACACTTCTTTTATGTTTATGAGTTAGTAGATTCTCGGATTAGATTTCATTTAGTTTGCTTGGGGACAAGCAAAGTTCAAGTGTGGGGGTGTGATTATACGCATTTATATGCGTGTAATTATATCTAAAACACTATAAATAAGCAAATCCCCATGTCAATTAATATGTAATTAATTCATTTTTATTTGTTTTGCAGGAAATAAGCGAAATTGCGAAAACGAGCGAAAATTGTGAAGATTTGGGATTTTTGACAAAAGGATGAAAAGTCAACCGCGAGTCAATTTCATCAAAAGGAGCTAAACTTGATCTGAGACTAAAATGAAAATGGCCGCAGATTCAATTAAACTAATTAACATTAGTTTAATTAAAGAATTATCGCAGCTTAACAATTTGGTTATTTGGTTTAATTAAAGAAAATGGAGCTGCAAGCATGCATGTATGGCTTAATTAAGCCATTACCCCATCATTTTAATTAAGTCATCAATTAACCCACGTGCAATCAGCAGCTCCATCCATTTATGCTCCACCATTGATTAAAGCCATCAGCCCATTACCCTTCACCCTTCACGTTCATGTCCAGCAATTAAGTCTAATTTCTTTAGCCAGCTAAATGCTGCCACGTGGCTATTCCTATCCCTTTCCTCCTCTCACATGAACTGCAGCCCATAGACCAGCCATATATATATATATATATATCTATACTAGCAATTGTACCCCGCGCTTTGCCGCGGGATTTATTGTTGCTAACAATTTGCAATAATGAAAGATATAACTGAAGTGACTTGATTGTTGATCAAAATGATAGAACATCATATATCACACATTAATCAGTATAGTGCATCAAAACAGTAATGCAAAATATCAGAGATAAAGTTTCCTGGCTCCAAAATTGTTTACAGTCTCTAGCTCTCTATATTGTTTTTCCTGCAATTTTAAGGTACTATACTACTAACTGATTCTTCTTTAAAGAGTTGTCCATGTGCTGCAAGTTGCTTGGTGATCTAAAATCTGATCTCCCTATAATGTCCGGTCATCAGCACAATGGTAAATGGTTTCAGCTAATCAGCAGCTATACACAGACATTGAAGTATTTACAAAATGCATAAATTAGTCTTCCATTTCAAATGCTTATATCAGTTGTTATATATAGTAATATATTGTTCAAATGATAGATTGTAAAACTAAATGACAGATTGTAAAACTTAACATAAATGTAATTTGAATGAGCATTTCCAAACTTGGAAAGCAAATTACTTTTTCATTCATCTTGGTTGGAGCTTTCATGGAGTGCAACACTCTTGTATGCATTTTCCAGCTTTCTACTAATCTCTGCAACACAGTGATCAAACAATTTCAATAAGTTCGTCACTGTCAAGTAGGGATACTTTTGAGTTGAGATGCAACATTGAATTGCCATAAATAGAGATTAGAAATTGAGAATTAGACCCTTTACAGAGGAAAAGCTCATTCTTTGAGGCAAAGTTCAATGCCAGTAAATAGTAATCACTCTCCAATCCATGGCTTCCTCGTTCACTCTTCAATTGATTATGTGATATATATGAGTTGAACTATGTGATATAATTGTACACCAGATACATTGAAAAGTATTTATTCAGGTAAATCAAAAATTATATAGAGAAAGTGTTAATATTTATCAAGAAATCTGATGACAAAGGTAATGCAACAACATACCTTGTCCGACATGTCATGAATGATATATCATTCAGTTGAACTCAGTCTGCAAAAAAAAAAAAAAAAAAAAAATTGCATTGAGGTGAAGCAATCGATATGATAATTTGGGGTCAACAGACTTCGCTGAATTATCACCCTCTCACAAAGGTTGTTTTGAGATCTCACCAAATTTCTGAACTTTTGCATGAGCACACATAATTCAATTAATAAAAGGCATTGCAGAAACTTCTTCAAAAATTGAAGCAAACCAATTTTATATAGAGTTTTCACATTCAAGACTCTAGTAAAGCATAAGCCACCAATTAGGTTATCTCACCACTACCATCAACATCTTCTCAACTAAACTTTCAGTCCTCAAGTTACAAATATCGAAACTTCGACCCAGACATTTACATTTATGGCTCTATATCGAAATCAAACACCTAAAACACTAATCCTTGAGCAAATCATAGACCTATCCGCCATTCAAAAACAAACCTTACACTTATACCAGAAGCCAAATAAGCTGATTCAACACAAAACAGTAGATAATCCCAATAAAGGACTCAAAATCAACATAAATCAATCAAAGAATCAAACCTACACCCATAACAAAACTCCAAAGAAAACAAAAAATCAAAGAACATCCAGAAAATAAAAGCTTCAAATGGTGATTGTGAACCAATTGGGTACCTGAAATCTCTCTATATCACGTTGTGCAAGTCACGAAACCAAGCTGTACGAACTCAGGAGCAGATGAAGATCAAACAGAAAGTCTCATTTAAGATAGTTCATAAATCAAAAGCATAATTATTCAGAAAAAAGAAGAGAGTCGGTGTAGATAGACGCTTCCAGAAAAAAGGAGAGAATGGCAGCGAGTAATTATAAGAAATAGAAAGGGCAAAATCGACAATCCCGGATGAACAGTATAACAGTAGATCCGTCTTTAGATGTATGTATAATATATTGCCATCAATTCGCTCACACACCTAACCCTAGCTCTGCCGCACACACCACAGATCCCATTCCTCCTCTCTCTAACACTCCACCAAACCACCATTTTTCCTACTTCTCATATTTTCACCTCCTCATCAAGATTCATTTTCTTTCTCACCAAGATCCATTTTCCTCCTCACCAAGATTCACCTCACCAAAATTCCATCAAATCCTCATCAATTTCTCAAGAGATTTCAAGGAGCATTAATATTTGAGATTGGGTAAAAGTGAAAAATCATAAATCAAGGCTTGTCATAATTGCTCCATAGCAATTTGTGACTTGTTCTTGTTATTTCTCACTCTTCTTCACCTTTATCTATTTAATTGATGTATTTTGTTGTTGATTTGTGGATGGGTTGTGAGTAGTCTATTTAGGAAGCTAGGGTTTGAACCCTAGCATGAATTTAATGTAATAAATATGTTTTGATTTAATGGTTTTCAATTTCGTATTTGGCATATGTTCTAATCTATATTATTTGGCTTAGATGCATGCTTAGGAGCTTGATTAACTCTTGAATGTGTAGATGAGCATGTCTAGAACAAATTAGGGGACCTAATCACTTCTCAAATTTATGGCTAGGACACTTGTTTAGAACATGGTTAGTTACAATACCAATTTCGATTGCCGTATTGGCTAGCTTGAGAACCTTGATTCTAGGACTCTTCGCCTTTTGGTGCAACTAAAAGCCCTAACAAGGCTCTAGATTGTCCCAATTGAGTTTCTACGACCCTTGATCCGGAGTAGGAATACCTTTTAAGGAATCTAATGACCCATGAGCCTTGAAAAGCCTTGGGTACGGTTCTTGATGCCACTATGAATTGCATGACCATTGTCGAAATATATTTGTGCATTAAATTTGGCTAGGAGGATACCCTAGTGACCTAATTTCCATTTCTTGATTAGTTTCTATTATCTCAAGTTTTATTAGCTACTTTAATTTTAAATTGTCAATTTTATTTTTCGCAATTAAAAAAAAAAAAAATCAATTTTTACAAACCACTTTCATTGTCCATACCACTCGGTTGTGAGCTTCCGCATTTATTTGTGGTTCTCTTGACCAATTTTAGGCTTGGTTGTTCCGAGCCGGGCATGTAAATAGCTTGGTGCTATTTTTAGGTTTTGTTTGTTAAATTGTTGGTGACTTAGTAATCGGCATAACCAAGGATTGGAGTTAGCTTTTCAATCCCCGTGGTACGATAATTTCGGGTTCAAATATTTTCCCTTTCTTTGATGACCGTGCCCTTATTGCGCGTAAGTTGCATTTAAGCACACAAATCATTGCCCTTAACTTATTTTTTTGGGTTATTCATTATAACTCCCTTTCTGCTGCGTCAGGAGAGACCGTCTCTCTCTCTCTCTTTATCTTTCTCCTTCGTTAGCGACATCTTCTTCTTCTTCTTTAATTTGAAACGCAGTGAGAGAACCCGTCCATGGAAGCTTTTCAATTTCTCTTCTCCTATTGAAAGCGATCGAATTTCCATGTAAGTTTTTTGATTCTTCATGTCTTCTTGCTTCAAATTCATGCTTCTCTGTCAATTTCATGCTTTCTAAGATTTTGATCATCTACTGTTTCATCCAATTTTTTGTGAATTTATTCTAGTTTTGGTTCAATTTGTTTCGTTTTGAATTATTGAACTCGTTTTAGGTTGAATTTGATTCTTCTTTTTTCTTTTTACTTTTCTATTTTGAATTTGTCTGTTGGTTTTTTTACCTATAATTGGAACGGGAATATACTTCGAGGCTATGATATTCAATCCTGAAGTTTGAGGTCTGAGTTGGTTTATAATTGGAGTATTGTGATTTTAGTGTCTGATGGTTTATAATTGTGTTATGATTGTAGTAGAGCAGTAGCAGGTGTTTGAATTTGTGTAATAGTAGTAGCAGGTGGTTGATTATTGTATATTTGAGGTTTGATATCTTGTAGAGCAGTAGCAGAGTTTGATGTGATGTTTAGTTTTACTATTATCATAGTAGCTGTTTTAATATTTTGGCTTTCAGGTTGTGCAGTAGCAGTATATAACATTAATAATAGTTTTCTACATGTGTTTTATAGTATGTCAAAGTCAACATTTGGAAGATTTACATATGGGACAGAGACTATTCTTTTACCGTTGTCATCAAGCACCACGTATGAAAATTTGTGTGCCAAAATTTCCTCAAGGTTTCGAAACCTCAAGGATGGTCAATTTGTTTTTAGATATGCACTTAACGATTGCCCCAATTGCTACTTAGAGTGTGACGATGATATTTTGATCATGTTGGATATCTTCCAACTGCTAAATTTTCCCTTTATAGATATACATGTTCTTGATGTTGGAGCTTGTTCCAAGATGTGTGTCGATAAACAGGAAATTGCTGCTACTGTGGATACTGCTATTGTGAATATCCCTGAACTTGTTGATGAAGATCATGCTAGTAGTGATGATTCAAACCTTGAGGATGACAATAACATGATAATTGGAAATTTTGTGAGCAACAAGTCTAAAAGGAAGTATATGTCTAGTGATTGGAATGACAATATATATAAGATTGGTCAAGTTTTCATTGGTGGTGCCGTCGAATTTCGGGATAAGTTGTGCAAGTTTGCAGTTGAGAAGGGGTTTGAGTTTAACTATGTTAAGAATGACAAGTGCCGTGTTAGTGCTACTTGTGCCAAGAAAGATTATGATGGTTGTGAATGGTATGTTTATGCTTCCTTAAACAAGGCTAGTGGTTATTTCCATATAATAAAGTTGGTGAATAATCATTCTTGTGTTAGTGTTGTCCGGCATCAAAATCATAAGAGGTTAGGATCCAAAGTTATTTCCACTATTATGGCTGATACAGTGAGATCCGATCCTTTAATTAAGCCCAAGGATATTGTCAAGCATTTCAAGCATGATTATGGGTTTGATATTCCTTATCACATGGCATATAGGGGCAAAGAGGCTGCTAATAAGATGTTACATGGTAGTGAAGCATTTGGGTATTCTCTATTGCCTTGGTATATTGACACATTAAAGAGAACTAACCCCGGTTCATATTGCATCCTTGACTCTCTTGATAATCGTTTTCGTCGATTGTTTATATCTTATGGGGCTTGCATAAACGGCTTCAAATATTGTCGACCTATGTTGTTCCTTGATGGGACTTTTATTAAAAACAAGTATAAGGGGATGCTATTGGGTGCTTGTGCTAAAACAGGGAACAAAGGTATGCAAACTTCTTCTAAAGTTGAGTTTTCTTTTATGAATTTTTTTTGTTTTGTCCATGTAGTAGCAGCATATGTAAATTTTGATTAAATGTGAATTTTTAGTGTAATTTATGAGAACCTGGCAGTAGCAGCCCTTATTGTGTTTTCTTGTGATCTTCACATGATGATCGGATGTGAGTTTGTTTTGCATGCTTTCCTATTGTCAAGTTGAATTTCTTTAATGCCAATAGCAGTAGCAGTAGCAGTAACAGTATCAGTAGCATTTTAAAGCAGTAGCAGTTCTTATATTCGATCCTTTTTTTGTCTTATTTATTCTTGCTTTTGTTTTTGTTTTTTGTTTTCCAGATGTTTTCCCATTTGCCTTTGCCATTGTTGATGCTGAAAGTAAAGAGAATTGGAGGTGGTTCCTTGAACATTTGGCAATAATCTTGGCGAGCGACTACCGGACTATTGTATTCATGACAGACCGTGGAGCTGGTCTTTTGGATGGTGTGAAAGAGGTGTTTCCAAATGCGCCTCACTCCTACTGTATCAAGCATCTAAAGGACAATTTGAATGGCAGGTATCCAAGTTCCTATGGTTCTACTTTTAAGGAACACATTGTGAGATTGTTTACACAAGCTGCATATGCTAGGACTTTAGATATCTTCAATGAAAAGTTGGAAGAATTTAGGAAGCAAAGTCGTGGGTAGGGTCAGTCCTTTCTTGCTAACTTGCCACCCGAAAACTATGCTATTGCTTGCTTCCCTGCTAAAAGATATGGCAAAATGAGTAATTCTTTGGCAGAGAGCTTCAACAACATGGTCAAGGATGAGAGATGCATGCCGCTGCCTCAGTTGCTTGAAGGCATTCGTGTGAGAGTTATGGAGATTTTTTGTGAAAGGAAGGTTCAATCTTCTCCTTTGAGGAGTGTGCTATGTCCTAAGCTTGAGAAAAGTTGTCGAAAAGGATAGAAACAGGGAGAAATTGGAGAGTTAGCCAGTCTACTAATGATATTTTTGAAGTTTGTACAGAGGATAGCACTGTCATGGTGAACTTGGTTGAGAGGGAGTGTTCTGTGTTGGTGGCAGTTTAGGTGCTTCCCATGTTCTCATGCAGTTCAAGTAATGCAGAAGGCGAACCGTATCCCTTACCGTTACACTGAAGATTACTGGAAGACCTCATTCTATAGAAGTGCTCATGATCTTCCTATTTTTCCAGTCCCGGATCTTGATAAGCCCAATCCTAGTAGTTTTGGTGATTCAGCTTTGCAGCCTCCCAAGACTCGAAAACCTCCCGGAAGACCACGGACAAGGAGGATCAAGTCGTTTGGGGAAGAGTCCAGACCAGTGAAATGCACACGGTGTGATCAACTTGGCCACCACAATCGCAGGTCATGCAATGTGGCGATCTGAGACAGTAGCACATTCAACAGTAACAGTAGCACATGACATGATTCAGCAGTAGCAAATTGATTCAACAGTAGCAGCAGATGGCATCATTCAACAATATGACATGATTCAGCAATAGCACATAACATGATTCAGCAGTAGCAGATTGATTCAACAGTAGCAGATGGCATGATTCAACAATATGACATTCAATTTTTTGATTCATATATGTTCGCACTGCAATTTTATATAGTAGCAGTGCCTCAGATTAATTTTTTGAGTTTTTGAGAAGTTTCTATGTCATGAGGAACTGAGTATTATAGGGATAAATGGTCATGGATGATCGTTTTCAAGCAATAGCTTATTCAACAGTAGCATATGACATTGTTTCGTTGTAGCAAATTACAGAAAAAAGTTTAATTTCAGTGATTGATATTTTTGGTTTCCAGCAATGAAGTAGCAGATTTGTTTATGTTCACTCCTAAACAGATGTAGTAGCGAAGTGTTTTAGTGTAGTAGTAGGGCCTGTTGGCGGTGCAACGGCACGCTGCCTTGTTTTATGTTCAATCTTTTGCCTTCGTGTATATTCAATCTTTTTCATTTTATGTTTGGTCACCAAACCCAAAAACCACAATCAAATGCCTTCCAACATTACAATTCCCCAAGAAAATATCACACCAACCTAACATTAAATTTTGGTTTGGCTTAGAAAATTTGAATCAATTTCAACCTTTTAAGAACCTTTGCAATTCAAGATTTTGATCCCCTTCCCATCCTACTTGTTGAAAGATCAAAAAATGATAGGCAATAGCAAATCAACAAACATATCCCTATCTTCTGCACATGAAAATATATACTAACACCGAATCCCATACGATTATACACAAAAAATGAAAATATATACAAATATATACTAACACCAAATCTACAAATATATACTAATTTGGATGACTGACTTAACACCGAATCCCATACGATTGGTGCACCAAAATAGACTACTAATATGTTTGTTAAGTCCTTTAATTGCTCTTCTTCCTCTGTTTCTTCGATGGTTTCTGCACCTCAAAACCTTCTAGTTGCTTCTCTTTCCGATCGGTTCTTTCTTTGATTCTCTTTATCGCTGATCGTGTCCTTGGTTCATTTGTTGGAGCAGTAGCATGAGCAGGAACAGCAGCAGGAGCAGTAGAATGAGCAGGAACAGCAGCAGGAGCAGCAACATCTTCATTGGCCTCTTCATCTTTTTCTACCCTTTGCACTATCATCATTAGCTGTTTGCATTTGTTTCTCCATTTTCTAAGCTCTTCTTGCTTCTTCTTCAACTTTGTCTTCAACTTTTTGTATTTTTTTGACACTTCTTCTTTTTCATCCCACAATCTCTCTATATAAGCTTGCTTCCTCTTGCAGCTCTCGATAGCACTTCCCGCCATATCTTGTTTCAGCATTGCTACATCTTGCCAATGCTCCACTGTATTGATCTGCTCTTCATCAGTGCTTGGATAGCCAAATTCGTCGTACTCACTTTGCAACAAGGCTTCCCATTCATCGAACCAAACTGGATCATTCCTGCACACAGTAGCATACAACCTCACCCAATTATGAACTTTCTATATTCCAACATCAAAACAACCAGCATTGCAATCCACACAACATGAATCAGTATATGAACTTTCTATATTCCAACATCAAAACAACCAGCATTGCAATCCACACAACATGAATCAATATATGAACTTTCTATATTCCAACATCAAAACAACCAGCATTGCAATCCACACAACATGAATCAATATAAATGCAAACCATATAAAATAAAAAAATAAGCTTAATAATAAAATAATAGAGATACATACAAATCTGTTCATTCACAATCATACCATATAAATGCAAATCATACCTGCTCTTGTACTCTTCATTCACAATCTCTTCTACAATGTTGTGTAAGATTTGATCAGCAATATTTGCACCAGCCTCAGTAGCAGCTTTGTCGTTCCTTGCAGCTTCATCGGCCTCAGTAGCAGCTTTTTCTTTCCTTTCAGCTTCATTCACAATCTCTTCTATAATATTTTTCAGGGTTTGATCCATAAAATTTGCATCGGCCTCAGTAGTAGCTTTTTTGTTCCTTTCAACATCATCAGCCTCAATAGCAGCTTTTTCATTCCTTTCCATTTGATCTGGTTCTCCTCCTTCAGTACCATCCCGATCCTGATCGACAAAGTTTGTTTCATTTTCCTGCCCCCCAAATCCAGTGTCAAAGCTACAGTCATCTCTAATACCATCCGCAGCATCCTTAACCAAAAGAAAATGATAATTCAAAAAAATTAGAAAATAATGCAGTATCACATTATTTTACCAATCAAATTACATCAAAACAAGGTAAAGATCCAAAGTGAAGTAGACCAAAAGAAATCTGCATAAACTGAGAAACTTAAATTTATTTACCTCTTCTTCCTCAGTTGCACCCAAATCCATATCATTGACATTTACTCCACTTGTGGTTTTTGTTTGCATCCCTTCCTCTCCTTTATTCTTGTCAATCTTTTTCGCAAAATTCATGCTGTTCATATCCACCTAAAAAACAAAGCAAAGATGATTTTAGTAAAAATGTACACGTAGCTACTATAAATGTAATTTTTCATTGTAGTTACCTAATCTCTTAATGTCATGTCTTCATGTTCATCTTCGAAACCTTCTGATTCATTATCAGCTGTCTCTTCTTCATTTCTACATTTTTCCTTTTCAGCTAGTGCAGTAGCACCCTCATTCGAGATCTTATTTTCTTTACTTTTTGCTCTCTTTTCGGCCACCCGCTTTTTGGCTGGTTTTTTGGCAGCTACTATGGCCTTCTTTTCTTCTCTTTGTCTTTTCTGCCCCTTTGCCTGTGCAGTAGCAGCATGCTTTGATGGAGGGTTCTCAAAGTCATCGTCACTGTTTTCCTTGCCATGTTTGCTTCTATTGTTGTCGGCAACTGCATTATCAATCTGCAATAAAATATTTTTCAAGTTAGTAGCATATTGCACAGTAGCATAAGCATATATAGTAGCAGACAGTAGCGTATCCATCACCTCTATGTCATCAACTTGCATTTTCTGCAACTCTTTTGTGAATTGAGGGAGACTCCACTTGACGCACCCTGGAGTCATTGCTTCTCTGCCTTTAATTTCAACAAGCATAGTACTCCTCTCGCATATCCAATACTATAACAAAAACAAAACAGATATAAGTAACACATAATTTAACTATACAGTAGCAATAGCAGTAGCAGTAGCAGTAGCAGTAGTGACTTACCGGGATTAATGCTACACACCCACTGATTTGCCTTGCTTTTCCCATTGTGGCAGCTTGCAAACACAATAACAAATAGTCTCTAACAGCTCTTGCCCAGTTATATCTCCTCATTGTCTCAATATCAGTGATGCATTTCACAAAGCTCCATCCTAAGGTTGACCCCGAGCTTGCAAACAGTAGTGTGATGAACAGATGCAGTAGCAGCAACTTTGTCATGTTCTCTATCCACCCCGGAGCTTTTTCCCTTAACTGCTCATCAATACAACTCATGATTCTTGCTTTTTTTATCCTTCGGTCATTTGCAAAGAACCTTTGAACAAGAGGATGATCAGTCGGCTTCTTAGGATCATCTATTGGGTTTGGCACCGTGAGAGCTGATTTTTGGTTTGGCAAACCCAAAATGTAGTGCACATCCGATACACTTATTTCTGCCAACTTGTTTCCAAACTTAAATTTCTTCAAAGCCGGCTTGTAGCATTGCACTAACCTATGCATCTCTCGATCTGATTTTGCAGTTGTGTTCTTAGTCATCAATCCCTTGTCATAAGCTTCAATCAAGTTCCAAAATGGCGTCTTCTTCAACTCAACTTTCAATCTCATCTTTTCTTCACGATTGAGCTGCTCATACACTTTATGAAGCACATCATGGAAGGCAATCATATTGCACCTGTATTGGCAATATGATTGTTTCTGGTCTTTGCCACTGTTCCTTGCTCCATCATTCTTTTCTTCTTCCTCCTCCTCTTCTTCATTATCCGGTTCTACCCCGTCTTGTTCTTCTTTGTCTTTTTCATCCTCAGCTTCCTCATTTTCTTCATCCTCCTCTTCTTCCCTGTCTTGTTCCACTTCTTTATGCTTTTGTCTCTTTACTCTAGTGCTTGGAAACTTTATCCTACATGCCAGAGCTTTTCTTCTCACTGGTTTTGTGTGATTATTCCTTGTATCATCACCCTTTTGCACCTACACAGAGTAGCCAATTTGAATTACAAACAAAGTAAACTACAAAACCTTTAATTAACAAAAAACCAAAACCTTCAAATAAATTTCACAAATACAAGAAACTGCACACAGTAGCACATAAAATAAACTGCACAAATAAACTTCAATTGAACACAGTAGCACATAACAATAATAAACTGCACAAAGAAACTTCAATTGAACACAGTAGCACATAACAATAATAAACTGCACAAAGAAACTTCAATTGAACACAGTAGCACATAGCAATAATGAACTGCAGAAATAAACTTCAATTGAACACAATAGCACATAGCAATAATGAACTGCAGAAAGAAACTTCAAATAAACTGCACACAGTAGCACATAGCAATAATGAACTGCAGAAATAAACTTCAAATAAACTGCACACAGTAGCACATAGCAATAATAGACTTCACACATAGCAAGATAAGAACATTGATATAACAAAACCAGAAGCCAGAACAACAATTTTAAATGGGATAAGTTCCAAAACTGCAATAGAAGATGTCCAGATAATCAATATACATGGAAACATGGTTAAGCATTCCCATCACATCACCAAATATCTGCTACTGTGTTCTATAATCTATATATTGACATATATAGATTATAGAACACAGTAGCAGTATACAATTTAACCACATATTGACATATATAGATTATAGAACATTAACACAGTAGCAATTCCACAGTAGTTATGCACTGATTGGACCTCCGAAATGAACACAAATAGTAACAACATTGTATGAAATCTGCAGCGGATTGTGAATCAGTGAATAACAATTAAAGAACACCCAGGTTCTCCAAATATTTTCCAACAGAAAAATTGGATGCACTTCATATCCTTCAAAATAACCAAACTAACCACAAGGAAATTTCAAATCCAAAATGAAAGTTATTGTTTCCCAAACACAAACAAAAGCTTCGAGAACCACAATTTCGAAGCCACATTCAACATGCACATGCATACACGAATTCTAACCACAACACAGACACAGTAGCTAATATACAAATCCTCGAAATCGATTATACAAATGTTGAGGTTTCAAGCTGGGTAAATCGAACTTTGGAGGTTTCGATTCTACTGCTACTTTTGATTTGCTCAGGTTTGGAGATTTCAATCGATTCTACTGCTACTTTCGAAGACACATAAATTAAGGCAGCAAAATTTGAGTAAGAGCTTACCTTATCAACCTCCATTGGAGCCAGATTCAAGCAGAGTGCTACTGCTTCGGATCTCTTGCAGTGCGTTTTGGATCCGTCAGAGATTTTAGGGTTTCTGACCAATTTGGGCGTTTTGCGTTTTGCTTTTTGGGATTTCTGGTTTCGGTCGTCGACTATTATGCTACTGGCATGAACGTAAATTATCATGGAAAACTGGGCATTTTAGTCATTTTCTATCAAAATCTGAAGCCAGGCCTGCTACATTTGGTTTTGGGCCTGGGCTTGTGTCCTTATTTGTATAAAACAAATTGAAGGTGAGTTTTCTGTGTTTATATCTTTGGTCAGGTGCTACTATGTAATTTTCTAAAAAGAAAAAGAAACATAATTATAAGGAAGGGTAGTTAGGATAATTTTTAAACGAAAATTGAATTAAAGTAGTAGAAAAATAAAGAGGGTGTGTGAATAGATAAAAAAAGGTGTGTGAATAGCACCACCCTATATATATATATATATATATATATTGGTGGAATTTCATGTTTTGTTCATTATTGTTTGTAAAGTGATTTTGAGGAAAATAAATGAATCTGGAAAGAAAGGACAGTATTATCGGCTTTGAGTTTTGAAAGAAGTATGTACAATTTTTGCGATGGTTTCGAGATGTGAAAATAATATTCTGAAATTGAGTTCGATATTGTTTTAAGATTGTTGGAACCAAGGACACAATATTTTGAGGCGGTCAGTTATATTGTTATGAGAATGGTGAAATTGTATATGGAGTTGTGATTGCAGAATTGTGTTTTATTGGGGTAGCATGTGTGATTTAAGATACGGTAGCCTGTGTGGGAATTGTTGTGTAAAGGATGTGGGTTATTGTTGAGTGATTAATGTTTGAGATTGTTGATGTGATAATTGGTGTTACTAGTAGATGAAAAAGTATTGATATTTAGTTTATTTCGGGTATTTTAATTGCTTGATTTCTCTCATTGTAATCTCCTGAACCAAATTCTATGCAGGGATTACTATTTTCTATATCGATTTATTTGCATGTAATCTCTTAAACTAAATTTTATGCAAGGATTACTATTGTTTTTTTTTTTTTTTTGCATTGAGTGTTTTAATGTTATCACCTGAACTAAATCATATGCAGGGGTTACTATGTTTTGAATTGTTTGATTTTACTATTCTAGTCTTCTATTGTGTTGGTTGGAATTTACTTATACGAGGTTTAAAAGCTTACCAGGTTTGTTTGTTGCAACCCAGTGCAATATTCAATGGTGTAGGGGTTATTCGTGCAGGTTAAGGTAATCGTGACTATGATGACCTGGATTTTCGTTATCTAATTTTAGTATTTAATAATGGACTAGTTATACAAATTATGAGTATTGTGCTTCATTCATATGTTGTTTGTGAAGTGGAATTATCAATTATTCGAAAAGTGTGGATTTAGGGGTACAAAATTTGACTTTTTATACGTTGAGATTCTCTGAAAACTTCATTGACGAAAGTTGTAGAGCGCGTCGATACGAGCTCGTGGACATGTGGTACACGTCAATTGGAGTTCGTATGAGAAAGTTATTAGCTATTGAAGATTGGGGAAAATTCTATAAATAGGAAAAATTATGATATTTTTTCATAAATCCCAAAATTTTCCATTTTTCCATTTTCCTCCCCCGGCTTCTCTCTGTTCTCTCTCTCCTCATAACCGATGAAGTCAGGCCGACCCGGTCCGGACCCATCGCCATTTTTCGGTGACGTATGATGGCGGATCTGGCCCAGATCGACTCGCCCAGCCCTCATCCGTCGGTCCCTGGCAGCAGTTTCACCTGTAAAGCCCCTCAGACAGAGATCGAAAGCCGGAACAGTGGCGACGGAACAACCCTGTCGGTTTTTTCATTTTTCGGTGACGTCTTGGCCGATCCTTCATGGCTTTGGAATCTCCCCCTCCTCTAAATCACGCCTATATCCGCCTTGAAGGACGATTTTGCATGTGGAGTGTAATACCCCTGAAATTCGTTATTATTTTTTGAGGATTTTCCGGAATTAATTTAGTAGTTGTTGGTACGAGTATGTGGTTCGTGGATGGAGAGGAAGTGTTTCAGACGAATTTTTATTCAAAAAGTGTGGTTTTAGGGGGGTGCAAAGGTTGGCTTTTTATACGTTGGGTTGCTTGATTACACGCATTTTTATGCATGTAATTGTATCTAAAACACCAGAAATAAGTTAATCCTCAAGTCAATCATTATGTAATTAATTCACTTTTATTTATTTTGTAGAAAATAAGAGGAGTTGTAAAAATGAAGAAAAATTCATGGAAGACGACGACATGTGTGCAAATGTCTTATGACAATCCAAAGGAGCGCAAAAGAAAATTGTAGAAATGAGAATTGAAAATTTGCCGTTTATTGGTTAAGCTTAATTAACATTGTGCTTAATTAAGCTAGCCATACATGGACGTGAGAGAAAGCTAGCCATGCCTGCACGTGTTCTTTAACCTACCATTCAATGACCTCACCATCACTTTGGCCTTGACACGTGGCAGCATTTATCTCTTTTCTTTCCTTCACAACTGCACGATTCACTCTAATCTTTCTCCTGACAATCACAACCAGCTAGGCCGATGGAGGCCCGCCGGCCCGGAGGGCTTTTAGCCCGGCCCGGCCCGTCAAAAAACCCTCAAAAGCCCGCCTTGGTGGGCCGAGGGCCGGCCCGCCTAAAGCCCGCAAAAACCCGGCCCGGCCCGTAGGCCCGTCCCGCCAAAGGCCCGCTAGGCCCGGCCCGTAAAAGGCCGCTAGGCCCGGCCCGTAAAAGCCCGTAAAATATTATATATATATATATATATATTTGTAGTTATGTGTGTGTGTGTTTATAAATATATATATATACACACACACACACATAGATATATATATTTGTGTGTGTTTATATATATATATATGTGTGTGTGTGTGTGTGTGTGTTTATATATATGTATATATATTTATTTATATGTGTGTGTTTATATATATGTATATATATATTTATATATGTGTGTGTGTTTATATATATAATATATATAGAGATATATATGTGTGTGTGTGTGTGTGTTTATATATATGTATATATATATTTATATATGTGTGTGTGTTTATATATATGTATATATATATATTTATATATGTGTGTGTGTTTATATATATATATATATATATATATTATATATATGTGTGTGTGTGTGTGTGTGTTTATATAGAGATATATATAGAGATATATATATATATATGTGTGTGTGTGTGTTTGTTTATATCTATCTATCTATATGCGCTCTATCTATAGTGTGTGTGTGTGTTTATATATATCTGTGTGTGTTTTATATCTTCTATATCTCCTATATTAGCGCATATATTCTATATATATATCTATGTGTGTGTGTGTGTGTGTGTGTGGCCGTTCTTATACTTCTATTCTATTCTATAGAATATGTGCATATATATATATTCTACTATCGGTAATCGGTTGACCAATTAGATCGGGTTCAAAACTATGGTGAAATTGACTAAATTTTTAACCACACGCATAATTTATTGTAATAAACTCATCCAACGGTCGGTTTTTCCATTTTATTTGAATTGATATGGGTTGCTCTTTGGAGTGTATGATATATAAATATAGGTTTATAAGAGTAACTAAGTTTGACCTAGTTGATCGAATTCTAAACGATAACCAAATTAGCTGAATTTTCTACAACCACCATAAAACATTACAATCTCTCAATCGAGCGGTTGGTTTTTCTGAATTCATTTTCCACTTTCATTTTCCACTTCATGGTTGCTTTAGAATGAACCTAAACAATTTAAATGCAATGTATATGTCATACAACTTTAGGAGTAAAATTGGTATATGCCAATGTGTTTGTAATTAAAATTAATTTTTTGTATCTTATATCCAAGCACATCCATAGATGGGATATATACAAAGGTGATGTGAAAAAATAAGCACGTTTTGAGTTTGTCACGCCATTGGTCAACCAAGAAAACATATAAGTGACTACGGTTGACCAATTAGATCGGGTTCAAAACTATGGTGAAATTGACTAAATTTTTAACCACACGCATAATTTATTGTAATAAACTCATCCAACGGTCGGTTTTTCCATTTTTTTGAATTGATATGGGTTGCTCTTTGGAGTGTATGATATAAATATAGGTTTATAAGAGTAACTAAGTTTGAGCTAGTTGATCGAATTCTAAACGATAACCAAATTAGCTGAATTTTCTACAACCACCATAAAACATTACAATCTCTCAATCGAGCGGTTGGTTTTTCTGAATTCATTTTCCACTTCATGCTTGCTTTAGAATGAACCTAAACAATTTAAATGCAATGTATATGTCATACAACTTTAGGAGTAAAATTGGTATACACCAATGTGTTTGTAATTAAAATTAATTTTTTGTATCTTATGTCCAAGCACATCCATAGATGGGATATATACAAACGTGATGTGAAAAAATAAGCACGTTTCGCGGTTGTCACGCCATCGGTCAACCAACAAAACATATAAGTGACTACGGTTGACCAATTAGATCGGGTTCTAAAATATGGTGAAATTGACTAAATTTTTAACCACACGCATAATTTATTGTAATAAACTCATCCAACGGTAGGTTTTTCCATTTTCTTTGAATTGATAGGGGTTGCTCTTTGGAGTGTATGATATATAAATATAGGTTTATAAGAGTAACTAAGTTTGACCTAGTTGATCGAATTCGAAACAATAACTAAATTGGCTAGATTTCTACAATCACCATAAAACATTACAATCTCTCAATCGAGCGGTTGGTTTCTCTGAATTCATTTTCTACTTCATGGTTGCTTTAGAATGAACCTAAACAATTTAAATGCAATATATAAGTCATACAACTAAAGGAATAAAATTGGTATACACCAATGTGTTTGTAATTAAAATTAATTTTTTTTATCTTATGTCCACGCACATCCATCGATGGAATATATACAAATGTGATGTGAAAAAATAAGCACGTTTCGCGGTTGCCACGCCATCGGTCAACCAATAAAACATATAAGTGACTACGGTTGACCAATCCGATCGGATTCGAAAATATGGTGAAATTGGCTAAATTTTTTACCACACTCATAATTTATTGTAATAAACTCATCCAACGGTCGGTTTTTTCATTTTCTTTGAATTGATAGGGGTTGCTCTTTGGAGTGTATGATATATAAATATAGGTTTATAAAAAATTAGTGTCTTTAAAAATTTATTTATCAATAAATTAGTATCTATATATAAATATAGATTTTTTTTGGTACAATATAGTTATATAGATCTATTATTTGGTTGTATTTGATCATTATCCATTGAATTTCCAAAGCTTGATTAAAAAAAAAAACTTGTGTCTTTAAATATTTATTTATAAATAAAGCCCGCAAGGCCCGGCCCAAAAAAGCCCGCAAGGCCAAGCCCGGCCAGGCCCGAAAAAGCCCGCAAGGCCCGCTTTATATGGACGGGCTTGGATCCTTTGATTTTTAATAAAGCCCGGCCCGCAATTATTTAAAAATATAGCAAGGCCCGGCCCGGCCCGGCCCGTTGACGACCCCTACAACCAGCCACACCCTTATATATATTCATAATCATACTCTGTCGAAGAGGAGAGAGAAAGCTAGTAGGCAGCAACCTAACCCATTCTTCTTCCCCTTCTGCCGCACACACCACCAGACTCATCCCATCCCTTCTTCTCTCTTCTTCTCCAACAGACCACACTCCACCACATCACCATTTTCATCCTCCTCATATTTTCACCATCACCTCACTAAGATCCATTTTCCTTCTCACCAAGATCCATTTTCCTCCTCACTAAGATTTATTTTCCTTCTCACCAAGATCCACCATCACCTCACCAAAATTCCATCAAATCCTCTTCAATTTCTCAAGGGATTTCAAGAGGCATCAAGATTTGAGATTGAGTATAGTGGGAAGCCATAAATCAAGGCTTGTCATAATTGCTCCATAGCAATTTGTGACTTGTTCTTGTTACTTCTCACTCTTCTTCACCTTTACCTCTTTAATTGATGTGTATTGTTGTTGATTTATGGATGGGTTGTGAGTAGTTTACTTAGGAAGCTAGGGTTTGAGCCCTGGCATGGATTTAATGTAATAAATATGTTTTGATCTAATGGTTTTCAATTTCGTGTTTGGCATATGTTATATTCTATAATATTTGGCTTAGATGCATGCTTAGGAGCTTGATTAACTCTTGAATGTGTAGATGAGCATGTCTAGAAAAAATTAGGGGACCTAATCACTTCTCTAATTTATGGCTAGGACACTTGTTTAGAACATGGTTAGTTACGATACCAATTTCGATTGCCGTATTGGCTAGCTTGGGAACCTTGATTCTAGGACTCTTCGCCTTTTGGTGCAACTAGAGGCCCTGACAAGGCTCTAGATTGTCCCAATTGAGTTTCTACGACCCTTGATCTAGAGTAGGAATACACTTTAAGGAATCTAATGACCCATGAGGCTTGAAAAGTCTTGGGTACGGTTCTTGATGCCATTATGAATTAAATAACCATTGTCGGAGCATATTTATGCATTAAATTTGGTGAGGAGGATACTCTAGTGACCTAATTTTCATTTCTTGATAAGTTTCTATTATCTTTATCTTTAGTTGCAATATTAATTTTCAATTGTCAATTTTATTTTTTGCAATCAAAATCAAATTTCATAAACCACTTTCATTGTCAATACCACTTGGTTGTGAGTTTCCGCATTCACTTGTGGTTCTCTTGACCATTTTAGGCTTGGTTGTTCCGAGCCAGGCATGTAAATAGTTTGGTGCTATTTTTCTAGGTTCTTTGTTAATTGTTAGTGACTTAGTAATCGGCATAACCAAGGATTGAAGTTAACTTTTCAATCCCCGTGGTACGATAATTTCGGGTCTAAATATTTCCCACTTCTTTGATGACCGTGCCCTTATTGTGCGTAAGTTGCATTTAAGCAGACAAATCATTGCTCCTAAAACTTCCTTCATGAAAGTTGTAGAGAACAATGATACGAATTCGTGGACATATGAAACGCATAAATCGGAGTTCGTCTGAAGAAGTTATGGTCATCGGCAAAATTTTCCATTTTAGTATATATAGGGATTTTCCGAAAATTATTTCATAAATTCCAATTTTCCATTTTTGGAAACTCCTTTCTCTCTGTTCTTTCTCCTCCAACGGAAACCCGCCGACCTGACCCAACTGGTTCTCTCACCTCTGGCCACCTAAGGTGACGGGACAAGCCCAGACCAACTCCGACTAGCCTCCTACGTTGCCCTATGGTGGTGGTTTGCATGGTGGTTCACCGGAAAGCGGAGATCGGAGCACCAACAGTTGAAGCGATCGGGACCCGATCGGAAATCCACTTCTCCGACGACTTCTCAGCCGATCCCTCTCAACTTTGGAATCTTCTCCTCCCCCTGATTATTCTCATACCCGCCTTGAAAGACGATTTTGTGTGTGGAGTGGAAGATCAAGGGTTGAAGATTAGTGCTGCACAGTGAATCTGGAGCTTGATCAGACGGCAGCGATTGGCAGATCTTGTAAGTTTGATCTAGGACGATCTAGGCTGAACCAGACTTAGCTGCAGGTATGAAAATTGCTCTACTCTTGATGATGAACATTTCCCGGTGGCTTGATTGTTGTGATTTGGAGTTTGGCCGGTGGCTGCGTTTGCGTTCCGGCCATGAAAGGGACAGCTTTTGGTTTTATATATCATCTACTCGTCGATACGAGCATTTTGATATATAATACGTAATTTTTGGAGATCGTATGAATATGTTATGATTTTTTACGGTTTCGAACCGTTCGATTTTAGATCCGTGTGGATTCGATCGTCCGATCGACTTGCGATTTTGGTATATCAATCGTAGATGAATTCCGAAGAATTTGGGTGGTCTCGGATGAGGTTTCGCCTCGATTGGCTTTACTTTCGGGTTATGGTTCGATTTGGGAATTCGAACTTTAATCGATTGCTTTGAAATTAGATGCTTTCGTACTACTAGCGGTATTAAGATGTGACCTTGATGTGATTAGGTACGTGGAAAGTGTGTTGAGTGGATTGCGACGATTAGTGCTTCTCTCGATTTGTGTGTGAAGACGCAGTGGGATTCAGAGGTAAGTAATCTCACAATGTTCATTTACGAACGGAATTACCTTTATCGTTTTGAGAGTTATTGATTTAACTGCAAACTATAGTTGGTATTAGTAGGCATTCCTGAGCGGATGAGTACGTGTATGTATATTTATATATATATATATATATATTTTGGTGGATTTGCGGATTTATGAAAACAAGATGTGTGAATGATGCTTTTTATTGTTTTGGGTTGTGGCTTTTCAAAAAACAAATGGTTGTGAAATGGTGATTTCTATTGTTTTGAAAAGCATTGAGATTTGTGTAATATTTTGGGTCCAGTGCGACTCTTTTAAATTTTTTTTTTTGGACGTTTTATAGTTTTTTTTTTAACAAATAATGACTCAAAAACAAATTGACAAATTTGTATTTTGTATTTCCCTCCCCCACACTTAAAGTAGACATTGTCCTCAATGTATTGCAATATAACGCACAATGCACAGGAAAGCATAGAGAAAGAAAATCCAAAAGAGGGCAAGCAGGAAGATAAGAAAGGTTATAGAAAAGATCCCCCTTGTAGACCTTCCACTGCTCACGACCTTTGGAGAAGACCAAAGTTAGACACCATCTGCAAGGCACAAGGCCTTGACTTCTAGAATGTAAGCTCCGTGCTATATGGATGGGGTGAAAAGGAGAGAAGGAAGGAAAATTGCACTTTCCAACTTCGCAATTTTGCGTCATGAGGCCAACTTCTAGCCCTTATAACTTCTGCAGGGACAGCCTGATGGATGAGATGCTACTGGGAGCTGAAAATTGGTGTTACAAGCTATCCGTACATATGTGGCAGGTCTCCTAACTCCAAATAGATTGAAATGGCAGCCCTGCAAAGTTAGAAGAAAAACAGAATTTTACACAGAAAAGCTGAGAAAAGGACCTTTACCCATGCCAACCTCAATTCTGAAGGGTTACGGTGCTCCAATGGAGATGATGCTCTCAATAAATTTTGAAGTAGACATCTCAAGATTTAAGTTCATATAAGTTTTGTCCTCATTGGAGCCCCGAAAGTATTCCCTGTTTTGCCTTTTATATGACCCAACTGCGGAAGTTCCTGTTTTTCTGCTTACTGTACTCAAAGTGGAACTGAGAACGTATAAGAACTCCGAATCCAGTTCTGTAAAAACTTATAAAAACTAGACTCAGAGATCTTTCTATACATATATGGTATGTCTGCTGGTTCCATCGGAGCTAAAAACGGAAGCCAGCCAAAGTTGACTGACTGCACAGCTAGCACTCTGTTTTCGAACAGGAAAGTGCAACTCCGAGCCTTTCTTAATGGGTACGCCTGCACACTCACAAAACACATTATAACGAACTAACAAGAATCAAATGAAAAATGAAAAAGTTTGGGTTGCCTCCCAACAAGCGCTTGTTTTAACGTCTTCAGACTGACGGTACCACCAGCAATTAGGCAAAGGTAAAGAAGCCTCCTTTCGAAGACTTCGCAAGAAATTTTGCCGTTTTCTTCATGAATGATTTTTTATTTGGATAAGGTGGATATGAGGGATCACCACTTGAAGTTCTCTTCAATGGAGGCTGAGTGAAACCACTTGAGGAAGGAGATTTGGTCTGAAGATATCCCTTGCTTGGCTTAAAATCCCCATGAAGCCACCTATCATCAACACTCACACTCTCTATATTAGCTAAAGGAACAAATTCATTACAAAATATAGACTTACCTTCATGGCATGGAATTGCTTGTTGAGTAGCCATTGTTTCATTTAGACTCTTTTGCATGGTTGTAGCCACCTCTTCCTCAACAATTGGTGGAGAATGACCATTTCTAACAACTCAGAATTGCCGAGATCCCTTGCCTTGACTTCAGGTGATGTCCAAGTTCTAAGAAATCGAACATCTTCTCTTATTTTCCCACCATCACCTAAAGGATCTTGCTCATTAATTTGAGGCTTCAAGGGTTCAAACACCTTGAACGTCACTGTCTCCCTAAAAACCTCCATACTCAAAGTGCCTATGAACACATCAATGTTGGTGTGAGCTGCGGCCATGAATGGGCGCCCCAAAATTAATGGTAATGATGTAGGCATAGGCGCTTCCTCCATCTCAAGAACAAAGAAGTCTGTAGGCAAAATTAATCCATCCACACATACTAGTACATCTTCAATTACTCCCGTAGGATAGACGATTGAGCGATCAGCTAGCTCAATGATCACCTTTGTCTCCTTTAGCTCACCTAGTTTAAGAGTTGAAAACACAGAATATGGCATTAAATTAATCGAAGCTCCTAAATCTAGTAAAGCGTGATCAAACCTCTGTGCACCTATGGTGCATGGAATCGTTAAGCGTCTGGGATCCTTAAGTTTAGGTGGAAGCTTTCTTTGAAGAACAGCTGAGACTTCTTCATTAAGGGCCACTATCTCATTCCCATTGAAATTTTTCTTTTTGGTGCATAGCTCCTTAAGGAATTTGGCATACTGAGGTACTTGCTTGATGGCATCCAGAAGAGGGATGTTCACTTGGACTTTACGGAAAGTTTCTAAGACATCCTTCTCTTCTTGATCTTTCTTAGAGCTCACAAACCTGCGAGGAAAAGGAATACATGAAGTAACCAACTTAGAAGGACTAGGATCTTTTACCTTTAGAGGGGAAAAAACATGAACATTCTGATCAGCCCCAGTGAGAACGATAGTTTTTTCACCAGTGTTGATTTTATTTTCCTCCTTCGTATTTCTTTGCTCCTCCTTCTCTTCTTGATCTTTCTTGGATGTTCTTTGGTGCCCAGAGACTTTTTCCAATTGTCTACCACTCCTTAAAGTGATTGAATTGAGCTCAGCCATGCTCCCATCCTTAGGACTTTGAATTGTTGTGATAGGGAAGGTGCCAGGAAGTCTAGTTTGCATCACCGTTGCAAGTTGCCCAACTTGCCTTTCCAAGTTCTTGATAGCTTGTCCATGTTGCTGAGCTAAGGCATCTTGCTTTTGAAACCGAATCTCAGTCCTTTGGTTGAAAGATGCGGTGTCCTTTTGGAAAGATGCGATGTCCTTTTGGAAAGATACGGTGTTCAGAGTCATCTCCTTCACTAGTTCTTCCAAGGACTTGCTTGAGGATTATTGAGGAGGAGTTTGTTGATAGACTTGCTGCCTAGCCCCATGTTGGAATCCAGGTGGTCCATTATAGACGTCTTGAGCAGGTCGAATCACGTTGTCATTATTGCCCCAACGGAAGTTTGGGTCTCGGATTGTACGTGTTCGAGTAAGGGTCATATTTGGGCCTTTGTTGCCCTATGTAATTCACATGTTCCTCAAACATAGGACATCTATCAGTAGTATGATCAGAATAGGAACAAATAGAGCATACCTGAGGTGTTGCCTTAATGCCATTGCCTAAGGCATTCATTAACATGTCAATCTTTCTTTCCACAGCCACCATTTGGTTCCTTGAATCGACTTCATACACTCCTCGTCCTCTTGTACGTTTATCCCTTGTGTAGAATTGTCTATTGATGTCGGCCAAATCATCAATCATATTATATGCTTCTTGACCGGTTTTATTCATGAAAGTCACTCCACACGCAGAATCAACGCTACCCCTATTAGCTATGTCCAATCCATCATAGAAAAATTGGACAAGGTCATTCAGACTGAAGTTGTGATGGGGACACTTCCTCTGCAACTCCTGAAATTCCTCCCATGCCTCATATAATGTATCTCCATCCTTTTGAGTGAAGTTTTGAATCTCCCTCCTTAGTCATTTTGTCAGTTGAGCGGGGAAATATTGTTTCAAAAACTTCTTAACCATTTCATCCCAAGTTGTGATGATACCTGCAGGTAACGAGTACAACCAACGTTTTGCATCATCTTTTAAAGAAAAGGGAAATAGAAGTAACCTGAGTCCTTCTGGTTGGATGTTCTGAATGGTTTACAGTAGAGGTGGCAAACGGGCCGGCCCGGCCCATTTTAAGCTGGCCTAGTCGTGCTTCGTGCAGTGCTTGGGCCGGCCCATTTATTATCGAGCCAGGCTCGTGCCGACCCATTTACTTAAACATTAAGCCCCGCCCGGCCCATGGCCTGAGCCCATATCATGCCGGGCCGTGCTCGTGCCGGGTCAATAACGGGCAGTGCTCGTGCCTACCCACTATAAAACATGATTTTTAAATCTTAATTTGAACAAATAAAAATTAATTTTATTTAATTATTTAGAAAATTAAAATAAATTAAGTTCTACAACGTTTTTCTTAATCTTAGCTTTTTAAGATTAGATTTCTAATAATTTTTTATATTCCACTATAAGAAAGAAAAAAAAACTCAAAATATATTGTTTTTAGTATATTATTGTGAGATTAATCTTTATTAATATAATGAAGATTTAGTATCTATTATTCTTTCCTTCATTCTATAGTTATATTATTATGAGATTAGTCTTTATTAATAAACATATATTTAATATTTAGAAAAAATACTTATTTCAAAACAAGGATATAATGTTTTGTTTCTGTTGTAAATATTATTATTTATATGGTTGTCCACGTAAAATACTCATTAGTTATGTACTTTGATGCAAACCCTACCTCTATATAAAGGAGGCTAATGAGACTGAATGGGAATACTGCTACTTCCTCCCAACTATTGAGACTGAATGGGAATACTTCTACTTCCTCCCAACTATTTTCTCTCCATCTTCTCTCTACTTTATAACACGTTATCAGCACGCTTGCTCTTATTTTTTCTCAAAACCCTATGATGATTTATGAGTTTTTTGGTGCAACTTTGTTGTTTTGACCATAACTTATAATCTACGGGTTAAAATATTTAAGGTTCTATATGATGACACAACCACTATAATTTCATCAAATACCTTGATTATTTATTTTTATTGATTTGGATCTCTTTATATGCTGCACCTATAATCCATTTTTTCTACTGTTCCATATACCTTGTTCATACAACGATTTCGTTGCCAAGCATATGTTTAATCATACATGCAAGTTTTTTTTTTTTTTTTTGGTCAAATAGCTAATTCATTAAAGGGGGACAAATTACAAATGTTGATGTGCATAAAGAAGCAAAAGTCCTAAGCTTGGAGGCCCAATAGACAAAGCTTGATTAACCTACACCAAAACAGAAAAGAGAAACAAACCGAGGCCCAAAAGCCCAACAACAACCAAAACAACCCTAGATCTAAGCCACAAAAAACTACCACAGAGAGACCAGCCGCCGTGGCTGACCACCAAGCTGCAGAGAGAGGCATCGACCGAAGCTTCACTTCCGGAGGCCAGAGGTATGTTCACCATCATTCTCCATACCTGAGTAGTCTGCATAAGAAGGACAGAGGTACCAAAGGACATGGAAAAGGCAGTCGTGGTGGTGGAGACCACCGAGCAACACAACGCCACTGGTCCGGTGAAGTCCACACACATCGGTGGAGTACCGGTTCGACAGCTATTCCCAGGTGTAGAGTTAGGTGTATATACCTTGGTGGAGAACGAGTGTGAGGGGACTGTGGAAAAAAGAGAAAAAGATGGGATAGAACATGAAAGATGGAGCTGTATGAGGGTGAGAGAAGTGGAAGTAAATCTGAGCAGTTGAAGAGGAATTGGGCTGGGGTAAAGAGAAAGATAATGAAACTGAGACATAAAGCCTCAGATCTGAGACAAAACTCAGAGGAACAACACCACAGAGGGTGGAGACACACCACAGAGGGTGGAGAAGCTGTTGACTGACTCTCAAAACTGCAGAGAGAGTTATCACCGAGAGAGAGGTTTTTCCAGAGAGGAAAGTAAAAGGGCTTCCTCTGGTAGACAGTTGAACCAACATCATACATGCAAGTTGAATGATTCATATTTATATCCAATTTCTAATTAAATATTATTGATTTATTATTCTATTTGTTTGTTTCATTAATAGCTATACCATACCATAGTTACATAATCATGGAACTTACAAATTCGTTTTGAGATTAGTTTTCCTCTGATCATAAGCCCCAGAAGCTCACGCATGTCTGGGCATAATTGATTTTCGCAGTTTATTTTAATCTCAAGTCTGTGACTGTACACACACTTATGCCGGTGAAATTTTTTTTTTTTGGATCTGCACCATAACTTTAGGCTTATCTCTGTTGATACCAATTTTTTCTATTGTTTTTCACCAAGTATAAACTTTGGGTAATCCAGGTTATAAGAATTTCCAAAAATCCAGTCTTTCAATTGAAAGAATTTCAGGTATGTATTTATCTATTTTGACCATTTGATTCACCTTCTTCTTTCATTCAATTTGGAAAATTTATATGGTGAACTGTGATGCCCCGGAAATTCATAATTATTTCTGAGGTTTTTCCAGAATTAATTTTGTGACTATTGGACGGTTTCGTGGCTCGTGGATGGAGCGGAAGTGTTTCGGGCGAATAATTAATTGAAGAATATGGTTTTAGGGGGGTTGTCAAAGGTTGACTTTTTATTTGTTGGGATTCTCTGAAAACTTCCTTCACGAAAGTTGTAGAACGCGTCGATACGAGTTCGTGGACATGCAGAACGCGTAAATCGGAGTCCGTATGAGGAAGTTATGGCTATCGGAAGAAGTTTCCGTTTTAGTATAAATAGGGGAAAATCAGAAATTATTTTAATTTCCTCATTTCCTTTTCCGGAAACCATCCTCTCTCTTTCTTCTCTCTCGTCCGCGTCTTCAGAGTCGAAGTTTTTCGACTGACCCGACCCGGACCCGGTCGATCCGACCCGACTTTTCCGGCGACCTCCGGCCATCTCCGGCGACGAAAATTTCCAGACAGGATCGCCTCCGCCGTCTGGTGGTCCCTGTGGTATTCTCTAGCGCCGATTCTCGGTGGTAGAAGGCGGTGCAGGTTGGTGTTTTCGGACCCGACCGGAAAACACAACTCCGGCGACTTCATGGCTTCAATGATTCCTTGGTTGAGCTCAGAATAGCCTCGCCGATCGATCCTTGGCGGTTTTTTGGATCGATTCACGTGAAACTTCGATCAACTCAGTTGGGATTACTGTTCACGGCTTGTGAGGTAGTTTTCGATCGCTTAAGCTTGTTTTCAGACTTCGAGCCAGTTATGGGAATTCACAAGCATGCTTAGATGAAGCTTTTTGATGTTGGGAGTTTTGTGAAATAATGAGTTTTTGGCCGGCGGCGGTGCACCACCGTCTGTGGTGGCATTCCGGCATTGTTCCGGCCACTTAAGGAACTGTTTTTGGTATTATATATGTTCTACTCGTTGATACGAGCGTTTCGATATATAATATGCAAATTTTGGAGTTCGTATGGAATTGTTATGATTTTTGCAGTTTCATACCGATCGATTTATTCGATCCGTGTGGATTCGAGCGTTCGATCGACTTGTGGTTTGGTCACATCGATCGTGGACGAATTCCGGGGACTTTGGGAGGTCTCGGATATGGTTTCGCCTCATTTGGCGTCACCTTGGGAATTTTGGTTCGATTTAGGGTTTCGAACGTTATCCCTTGTGATTCGTTGACTGAATGAGAGCTGTAATTCCTTAGGTACGTGACGTAGTACTCCTTGGACGGCTATTTTGTGGATTGGTTGCCTTGTTCTGAATTGAAGACGCAGCGGGAATTTCGAGGTGAGTAATCTCACAAGGTTCATTAATGAATGGAATACCTTTATCGTTTGGTGAGTAAATCTCACGATATGTGTTATGAGTAGGATCGATATTTGTTATGAGCAGGATCGATATTTGTTATGAGCAGGATCGATATCTGTTATGAATATGATCGATATTTGTTATGAATATGATTACCCTATTGTTTTGGAGTTATTAGGTTAACTACGACTATAGTTGATATTAGTGGCAATTGTAAGTGCATGACTATGTATGTCTATATATATATTATGGGGTATATATATATACATATGTATTCATGTATTAGTGGCTTGGTAGTGGATCTTTGTGATGATTGTCATATGTAAAGTTCGTGTAGAAATATCTGTGTGAAATCTATGTGATGATCGCTATCTATGTGATGACCAGCGAAATCCATGTGATGATCGCTATCTATGTGATGACCAGCGAAATCTATGTGATGATCGCTATCTATGTGATGACCAGCGATATCTATGTGATGATTAGTAAGATGATTGCTATCTATGTGATGACCGGCAAAATCTATGTGATGATCGCTATCTGTATGATGATTGGCGATATCTTTGTGAATCTATGTGATGATCAGTATGATGATGTAAATCTGGGTGATGACCGGTGGAAATCTGTGCGATGATCAGTGTGATGACTGCTCGGTAGCGGAGCTGAATTGTTATTAAGTTAACAAAGATCGAGAGGACTGCTGTGATGGTTGGGGCTACCTACAGACGTCAGAGTGTGGGACTTCGATGACTACCTTGTCTTGAATTGCTTGACTTAATGTGACCTCCTGAACTAATTTATATGCAGGGGTTACTATGAATTGTTTTGCTTATTTTGTTATGTGATTGCCTTGATTTCTCCTTGATTGTATTGATTGATGGTTTGTTTTACATTAGGAGCCATAGTGGTGATGACTTGAACTCTATGGTGAGGATAGGAAGGTGATTCATTGTTTTTCACCTTTAATGCAATGTTGATGACAAAGGCTCCTAGGGGGGAGAAAATGGGAAATGAGTGTGATTTTGGAAGTCGCCGTAGTGCGTTAGAGTGGTGTCAAACATTGCTTGACGAAGTCTTGTTTGACCGAAATTTGTGTAATTGGTTTTGAGTTACTCATACGAGCTTCATAAGCTTACCGGGTTTGTTGTGTGGCAACCCGGTGCACTATTCAATGGAATGGTGTAGGGGTTAATCCTGCAGGTTAAGGAAATCGTGGCCGAAGCTGAGGTGGCGCTTTTGCAGCTTTACGGTAGGAAGCTATCTTTGTGACTTTACCGTTGATAAGGACTTCCGTTGTATAGTTACTCTGAGCTGCATTTACATTTATTTTGTTGTTGACAATTTAATTCGTAAGCATTGTAATATATAACTCTATGGAGCGAGTGTATATTAACTTTGAGGGTTCAGGGCATCAGTATATACTTGGTTTAAAAGGAAAAAGGATTCCAGGTATTTTGTATTGATGACTGAACGTTCACGCATGTATAATTATGGGATTATATATATCGATTTTCTCGTGTGAAAAATCAGGGGCATGAGATGAACTCACACCTATATCTACTTGTGAATTTTCTAATCAAAGTAGATTGAGACCTGACATCTCTTGATTCGATTATAGAGGGCCTGAAGTTCCTCAAGAGTTGCATATTCAAAATTGTGACATGAAATTTTCTCAAAGCTTCACAAGGGTCAGAAGTTCCTTAGGATTATACAATGATCAAAATCGCATGTTGCTTGATCCCTGATCATATGGGGTCCTGAAGTTCCTCTAATATCACGAAATGTAAATTGGAAAATTGTGACATGAAGCTCTTCAGAACTTATGCAATTATGAGGGCCAGAAGATCCTCAGAGCTATATAATTAAGTATATGAACTCAAATGTTTCTTAATCCCCAATTATCAGAGGGCCTGAAGTTCCTTTAATTTTTTTTTTTTGGTATTGGGGTTCCCTCCTTCGTACCACAATGTGAATTTGAAGTTCAATTTTGAACACTTGGCTAAAACTAGAAGCCACGTTCTCCACAAGATAAAATTATGTTCTTGTGTGATTAGAAGAGAGAAAAAAGATGATCATTTTGTGAAGTTAAGCAGACCAGAAGTTCTGTGTAATTTCTTCATTAATGGAACCAGAAGTTTCCACAGTTAATTTTATTGCATAGTTTATCTATTTATTTTTCTTCCCTGCAATTTTTCTATTTTGTTATGTACTTTCATTATAGTACTTATCTTTTAAATTAATTTTTTTTGTTACTCATACGGACCAGCAGTCCTATACCTCGAACATATGAATTTTGAGTGTAATATTTTTGAACCAGAAGTTCAAAATTTCATAGTAGAACCTGAAGTTCTAACAGTAAAACTCAAACCCGAAGCTTTGAGTATAAAAATGAGTTAAAAGTGAACTTGAAGCTTCACTTTAGTCACCTCGAGCCTGAAGTTTCGAGCATCAAATTTATTTGAACCCGAAGTTCAAATTACAAAATTTTAGAACTTGCAGTTCATAGAAAAAAAATATTCGAACCTGAAGCTTCGATTACACATACAATTCATTCATAGTTTATTTGAATTTATGTCAACTCGAACTAGAAGTTTCGAGTAAATTTGCATATGTCGATTGATACATTCTTCTTTATGTCTGCTTACAAGCATTCCACCTTAGAACCTGAAGTTCTAATTGTGCAGACTCGAGCCTTAAGTTTCGAGTGGATATTGGACAATTTATCGAAGAGTTTTTAATCTCGGTCAACCTCAAACCTGAAGTTTTGAGGGAATTATATTGACACCAATTTAAAAGTAAGCAGATATTTTACTGTTGGTTTATGACGAATGAGTATGAGTATACCCCAAATTTGTGATCGTGGATTTTGTAATTAAAAGAGATCAGAACCTGTAGTTCCTTGATCCTTAATTACATGAGGACTTGAAGTTCCTCAATGATCAAACTAACTAGATGACCATCTAAAGTCCTTCACTCATAAGTTAAGGTCATGAAGTTTGAACTCGACATTTCGAGTATATTATTTTGGCTAGAAGTTCAAAATGCATTTGATGTTAATCTACATCAAACAACAACACAATAATTAAACGTCATGTTTTACCTGGATAACACTGACCAGAAGCTTCGTGTATATCCTATGAGATCCACTGTTCAATTCTTACAAATTTGATTTCTGTCATCTTCAAACTTATGTTTTGAGTGACTTTCAGGCAATGCAATTTTATGCATGGTTATGCTTATGAAGCTAATATAACAATCATCTTAGATCTTACATATCTGATTGATGGCTCCAGAAGAGCACACATTATTGTCCCTTTGCATTCTGTGCCTCCAATATTACTAGAGATGTATAATCTCCCCGTCTCATAGATCTCATTATATAGTAAGAAAGCCGATTGACATGGCTATACCATGAAATGCCACCAGAAGTGGATCATGGCAAGAGAAAAATCAGGAGTCAATGTAAATATTGTCCTAACATCCACATATGTGAGGAAATTTTAAATTGGGTGTGTGTCGCCTATGGTACACTATATGGTGGATGATTATCAAGCCACTTTCGAAAGGGCACTGGTCAAATTAAATTGGATTGACTAGTAAGAACATTGAGATTCATCTCACATGCTTGATGTCTTTTGCTTACAATAAGCAAAGTTGAAAGCACTATTGTGTTATTCCTCAGATTTATTGTAACCTCTAAGTCCCCATTGAAACTAAATGTTTCTTAATCCGATTATCTAGGAACCTGATGTTCCTTAAGAGGTTGTTATAAATTGAAAAAAAATTGAAACTTGAAGTTTCTTGGATCTCCAATTATATGAGGGCTTGAAGTCCCTCCTCTTTATGACTACACAAATATATACGTGACAGTGAACTTGAGGTTCTCCACGTAATAAAGTTACTCTTTTATTATGGATTGTAGTCTTTAACTCGAAATTTTCGAGTATATCATTTTGGCCAGTAGTTCAAAATGAAGTTGGTCGATTCCAATTATCAGTATTTCACAATTAATGTTTACTGAAGCTAAGGTAATAACCATATCAAGAGTTGTAGATCTTGATCTATGGCTCCAAATGAGCTACTATCATGTTACCGAATTTGAAGTATTGTTGCATTATTTGCTTATTATATGGTTGGAGAAGACTTTATGCCATCGGATATATACTATATCGAATTTTCTGCAGTAAATTAAGGCATATGATGTCATGAACCTGAAGTTCCTTGAACCAAATACACTATTTTGGCATGACCGGTTACTTCATCTTTTGTCTACCATGTTGCATGGAATCACTTACAAGTTTGATGATTGCTAATCTTACTCACAAGCAAATTGTTTATTTACATATTTGCGAGTTGTCACTTTAATGAGACAATCCTCCTGCAATGAGGGGGAGAAATATTGTTCCTGAAGAACGATATGAATTGGTGTGAGATATTTATCCACCGTCTCATTTTGACTTTGAGAAATATCAAAACTAGTGAATTGATAAAAGAAAGTGACAAAATTATATGCTAAATGCAAAGGCATCTGCTTGGGTTAAAGTCCTTGAGACTAACCATATTAATACAAACAATGTAGACTCCATTTGATTTGTAGGATGCAAATGTATCCAATTGACATGGTTCTACTGAAAAGAATGTCATTAAACAATATCACAGCTCCTAATATGGCTACAAATACAGAGGGTGTAAGTACGCCATTCGGAAATGATGTCTTAGTGATACAATAATAAATCAATAAGGTTAATGCTAATGGACAAAACATTTTTGACCTAAAACTTGGTTTGGGTTCGCCACCAGCCAATGAACACCTTCACTCCAAAGAAAGTGATAGATTTTTGAATGCATCTTTTGAGCATGGTCATAATAAGACAGTCTTCCCGCCGTTAGGAGGAGGAAAGACTACTGTCATTTGAATAACGGCGTGAATTTGTGTGGATTGTATCCACCAGGTCTAAAGTTTTAAATTCCCAAAACAGGGAAGATTATACAAGCCCTATAATGCTCTATATGAGATTATAAGTAAAAAGATCCACATTCGCTACATAATTCATTTATGAGAGATGATTGTCCTAGAAGCGACAATGTATGCCCCAGAAGTGGCATGGGTACCCAATATCAATAAGCTTATTATAGCTAATGCATGCATATAAGAATGTGTGGGATCTATGATTGTTGATCATCGATGATAATTTACATTTGGTAGCTACCAAAAATCTTTAAGGGCTGTATGGACGCTATACCACGTTTCACCATAAATGTCGACAAAGTATATTATTGGCCAAATTGGAAAGAGGCAATTCCAATGAAATTCAATATTTGAAACGTGATGAAATACTTGACCTCTAACCCTACAAGTTACAAAAGGGTATTTATCAAAAGAGAAGATAAATCACTATGACACAATGTCTATTTATAGAGACATGAGATTATGAATATCTTCCCTTATATGAATGACAATTTTCTATAAGTACAGTGTTACATATAGCTGTTATATTGACGAGAGATTTATGACACTTTGTCATCGTATATTGTGAAGACACATTGCTAAAAGCAAAATCTCAAAAGCAAAGTGTCATAATAAGTGTATTTCTTATCAAATCCTCAAGAGATTCAAATACATGAATGATTCAAATGCAAGTCCATGAAAGGTTGAAAGAGCCTGAAGCTCACTCATGGAATCAAAGAATCTAAAGCTAGCTCATATGTACTCATTTCGTTCTAGTCAACGAGATCTAAATTGCCTTAATGAGTACTATGACGAGACTACTATCAAATTCGAATTATGATTATAATGTTGCAACATATTCTAACTTTCGCAAAGTTATGAATTATTTAGAGCTCTTGAAGAGCTTATATGAGACATATCAATACACAAAGATATTGATGTGTATGGCTAGGCATGCCATAATGATTTTCAATGTTTTAAGCTATACAAAGTTAAATGTGTCAATTTCTTTATATTGTTTAGCTATTACTTAGTGAATGAATTTGAGCATATGAGATTGTTTCTAACCTTATTATATGAGGTAAGACTTATTGAAAATCGTCTAGCTTTGTTGGTATTGCTTAAACTTTGCAGTATGAAAATTTGTGATGAGCCCCTATATGCAAAGCACACATGGTCTCACTTCAGTGATAGACACATCAAACCACTATACATGGTACATGTAGCTTATCGCATACATAATTAAGGCTTGCGACAATCAGGGGAAGATTCTCATCAGGGGGAGCATCCAGAAGCATGCTACCTAGGACATATGCGCGTTGTGCTCTTTTTGTCCTTCGACCAGGGTTATTTTTGTCCCATTGGGTTTTTGTTACCTGGCAAGGTTTTTAACGAGGCAACAATAAGCGTGTCCAATATCATCATTCATTAGTGGACATCCAAGGGGGAGTGTTGTAAATATTATTATTTATATGGTTGTCCACGTAAATACTCATTAGTTATGTACTTTGATGCAAACCCTACCTCTATATAAAGGAGGCTAATGAGACTGAATGGGAATACTTCTACTTCCTCCCAACTATTTTCTCTCCATCTTCTCTCTACTTTATAACAGTTTCATTATTTTGACATTATAAAAGAAAGCATTGGTGGAATTGTCATGAGATTTTAAATAAAAATGTCTCATTCAAATCTCATCATTATAGTTTTTTAATATTTTTAAAAACAAAATGAAATTTTGTGTTTGGAATGGGCCGGCCCACAATATGTCGTGCTCAGGCCGGGTCGGGCCAATGGGCCAATATTCTTAGGCCCAGCCCGATCCGTTATTCTAACGTGCTCGGGTCGTGCCGGGCCGCTTTTAAGCGTGCCGGGTCCGTTCCGCGCTCGTGCTTAGTGGCCCGTTTGCCACCTCTAGTTTGCAGCTTGCAAATATCTAAGAATTCCCTAATGTGAACATTAGGATCCTCAAATGGTGTGCCAAGTACTTAGGCAACGAGTTAAGGAGCTGCACAGGAATGGAGAAGGCTTGATTGCCCGGTGGTGTGTAAGCTATGCATGAGGGGGATTCCGAAGCTGTCGGAACAAAAGCATCCTTCAATACCATGTCGAGTCTTGGGGGTTCCTCTTCGTCCCCGTGAATTGAATGCGCAGGTGAGTTTGGTGGTGTGTTCTCCTCCTCCTCCCTTTGTGAGGAAGTAGAACCCGCCGTTGTGTCGTGAATTGGCAAACTAGTTCCCTTCGTTTGCTTCCTATTCGACTTGCAAGTGCGTTCTATCTCTGAATCCAAGGGGGTAAGATTGCCTTGAGCAGTTCTACGAGTAAGCATACACCTGAAAACACAAAGAAAGAAACACTAAGTAAGAAACTAAAACAAAAATCACATTAAACAAACTAGTAGAAGCAATTAGAATAAAAGTAATCCCCGGCGACACGGCGCCAAAAATTGATAGCTAAATTTAAAGCTATTGATTTTTCTTATTCTCCTGAAAATATGTCAATCGTAGTATAGAGAAATAAGCGTCTCCCGCAGAGGATTAAGTTAAACTAAGTGCTTCAACAAAAGTCACAAAAACGTCACTGCAGCTCCTACAGAACAGCAGTAAAAAAAAAACTAAAAACCTAACCAAAACGTCCCATAAAAATATAAAAATTTACAGAGACGTACTAGTCACACAAGGCGTCCAGTACAAAAAATTTGGGAATTTTTGGATTTCGTTTACTATAAAAGTAAAATACGTGAAAACAGAGGACAGAAGGAGAAACGAAACTGAGACAGATTTGAGATTGGTTGATATCTAGGTGATGAAACTAGCTAGGAAGGAAGTATCCACCCCCAACAATTACACACAACATACTTTGTCCAATTTGCTACCAATTAACTTAGTTGAAGACACTCAGATTGGCTCGGTACGCTTGAACACAACCTATTACTCTTTCTTACTTTGTACACTAGGCAGGAAGTGCTCTACACCTAGACTATTGCCAAGCAATGCAACCTAAAGGTACGCTTATTAGATTAAACATGCAGAGATCATTAAGGTTGAAAAGAGTTTGAGCAATCACTAGGCATCGCAAATAACTTAGAGCCTTACTAAACCTAGGGTTTTGTTTACTTGCTAGTGAAAACTACCAATTACTTCTCTAGACAATTTGAGGAATCTAACTATCGATCCAGGCATCAAACAATCAAAGTATTAGAACCCTAGCATGAATACTAAGTAGCCCTCCAAAGCTCACAAACATAGAATTCATCAATGAAAAATCGGTAAACAAAATCTCAACTTTATTAATTGGAAAACAAATTGAATATCAAAGCATGTTATGGATCATGTCTAGGGGCTTCAACTGCCCCCTAACTACTGGAAATTTAGTTACACATAATTGGAATCAAAAACACAAAATAATGAAAAAGGGAGGAAGAAGAAGAGAGAGCCAGCGCTACTACAGATTGATCTCCTTTTATATGCTTAGAGGTTAGGAAATCCAAAACCTAAAAGAATTAGGGTTCACGTGTTTCGGTGGAGTTTTCCTATTGCCTCTTGAACTTGATGACTTATTCTAACCATTCACATTGTGCCATTTGTCCATCATAAGTCGGAATATGAAGCACAAACTCGTCCTCGGGCTTCTTGGTGTGATTTGGGCCTCGAAACATAAATTCCCGTCCAACCTCAGATTCACGCGCAGCCTGACCTCTTATACTAAATCGGCCATAACTTCCTCTAGAAAAATTATATTGATGAGCCGTAAAAAGATTCGGAAACTAGACATCCGAGGCTATCCATCAGTATAAAGATCATCCTCTGGATCGTTCTGAGCTGGTCTCAATACTCTGTCGAAGTTAACTGATCTGCACAGGCAGATTTCCCGATTTTGCTTTTCAATCCCTCTTTTACTTCTTTTCTTCTTCTTTAGTCCAACATACCTATAAAACAAATAAACAAAGTGGTGCGGCTGAAATAGCCTCACAATTTAACCCTGCAAAATGTAGTTGTCAGTATAGGATAAGCAGGGATCGTTCAGTCTGGGAATTGTAGGGTACACCTACACAAAAATGTCAATTAACAAATAAAAGAATAAAATGGGGGGTTTCCGAATTTTGGTTCCTAATCTACTTAAATTAAAAACAAAACAAATAAACCTATATACAATGATCGACTTCCCTAACCTAGACCAATACCACTCGGAAATTACTAAGTGTAAAAACAGAAAATCCATTTCAACATGCTACAAAAATGTGCCCATCTTTAATGCCTAGATAAGAGCTCAAATGAAAAGCCTCAACGGATCAATCCACTTATCTGATTCATTCTAATGTAGGCATGGATCGGAAAAGTCCTTACCAAGCCTAATACTACTAATTTTCGAAAACACTCAGCGTAATTCTCTTAACTAGTAGTATTATCTAACCCTCGAATCAACTCACACGTGCAAATTAACCATTACACATAGAATTTAAAACGTAATTTCCAGAATCGTTTAATCATTAAAGCATGATTTTTACCACTCGTTAGAACTAATTACTACTTGTTTAACTCAGCGTCTTAACAAATAACAATTACTCTTGGCAAATTAAGCAAATACACAAGAACTCTCATCGTTATTCTTGCATGCAAACTTATTAACCTAACTCTGAAAATTACCTAAACACGTAAAAGGGCACAAGATTGTAACATGCATCATAAAAGAATTCTCGAAATTAACTCAATAATAAACTGAAAATCTCAAAAATATTAATAAAAATATTCTGAAAATTCTGTGTCTCAAATTACACAACTCACAAATTGAAACACACAAAACCGAAACAAAAATTATAAGTAGAGTCATAGTTACACTTTGAAGCTTTCCTCAGCGGCTTAGCAACAAGGTGATGAACTTGTCTCTACTATGGTGGTGGAGCGTCCTTGACTCAGCGCCTAAGAGCTTCGTAGATTGATGGATGGATGGTGGTCACGGTCTTGTAGGAGATGGAGGTTTGAGGAGTGAATTGGGCAGTCTTGGAATGGTTTTTTGGCCAGGAAGTGATAGGCCAGGAAATGATCTTGGCTGGGAAGTGATCTTGGTTGGGAAGTGATGCTAATTCTGGTCTGGACGTTGCCTATTTATAAGGGAGCATTGGTTGGCTTTTGTCGATCATACCCTTCATCATTGGACGGATGGGATAGCATCATAATTCCTTTAATTTCCCAACGAAAACATCTCCTTTATGGCCTTAACTCCTCTCATAATGGGGCAATTCCTTTAATTTCCAAGCTGAAACGTCTTTCTCTTATTTATTTTATAGTTGAAACATCTTTCTCTTTTATTCCTCAACTGGAAACGTCTTTCTCCTTTATTCCCCAACTAAAAACATCTTTCTCCTTTATTCCCCAACTGAAAATATCTTTCTCCTTTATTTCCCTTCTTCATTGCTTGGCCAAATATCTTAATTGCTTTATTTTATGACTCCATTATTGCTGTTTCCAAGAGTTCCACCAGGCAAGGTTTCCTACAACAAGCAGGAGAATATCAGAATTTTCTAGAGAAAATAAAGGGAATTAAATGTAAAGACCGCAAAAACAGTTGACAGTTAGGAATCCTGATCCAGCTAGGATTTTTCATGAATTTTACTTTTTCTTCCTATTTCACTCCAAACACTCAACAAGACTCTCAAAATGACTTAATGACTCAAAACACTAAACTAAGGGGAAAATAAGGCTAAAATGAGGCACATAATCAATAATATCGTCACATTTTTTTTGCTCCTATCACAAAGTAAATAACTAGAAAATACACTAAACTAACAAAGAAAGTATGGAGATTAACGCTATTAACATCGCATAAATATGCTCTTATCAAAATGTCAGGCTCATGTCCAGTTACCAACTGGTACTCAGAAAATGGTTGGCTAGCTCTGGGTTTGAAATGAATAAGTAAAGCTGCGTGCATATTGCATAACCTCATGTAGATATAGGCAGGTTAGTGCACATAACCAATGCCCTAGCCACCATCTGTAGCATTTTGATGGTGGCTTCTGCGAGACCATTGTGTGTATGCACATTTGGTACAGGATGCTTTACATCGATCCCAATAGATATGCAATATTCATAAAATGTTTTTGATGTAAACTCTGCAGCATTATCAAGCCTTATAGACTTGATAGGGTGATCAAGGTGGTCAGCCCTTAAACGTATAATCTATGATAGGAGTTTTGCAAATGCAGCATTTCTTGTGGACAATAAAGTGACATGTGACTAGCGTGTCGAAGCATCCACCAAAACCATAAAGTATTTGAATGGTCCACATTCTGGATGAATAGGTCCATATATATCTCCTTGTATCCTTTCTAAGAATGGAATGTTTTGTTTTGTATCTTTAGCATAGGAAGGTCTCGATCCTGTTTTTACTAAAGAGCGGGCTTTGCAAAATGAGTGATGTGACTTTGAAATAGTCAATGAGGCATAATGGTAGGGAGGTAGTGCTTCTGGTACTTCAGAAGGCAATGGTTGCATTTGAGCAATACTAGGACCGACACCTTGCAGTGTGGTGGATTTTTGTCCCACTTTATTTTTCACTCGAAAGAAGGGATGTTCGTGTGATTTCTTTAAAATATAGATCATCATGTCATGACCGAGGTACCTTAGGCGGTCATGCCAAAGCCTGTATGAGTCAATGTCCCACATTTCATTGTTGGTGACAATATAGGATTCAATGATCCGAAGTGTAGTGAGGTACAATCCACTAGATTGACTCATAAGTTTCTGTAAAATGCGTTTCCTTCCACATTCACTAGAGGTAATGTAAAGGTATTCAGTTCCATTCTCACAGTGTGTTTCTACATGATAACTGTTGGTATGAATATCTTTAAAACTTAACAAGGTTCGATTAGCTCTTGGTGCATACAGAGCGTCTTTGACTTTAAATATATCTCATATTCTTTAGAGTATTTCTATTTTAGTAGAATGATAATCTTTTCATTCTAAGTATTTTTTCTCTAGATGTATTGCTTTACATCTTTATAGTGCTATTTCGAACAATGTAAATATGTGTAGTAAATAAAAGTCGAACGAATTCATTGCTTCAGAATAAGATCCGAAATTTATTAACAAGCCAATGATAATCAAATCAAGGTTTTGTTCATAAATTTAATTTATCAACTCTTTCCGATTTGACTGAAGGGTTCATCGGTGCCCTTTGCACCTTGTTTCCATGACCACTAGGGCCAGCACCACCATCTCTGCGCCGTACATTGTGAGTGCCTCCACGGCCTATACCACTACCCCCACGTCCCTTGCCACGTGGGTAGGGGATCAGCACGTCCAAACCCCTATGCATTGGGGTTCTTTCCACCTTTCATTTTTCCATAATTAGCCTCGGGAATTTTCTTTGTCCCAGTAGGCCTGGCATTGTTGTTCAAGAAAACCTCATTATGCCTCTCAGCTACTTGCAGGAGGTTGATCAGCTTATTGAAGGTTGTGATTCTTATGTTGTCATACTTCAGCCTATACTGGTTCGCTAGTATAAGTGCTGAAGTGGGAAAAGTGGAAAGAGTCTTTTGGATCATATCATCTTCTGTGAGTTCCTTTCCACAGAAATTTAGATGTGCCTTTAAGCGCAACATGTCCTTGTTGAAGTCATTGACTCTTTTGTAGTCAAGCAAGCGGATTTCATTCCACTGAATGGTCAGTTCTGGGAGCAAGGTGTAATGAATGTTCCCAAAACGTCACTTAAGGGCATCTCATAGTTCTTTGGGTGTTTTCAGCTGTAGGTATTCCCAGCGTAGGCTAGTATCAATATGCCGCCTCAGAAATATTAAGGCATTTGCTTTTACCTTATTACATAGTTCATCATCTTTGGGGTCGGTAATGGTGGCAGTGTAGTCTTTTGCCACGAAGGCAGTTTCCACATCAGAAACCCAATGATGGTACTCAAGTCCTTCTGAGTCCAAGATGTCAAATTCAGGTCGAGTTGGATCAACCATCTACATAAACAAGAGGGAAGATATAAATTACGCAATCATGAAGACATCCCCGTAAATTATTTTCCAGAATTATGAATTAGATTTCAAGACCAAGATTCATAATGGTCACATTTTTTCTTTCGATGCTATGTGAAAATGCTTTATCACTGTAAGTGTATAATGCGCATGAATTTTCATTATCATGACAAAACGGAGTTTATATGTTGCATTCTAAAAATAACCATAGAACATGTAATAATAATGAAAACATAGTATATATAAAAATAAAGTATATGGCATGCTCAAAATTCATAAATATACACCAAAATATATGTTACACATAATAATAGCAATAATATATCATGTGTAAAATAATATACAAACGATAGCATAATATAAAGGCATGCTTAGAAATAATTATATAGGCGTAAATAAAATTCACAAAACGTACATGCTCAAAATTGCATAAATAATATATAACAAGATATATGTGGCATGTTCAAAATAAAGTATAAACTATAGCATAATTAAAAAATGTTTAAACATAATTATATAAAACATAAATAACAAGACATGCTTAAAAAGGTCAATATTATCTAACTAAACATGCTCAAAAGTTCATGATAAAAACATAAATAATAAAATATAAAGCATGCTCAAATAAATAATTAAATATACCATGAAATTAAATAAATAAAAGAGAACATACTTGATTTCGAGAAAATAAAACAAGCCTAGCGCATGCACTTGTTGATGAAAGCGTGTGTAGTGATGTTTTTGGACTTGAGAAAAACTGAGCTGCTTGTTTTTTTTTTTTTTTTTCTAATTTCTTGGCCACAGGGCCAATTTTATTTCTTTTGTTTGTGCTGGGCCGCGTCACCACTCAAGGCCAGGCATTTTTTTTAAAAAAAATTTCTTTATGGGCCAAATTCCTTTTTCTGGGCTACTTCTTTTATTTCTCTTTTTTTTTCATAGGGACGGTTCTGTTCTTTGGGTCGGGTCACCTTTTTCCTCTTTCTTTTTTTTTTCTTTCTTTTTCCTCGCGTTTTTCTGCTGGTTTTCTGGTTCTATACAGATGGTGGCGGCGCAGCTGATCAGCGGCTAGGCGCGAGGTGGGAAGCTGCTAGGTGAGGTGGGCAGGGGCCAGGAGAGCTGTGGCGGCTGTTATTTGCGCAGGCGGAGCCTCACTGGGCTGCTAGGATCGGCGCAGGCGGGGTTGATGTGCGGGGGGGGTGTTGGGTTGTGGTTGCGGCCGGATGCGGGGCTGGTGCAGCGCTGGGTAGAGGCACGTTGGGCTGAGGCTGGTGATGTGCGCGCAGGCTGGTGGTGGCCACGCAGTTGTTGAGGCCGGTGTGGGCACGGGTTGGGCGTGCGAGGGGCCGCGTTGCGCAAGAGGCTAGGTGAGACTACGGGAGGATCAGATCTGGCAGATCACGTTCGGGTTGGGTTTCAAGTGCGACAGCTTGGCTGCAGGGAGGCGAGGCTCAGAGCGCGGGGCCGCTGTCTGGCGTGAAGGAGCTGAGGTGTAGGCGCACAGGCTGGTGGGTTGTGTGTGCAGCGCTGGGCAAGGCTGAGGCCTGGCTAGCCGGTGAGGTGAACGGGGAAGAATTTTTTTTTTTTTTTTTTTTTTTTTTTGGAATTGGAGGTAGAAAAGAAGAAAAAGGTTTTTTTTCTTCTAGGGTATTGATTTTTTTTTTTTTTTCGAATGAAAGAAACTAGAAAACTAGAGTTTTTTTCTTGGCTACTGGCTCTGATCGTGCTAATAACGTGTAAAAGTAAAATGAGAATTGGAATTGGTCTACTCATTTCATTTCATAACCCCTTTATATAGGGAGAGAATTACAACAGAAAGATCAATTACAATGATGAAATTAAATGCTGATTGATCCGTAATCGTGTTGATTGATGGTAATCGCTGATTCCTTGATTCTCTCTCCGTCAGTCGCTTTGACGAAGGCACATAATATGTTTTTCTTTTAACATTTTTAGCTATTTTGGCTAAAATCTGACTTTGGCATCAGAGGTGGTTGATCCGGCGTTGACCGCCGCGGTTGACCACAATTGAACCACCGCTTAATAAACGGCGCGTGGTGGAGCGTCTGGCCTTATTTTTGTGTTCTGTTTTCAGTTTATGTATCTACGCATCCATACAATCTTTTTGATATAGTATAAGGTTATTTTGGAAAAAGGTTGATGCATGCTAGATTTACGGTTTTAAGCGTTATCTTCGGTTTGCGATCCGTGAGGATCCGACCGTCAGATTTACTTCAAATTGTGATATGTTGATCGTAGAGCTGTTCCGATGACTTTGTGTGGTCATGGATGAGGATTCGACCGTGGGATCATCGTTTTAGTGCGTTTTATGAATTGTGCGCTAAGTTAATTATCGTATTTGGTTAGGTGACTGATGGTTTGAGTTGGTGGACGTTTATGAATCGTATCTTGGCTATTAGAGAAGACGCAGCGGGATTTAGAGGTGAGTAAATCTCACGTGGTTCATTTACGAACGGATTTATTTATTACTCGGAATTGCTTGTTTAATTGTTAAATCATTTTTGAAACAAATTATTTGTTTTAAAATATATGAACTTGATCGACAACGGTTCATGGGTAAGTGAAAACAATATTTTGAAATAAAATGATTTTTGAGAAGTATATTTTATAAAACTATAATTGGTATTAGTGGCATCCCTGAGTGGATGACTACGTATATATATATTTACGTGAAATATATATCTTGGTGGAATTGAGTGTGTAGTTTACTATTGTTGTGCAATGTGATGCTGAGGAAAATATATGGTTTTGGAAATAAAAGATGATTTTGTGATATGAGTGAATTGTGATTTATTCAGAATATCGTTTTGAACTGTTGCTTATTGTGTTGAATGAGTAGTCGAGTTCGGTAAAGTTTTGAGTCACGTGGGACTTTAAATGTTTTCGGGTCTACGGATCCGGGTCACAATTAGTGACAGAGGCAATCATTATCGCAGGTTTGAACCTCGGCCGAGGTGACAGACTACGATTCAGTTAGAGCTCTAGTCTGTCTGCCATTGTATATTCAGGGGAGTAACACGAGGGTTACATGAAGCCTTTGAATACATGTTTTTAATTGAGAGTGTCGTGTGGGTTCTTTCTTTTATTGTCCAAGAGGGACTTGGTTTTCATATTATGGGTGAGTTGGGATAATATGATTTTTGTATCATTTTTGTGATGTATGTTACCTTAAGGGGTAAGGATGTTGAGTTTTGAAAACGAGTCATGTTGTGAGATGATTTATTTGGAGTTGATGGGTGATCATCGACTCTGGTGTAAGTTGTTTGACTTCTTTATCTATTTTCCGTGTCATTCTAATTGTTTAATTTTAAATGTGATCTCCTGAACTAAGTCATATGCAGGGATTACTGTCTTTTAAATTGTTTGTTTTAATGTAATCTCCTGAACTAAGTTTCTATGCAGGGATTACTGTTTTTTGAATTGTTTGTTTTAATGTAATTTCCTGAACTAAGTTATATGCAGGGATTACTGCCTTTTGTATTGTTTGTTTTATTTGTAATCTCCTGAACTAAACCATATGCAGGGATTACTATGAATTCTTTTGTTTTTTTTTCATGTGATCTCCTGAACTAAGTTTCTATGCAGGGATTACTGATTTTGCTTAATTCTTATTGTGGGTATAGTTGTGGGTTGTGACCTGTAGTGATTGGGAAATGAGTTGGGATGACATGATTTTGGCAACCACGTTATGTTGGGGGAAATGAGTATGATTTCCTGGTTGTGCCGTTGGGGGAAGGGAATGGTGATCTGATAGATTGTGGGGACGTAAAATGTTTAAAATATTGGGAGTTATTTGTATAATTGGAGATTGTGAGAAGTAAGATAAAATGAATTGAGAGACAGAGCATGTGGGTTTTTTAGTTGGGTTGAAATTATTGAGCATGTTTTTGTTTAATTTGAACTTGATGTTTTTGTTGTGATAATTGCATATTGTTTTTGTTAAGCTAAGATGGTGAAAGCATGTATTTTGTGGAATTAAATGTTGTTGCTTTAATTATCTTACGAGCTGAGAAATTATAAGCATGAGTGACGTGAGTCACTTTAATTGAGTTTACTCATACGGGCTAAAAAGCTTACCGGGTTTGTTTTGTTCATTCCCGGTGCACTATTCTATGGTGTAGGGGTTTTTGTGCAGGTTTGTTTATCGAGTGATCATTATCAAAGCTGAGGTGTACGTTCGATGACGTGGAAGTGGAAGGGTGCTCTTAGTTTTAAGTGTTCCGCTGGGTAGTGAGTTGTGGTGGGTGTGTTTACTTATTGAATTGTCATTCAGTTTGATTTGTAAACTATCTGTAATGTAATATGTGACTCTAAAGAACGAGTCGGTATTGACATTGTGAGTTCAGTTTGTTTGTTACTTAGTTTAAATGAAAAATTTTCTATATGTGTTTTCTTGTGTTTGTTCTAGCGTTTCGGATTTGAATTTTCTTTATTCAAAATTCGGGCGTGACATATATATGTGTGTGTGTGTGTTTATATATATGTGTGTGCGTGTGTGGGTGGGGGAGGTTGTTATACTTCTTTATAGTATACGTGCATTAGTGCATATATATATTCTACATATCGATTGACCAATTCGATCGGATTCGAAAATATGATGAAATTGGCTAAATTTTGTACCACACTCATAATTTGTTGTAATAAACTCATCCAACGGTCGGTTTTTTCATTTTATTTGAATTGATAGGGGTTGCTCTTTAGAGTGTATGATATATAAATATAGGTTTATAAGAGTAACTAAGTTTGACCTAGTAGATCGAATTTGAAACGAGAACCAAATTGGCTGAATTTTCTATAACCACCATAAAACAATACAATCTCTCCATCGAATGGTTGGTTTCTCCAAATTCATTTTCCACTTCATGGTTCCTTTAGAATGAACCTCAATAATTTAAATATAATGTATAAGTCATACAACTTTAGGAGGAAAATTGGTATAGGCCAATGTGTTTGTAATTAAAATTAATTTTTTTTATCTCATGTCCACACACATCCATCGATGGAATATTTACAAACGTGATGTGAAAAAATAAGCACGTTTCGCGGTCGTCATGCCATCGGTCAACCAAGAAAACATACAAGTGACGACGGTTGACCAATTCGATCGGATTCGAAAATATGGTGAAATTGGCTAAATTTTTACCACACTCATAATTTATTGTAATAATCTCATCCAACGGTCCATTTTTCTATTTTCTTTGAATTGATAGGGGTTGCTCTTTAGAGCGTATGATATATAGATATAGGTTTATAAGAGTAACTAAATTTGACCTAATTGACCGAATTCGAAACGAGAATCAAATTAGCTGAATTTTTTACAATCCCCATAAAACATTACAATATCTCAATCGAGCGGTTGATTTCTCTAAATTCATTTTCCACTTCATAGTTGCTTTAGAATGAACATCAACAATTTAAATGCAATATACAAGTCATACAACTTTAGGAGGCAAATTAATATAGGCCAACATCTTTGTAATTAAAATTGAAATTTTTATATTATGTCCACGCACATCCATCAATGAAATATTTACAGATGTGATGTGAAAAAATAAGAACGTTTCGTGGTCGTCGTGCCATCGGTCAACCAAGAAAACATACAAGTGACGACGGTTGACCAATTTGATCGGATTCGAAAATATGGTGAAATTGGCTAAATTTTTTACCACACTCATAATTTATTGTAATAATCTCATCCAACGGTCCATTTTTCTATTTTCTTTTAATTGATAGGGGTTGCTCTTTAGAGTGTATGATATATAGATATAGGTTTATAAGGGTAACTAAATTTGACCTAATTGATCGAATTCGAAACGAGAATCAAATTAGCTGAATTTTTTACAATCCCCATAAAACATTACAATCTCTCAATCGAGCGGTTGATTTCTCTAAATTCATTTTCCACTTCATGGTTGTTTTAGAATGAACATCAACAATTTAAATGCAATATATAAGTCATACGACTTTAGGAGGCAAATTGATACAGGCCAACATCTTTGCAATTAAAATTGAAATTTTTATCTTATGTCCACGCACATCCATCAATGGAATATTTACAGACATGATGTGAAAAAATAAGCACATTTCGCGGTCGTCATGTTATCAGTCAACCAAGAAAACATACAAGTAACGACGGTTGACCAATTCGATCGGATTCGAAAATATGGTGAAATTGGCTAAATTTTTTACCACACTCATAATTTATTATAATAATCTCATCCAATGGTCGGTTTTCCCTTTTTTTTTTTAAGTTGATAGAGGTTTTTTTTGGAGTGTGTCATATATAAATATAAGTTTATAAAAAAATATTATCTTTAAAGATTTATTTGTAAATAAAGCCCGCAAGGCCAGCCCCGAAAAAGCCCGCAAGGCTTAGCTCGGCTGGCCCGGAAAAGCCCGCGAGGCCTGCATTAAATGGATGGGCTTGGATCCTTTAATTTGCAATAAAGCCCGGCCCGGCCTGCTACTATTTAAAAATGGAGTAAGGCCCGCCCCGGCCCGTTGATGAGGCCTACATCATGTGGCTGTTTGGCTATACTGTTGGAAGTCATAAAATTTGGGGGCAAGTCATTATAGGCCCAATTTATATAAGAAATATTACGTAAAACCTATCCATTATTTTTTTCAATGTAGACCTAAAAGTTGTCAAGTAAGATAAATAAAATTTTTTTTCCCCTCAAAATTATAAAAAATTGCCACCAAAGAAAAATTATTAACCTACGTTAATCTACGTCTCGCAAAAAAAGTAACTATATGTATTTCATGATCAAACATAAGACTGGTTTCGGCTAAAAAACCGAGTGTTTTTCCCTCAACCGAAACCGAGCTAGTCTCGGCTTGCCTAAATCTCCAACCGTAGCAGGACCCCGCATTCTGGTAACCGAAATCCGAAACTTTGGTTTACCGAGATAAACGGTTGGATTCCATTGGTACAGGAGAATTCTGACTGCCGGAAATTGGAGGCAATAATTGTGGAGCATAAAGATCCGACAAAGTTTAAATTGCAGATCTGGAGATATAGAGGGTTAAGCCTCAGATCTATAGATCGTGAGGTTTATAATTTCTAGATCGTGAGGTTCATATGAATGATAAAAATGAAGAAGATGAGGCATATAGAATGATTACGATGAGAAGGATTGAAGGAAAGACAAAGATGAAGTGAGTGAGAAACGAACAAGAAGGAGAAGCAGTACAAAAATGGAGGAGAGATTCGTTTAACCTATTAAGTCTGATGGAGAAAGTCAATGACTTCTTTTTAACTTCTATTACATAGAAGAGAATAAATTTCGGTCGATATCTGTATATTTCGGTCGATATGGTATACCGATGATATGCAAAAGTGTGTGCCGTAGCCGAGCTGCGCTCAGCTGAGTCGAAAGTCAGTAGGCCGAGATTTTCTGCCCAAAACGGTTGGTTCGGCCCAATTGGCTGAAAATGCAAGCCCTAATCAAAAGCTCTTTGCATTAATATTTTAATTGCAGGTTTTGTAATCCCTAGCTTGTCACTAATATTGCTAGAACTAATCATTCCAAAGTGTCGTAGCTAAGTCGCGCTCAGCTGAGCCGAACGTCGGTAGGCCGAGATTTTCAGCCCAAAACGGTTGGTTCGGTCCAATCGGCTGAAAATGCTAGCCTTAATCAAAAGCACTTTGCATTAATATTTTAATTGCTAGTTTTGTAATCCCTAGCTTGTCACTAATATTTCTAGAACTAATCATTCCAAATTCAAATGGGTTAATTGCTGCTTTAAGTGAAATAAATACTGATAGACTTTGCATATCTTTGATTTGGTTTTCCAAGCCTTCAATCACATTAGTAAGTTAGTTGATTCTTACTATCGACAACAATTCTTGATGTGATTGAGATTGTGGAGAACAATGTTTATATATATAAATACTACCATTTATCCACACATGCTCTGCATATGCAAATTATTATTATCTTTTTTTTTTCTTCAGAAAATAAAAAAGAAAAGTGATTATACGCATTTATATGCACGTAATTAAATATAAAACACTATAAATAAGCAAATCCTCATGTCAGTTAATATGTAATTAATCCATTTTTATTTATTTTGTAGAAAATAAGCAGATTTACGAAAACGAGAGAAAATAGTACGAAATTGGAACAAATTGGAGTTTCCGACAAAAAGAAGAAATTGTCAATGCGGGTCAACGCCATCAAGGGAGTGAAATCAAATTGCCTCCGATAGAATGTGTGGAAGTGTGTAGAGAAGAGAAGAGAAGCGAGAAGAAAAATAAAAAGAAGAGAGAAAGCAAAACAAAGTAAAAGAGGAAAGGAAAAAAGAAAGAAAAAAATAATCTGAACCTTGCTGACGTCAGCACATCCCATTTCCCATCTTCCTCACGTGCACAGCTTTCTTCTTTTTCTTCTTTTATATTTCTTTTTTCTTTTTTCCTCTTTCCCTCTCTCTTATCACATGCACCTTATCTCTCCATTCTCTTCAATTGCACCACACACTCACATCCATATATATTGATTCAACCAAACCACCCTTAATTCTATTCTATCACGAACAGTGCCACAACTAGCCTTGGGAGAGGGTTGCTGCCCTCTTCCCTCCTCCCCTTCCATTTTCACATTTTAGTTAGTTTTCTTTTGGGAATTTAAAGGATAACTCACTCAAGACTTCAAGGATTCATCATGGGCTTCACCCTCTACTAGATTCAAGATTTGGGTATTTGTGGGAGTTGTAATTCAAGGGTAGTTGTTAATGTTTGAGATTTAGGGGTAGCTAAACCTCGGTTAATGCTGGTCCGCAAGGCGGACCGCTACTTGTAAAGATCTTGGTGTTTCCACTAGCTGTCAAATGAAATACACAGGGTGTCAGAGGGAGACCGTGGTTGGCGGTCTTCTCTACTCCGATGCCTAAGTTAGTCAATGTATTTATGTTGACAGAATAACGTTAGATAAGTAGTAAATGCTTATTTAATGAAGAGAGAGGAGTTAGGAAGAGACTCTCTTCCTTGTTTTCGAGGTGGGACTGATATGCTTCTATTCCCATCTTCTGATGCTTTAGCGAGGTTATATTGGCACGGCACGTGGCAGCTCGTTAGCGGCGATCTTGGGCTGAAGCGGAGCTTAGGCGATAGCCGTTCTGGTGGTGTTTCCATAGGTCACACCTTTGATAGCCGTTGGTACTGCTGGTGGTAGCATAAGTGTGGCTCATTATAGCTAATTATGGTTTAGGCAAATGCTCATGTAAGTACAGTAGTCATACTAGCTTTTTAGCTAATTGTGACTATCCTTGTTTTCTCCTCCACTTCTCTACTCTTTTATCTTCAAATTTTGTAATTTTGATGTCTATGATTATGGGCTGTAAGTAATTTCTTTGTTGGAAGTTAGGGTTGTGTGCCCTAGCCCAAATTTGATGTAATGGATGCTTAATTTAATTTATATATGGAATTTGTTAATTATTGGATGCTTGTGTTTTGTGATAATTGATTAGAATGCATACTTAGGAATTGTCAACTCTTAGGTATGTATTTTAATAAGTCTAGATTAAAATTTAGGGGATGATATCCTTAGATTTTAGGGTAAGAACCCTGATTTAATATTCATGGGAAGTACAAGCATGGTTCACCACATGATTAGCTTAATCGCAATTATGGTGAGCTTGGTTGCCTAATTGCTCGATCTTTAGGCCTCTTGACATGAATTAGTGACCATTGAACTGACTTTAATTCATGCCAAGTGAGTTCCTACGGCCCTTAAACCGTACTAGGAATACCCTAAAAGGGAATTTCGGCCCTTGAGCCTTGAAAATCCTTGGGTACGGCTTCTACCATCTTTAATAAATTGCGTGTAAATCAAATTAGCATCTAGAGCATTGAATTAGGGTTAGGATTCATCCCTAGCTACAAATCCCCTATTTATATTCATTTTTTACTTTGCTTTCCTTTATTTAATTTTGTTGTTAATTAAAGTCTCCATTTAAATTCTTGCATTTTAGTTATTACTAATGCAAATTACATTGTCGGTGACATTTCCTTCTTCATTGTAAATAGTCATCACTAGGCTCATAGCTTTGATTAGGCTTTGGTGCAAACCAAAGCCGAGCATTGCTAAGGCTTGGTGCCTTAGAGTAGCATTTTTATTTGTTTTCTTTTTCTTTTTCTTTTGTTTGCTAAGTGTCTTTATTTTCGATTATACTCAAGGATTATGGGTTAGCCACTAATCCCCGTGGTACGATAACTTTGGGCATAATATTTTCCTATCTTAACAACGATACTTGCGCTTGCGTAAATGAATATCAAGTAAAAAAGAGTTGGTTGTTGCAGAGAAAAGAAAATGGAAGAGAGAAAAGTGGGTTGTTGGTATTTGTTTTTAAATTTTTTTAATAAAAATTCATTGTGTAAATGTCACAATTATCCTTGTGATTTAGTTCATTCTCAAAGTTTATTAATCTTCTAGGGTCAATTCTGTCAAAATTTTAGATTTTGACTAACAAAGCTTCTTCTCTTAATAATAGTATAGATATATATTACTTTTTTTTTTGTTCTGTTGTGCACTCGATGTATTTGATGAAATGTTATTAAGAATTTAACTCAAATAATGGTTTGTATTAGTTGCATACCCAAGATAGAGGTTTGTTCAACTATACTACCTATTATATAATTATCTAGGGTTCAAGGAATGAATTCTAGATAGCTCCACAAAACCCGAACTATTTCTTGGTCTAGGGTTTGCACTCTTCTTCTTGTCCGGCGGTGCGCCTGGGCAGCGTTGGCTCACCTCGCTTGCTAGAGGCTGTTGCCGGACGGGAATTTGAAAACTAGAGGCCCGACAGCTTCTTGGAGAGGGTTATGGCTCGAGTCTGGCTCTGGATAATTTTGGTGACGACCACCAGAAGAAATCTTGGGCTCAGTGGGAGATGACACAACGTAGGTCGAGCATCGCCTAGGCACCTCCTTGATCTCCATGATCGGCGACGTGAAGGAGGGGCGGACGGTGGCGGCGGCATGCTAAATAGGACTGCATCAGACTGGTTTTGACGTGGCTCGATCGGCTTCGACGTGGGTTGAGGCAGCATGACTGGGCGTTGCGTTGCGGCGGCGAGGCTGGTGTCAGTGGCAGTGGAGAGGGATGGAGTCAGTTGCGGCGGCAAGGTCTGATATCCGGTGGCGGCAAACGACTGGTGAGGTTGAAGATGGACGGTGGGCCTGGTTCAAGCTGTTCATAGTTGGGCTTGAGCTAGGTCTCTTTCTTAGGATTGTTGGGCTGCAATTTTTGGGCTGGGTTGTTTGACCTAGATCCTATTTAGTTTGCTTAGTCTTTTCAATAAATCCCTACTTTCAGGGACAATCTAGCCGCTTGTGTGCATCTAGTTTTATCTATGGGTCTTGATCTTGTCGACTTAATTCTCAGTGTCTCTAGTTGTACGCAAATTGAGGTTTCTAGTCGACTAGATATACTGGCTAATAGTTAGGTTGGGAGGGTCGGATCCTTCTAGCGCCTCCGGCGTAGTACCAAAGGGGGATCCCGCTATGTTTACGTATTTGATTGTATAATGAGTAGGTCTTTTTTCTATGTACCACTGTGGGTACTACCACTATCTTCTTGTCTGTCTAGATGATAGCGGAAGGGTATATAATAGCTTATTCTGGCTTATGAATATACATGGGCGCTTCAAAAAAAACTATACTACCTATTATATCCATGTTATTGGAGGATTTGGGTAAAACACCTAACTTTAAGGTGACAAATGAAAAAAAACATGTAGTAGGTATGATTTTCAAGTTCTAAAGCTTATTAGCCTATTGGCTTTTTATTTTTATTATTTTTTTTTTATGCTGTGAGTTTCGCTGGCTACCTATTTTAAAGGCATGACATTTAATGATGTTCATGGCTCTGCTATGAGTTTTTTAAGTATTGTCAAAAGATGTGTACTTTTAAATACCTCATAACTACGTGATTTATTGGATAACCATGTGATTTATTGGTTGCCTAACTTTAAGGTGACAAATAAAAAAAAACATGTAGTAGGTATGATTTTCAAGTTCTTAAACTTATTAACCTATTGGCTTTTTATTTTTTAAAATTTTTTTTTATGCTATGATTAGGGGTGTAAATGAGCCGAGCCGGAGCAAATACTAGGGTGATCATGTTCTGCTCATTTTTTTTTATCGAGCTCGAGCTGGGCTAAAGCTTGAATTTTTTTTTCCATGCTCAAGCTCAGCTCGGTTTGAATATTTTTCTTAAGCCCGAGCTAGGCTCGGCTTGGCTCGATTTATTGGGCAAGCTCAAGCTTAAATAGGCTCGGCTGGGTTCATTTGACTTTAAATTTAAAAATTTACAAAGGAAGAAAGAGAATTTAAAATAATAATCCAAAATTTGATGTCTAACCATCACACAAATCCCTTTTGACTTTATCGTAATATATTTTAAGTAAATTCTTAGATTCTCTTTCAATTGAAAAGGAATGTAATAAAAAGAATTAAAGATTTGAGATTAGAAAAATTATATTTTTATTTATACTATAAATTTTCATGCGTCAAGTTTTAACAAACGTCGAGCTTTAACAAACTCGAGCTACTCATGAGCTAGACAAGCTGAATATATCCTTGTTCAAGATCTGCTCATTTTTTTGTCGAGCCTAATATTGAGCTCAAACTCGGCTCATTTATCTTACGAACACGAGCCGAACGAGCTAAAATCGAGCCGAATATGAGTCAAACACGAGCTGTATTGAGCCTATTTCACTGGCTACCTATTTGAATGGCATGACATTTAATGATGTTCATGGCTGTGCTATGAGTTTTTTTAGTATTGTCAAAAGATCTATACTTTTAGATACCTCATAACTAAATGATTTATTGGATAGCTATGTGATTTATTGGTTACCTAACTTTAAGGTGAGAAATAAAAAAAATAAAAATAAAAAACATGCAGTAGGTATGATTTTCAAGTTCTAAAACTTATTAGCCCTATTGGCTTTTTTATTTTTATTATTATTTTTTTTATGCTGTGAGTTTCACTTTCACTGGCTACCTATTTGAAAGGCATGACATTTAATGATGTTCATGGCTCTGCTATGAGTTTATTTAGTATTGTCAAAAGATGTATACTTTTAAATACCTCATAACTATGTGATTTATTAATTGGTTACCTATTCTTGAAGTATGTTATTTAATTTCATGGGTATAAGGTATGTTTAATGCTATGAGTTTCTTTCAATGTTTAGATTTATTTATTCTAAATACCTCATTGATATGAAATACGTAGTCTAGATGTATGTTATCTAATGTTCATGGCTATAAGGAACGTTTAATGTTATAAGTTTCTTTTGATATTTGCAATTCGCATCACATGAGAATTTGGTTGGTAAATTATATGACCTTCAATATGCCTGAGAACATGGTATACTTTTCAACGTAAATCGTCATTCATAAGGTAATGTGTACTGATTGCATACCAGATGTAGAGGTTTGTTCAAATACGACATACTTAACTTGTGATTGATGTTATTGCAATGGCTTGTAGTTGATATTCATTCCATTATAACACATATGTTGAACAATAAAGCAAGTAAGTATGCATATACATGTTTGGAATATAACATAACATGCCTTACTAAGAAAAGGAATCTAAAATTATATGTGAAATTAAAGTAAATCAAAAGAATTGCAAACCGTAGTAAAATGAAATGGTCATCTATATTTCTCCACGTTTTTTTATTTGAAAAAGAAAAACAATTAAGGATATGTTCAAGGAAAACCTAATTTGTGTTTAGCCCAAACTCTAGGTTACTTGACCTAGTGGTAATAGGATTTAATTAGAAGGATCTAGAATCCTATTCAATGTAGAATTACTTTCCTTGTATGATTGAGATTCTATGCATTGTAATCCTCTATATAAAGAGGCCCCTATTATCAATGAGAATACACAGCAAATTCCTCTCAAAATCAGTTTCTCTACAACACGTTATCAGCACGAGCCCTAACCCTGAAACCCTAAATTCGTAGCTTTCAAATCCCAGAAACCACCGCCGTCCACCTTGAAGATCTCAACTCCAGCAGTCCAGAACCGGCCGGCAAACCACCGAACCGGCCACCGGAAGAAGCAAAAGTTCCCCTGCCCGGTTCAAAGCCTTCCTCACCACCTCCTGCAGCCATACTTGACCTCCTGCAACACCTCCACCCCAGAAACTTGGAACCGGAAAATCCTCCACCGGAACCGGCCTAGAATCATCTGAACCGGCCACTAGAAAAGGTTGAAACCGAACCGGCAGAAAGAAAGAAAAAAAAAAAAAGAGGAAGCAGAAGCCGAGCCCAAGCCGCAGCCCAAGCCGATCCCAAGCCGCAGCCTGAGGCCCAGCAGCCGACCCATCTGACGTCATCCTTGCGTCAGCTGCCACGTCAGCAATCTGGTCAACGCCGATCAACCCTCCGGTCAACCACCACCGGCAACTTTTCCGGCCGACTTCCGGCCACTTTCCAGCGACTTTTCTGGCCAACTTCCGGCAACTTTTCCGGTCAGCTACAGTACTTCCGGCGACGACTTTTCCGACCATCTTTTAAGGTAATTAATTTTTCTAAAAGTTCCCGTTTTTGAATTTTTTTTCTTCAATTTCTTCTTCTTTTCTCGGGGACTTCCAACATCCCTTCTTCTACCCCCCTTTCTTCTTCATAGGGGAGACCAATAGCCGAACTGTGGGGGTTCGTGCTCACTCCAAGCTTGGAGCTTGTAGAGTCCTCCAAACTTAGAGTTTGTTGAGAAGAAAAAGATCGACCACATACATCGTCGTTTCGATCTAATCCAAAACCCCTCTTGGAATCAGATTTTCTTGGAAGAGACTACGCTCAGAAAAATCTCTAATTTCTTGGAAGCGACTACGCTCAGAAATTTAATAGTTTTTCGTGGTAGCCTTCTTCGCTCCGAAACTAACCCTATTTTCTTGTTGTTTTTCAGGATGAGTAACCTGAACAAGTTGAGCTTCGCTCCACTAGAGACAACAGGCGCAGGATACCACAAGTGGGTCAGTGATGTGCGCCAGCATCTTAAGGCTGATGGGATCCTAAGTACGATCCAAGAGCCAAGTCAGGACGTACGTACTCCTCAACAAGCTACTGCTTTTGAAGCAAATAGAGCTATGAGAGAGGCGAATGAAGCTAAAGCCATCATTCTCATGACAAGGCACATGAATGACGCGCTCCAAAATGAGTACCTCAATGAGGAAGACCCAAGAAAACTATGGGTGGAACTCGAGCAGCGTTTTGGCAACGTCCGTGATTCCCTGCTTCCAGACTTAGAAGTGAGATGACATAGCCTCCGCTTCTGTGATTTCAAGTCTGTACTTGACTACAATTCAGAAGCACTTCGTATCAAGTCTATGATGGAATTCTGTGGACAGAACATCACTGATACGATGTTGATCGAGAAGACTCTCTCCACCTTCACCGTCTCTGCATTGATGATAGCCAAAAACTATCGGATTGATGTCAATGCTAGACGCATCACAAGATTTCATGAGCTAATTGGTGCCATGAACGTAGCTGAAAAGCACGACAACATACTTGTGAAGAACTATAACTCTAGACCCGTGGGAACCAAGTCAATTCCGGAGTCTAATTATAGTCGCGCCCCCAAGGGAGGACGCAAGGAGCGAAACCCTAAGAGTAGGGATAATTCTGGATGTTCTGGTCCTTATTCTCGCCCTAAAGAGGAAGGAAATCCCCAAGATAGGCGTGCACGGAACCGTGGAGGTAAACGTGTGAAGAGAGAGAGAGGCCAAGCCTCCGATTATGGTGGTAACGCCACCAAAGGCAATAACCGTCTACAAAACACCCCCAGAGCACCTCGATCAAGGGAATTTGACCATAATGATGCTTGTCTCAGATGTGGATTAAGTGGACATTGGGCAAAGAAGTGTACTGCATCCCAGAATGTTGCAAACGCATACAAGATGTATCGTGAAGCAAGGGAGGCAAATTACATGGAACAAGAAGATCAAGATGGGAATCTCGATTTAAGGGTGGAAGACTACAAGGATCAAGACCCAGAAACTGGCGACTTTGATTAAGTCTTTTTATTTTCCAAGAGATGTAGGCAATTGCCATATTACTTTTGTAGTAGATGCTAATGATATTTGTCTTCCTTCAAAGTAGGCATACTCGATGTAAAAGTGATGTCTAGAAACGTTTTGAGATAAGTGGTACTTAAGCGAGCTTTGCTCCACCGACATCTCTCTACTTACCTGGTCACATTTACATTGGAATTACCGAAAGGAGTTAGACGACTACCATTGTTTTGCATTAACTAGTTTATTGGATTAGATTTTCTTTGGTTAAGAGAAACGATGATGTAATTCCGTTTGGCTTATTAATAAAAGTTGAGTTCTTTTCTTTATGACTCCTTTTTAATTACGAGCTCTTTCTTTTAGGAATGGATGAACTTCAATGTCTTGCGGATAGTGCGACTACGCACACCATTCTTCGACATAGGCAATTATTCTTAGAGATGTTGCCTACATATTCATCTGTGCTGGGCCATCAAGTTTAGTTCAAGGACATGGAATGGCCCAATTCCTTTTTCCTAATGGCACCTTGATTCAAGTCACTGAAGCTCTCTACGCTCCTAAGGCGAATCGAACCTTATTAAGCTTTAAAGATATTAGGGCCAACGGATTCGATGCGGAAACGCATAGTGAGAACGGAATAGAATTCCTTTGCATTACCTCTAATGATTGCGGAAGAAAGCGCATCTTAGAGAAGCTTATGTGTCAATCTAGTGGACTTTATGTCACTACCATTCGACCTATTGAATCCAATAATATCATAAGAGAAGATCTCTTGGATTCAGACACATATTGGCTTTGGCATGACCGACTAGGACATCCTGGTCGTAATATGATGCTCCGTATACTAAAGACTTCACATGGACATCCATTCTTCAGAGTGAGAAGAAGCAAGAATCGAAAATTGATTCCAGGACTTAGCAAGACAGCAACAATTGCAGCATCTGGAGCTGCAGCCATCTTGGGGCGCCACAAGGCCGCCCACGTCCCATGTGATGACGCCATTAATGGCGCCAACCATGAGCATGACGCCATGGTTGTTCCTCCTAGTGGCCATGATGCCACGCACACCACTTTCCATGGCTCTGACGCCATAATGGGAGATGTAGTCACACACTTTGCTTCTAATAGCGCTACGGACGTTTCAGGCCCAACCAAAATCCTCATTGGTTGCTTCTAAGGCCCCTCGCTCTTTCTGCAAAGCCTGTTCCTTCGGGAAATTAGGACCGAGACCGTCCTACGCTAAGGATCCCAAAATACTTATTCCGTTCTTACAAAGAATCCAAGGGGATATCTGTGGACCAATTCAACCATCATGCGGACCTTTTAAATACTTTATGGTATTGGTTGATGCATCGACACGCTGGTCACATGTCGCACTATTGTCCACTCGAAATGCTGCTTATGCTAAACTCCTCGCCCAGATTATTCGTCTACGGGCTCACTACCCTGACCATCCTATTAAGTCCATTCGACTTGATAATGCTGGGGAGTTTACATCGAAAACATTCGATGACTATTGCATGTCACTGGGGATTGATGTCGAACATCCAGTTCCCCATGTTCATACCCAAAATGGTCTCGCAGAAGCCGCTATCAAACGACTACAGATGATAGCACGGACATTGGTTATGCGCACCAATCTCCCTGTTTCTGCTTGGGGATATGCAATATTGCATGCAGCGACGCTAATTCGTCTACGACCCACTGCCACTCAATCTTACTCTGCGTTACAGCTAGTGACTGGGTACGAGCCTGACATCTCGCACTTACGCATTTTTGGGTGTGCCATTTATGTGCCTATTACGCCGCCACAGCGTACTAAGATGGGTCCACAACGACGAATGGGCATTTATGTTGGATATGAATCTCCAACGATCGTCCGCTACCTTGAACCCTTGACAGGCGATCTCTTTACCGCTAGATTTGAGGATTATCACTTTGATGAGACAGTCTTCCCATCGTTAGGGGGAGATAAGAACACAGATGTTCAACAGGAACGACAGGAATTGTCGTGGTCTGTCCCCACTATGTCTCATCTCGATCCCCGTACCGCACAGTCTGAACTTGAAGTGTGAAGAATAATCGAGCTCCAGAAAGTAGCAGACACTCTGCCTGATGCGTTTTTTGATGTTGCCAAAGTGACGAGATCACACATACTTGCTGCAAATGTGCCTGCAAGGATCGATGTCCCAAATACTGGACATCACGCCACTCCTGTGACATCAGGGGATGGCGCCATTGCCCAACATGGCAATGATGTGGCATCTATGGCCGCAGGTCCCGCAAGGAAGCGCGGTAGACCAATTGGTTCGAAGGATACTCGCCCTAGAAAGAAGGCGAATAAGGCATAGATAAATCCTTTGATCATCGATACTCAAAATCCGTCCCATGAGAATGTTCCGGATTATGGTTATGTCCATGAGACATCATTGGGGGACGCCTCAATGTCAGAACCTATCCCTGAGAACGTAGAGATCTCTGTTAATTACACTAGTGTACATGAGACATGGGAAAGAAACTCCATCATCATTGATGATGTATTCGCGTATTCAGTGGCGCGTGAGATTATTGAGACCGATGACATCGAACCACGCTCCGTTGATGAATTCCAACGTAGAGCCGATTGGCCAAAGTGGAAAAATGCGATCCAGGCAGAACTTGATTCTCTAGCGAAAAGAAAGGTATTCGGACCAGTTGTGCCAATACCGCCCAACACCAAACCAGTTAGTCACAAATGGGTATTCGTTAGAAAGCGTAATGAGAAAAACGAGATTGTAAGGTACAAAGCTCGCCTTGTGGCGCAAGGTTTCCCACAACGCCCTGGAATCGACTACGAGGAGACCTATTCTCCCGTAATGGACGTCATAACGTTCCGCTACCTTGTCAGTTTGGTAGTTTCCGAAAAACTGAACATGCAGCTTATGGATGTGGTTATTGCGTATCTATATGGGGATCTAGATACAGAGATATACATGAAGATTCCAGAAGGAATTCAATTACCCAAATCAAGTGGCTCTAAACCACGGAGCGCGTTTGCGATTAGATTGAAACGCTCACTATATGGATTGAAACAATCCGGACGGATGTGGTATAACCGTCTAAGTGACTACTTGATTGGAAAGGGATATGTCAACAATGAACTATGCCCATGTGTGTTCATAAAAAGGACAAGTTCCGGATTTGCAATAGTAGCGGTTTATGTTGATGACATGAACATAATTGGCACCCTTAAAGAGTTAAGGGAAACCGCTGAACACTTGAAATCCGAGTTTGAGATGAAAGACCTTGGGAAAACACGGTTTTGCCTCGGTTTAGAACTCGAGCACCGTAGAGATGGTATCCTGATTCATCAATCAGCTTATACCCAAAAGATGCTTAGGCGTTTCAACACTGATAAGATTAAGCCTTCAAGCACCCCAATGGTCGTCCGTAGTCTTGATCCAAAGAAGGATCAATTGCGTCCAAAAGATGACGATGAAGATGTGCTAGAGGCAGAAGTGCCCTACCTAAGTGCAATAGGCGCATTATTGTACTTGGCACAATGCACAAGACCGGATATCTCATTCGCTGTGAACTTGCTAGCTAGATATAGCTCTGTGCCTACACGACGCCATTGGACTGGTGTTAAAGATATCTTTCGATACCTAAGTGGTACGATCGATATGGGCTTGTTCTATCCCTACAGAGAGAAGATGGATTCGGACCCATCAAGTGCCAGGGACGCCACACATGGTGGACCACGTTCCTTTTCCCCGTCCCAAAACGATATAAGTGTTTTGGAAGGTTTTGCTGATGCTGGGTACCTCTCCGACCCACACAAAGGTCGTTCCCAAACTGGTTATGTTTTCACCATGGGAAAGACCGCGATATCTTGGAGGTCTACAAAGCAGACCTTAGTCGCTACCTCTTCGAATCATGCAGAGATTATTGCTCTTCACGAAGCAATTCGTGAATGTATATGGCTTCGATCCATAGTTACGCATGTTCGAAGCAATTGTGGTTTGAAGTCTACCACAGATGAGCCAACGAGCATTTATGAGGATAATGCTGCTTGCATTGAACAAATGAAGCAAGGCTACATCAAAGGCGACAACACCAAGCATATATCGCCTAAATTCTTCTACAATAAGCAACAACAGAAGCTCCTCAAGATCAAAGTGAACCAGGTTCGATCTGAGGACAATGTGGCAGACTTGTTTACTAAGTCATTGCCCAAATCCACGTTCGAGAAACATGTGGCAAGAATTGGCTTGCGGAAATTATCTGAACTCCCATGATCGTTGTCATCAGGGAGAGGCGCAGACATCAGGGGGAGATGTCTACATGTTCGTCTCGAATCGTGAAGGGTGTGTTGTGCTCTTTTTCCCCTTCGACCGAGGTTATTTTTTGTCCCACTGGGTTTTTGTTACTCGGCAAGGTTTTTAATGAGGCAACGAGAGAAACACCGCGTTTGGGCAACACAAGGGGGAGTGTTCAAGGAAAACCTAATTTGTGTTTAGCCCAAACTCTAGGTTACTTGACCTAGTGGTAATAGGATTTAATTAGAAGGATCTAGAATCCTATTCAATGTAGAATTACTTTCCTTGTATGATTGAGATTCTATGCATTGTAATCCTCTATATAAAGAGGCCCCTATTATCAATGAGAATACACAGCAAATTCCTCCCAAAATCAGTTTCTCTACAACAGGATAGAATTAGTTGTAATAATTTAGAAAAAAAAATTTAACGATTTATTTGTAACAAAAAAAAAGAAGTTAATTCAAATTTAATGGGTAGCTACAATTTAAAAATGTAAAAATTAAGGATTAGTTATCATGTCATATTAGTTTTAACTATCCCAAGAGTAAATCAGGCATATATGAGAACATAAAAAAATATTAGTTATATATCAACACTCTACAAGGAAGAATGGCCTACGTAGATTGGATGTATATATGTATGGGTTTTTCTCAGTACCTCTTTTAGAAAATTGGGTTCGTACCTAACTTATCAATGGTCCAAAGTTGTTGTCAAAAGTTGCATACATGGCTATTCCAGTATAAATAGGAAAGCATCATGTACAACACTCTTCAACTCACGCCAGCCATTCATACAAGAACATGTCTCTCCTTGTTTTGGCATCTCAAGCTCAGAGGCCAGATACAGTTTCTGAAGTTAAGAGACCTTCATCTAATTTTACCCCAGACATTTGGGGTGATCATTTTCTCTCTTATGCTACCACGGTAGGATATGTAATATATGTATGTTGATATGCACATTTTTCTTCAAGTTAGCAATTCCCAGTAATATATAATTATATTGTTTTTAATTATCAAGTTTCAGTTGGGCATAATTTTATTGTTTTGCATCATTGCAGTACCATGTAAGCTATATATATATATATATTTATATATATATTTTTATATTATATATATATATATTTAACACATACATATATATATATATTTATATATATGTGTGTGTGTGTGTTTACGTACACCCCTTGTGCGTAGCTAAAAACTTCAATAAGGCTCAAACAAATGCACGACCACATTAATTTAGAGCATCTGAAAATCATACAATTTTTCTTTTTCAATTTGCTTGTGTAGGAAGTTGACATAAAACTAGAGCAACATGTCCGAGAACTGAAAGAAGAGGTGAAGAGGATGCTAATGGATCCCTTAAAAAACCCTTCAAAACAATTGGACTTAGTTGATGACATTCAACGCCTAGGCGTGTCCTATCATTTTGAAAATGAGATTGAAGGAATTTTGAAACAAATTCACCACAACTGCTCTTATGCTAGTGAAGATGACCTTTACACTACTGCTCTCCGTTTTCGATTGCTTAGACAACAAGGTTACAATGTTTCATGCAGTAAGTTGTCTATTTTTGTGTCTATTCTAAATTTCTAATGGCTCACTTTATAGTGCTAAATTAAGGAAAAAGAGTATATGATCTGGGTATGTATAATATTAACACCGACCTGATTTTATAAAAACTCTTAGTTGAATGTCTACGCCCATGCATGCCAATAAACAGATAACAATCTGACATGAAATTTGTCCATCTCTGTCTTTGTCTGTATATAGATAACATGATATTTAGAGGTTCCTCTAATGGATTGCCTGGTGATGCAGATATCTTCAACAAGTTCAAGGAAGGAAATGATAAAAAATTTAAGGCATCTCTTCAGAATGATGTATCAGGACTATTAAGCTTGTATGAAGCCACCCATCTTAGGATACATGGAGAAGACATACTCGAAGAGGCACTAGTCTTCACCAGCACTCATCTTGAGTCGATCAAACACAGTTTAAGCCCTTCACTTTCCAAACAAGTAGCTCATTCCTTAATTCAGCCACTTCGAAAGGGCATCAATAGGGTGGATGCTAGATATTACTTGTCAATCTATCAGGAACGCAATTCACATAACGAGATTCTCCTAACTTTTGCAAAGTTGGATTTCAATCGACTGCAACAAGTCCATCAAAAGGAACTATGCGAACTTACAAGGTTAATTAACTATCAAGCTACTTACATATCTACTAAATCAAAGAAATGCTATCTGGTTCTACCAATTAAATTGTTCTATAATTTAATCGTAGGTGGTGGAAGGACTTGGATTTGAGAAAGACGTTGCCGTTTACAAGAGACAGAATTACCGAAGTTTACTTCATCTGGGTTTTGTCACTATACTTTGAACCTCAATATTCCTTTGGTAGGAGAACATCATGCAAAGTGACCGCCATAACATCTCTTATCGATGACATTTATGATTCCCATGGCACACTTGAAGAACTAGAGCTCTTTACTGAAGCTATTCAGAGGTAAATTTATTATTTAAATTAATTGTCACTAGCCGTTATCTAAACTTGATTGTCCAACAAATTAAAACTAGCTAAAAGATACACATGCACATACACACAGAGAGGCATATATGTGGTTATAGCGACATTCTCCGCAAAGGTTAGGTGTGCATTTTTAAAATGCAGACATTGTCAGTTCGATGATTACACAATAAATTGTTACAATTGGCACGTTATACTTTCATATTCCTGTTTTAATTTATATGTAAATCTGCAACATTTCAGCCATCTATTACTAACAAAAATGGTGAAGCATTTGACCATAGCAAGTGGTTAAGTGGATGCACTAGGTCTCCTTACACGAATGTTGAAGATGTGGATCCCCCAAGTCATGTGTTCGAATTTTTGGTTCACTTAGTGTAATTACTTAATTATAAACGTGACCAGGGAGGGCCATAATACCCTGTTGGGCATCCAGGTTCCTAGCGGATTAGTCTTTGAGCCTAGGAAGCCTTTAGGATAGCACAATCAATCCAAAAGGACGGTGTCAAAAAAAAAAATCATGAAGCATTAAAAATAAATGTAGAGTGTTAGATATAATTGAAATGGTAAAATGGTTTATGTTTTTCTTGAAACTTTGCAGGTCGTATATTATTTGAGAGGCCTAGAATTAGACTTTTTCTATTGGGACCTCCTTATTTGCTCATTTAACCTCTCATCTCTTTACACCTCCTATTTGCTTTTTAAAAAGTAAACTTTGCTAAGTAAACCTCTTTCAAATACCTAACTTAACCTTACTCATAAAAGGAAATGTTTTCAAGCATTAAGGATGAGTTATAATACTCCCATAATTATTTATTGACCAAACAAGAAACTTGACATTGTCAAAAAAAAAAAAAAAAAACAGAGATAATTATTGAAAAAAGATAGTGTAACTAATTAACAAAAAATTATTAGATATTTTTTTAAGCCTAATATTTCATGCTTAATTATGGATTTCCAAAGCTTAGTTTTTATGGTCTATGGTTGCCGGAGTTTTAGATAGGTTGCAAAATTAGATTTGTTCTTTCTATTTTTTAATTTAGTTTTGTCTTATATGCTGCTTCACAAATTTATTTGGTTAGTTTACACGAGGGCTCTCTGTCCATTGTTTCATGATCTTGTTACATTGATGAGAAAAACCTTTGTTTATTTTTTTCTCCCTTGAATAGTAAGTGCATCATAGTTTTATTTTTCTATAATTTACCAAGTAATTTTGAATGCGTGTTCTCTTGAATTTTTTTTTTCTTCGAAAGCTTTTATAAACAAAGAAAATGAGAAGTAAAATGAAAATGAATAATAAAAATACTATAGATGTGTTTCTATTATTGTTAATTTTTGCAAAAGGAAAAAAATATAATTTTCCTTATTAATTTGTTGTCTGTAACCGTCTTTTTATATAAGAATACATATATCATTTAATAATTAAAAAATAAGGGAGGTCTAGTGAGTAAATTAAGAGGTCTCAATAGAAACTCTCATAGAATTAAGAGGGGTAGTGTGGATCATTAAAAACAATTTAAATGAGATTTTAAAAGTGCAGTTAATTAACCTTACGTGAGAATGACTGGATATATAGTTATGTACGTACACGGTTGATAATAAGTATCCATCATAAATACTATAAATCAACAGTTTTTAGGTTTAAGAGCATTTTTGGGTATGTTAAAATATGCAGGGCTAACTTCTCAATTGTTTGTTAATTGATTAATTAGGTGGGATGTCTGTGCCATGGATCCATTACCAGATTATATGAAAGTCTGTTATAAGGCACTGTTAGAAGTCTATACTGAAATTGAAGAAGAGCTTGTAAAGGAAGGAAAATCGTATCGAATCCACTACGCTAGAGAAGCTGTAAGCCCCATTCACCTAATACTTTTTGAGTTTTAAGTCTAAATACATAGTTTATGCACGTAAATATGACTTTCGTTAGCGACGACTAACAACTGTTAATTGATTATCTCTTATATATAGATGAAAAAGCAAGCTAAATATGTCTTCCTTGAAGCTAAATGGTTGCACCAGAAACACATACCAACAGTGGAAGAATATATTTCCCTAACAGCACTGACCACAGGCTACCCTCTGCTAGTAACAACATCTTTTGTTGTAATGGGTGATATTGCTACACAAGACTCCTTCGATTGGTTGGCCACTTATCCCAAGGCTGTAAAAGGGGTTGCAACAATTTGCCGGCTCATGGATGACATAGTGGACCACAAGGTACAGACCTATTTCATTTTTTTCACATGGCGATATTTAAGTTCAGCAAATAAACCAGCCAAAATTTCAAGGCTGGGTTTCAAACCTGTGCCAACCCCAATTAAATTGAAAGGCTTTGCCAACCCCAATGAAATTGAAAGGCTTTGCCAACCCAACCAAACTGTCGCTCTGTGTAAATGCATCTTGGATTATATTTAAACCATCAGCTCTTTCTTTCTTTGCTTTACCACCATGTTAGTTTCTTCATACTTCATATTTCCAAAGCGAAATTAAATTAGTTAAAGCTTCTAACAATTAACAAAACCCAAATTTCTTGGTCAAATTTTGACCAAAAATAAAAACCATATTAGCCAAACAATTATTTCTCTCTGTAAAAATAAATGAAAATGTGTGGTTAAACCTATCTTTCATTCTAATTAGATTAGTTTTATATTAAAATGTTTCAGTAAATAGACGTAATAACATATTATTTTCAATTATATTACACATAAACTAGGATGTGTAAAACACTATAGGTGTAATTTCATGTTTCCAATTGTGTTCCAATCCATATAACATTAAAAGTTGAGAATTTGATATGTATTAAGTTAAATGTCAAAAATCTTTATTTTGTCAGCGTACGTATATGAATTTATCTTATTTCACTACAAATCCATATGCAATGAGTTTGCTCAACATTTTATTGACATAAATACAAGAGATAATTGATCAAATAAGCATTTCTTAAAGCTTCATTTCAAATTTCCATATTTTTATATAGATTTCCGTTGTTTTTTTTTTTAAATATTTACAAGATATTTTCTCAATATTTCCATTTCCGGGACCATCGATATTTTCTCGAAACTCGATATTTTAGTCCTTGGTTATATAGCAACTCTTCATCGATTTTATAATGCTTTTAATGGTCGTTAATTTATATAGTGTACATAGCAGGGTCTGGTTCTATATATGAGCCAATTCTTCTCGTGCATGTTTTTTTATTATTATAATTATTTTTTTTAGTTTTTTTATTTATAATAACAGCAATTATTACGCTTTGCATTTGAACCTAGATGATCATGTCTCTTTATTTGTAGTTTGAGCAAGAGAGAGGAAATGATACCTCGGCTGTGATCTGCTACATGAAAGAATATGGTGCCAATGCAGAAGAAGCAATAATTGAATTGCGTATAAAAATTAGTGACGCATGGAAGGACATAAACGAATCATTCCTCCTCCATGATGCTATTCCAAAACCACTGCTAACTCGAATTCTGAACCTTGCATGTGCTATGGACGTTGTATACAAGTACGGAGATGGTTACACTACTCATTATGATACTGTGCTCAAAGATTATATAGTTTCTACACTTGTCGAACCCGTGCCTGTATAAGCTTCAAATCCTATTTCATATATATCTAATAACCTCTCCCAATTAAACTGGTGAAAACTAGATTATATCGAGCTCTGGCCTAGCTCATTAATTTCCTTTGCTTCTTCTCCTGAGAATCAATATACATTGATTCAATTCCAAGTTGTAACCATGCGTCCATACCATAAGGTTAATAAGGTGTAATACAAATACGCCACATCAGTTGGAATTTATATGTGTTAAATAAATTTGAGATCTCTAGCATTATTCCCTTAGAGAATCTTGATCTTAAAGATGAGTAAATCTCATCAAGACTTTAACCTCCTTCACAAACATTTCCTATTACTATTGTAAATGATATTATTATGTGATTGTCCAGGTCAATACTCAATTAGCAATACCCTTCTCATTTAAACTCTACCTCTATCTAAATGAAACTAATGAAAATAAAAAAACACATGCACTTCTATTTTTTTAGAAGGGTTTGATCACTTGCACCGTCGGTCATAGAATAATTTCCGCTATCTATTCTCTCCATGTGTTTTTTACTTTCAAGCAAGCCACTTTAGTTTAGAACACGGTTTCAATATTTATATATTCAATAGACTCCTATTGATCTAAAAGTCAGCGGGGTGTAACCTTATTACTTTTAGTCGATCCAATAATCTATGAGTTTCAATTTTTTTCTTTTATTTTACATATTATTGTTTTATTTTTTTGGTTTATACCATACCTTTTTATTGAACTGAAAACTATCGGCATTTTAGTAAATGAACTAATGAGTAAAAGAAGAAGCGTATACTATACCAAAACGATAAATAAAGTTACTGGTAATGGTATGCATCTATAATTTTAAGATGGTCTATTACTATTCTATCACTTGCTCCGTAAACTCTAATTACACTACTAGAAAAACTCCCCAATGCACACAGATGACATTCACACGGATATTTACACATAGAGAAGTTTGTGTGAAAAATACTGTGATTCACACAGATGTTCGTGTGAAAATTATATTTACACAGTCATCCGTGTGAAATATATTCTAAAAGTGGAGCCACAAAAATATACACGGATTTCCGTATGAAATTCACACAGATATCCGTATGATTTAAGGTGATACACAGACGTCTGTGTGAAAATTTACTTCCACTTGAAAAAATCCTGTATATGTGTAAAAAATTCACGCGGATTTTTGTATGAATTAGAGTTCACACGGACAAAAATCCGTGTGAACTGTATTTCAAAATCAAACAAAAATAAATTAACTGATTTTTGTATGAAATAGAGTTCACACGGACAAAAATCCATGTGAATTGTATTTCAAAATGAAACGAAAATAAATTAACTAAATATAAATTAATAAACATATTTATATTTGGCATATTGTTCTCCACAAATATTTAATTTTACATAGATGTCCGTGTGGATTTTTTGTTGCACACAGTAGTCCGTGTGAATTTTTTTTTCAATTACTTTATTCAAATTTGATTTATTCTTCATTATCTCATTGGCATACTCTCTCTTTGTCTCACAGATCTTCTCTCTCTCAGATCTCTTCATCATCTTCTAACTTCTCTCTTTCTCATAGGGACGGCTAGGTTATTAAGTTTATAACTAGTCCGCCGGCAACAAACGTCCTTCAACATAATCACTGAACCCTTAAGGGGAAACCCTCATTTTGCAGTCAATCGTTTCATTTCTCAGATGCCCAAGCCGTTGATTGCTGAGGTTAGTTCTCGTACCTTTTTGATTTCCGGTATTGATTTCTAGGTTTTAGATATGAGTGGGTATTGATTTTAGTTTTCTTGGATTCCCTTGCAGATTTATGGTTTTTGCTCTGCTGGGTTTTGCTATCTGGTTCAATTTGTGTCAAAGAAAATGTTTTTTTTTTGTTGAAAAGTGATTCAGAATATCGATTGGAAGCATAAGGAACAGATCGAGTGGAAGAGCCGTTATGGCAAGTACAAGCCCCTAAAGAAACCGAGATCAGCGGAGGTTGAAGCCGAGCAAAAGGAGCTCCAGGAGGCTATCAAAAATGCAAGACAAGGACGCTTGAATTGAAATGGTTTGAAGCATTTTCATTGCAGATTGTTCACTTGAATGATTGTTATCTGTCTCTATTACTGGATCATCTATATCATTGGTTTTTGTACTTCCCTCCATGAAATAATTCAAGTAAGTATATATACTACATATTGATATGCTAATGTTTTTCTCTATCTTGCAGTTACTGCCCTTAATGGTGATGTATAACAGCTTAACCTGTAAGTCAACACCAAGTGGTTGGAAATCAAATGGCGGTGACCCTTGTGGGGATTCAAATTGATGGAAGTGTGCATATCATAGTCTCAAATTTGTCTTGCAACAGATGAGTCCGGGTAAATCAATGAAGACTACAATTAAGAAAGAACACAAGGTAGATAAGGCTGGGGATTTGGCCCTCTCTGCTTCACTAGAAGAACATACAGAGGCAAGTCAGGCAACTAGAGATGATAATGGTGATTCTGATGGTGATGATGAAGAAGAGGATGAGGAGGGTGTTTGTAATTAACATAATGTAGCTTTTAGTAAAACTGCAAGATGTTTTGACTCATCGATTTTGTAAAAGTATTGTTCTTATGTGTATATCAATTGAGTTCAATGAGTTTCTATTGTGAAGCAAAAAAGAAAAAATAAATAAAAATATTAAATAAAATATGTACATATTTAAACAATTCAATAAAAAAACTGTATAAATATGTTCACGCAGATTTGTTGGGTAATTGAAAGTAGGAGCAATAGTTGTGATTTAAGTGGGACTCACTAAATGCATTCACACAGACAAAAAAAAAAATCTATGTGCAAGTAGTATTAGCAACACCAGTAATATGTACGGATTTTGAATCTGTCGTTGTACCGTGTGTATTGACGTATTTACACGGATTTCTGTGTGGAATACTCTGATTTCACATGGATTCTCATCCATGTGAAATCACTAGTAGTGTTGGAATTATTACCTAATCACTAGTAGGAGCTACAATGTCATATAGACTGTTGTCTGATAAAACTCTCAGCTATTGTGGAGTAGTTTGCTGTCTGATAGTCCTATTAAAAAACAGACATAATTTGTCGTCTAATACAATTTCAAACCATGTAAATTTTCTCATACATTGTTGTTTGATGAAACAAAAATATGAACTTTTTGGGATCATGCACATATATTGTTGTATTTTTCTTTTAAAGGAGATCACAACCTCTATTAAGTATGTTGTTAGCATTACAAGATACTTGCCTCTAACGAATGCCCATTAGTCAACAGGTTTTATGTTAGGAGGTGTCGGCATAACTGGCCCGAAAACCTTCATCTTCGTTAGAGAAACAAATTCAACCTGGATCGCATCTTCCATTTAGGTCAATTTTCTCTACATTGGCATTCATCATTCATCAACGGAGCGTGGTTTGATATCATTGGACTCAACAATCTCATGCCCAACGAAATGTGCGAATACATCATCAATGATGATAAAATTTCTATCCCACATCTCATATACACTAGTGTAATTTTCAGAGATCTCTATTGTCACACCCTGAATTTCAATCACAAATAATAATACGATTAAATCAAATACAAATGCTTCGGGCATGATGGTTAGACATCAATACTAAAATTGCTGTGAAATTTTTCCTTTCAGCAAAGGCAACCAATGATGTCTCAAACCCACAATGTGAATACATACTCGTTCTTTAGAGTCACATATTACATTATACAAAGTTTACAAATTAAACTGAAACATCAATTCAATAAGTAAACGCACGCACTGCACTCATTACAAAGCGGAAGACTAACAAGATAACAATACAGTTAGGTAATAACCCTACCACTGCAACGGCAAGGAAGTTCTACGACTTCAACCACGCTCACCGTAATCTGCAGGATAAAGCCCTACACCATGGAATAGTGCACTAGGTTGCAACAACAAACCCAGTAACCTTTTGCAAGCTTGTATGAGTAAACTCAACAATCAAAAACAGAAACACATGCTTAAGTCTTCTCAACATAACAATCATTAAGCATATTTCACAGCATTAACTATCAGTTCCTCATTGTTCAATAGCATGCATCAGCAAGTCTACTCGTGACAAAATCTATATGCTCAGACTTCAATTGATACGCTAATTGCATGCATATATAATTTAACCCTAAAAATGTCATCGTTAGTATTTCGGGGATTGAGAATACACCTGTCATAGTAAAACAAGTAAAGAATTAATACAAGTATAAAGTATAATATTTACAAAAAATAAAACAAAAGATATATACAAAATAATAAAATAAGGGGGGTTTTAACATTAGGGTTTCGAAAATTAAACTAAACAAAATAAAGAAAATATAAAAACACATATACAAGAAGGAAACATAAGAAACAAAGATCAAAACCAATTTCATGTAATCAAACTTAATTCAAACCTTATAATCGATCATCTAAGTCACGAGAAAGAAGTTGATCATGTGAAACATTCAAAGCAAATGATTTCCCATATTTTACTTTCCTTTACTAATTAATCTAAGTGAAAGCACCTAAATCAATCATATTAAACATGTAATCAAAGTCTAAAAAGCTAGCCAATCAACACATGTTCAACGCAAGAAGCATAGAGAAAGGTTATCAACTTAAGTGCATAACCTAGTATGAATAAGTTCATCTATTTGCAATCCTTTTCAATTGAATTCAACATTTGTCTAAAGCCTTTACTACTTATGAAATAGGTTCACAAAATTATTAGGTGAATCGTTTACCTAAATCTAGCACCAATTACATGCAAATCCTATAAGTGTTGACCCAAATAAGATAAACATATAAAAGATTTCTATCAAGCAAATTCAATCGAACAAACTCACATAAGCAACTTAGAATCACAATTATGGAATTCAAAAAATTTATTTAAACATAGAAATTGGGCTTAAACTTTGCCCTAAACGTTATTGTTAACTAGAAACAACTTCCTATGAATTCAAACAAGGAAAACCAAAAGGTTACAAGGAAAAAGATCGAATTACACCGTGAGTGGAGATGGAGATGGAGAGCTTGAATGTTGGAATCTTGAATCTTGGAAGCAAGTCTTCAAGGTGGATGATGGAGGCTATGTATTCACAGCTCCTTCTTCTTCTTCCTCTCCTTGCTTGAAAACGCAGAATTTGCAACTAGAGAATGGAGAGAGGGAGAGCTTATGATGGAGATTTTTCTGAATGAGCATGATTTAAAACGTCAAGCTAGGGGGAGTATATATAGGGATGTGAACTTGGTCTCCAAGCTTCATGAATCTTCTTTTATTTTTCCAAAGATTTATTTAATAATTCCACACAGCTTCGACCAATCACGTAGCGCCATGTCAACTTTGTTGTGTTACCCAACCAATCAAAAGACTTCAAAATAAGTCCCTAATATATTGTTGTCGAAATATATATGGATTTAATCAGATCTTCTTCTTCATTTTCGGCCAAATATCAAGGAATGAACCTAGGCAATGAATTTGGACACATTTTGAACCTTTTCTCCCTTAAAACTCTCCATGGTCTTATCTTTAAAGTCTCCCCCTTGATTTTCTCTTGATTTTCATGACAAAATGCAGATTTTATTCCTTATTTTCGTCCAAAATATATTGAGGGGATTTAAGAACGAATCTGGACTTGTTTTGAGCTTTTTCTTGTTGCACAATCCCTCGAAACTCCCCCTAGAATATCTCCAACGTTTTTCGTTGATTTCTTCTTGATTTTTCACATTATCTTCATGATTTCCCATGGAAAAATCATATTTAATTCCCAAAAATATCTTCCTTACGTCCAACAACCCAAATTAATTGGGCTTTTCTCCTTTTTGCCGAAATCCATAATTAATCTAGAAGATTCTTGGGCTTCCATGTGTCATCTTCAAGCCATAAGGTCTCCTAGTGCCTCCAGAACTCTTCTCTCAACATCATTTTTCTTCATTTTTCCGATCATACTTCTTGGTTGGCTCAGGATTCTTGCTTTGACAAAGTTTCCTCTTCTGAACAGGATTTCCCTGTTGAAACAGGATTTCCTGGCTGGACCAGGAAAACTTTATCTCTTCGTTTAAGTTCATTTATGCAGCTCTTGTGCCTTGTCTTAGCTCCCTTCAACGTTTTCTAGCTCCTCTTTCCTCTTTTGAGCTCATTTCAGCTTTATTTGCTCCAAGGACCTGAAAATAGAAACTATTACTAAAAATAGAACTTCCTAAAAATAGAAACTTTTACTGAAAATAGAAACTTTCTAGAAGTAAAAACTTTCCAAAACAAAAAGGATTCATTTAAAGAAATAACTAAGTAAATATGAGGAAATAACAATTAAAACGTCACATTAAAATGCTCCTATCATCAATTCAGTATTCAATTTCATGATCATAGTTCAAAACAAAACCGTTTCAAGTAATATTTGAAATCATTTTCACGCTCAAAGGTGAATTACAAAATCACACAATCTGTAAGAAATCCACCCAATTCAACTTGAGGAAGCAACTCACACATTATTTTCTTTTCCAAAACTGAACATCATTTTCTCAAGGAAAACACGTGTCACTCTGTGACAAATCATATTGATTGAAATCTCAACAATTCAAATATGAAAATCAAAATCCCTCATGGACAATAAAAGAAATACAACTCGCAAGACTTTCTTTTGAAACACGTACTCATGAGTCTCAAGTAACCTCTACCCGTTACCCCCATGAATTACCCTGGCAAACAACTAGAGCTTTAACTGTTCGTAAATAATCACTCAGATAAAGGCTTGGTTCCCGATATCTTGCCTTGGTCACCATCTATGACCAGATCTTCCAACCCTTTCTGGTCTTTAGACCCATCTCTTATTCATACCCAACTTCAAACCAAAACGTTTTTATAGAAGTCGAGCTGGACTTAAAATATTACACCGATTACGATTACCATCTATTACCCAATCTCAGTCACCATTAGTGACCCAATCTCGATCACCATCTGTGACAAAGATCAAAACATTAAGTGAGTCGCACTGGACCCAAAATATTACACAAATCTAATAAAAGATTTCACACACTTTGTCACCATCAATGATTCCTGGCACAAAGACCAAAACATTTAAAAAGGTCACGCAGAACCCAAAAATGTTACATCAATCTCAATAGTTTTCAAAACAATAGAAATCATCATTTCCACAATATATAGTTTTCCAAAAGTCACATCTCAAAACAATAATGTCAACATAATTATGCATATTATTTTCATCGCACATCAAATCCACAAGGAGATATTTATTTCATGTAAATATATATATATATATACATACACATACGTACATAGTCATTCACTCAGCAATGCCACTATTAACAACTATAATGACAGTTAAATAATAATTCTAAGACGATAAGGTAACTTTGTTCTTAAATGAACATTGTGAGATTTACTCACCTCTTAATCCTGCTACGTCCTCACACATAAACTGAGATCAGCACTAATTCCCGCAACCCGCTCAACACACTTCTCATGTACCTATTATACCACTTGTGGTACGAAACATCTAAGTTCGAAAAAAAACGAACTAAAGCCCGAAAAGTACATCAATTGAGATGAAGCTTCATTCAAGACTTCCCAAAGTCTTGGAACACTCCTAAGTTAGATATGTCAAAATGGCAAGTTGATCCAACGGTTGGATCCTCACAGATAGAAAACCGAGATAATCGAAACCACTAAAATTCATAACATGCTCAAACGATCGCCAAATAATACAAACCATATATCAAAACGCTTCGCCACTCCGACCTCTGTTCCAGGCCAATCCAACTGTCCACAATGTAGAGTTTAACACGATGATCAATTTTAATACCTGGAGCAAAGCCCAATTCGGTCTATATCAGCCAGGATCGCTGTCAAAAGCTCAAACCTTCAAATCAGAATTTCGATCACCCGTGAATCGAGCTTCAAGACTAGTATGGTTGGAATCAGTAAGAGGAGAGCTTCAAAACGTGGGTAATTTCGAGCCCTATTGTCTCTGGAATTGACCTGGGCGTCGTTGGACTGCCATCACCACTGTCGGGCTTCGATTCGCCGCTTGTGGTCCAATTCGGTGCTAGAGAAGCTAGTAGGCAGGAACGCACAAAGGAGGCGAATAGGTCAGGGTAAGCGCTATCGCCGAGAACGCTGGAAATGGCCGAAAAAGTCAGCCTGGGTTGGCCGAGGTTCGGCAGATCCTATGGTTTCTAAGAAGAGAGAATGGAGAGAATTTCGGTTTCCAAAATTGGAAACTTTCCAAAAATGTCAATTCTGATTTTACGATTTTAGAAATTTATTTTTATAGTAGTTTCTCAAAATAGCAGAAACTTCCACTGACCATAACTTTCTCATACGACCCACATGTCCACAAACTCGTATCGATGCGGTCTATGACTTTCGTGAAGGATGTTATTGGAAAAATTCAACATATAAAAGTCAACCCCCGAGCTCCCTAAAATGATGTGACCCGAGTAATTATTCGTCTGAAAATAATTCTACTCCACCCTCGAACCACGTAATCATCCTAACAACCAACTTTATAATTTCTGAAAAGTCATCAGAAATTAATACAGAATTTTCGGGGTATTACATTTATATTCTCAGGAATAGGTTCTGACGTTGAGACGTTCCCCAATGATAACCATAATATAGGAACATTCTCACTAGACGGATTTTGAGTGTCAATGATCCAAGGATCGGGTTGTGCTAAAGTATCCTTCGAACCCACGGGCCTCCCACGCTTCCTAGCTGAGGCCATAATGCCACGGCCTGTGACGCCATAGTGCCACTATCTATGGCGTTAGCGCCATGCCTACTATATGTAGGGCGTCATCCTCTTTTAAGGATGTCCATCCTTGCAGACACTTTTGTGGCAGATATGTGAGATCTCGTCACGTTAGTGGGAATCGAGATGAGACCTAGTAGGGACATACCACGACAATTTTTGTCGTTCCTATTGAACGTTTGATGTTCTTTTCTCCCTGTAACGATGGAAATACTATCTCATCAAAGTGCCAATTCCACAAGACAAGAGGTAAAGAGATCGCCTCACAGGGGTTTTAAGTAGCGAACGATTGTTGGAACTTCAAATCCAACATATATGCCCATTTGTATGTGAGGACCTATCTTGGTGCACTGTGGCGGTCCAATTGGCACATAAATCACGCACTCAAATATGCGTAAGCACAAGATGTCAGACTCGTACCCAATCACTAGCTGTAATGCAGAGAAAGGTTAAGTGCTGATGGGTCGTAAACGAATTAGCATAGCTGCATGCAATATTGCATAACTCCAAGAAAAAATAGGGAGATTGGTGCATATTACCAATGTCTGGGCTACCATTGTAGTCGTTTAATGGCAGCTTCCGCGAGACCATTTGGGTGTGCACATAGGAATATGATGTCCGACATCAATCTCCAGCATTGTCAAGTCAAATTGACTGAATGGAATGATCCGGGTAGTGAGCCAGTAGCCTTATGATTTGTGCTAGGAGTTTAGCATAAGTAGCATTACAAGTGGATAATAGCGTGACACGTGACTAGCGTGTCTTTAAATCAACCAATACCATGATGTATTTAATTAAACAGTTCACAAGTTAATTGAATCGGTACATAGAATTGGATTCTATGTGAAAACGGAATGAGAACTTTCGTATTATTTGCATAGGACGGTCTAAATCTTAATTTCCCTACTAAACAGGCTTTGTAGAACAAGCAAGGGGCCTTAGGAACAACCAATGAGGATTTTGGTTGGGCCGAGGCATTAGAAACACCATTAGAACCAAAATGGTTGATAACATAGCCACCTAGAGCGTCATCTTTAGGGTTGGTGCCGGTTTATGGCCTGTGCGGACGACGGCGGTGCCAAGTATGTCGGAGGCCGTCCCACGTGGTCCCGGAATCAATTCCTGATTCTTGTTTCATTTCGCTTAAAAGAGTAAATGTTCGTGTGAAGTTTTTGATGATATGGATCATCATATCATGATCAAGATGACATAGCATGTCGTACCAAAGCCAATATGTCTCTCAATCCAAGAGAATTCTCTCGTAACATTATTAGATTTGATGGCTCAAATAGTGGCGACATAAAGTCCACTAGAGAGACACATAAACTTCTCTAAAATGAGCATTTGTCTGCAATCATTAGAGATGATACAAAGAAACTCAGTTCCATTCTCACTATGCGTTTTCGCATGAAATCCATTGGCGCAAATAAAAACTTAGATGGAGTTTATATGAATGAACTCAACATTTTATTAATACAGCCAACCAGTACATCAAAGTTTTTGAATCATAAATTCTAATATAAATTACTAGTTAATGCAAACAATGGTCATCACTTGTTTTGATAGCTCCAAATTAGACATGACATGGTAAGAAAGAAGAGATATCGGTAGAGTGATGCTCTCTTAATTACCACTAATCTCAGCTACTTTCCTAGACATCACTCCTACATTGGGTAAGCCTATTCAAAGAAAAGTTAAAAACCAAAGGCATCTACTAAAACATATGGCAATTGCCCTATTACATCATCTTGGAAAAATAAAGACTTAAAAAAAATCGGCTATCTCTTGATCCTGGTCAGATTTGAAGTCTTCAACCCTTAACTCGAGATCATCATCTTGATACTCTTGTTCCACTTTGTGAGCTTCTCTTGCTTCACGATGCACTCTGTAGGCGGTGGCAATATTTTCAGAGGCTCTAAAAATGTGCGCCCAATGACCAGATACTCCACATCAAGAACACACACCTTTGTGCTCAGGCTCCCTTGATTGAGGTGCTTTAAAAGCGCAATTAGGATGGCTCTTAATGTGGTGATGCCACCAACGTGGATGAAGGTGTTGCCTCACTCTCTCTTTCCATGTTGACCTCCTTAGTTCTGTGTCTGCTTATATTTACGGTTACCTTCTTAAACAGAGCGATTATATGGACCAAAACATCCAAATTGATCCGAAGATTTAGGGTTTAGCTCGTGGCATCCTCCCTTAGGGGCACCACTATAATTGGACTCCGGAAGAAATTTTGTTCCCACGGTCTCGAATTATAGTTCTTGAAAAAGATGTTGTCATGCTTTTCAACGACATTCATGGATTTAATGAGCTCGTGGAGCCTTGTGATCAGTCTTGCATTGACCTCAATCAGATAGTTCTTTGCAACCATCAAAGAAGAGATGGAGAAAGTAGAGAGAGTCCTCTCAATCAACATCGCATATGTAATGTCTTAACCACAGAACTGCATTAAGGATTTTGATTATACACATTTATATTCGTGTAATTATATATAAAACACTAGAAATAAGCAAATCCTCATGTCAATTAATATGTAATTAATCCATTTTTATTTATTTTGTAGAAAATAAGCGGAGTTATTAAAATGAGAGAAAATGGTGCGAAGTTGGAGCAAATTGGAGTTTCCGACAAAAGGACGAAATTGTCAATGCGGATCAATTGTGGTCAACACCATCAAGGGAGTGAAATCAAATTGCCTCTAATAGAATGGGTGGAAGTGCGTAGAGAAGAGAAAAAAAGCGAGAAGAAAAATAAGAAGAAGAGAGAAAGCAAAACAAAGTAAAAGAGAAAAGGAAAAGCAAAAAAAAAAAATTCTGAACCATGCTGACGTCAGCACATCCCATTTCGTTTTCCCTTCTTCCTCACGTGCACAGCTTTCTTCTTTTTCTTCTTTTATATTTCTTTTTTCTTTTTTCCTCTCTTCCTCTCTCTTGTCTCGTGCACCTTATCTCTCCATTCGCTTTAATTGCACCACACACTCACATGCATATATATATATTGATTCACACCAGACCACCCTCAATTCTATTCTATCACGAACAGTGCTGCAACTAGCCTTAGGAGAGGGCTTGATTTGGTGCTTGAATGCAACTTATGCGGAATAAGGGCACGGTCATCAAAGAAGTGGGAAATATTTGAACACGAAATTATCGTACCACAAGGATTGAAAAGCTAACTTCAATCCTTGGTTATGCCGATTACTAAGTCACCAACAATTGACAAATAAACGTAGAAACAAAATGTCACCAAGCTATTTACATGCCCGGCTCGGAACAACCAAGCCTAAAATGGGTCAAGAGAACCACAAGTGAATGCGGAAACTCACAACCGAGTGGTTTTGACAATGAAAGTGGTTTGTGAAATTTGATTTTGATTGTGAAAAATAAAATTGACAATTAAAAATTAAAATTGAGACTAAAGATAAAGGGAAAATTCTAAAGGGATCGTCTACAGTACATTAATGTACCGATACATCAATTAGACTAGTTCAATACAGAGGTAGACTAGCTCAGTACATGGGTAGACATGAATGGAGTTAGTCTACCCTTATACCGAGCTAGTCTACCTCTGTATTGAACCTAGTCTACTTGATGTATCGGTACATTAATGTACTGAAGTATTTTCCAATTCTAAAATGTGTTAATATATAAAATGCATACAATTGCCTTAAAAGTGGTAAATTGAGTCCTCAAAATAGTAATATTAGTCCTCAAAGTTGTAACATGAGTCCTTAAAGTGGTAAATTTTCTTAGTTTCCACATGATTCCTCAAAATAGTAATATTAGTCCTCAAAGTGATAATAGGAGTTCTTAAAGTGGTAAATTTTCTTAATTTACCATATGAGTCCTCAAAATAGTAATATTAGTCCTCAAAGTGGTAACATGAGTCCTTAAAGTGGTAAAAATAGTTGGTGTATGAGAAATGTTAACATACCATAGCTTTACCCTAAGATAAAGATAATATAAACTAATCAAGAATGGAAATTAGGTCACTAGGGTATCCTCCTAACCAAATTTAATGCACAAATATATTTCAACAATGGTCATTCAATTCATAATGGCATCAAGAACCGTACCCAAGACTTTTCAAGGCTCATGGGTCATTAGATTCTTTAAAGGGTATTCCTACTCCAGATCAAAGGTCGTAGAAACTCAATGGGACAATCTAGAGTCTTGTTAGGGCCTCTAGTTGCACTAAAAGGCGAAGAGTCCTAGAATCAAGGTTCTCAAGCTAGCCAATACGACAATCGAAATTGGTATTGTAACTAACCATGTTCTAAACAAGTGTCCTAGCTATAAATTAGAGAAGTAATTAGGTCCCCTAATTTGTTCTAGACATGCTCATGTACACATTCAAGAGTTAATCAAGCTCTTACGCATGCATCTAAGCCAAATATTATAGAATAGAACATGTGCCAAACACGAAATTGAAAACCATTAAATCAAAACATATTTATTACATTAAATCCATGCTAGGGCTCAAACCCTAGCTTCCTAAATAGACTACTCACAACCCATCAATAAATCAACAAAAATATACATCAATTAAAGAGGTAAAGGTGAAGAGGAGTGAGAAGCAACAAGAACAAGTCACAAATTGCTATGGAGCAAGTATGACTAGCCTTGATTAAAGAGGTATGACAACCCATCAATAAATCAACAAAAATATACATCAATTAAAGAGGTAAAGGGGAAGAGGAGTGAGAAGCAACAAGAACAAGTCACAAATTGCTATGGAACAAGTATGACTAGCCTTGATTTATATGATTTACCACTTTTACCCAATCTCAAATATTGATGCTCCTTGAAATCCCTTGAGAAATTGATGAGGATTTGATGTGGAGTAGTGAAGATTAAAAGAAAATATAAAGTGGGTATGGTGGTGTGGTGTTTTGGAGAAGAAGAGTGGATGGAAAGGTGGTGTGCAACTACTATTGAAGAGAGGAAGAGGAATGGGTCTTGCTGCGGCGTTGTAGCTGCTGTAGGGTAGAGAGAATGAGAGTGGGATGACAATATAATATAGGATTAATTTCAGTTTACCCCCCTGAGGTTTAGGAGTGTCATCATTTCACCCCCTCTACTTTCAATTTTTAATTTTTACCCCCTAAACTTTCCAATTTCAATCAGCCGTGTCCAATTTCTACTATTCCGTCCAAATTGGACGTTAAGTTTGACTTTTGAGGGCTAAAATGGTCATTTCAACAAAAAAAAAATTAAAAAAAAAATTAAAAATTAAATTTTTTTTTTTCTTTCTATTTTTTAGTTTTTTTATTTTTTATTTTGTTTTCAACATATACACCACAAGTTATAATAGGTTTATAAAAACAAAAAAATACTCTACGTGGTTGAAAGCCGCTCACTGGTCTACAATATTTGTGATATATCTCTAATAAAGTGAAGAATTTTAGGATATATCCCCAATAAAGTGAAGAAATATTTGTAAAAAATAATTTTACACTTTATCTGTAAATAAATATATGTATATCCCTAATAAAGTGAAGAAATTTCTGTGTAAAATCATTTTTGGTCTACGATATTTGTGATATATCTCCAATAAATTGAAGAATTTTATGATATATCCCCAATAAAGTGAAGAAATATCTGTAAAAAATGATTTTACACTTTATCTGTAAATATCTGTATATCGCCAATAAAGTGAAGAAATATATGTGTAAAATAATTTTTTACAAATATTTATTTACAGATATTTCTTCACTTTATTAGAGATATATCCTAAATTCTTCACTTTATCGGAGATATGTCACAAATATCGTAGACCAGCGAGCAGCTTTCAACTATCTAGAGTATTTTTTTGTTTTTATAAACCTATTATAACTTGTGGTGTATAGGTTGAAGACAAAATAATAAAAAATAAAAAAACGAAGAAACAAAAAAAATTATAAAAACGAAGAAACCAAAAAAAGAAAAAAAAAACTAAAAAACAGGCAAAAAATAAAAAAAATTTTAATTTTTTATGTTGAAATGACCATTTTAGCCCTCAAAAGTCAAACTTAACGTCCAATTTGGACGGAATAGTAAAAATTGGACACGGCTGATTGAAATTGGAAAGTTTAGGGGGTAAAAATTCAAAATTGAAAGTAGAGGGGGTGAAATGATGATACCCCCAAACCTCAAGGGGGTAAACTGAAATTAATTCTATAATATATATGGCTGGTCTCCAGGCTACCGTTGACAAGAGAGAGAGAGAGAGAGAGAGAGAGAGAGAGAGAATTGCACTAGGTGGCTTTCCTCGTCTAAAGAAAATGGAGATAAGAAAAGGGTACGTGGCACTACACGAAAGGAAGAGCATGGTTTGAAATTGGTCAGCAAGGCATAATTAAGCAAATGACCAATTGCTTAATTGATAGGCCAACGCGTGTGCAGCATTCCAAGCCTTCTTTCTTTCTTTTTCTTTCTTTTTTCTATTTCTTTATTTTCTCTCATATATATATAATCTTCTCCACGATCTCAATATATTTTCACTATCTATATATATATATATATATATAAAATTTTCTCCACGATCTCAATATATTTTCACACCAATCATCAAGGAATTAGTCGGGTTTCACTTCTCTCGCTTACATTGACCGGAGCCACTATTTTGTCTTTTTCTAGGAAACTCCAATTTTGCTTAATTTTCCACATTTTCTCTTGATTTCCTCAATTCCGCTTATTTCCTATACAATAAATAAAAGTGGATTAATTACATAATAATTGACATGAGGATTAACTTATTTCTTGTGTTTTAGATACAATTACATGCATAGAAATTGAGTGTACAGCATAGAAATTGAGTATTAATATCCTTTTTTTGGGGGGGGGGGGGGGGGCAATAGACGTTTTGAATTAATGTAATATATGTAATATTTTTATTTTTTTTCTTTAATCGAAGTTTTATTTGTCTAAATTTAAGGAGGTTAGTTCCCATTTCGGGGATTGAAAGTTCTATTGGAGGGCAATAGATGTCTATTGGGGGGCATTACATGGCTGATAGACGTCTATTGGGGGACAATAGACGTTTTGAATTGATGTAATATTTTTATTTTTTTTCTTTAATCGAAGTTTTATTTGTCTAAATTTAAGGAGGTTAGTTCCCATTTCGGAGATTGAAAGTTCTATTGGAGGGCAATAGATGTCTATTGGGGGGCATTACATGGCTGATAGACGTCTATTGGGGGACAATAGACGTTTTGAATTGATGTAATCTCCTTGCTTTTTTTCTGTAATCAAAGTTTTATTTGTCTAAATTTAGGGAGATTAGTTCTCATTTTGACGACTGAAAGTTCTATTGAGGGGCAATAAACGTCTATTGGGGGGCAATACATAACTGATAGTCGTCTATTAGGGGAAAATAGATCTTTATTTCTCCTCTATTAGGGGGCAATAGATGTCTATTGGGGGCAAAAAAAAGTTCCGGTGTGATTTTCAGCAAATTCCGGTGGGCGGCGGCCAAAGTTGGCCGGATTCCGGAGGCCAGTGACGGGTGACTGGACTCCGGCGGCCTTTGACCGGGCTCCGGCGAAGTCTCCTATGGTCTCTCTCTCTCTCTCTCTCTCTCTAAGTAACAAACGGGTGAGGGGGTAAAATGGTATTAAAAAGAAATTAAAAAAAAAAATCTTAATGGGTATTAGGGAAGACCTCCTTAGAGTGTTTTGGGTAAGAGGGAATTAAAAAAACTTAATGGGGTAAGTGGGAACAAAATCTCTAAAAATGGTGTAAATAGACAAAATTCCAACATTTTATTGCCCCCCTAATAAACTTTATAAAAATTTATTGGGGGGTAATAAAAGTCTCCGGCGAGCTCTTTGGAAACCTTTAGCGACCGGTGATAGGATTCCGGCAGCCGGTGACCCTAAACTGCTTCTAGGGCTTGACCCTCAATATATTTTCACACAAGCCGGTCAACCAACATCATAAGACTTTTCTATAGAGATTCACTGTAATGTTGTTTACGTAGTGAAATGCTTTTGTAGTAGTGCATGTGTGATAGGCAGCTTGTGTGGCAATGCCTTTTGTAGCAGCCTTTGTGGCAGTGCTTGTAGTACTTTTATGGTAGTACTAGGTAGTGGTCTGTGTGACGATAAGTAGGTGTGCAATGCCATGTGATGACCTATGTGTTGGTTAGCTGAGGCTAGACCTTATTGTGATTTTGGTTATGAGGTGGTAGGAATGATGAGTGATTGTGCATGCCTGATTTTGACGGTGATTGAGACCTTGGTGTAGTTGTGATTTGGTGAAACAAATTCCTTGTGATTTGGAATGGTTTCACTGTGGCAAATTATGTGTGATTGATCAAGGCTAAACATTATCTTGATTGTACTCTGAGATGGTAGGACACTTGTTGAGTAGTGATGCATGCTTCATTCTATTATGGTGAAACTTTCTATGTGTGTTGGGGTATGGAAAACTTTGTGGTGATGTGGGGAAAGGTTAACTGTGAAGAACAATGAGTTGATGATTGAGTTGAAGTGATGTTGTCATTTCAATTTTAGGAATGCTAGTGTTGCATTATCGATATGTTCTGGTAGATATTGTTTTAAGTCAAGATTCTGAATTCTTATGTAGTCTGTGTGCAGTGCTATAGTTAGCAAAGTTGTTGTGGTGTTGTGTATAGGGACGAGATTCATGATATGTTGAATTGCCACCAAGTTGAGTGGTAGATGTCTTAGTGGTGATACTAAGTAGGGTACCCATATCATTGTGGATCTAGGCAGGTTTCATTTCGAAGTTTTGAGACTATCCTAGAATGCCATGAGGGTCACTCGAACTGCAGGTGCAGCATCGTATTCACAGATTGTGTGGCGGACTGATCGGGTGAATCAAGTGATTGAGGTTATGTGGAAGGCATTTGTTTCGAACTTCAAAGTGAAGTTAAGACTAAAGTCGGCTGAACCTGATGCGATTTTGGTTGGAAGTGGAGATTCGGCATTTGGGTTTGCCTTACCTCCTAGTGTTCCTGTTGTGCGGAATGTATTGATGTGCGTAGACTGAATAGGGAGTCTACGATGGATCCAGTGTGGGTAATCTTGATACAGTTAGAGAGGATGTGGATGCAACCCTTGTTGGTGTTCAACTTGTATTCCAGACGAGATAACAGAGCAACTTGGATCCCGGAAAATTGACTTGCTCAATATCTGGTGGAGGCTTAATCATGAGAGCATTACTGCTGGGGAATAAGGACTGGATTTGAGGATGAGTTTAATTAGTTGTACCTGATTGTTAGGTAGTGTGCGCTTAAATTTCAGGACGAAATTTCTTTAAGGTGGGTAGAATGTAATACCCCGAAAATTTGTTATTAATTCCTAAATGTTTCCTGGAATTAAGAAAGGGATTAAATACTGTTTACTCCCTATACTTATAGGGTTTCATCGTTTCAGTCCCTGACCTTCGAATTTCATCTAAAAAGTCTCTGAACTCTCAATTTTCTCCCAATTGGTCCTTGCCGTCAAAATTTCTGTTAAATTTGTCAAAAATGTCTATTATGCCCTCACTTTTATTTATTTTTTTAAAATTTATTTTTCTCACTCTTTTATTTCTTTTTTTCATTTCACCTCTTGAAGGTGTGTGGATTGGAACCATCTTGATGAAGAGATGAACAAAAGGATGCAAGAAAGCTGGAAGAAGATGTCACGCCCCTAATTTTACACACATGAAAATCGATATATAATCCCATAATTACATATGTGTGAACGTTCAGCCATCAATACAAAAATATCTGGAAACTTTTTCCCTTTTAACCCAAGTACATATTGATGCCCTGAACCCACTATCTCAATATTGACTCGCTCCTTAGAGTCATATATTACATAAGCTTACGAATTAAATTGTCAACAACAAAATAAAGCGTAAATGCTACTCAGAGTTAACTATACAACGGAAGTCCTTATTGACGGTAAAGCCACAAAAATGGCTTCCTACCGAAAAGCTGCAAAGGCGCTACCTCAGCTTCGCCCCCGATTATCCTAACCTGCAGGATTAACCCCTACACCGTTTGAATGGTGTACCGGGTTGCCACACAACAAACCCGGTAAGCTTTTGCAAGCCCGTATGAGTAACTCAAAACCACACATGCACAACTTGCCCAACGAGGAAACCCATCAACTTGTAAAAAGGGACACACACACCCTGTTTTCCCAAAACAGCACATTCTTTTCCCAAAAGAAACAAATACCAGTCACCCCATGACAAAGTCATATTAATTGAAACTCTGACAATTTAATATGAAATTCCCAAAATCACAATAAAGGTCACACCGTGACCAAATAATATAAATTGAAACTCTAACAATTAAATATGATACACAAGTCCTCCCAGGACATTTAAAAGAAAGAATCCCCGAAACTCCCTTTTAAAAACACATTCTCAATCAACCCAAGTCACCCCGTGATAAAATCATAATAATTGAAACTCTGACAATTAAATATGATAAACCAGTCCTCCCAGGACATTTAAAAGAAAAAATCCCCGAAACTCCCTTTTAAAATGCATTCCCAAATCAACACAAGTCACCCCGTGACAAAATCATAATAATTGAAACTCTGACAATTAAATATGATACACAAGTCCTCCCAGGACATTTAAAAGAAAGAATCCCCGAAACTCCCTTTTAAAAACACGTACTCATGAGCATCAGATAGCTCCCCGCTACCCCCCATGATGTACCATGGCAACAGACTAGAGCTCTAACTGATCGTATCCACAAACCCGGCCAAAGGCGTGAAGTCCCGATATATATGCCTGAGGTCACTCCCAGCAACCCCGAATCCTCAGACCTCCCCGGTCGTCAGATCAAAACCTTTCAAAACGGTCACTCAGGACCCAAAAGTTACTCAACTCACACAAAAGGAGATGTCACCCCGTGACCTCCAATCATCAGACCTCCCCAGTCGTCAGACCAAAACATTAACTCAAATCAAAAGGAGAAATCACAACCTGTGACTCTCACATCCTCAGACCACCGGTCGTCGGATCAAAACGTTAAATCAAACCGAAAGGAGAAATCACAACCTGTGACTCTCAGATCTTCGACCCCCGGTCGTTAGATCAAAACATTCAAATCACATCAACGCAACTCACACCAAATCTTGACACTTTTCAAAACAATAGAAATTCTCAATTCCCACAAAATGTTTCCCGAAAAGTCAAGCCCCAAAACAATAGAATGAAACCCATCAATACCTATTGCTTCAATTCACTCATCAACCCACAGGAATATACATATTCCACATAAATGTATATATACGTAGTCACTCACTCAAGAAGACCACTAATACCAACTATAGGTTGCAGTTAACTAAATAACTCTCAAAATAATAAGGTCAACCCGTTCGTGAATGAACTTCGTGAGATTACTCACCTCGAAACTCCTGCTGCTTCTTCAATGCAGAACAAGTAGTCAAACTACAGAATAACCGTCCAAATACTTCGTCAAGAACATAATCACAAACAGTTTCCACTTAGTAACGATTCACATTTGATTTAAGTCCGAAACCCCTGTTTTTGAACTAAAATCCCCAAAGTGGCGCCAATAGAGGCAAAACCACATTCGAGACCTCCCAAAGTCTCCGGAATACGTCCACGATTGATGTGACCAAACCACAAGTCGATCGGATGCTCGAATCCTCACGGATCGAATAAATTCACCGATATGAAACGGTAAAAATCATAACAAATCCATTCAAGCTCCAAAATTTACACATTATATATCGAAACGCTCGTATCGATGAGTAGAAGACATATAATACCAGAAACAGTCCCATACATGGCCGGAACACCCCCGGAATGCCGCCACATACGGAGGCGCACTGCCGCCGGCCAAAACTCATTATTTCATAAAACTCCCAACATCAAAAAGCTTCATCTAAGCATGCTTGTGGATTTTCATAACTGGCTCGAAGTCAGAAACAAGCTTAATGGATCGAAAACTACCTCACAAGCCGTGAACAGTAATCCCAACTGAGTTGAACCGATTTCCACGTAAACCGATCAAAACAAACACCATTGATCGACTCAGACGACCCCCACGAAGCCAAGGAAGGAAATTTGAAGCTGTGCAGTTGCCGAAGCTACGATTTCCCGTCGGGACCGATTTCTACAACCTGTGCCGCCTTGTAGCGCCACCGCGAAGGAGAATCGCAGTAAGAGGCCACCACAGAGACGACCGGAGCAAGGAGGCGAGTCGTTCTGGGCTGGTTTCACCGGAAGAGGTCGCCGGAGCTGCAAGTTCCGACCGGGTCGGAATACCGGGTTCAGGTCGGGTCAACAGGAAATTTTCGTTTCTAAAGGGGTCGACCGAGAGAGAAGAGAGAGAGAAGAACGGCTTCCGAAAAAGGAAAGTGGAATAATGAAATTAATTTCTGATTTTCCTCTATTTATACTAAAATGGAAACTTCTTCCAATAGCCATAACTTTCTCATACAAACTTTGATTTCCGCATTCCACATATCCACGAACTCGTATCGACGCGCTCTACAACTTTCGTGAAGGAAGTTTTCGGAGAATCCCAACGTATCAAAACTCAACCTTGAACCCCCCCTAAAGTCATATTTTTCAAATAATTAATTCGTCCGAATTACTTCCGCTCCGTCCACGAGCCACGAAACCGTCCAACAACCATAAATTAGATTCCGGAAATTCCTAGGAAAATAATTACGAATTTCCGGGACATCACAGAAGAAGAGGTAAAAAGAAAAAAAAAATACAAAAATAGAGGAAGAGAATTTTTTTTTTTTGGAAGTAATTGAGGGTATAATAGACTTTTTAGGGGAAGATAACAGAGTTTTTGACGGCAGGGACTAATTAGGAAGAAATTGGGAGTTCAAGGACTTTTTAGGTGAAATTCAAAGGTTAGGGACTGAAACGATGAAACCCCATAAGTATACGGAGTAAGCAGTATTTAACCCTTAATAAAGTGTTTGTTTGTACGAGTTCGTGGTTCGAGGGTGGAGTGGAGTTATTTTCGGACGGATAATTATCCGAAATGCACGTTTTAAGGGGGTTATGAAGGTTGACTTTTTATACGTTTAGATTCTTCTGAAACTTCCTTCACGAAAGTCGTAGAGCGTGTCGATATGAGTTCTTGGACATGTGGAACGCGGAAATCGGAGTTCGTATGAGAAAGTAATGAGTGATTGAAATTTGGGGAAATTTCTATAAATATAAGAAAATTCCGGATTTTTTCATAAATCCCAAAAGTTCTGAAACTCCCATTTTCCTCCCCAAATTCGCTCCATTCTCTCTCCTCCCTACTCGCGCGACCCGACTTGAACCCGGTGTACCGACCCGGTTCGATCTCTTCCGTCCAACGTCCGCCAACCACGAGACCACCGCAGACGACTTCGTCTCCTCCTCCTCGTCGTCCCCTTGGTGCTCGATCACGGCAGCAGCCATCAGAACTTGGAGATAGGAGCAGCCACAGACCCTAAAACGGATCTGGCCGGATTTCACCTATTCTGGTATCCCCTTGGCCGATCCATTCCATTTTTAGGATCGTCTCTTCCTCCTGATCATCCCCATATAAGCCTTGCATTACGATTTGGAGTGTAGAGCAATAGATCAAGGTTTGAAGCTTTTGACGCCCCATGTTGAATCTGGAAACCTGATCAGAGGGCCGATAGTAATTCAACTTCCAAGCTTGATCTAGGACGATCTAGACAGAATCCCGCTTAGCTCCAGGTATGAAAGTTGATCATCCCTTCATTTTGAACAAGTTTGTAGTTGACGACTTTTGCATTTTAGGTGGTTGACCCGGCGTTGACCGCCACCGTTGACCGCCCGCTGACCCATCGCTTGTGGTGGTGCGTAGCAAGGCGTCTGGCCTTATTTTTGTGTTCTGTTTTCATATTATTCATCTACGCATCGATACGGTCGTTTTGATATATCATAAGGTCATTTTGGAGAAAGTTGATGCATGCTAGGATTTCGGTTTTACGCGTTATCTTCGGTTTGCAATCCGAGAGGATTCGACCGTCCGAGTGACTTGTAGTTTTGGTATATTGATCGTATAAGTATTCCGGAAACCTCGGGTGGTCTTGGATGAAGTTTCGCCTTGATTGGCGTCATTTTCAATTCTTAGTGTGTTTCGGGAGTTTCAGAATTAAATGGTTTTTGTTAATTTGTGTATTGAATCGGGGTTGTACTTGCTTTAGGTGATTGGCAGTATGTCCAGTAATTTATCTTGGCTGTTAGAGAAGACGCAGCTGGAGTTAGAGGTGAGTAAATCTCACATGGTTTTAAGAACCGAGTTACATTATTGTTCGGTTTAATCATTAATTGTGAAATCGTTTTCGGAAATAAATATTTGTTTTAAATTATATGAACTTGATCGTCTACGGTTCATAGGTAAGTAAAATGAAGTTTTATTATAAAATTGAATTTCTTGATTTTAGTACGTATGAACTATAGTTGGTATTAGTAGGCATCCATGAGTAGATGACTATGTATATATATATATATATATATATCTGTATGGTGTGGCATTGTGATATGTAGACTTGTGGTGATTTCATTCATGTTGTTGAATTGAACATTTACTCATGCTGGCGGTATATTGATGATTTATATTGTTGAAAGAGTTATTTGAAGTTATGGTGTGACAATTGTGAGTTGTGAGGGGTTTCTTTAAATGTCTTGTTCCGAGGGTGGAAGGGTCTGAAGTATGTAGGTTACAGTGGTAACCTGGGTGCAAAAATATCTTAAGGCTGAACCTCGGCCGAGGTGACAGGTTACGATTCAGTGGAGCTCTAGTTTGTTTGCATGCGTGCAGTCATGGTGGTAACTGCGTTACTGCATCATGAGTACGTAGTCTGTTATATGCGTGCGGTCCTGGTGGTAACTGAGTTACTGCATCATGAGTACATAGTCTGTTGTATGCGTGCGGTCCTGGTGGTAACTGAGTTACTGCATCATGAGTACATAGTCTGTTGTATGCGTGCGGTCATGGTGGTAACTGAGTCACTGCACCAGGAGTACGTAGTCTGTTGTATGCGTGCGGTCATGGTGGTAACTGTGTTACTGCATCATGAGTACGTAGTTTTAGGAGAATGTTTCTAGTGTTCTTTCTTTAATTTATATGTGGGATTTGGATTACTATGAATTTTATTGTTTGTTTTAATGTAATCTCCTGAACTAAATTATATGCAGGAATTACTATGAATTCTATTGTTTGTTTTAATGTGATCTCCTGAACTAAATTATATGCAGAGATTTCCGCTTTTTGAATTGTTTGTTTTAATGTAAATTCCTGAACTAAACTCTATGCAGGGATTTATATGATTTCTATTGTTTGTTTTCATGTGATCTCTTAACTAAGTTTCTTTGCAGGGATTTCTGATTTTGCTTAATTCTTATTGTGGGTACAGTTATGGGTTGTGATCAGTAGTGATTGGAAAATGAGTTGGGATGTCATGATTTTGGCAGATGCGTAATGTTGAGGGAAATGAATATGATTTTGTGGTTGTGCCGTAGAGGCAAAGGAATGGTGATCTGATAGTTTGTGGGGACGTAAAATGTTAAAATATTGGGAGTTATCTGTATAGTTGGAGATTGTGGGAAGTGAGATGAAATGAATTGTGAGACAGAGCATGTGGGTTTTAGTTGGGTTGAAATTGTTGAGCATGATCTTGATTTATTTGAACTTGATGTTTTTGTTGTGATAATTGCATTTTGATTTTGTTAGACTAAGATGGTGAAAGCATGTATTTTGTGCAAGTAAATATTGTTGCTTTAATTCATCTCACGAGTTGAGAAATTATAAGCATGCGTGACGTGAGTCACTTTATTTGAGTTTACTCATATGGGTTTAAAAAGCTTACCGGGTTTGTTGTTTACATTCCCGGTGCACTATTCCGTGGTGTAGGGATTATTGTGCAGGTTAGAATATCAATTAATTGTCATCAAAGCTGAGATGTATGTTCGGTAGCGTGGACGTGGAAGGGTACTCATAGTTTTAAGTCTTCCGCTGTGTAGTGAGTTGTGGTGGGTGTGTTTACTTATTGAATTGTCATTCAGTTTAATTTGTAAACTATCTGTAATGTAATATGTGACTCTAAAGAACGAGTCGGTATTATCATTGTGAGCTCAGTTTGTTTAGTTACTTAGTTTATATGAAAAAATTTCTGTGTGTTTTTCTTGTGCTTGTTAAGTTATCGCATTTCAGATTTGAATTTATTTATTCAAAATTCGGGGTGTGACAAGATCTCTAAAACAACAAACTTTCATGATTGACAACTTGCATCATTGTTTGGATCTAATCCAAAATCTCTTGAAATCGAATTTCGTGGGAGCGATTACGCTCAGAAATTCTTATTGTTTTCATGGCAGCTTATTGCTCTGAAACTACCCCCTTTAATTGGTTTTTTTTAGGACGACCAAATTAGACTTTGCTCCATTAGGAATGTCTATGATTCCCTACTTCCGGAACTAGAAGTGAGATGACATATCCTCCACTTCTGTGATTTTAAGTCAATTTTTTACCACAATTCAGAAGCCCAGCCCTTTGCATTAAATCTGACTTGATACTTATTTACGCAAGCGCACGTATCATTGTCAAGATAGGAAAATCTTATGCCCAAAGTTATCATACCACGGGGATTACTGGCTAACCCACAATCCTTGAGTAATTAGAAATAAAGACACTTAGCAAACAAAAGAAAAAGAAAAAGAAAACATATAAAAATGCTACTCTAAGGCATCAAACCTATGAGCCTAGTGATGACTATTTACAATGAAGTAGAAAATGTCACCGAAAATGCAAGAATTTAAATGGAGACTTTAATTCACAACTAAATTAAATAAAGGAAACAAAAGTAAAAAAAAAAGAATATAAATAGGGGATTGGTAGCTAGGGATGAATCATAACCCTAATTCAATGCTCTAGATACTAATTTGATTTACACGCAATTTATTAAAGATGGTAGAAGCCATACCTAAAGCTTTCCAAGGCTCAAGGGCTGAAATTCCCTTTCATGGTATTCTTACTCTGATTCAAGGGCCGTAGGAACTCACTTGACATCAATTAAAGCCGGTTCAATGGTCACTAATTCCAACAAAGAAATTACTCACAACCAATAATCATAGACATCAAAATTACAAAATGCGAAGATAAAAGTGTAGGAGAAAACAAGGATAGTCACAATTAGCTAAAAAGCTAGTATCACTACCCTTGAATTACAACTCCCACAATTACCCAAATCTTGAATCTAGTAGTGGTTGAAGCCCATGATGAATCCTTGAAGTCTCGGGTGAGTTATCCTTTAAATTCCCAAAAGAAAACTAACTAAAATTGGAGATTACTTAAGTGGTCTACTGGTCTCAGGAAAATTTTCCTAAAGCCTGACGAAATGACGTCATTATTGAAGGTGGGATTGGTGAGGATTTGATTGAATATGAAAATTTCGTCATTTTGTCGGAAACTCTTTTTTTTTTTTTTAAAGAGATTGATGGATCAAAAGATTTTCTCCATAAAGTCTAGTTCTCCATGTGCGACCGCCGCTGTTTTTCATGGACTTTGTCTTTCCCTATCCTTCATTTCTTATGTTTGAATGAAGGGCAAAGTTTAAAGCTCGTCTCTATGTTTGAATAAAAGTTGCGATTTCTTTATAATTGGTTTATATGTTGCTTATGTGAGATTGCTTAATTGAATTTGGATTATAGAAAACTTATATATATATGTGTTCTTTGAGTGCATGCTTAGGATATATGCATGTAATTGAAGCTAGATTTAGGTAAACAATTCACCTAATAGCTTTGTGAACATATTTCATAAGTAGTAAAGGCTTTGGACAAAAGTCGAAATCAATTAAGGAGGATTGCAAATAGATGAACTTTTTCATACTAGGTTGTGCACTTTTGTTGACATCCTTTCTTTGTTCTTCATGCGTTGAATATGTTCTTGAGTAACTAACTTTTTAGACTATGATTTCATAATCAATAGGATTAATTTAGGTGGTTTCACTTAGATTAATTATTCAAGGAAAGTAAAAAATGGGAAATCGTTTGCTTATTAACGTTTCACATAGTCAACTTCTTTGTAGAGAGGACGAGTCTTGTGTTGAAGTGTGCATGCGGGATCATCCTTCCCTTAAAAGCTTGACAGATTGCAAAATTGCACAAAACAACAGAAACAAGAAATAAACTTTTTGGGTTTCGATATGGAACTAATGATAAAAAGATATAACTGGAAGTGCATATCAAGACTCTCATCCCTTGCATCATGCCATTTTCTATTTTCTATTTAGTTTTTTTTTTCCTTTTTATTATGTTTATATTATTCGTTATTCTTTCAAATGTGCTAAGCATAGTATAACTGAAAGCCCTTTTTTCCTTCTTGGCATTTAATGATTCATTATAGTATATTATTGCATATGTGTTTTTTTTTTTTAATTCCTTTGATGAGTTTGTGTTTGATTACTTCTTTATCTTTCATGAAGGCTTGCTCTGTGCGTGTCTTTGATAATTTGAGCAAATTGACGCTGCTTTGTGATGATCACTGGCGGAAAATTCAAATGAAGTTTCTCGAGAGATCACCGAATCTAGAATCTTTTGTCATAAACCATGAGTCTTGTCCACCCACCGCTGTCTTGCTAAGCTGGAAGAGGTGGTGATTGACCTTACAGACTATGCGAACCCAGACTACGTAGAAGTGCTGTACTGAAGTCCACCAGAGTGTGTTCCCAAATGTTTGTTGTCATCCCTTAAGACTATCTCCATAAAGGGTTCAAACCATAAAGAAAATCGAATGGAATTACTGGTGAGGGGGTAAAAAAGTTTCTTCAAAGTTCCATAAAGCAGAGATTCAAAGCCCTTAAGACTAATTCCATGAAGTCCACCAGTATAGGGCTGGTACACTCCCATTTGGCTACCCAGTCACTAGCTGTAACTCAGAGGTAGATTGAGTGGTGGTGGGTCGTAGACGAATTAGTATAGTTGCATGCAATATTGCATCACCCCAAGCGGATATAAGGAGATTGATGCGCATTACCAATATCCGAACTACCATCGTAGTCCTTTCCGCGAGACCATTTAGGTGTGTACATGGGAATATGATGTCCAACATCAGTCCCATTGCAATAACCATCGAAAGTCTTCGATGTAAACTCACTAGCATAGTCAAATCCAATTGACTAAATAGGATGATTCGGGGAGTGAGCCTGTTGTCATATGATGTGTGCTAGGAGTGTTTCATAAGCAGCATTACAAGTGGACAATGGCACAACACGTGACCAACGTGTTTGCATGTCAACCAACATCATAAGATATTTAAACGTTCGCAAGTTGGTTGAATCAGTCCAGAGAAGCCCAGGATTCTATGTAAGAACATAATGAGTATTTTCATATCCTTTGCATAGGACGGTCTCAGTCCTAGTTTCCCTAAGTAACTGGCTTTGTAAAATGTGCGGTTAAGATGAGAATGAACTGCTTTCATATCATTGAAGACTTATCTAAGGAAAGTGCAAGGTGGGACTCTCATGACCGAAGAAGAAGACCAAGACATGAATTTGAGAAGCTAAGGAGCCGTGAATTGTATGATGAGCATAAGAGTCGAGATTCCTACAAAATTTCATTACCGCTAGATTTGCGGGTTGTCACTTTGATGAGACAATCTTCCCGTTAGATTTGCGGGTTGTCACTTTGATGAGACAGTCAACCCGCTAGATTTGCGGGTTGTCACTTTGAGCAGGAACTACAGGAATTGTCGTAGTCTGTCCCCACTATGTCTCATCTTGATCCCTATTAAAGTATGCTGCAAACAAGTCCGCAAGGAAAGACGTCCTTACGAAAGGACGTAGCGCCACCCTACACAGAGGTAGGCATGGCGCCAACACCATAAAGAGTGGCACTTTGGCTTTACAGGTCATGGCCCCAGCTAGGATGCGTGGGAGGCCAGTGGGTTCGAAGGATACTTTGGCACACTCCAATCCTTTTATCATCGACACTCAAAATCCATCTCATGAGTATCTTTCGGGTTATGGTTATCGTTGGGGGACGCCTCAATGTCAGAACCTATTCTTGAGAATATAGAGCTCTATGAAACTTACACTAGTGTACATGAGACGTGGGATAGAAACTCCATCATAATTGATGATGTAGTTGCGCATGAGTTTGTTGAGTCAGATGATATCGAACCAAGCTCCGTTGATGAATGAATGCCAACGTAGATAGATTTGGCCTAAATGGAAAGATGCGATCCAGGTTAAGTTGGATTCTCTAACGAAGAGGAAGGTTTTTCGAGCCAGTAATGCCAACACCTCCTAACATAAAACCTATTGATTAATGGGTCTTCGTTAGAAAGCGTGATGAGAAAAAGAGATGGCAATCTAGCCTTATGGAGCAAGGCTTATCACAAATAACGCCCTGGAATCGACTACGATGAGACATATTTTGTCGTAATGGATGTCATTGCACTCCACTACCTTGTCAGTTTGGTAGTTTCCGAATAACTGAACATGTAGCTTACAAATGTGGTCACTACGTATCTCTATGAGGATCTAGATACGGAATATAAATGAAGGTTCATGGTGAACTTCATTTACCTAAGTCAAGTGGCTCTAGACCACGGAGAGCGTTTACAAAGAGGTTGAAACGCTCACTAAAATGACTACTTGATTGGGAAGGGATATGCCCATGCGTTTCCATAACAAGTTTCAGATTCTATCGCAGTTCATGTTGGACATGATCTTCATTGGAAGCCTTAAAGAGTTAAGGAAAACCGCTGAACACTTGAAATCCGATTTTTGAGATGAAGGATTATGGGAGAACATGATTATGTCTTGGTTTGGAACTTAAGCATCGTGTTGATAGATGCTTAGGCATTTTGATAAGGTTAAGCCTTCAAGCACCCCCATGATCGTCCGTAGTCTTGATCCTGAAAAGGATCCTCTTCGTCGAAAGGATGATGACGAAGATGTGCTAGAGGCAGAAGTGCCTTACTTAGTACAATAGGCGCATTATTGTACTTATCCCAATGCACAAGACCTGACATCTCATATGTTGTGAACTTGTTAGCTAAGGTATAGATGTGCGCCAACGCAATGCCATAGGATTGGTGTAAAAGATATCTTTTAGACTTGAGAGGTACGATTGATATGAGCATGCTTTATCCCTATAGAGAGATGATGGATTCGGACCCATCACACACCAGGAACGTCGCCAACACTGGCCTACGTCCCCTCTCCCCATCCCAAAACGAAGTTAGCGTTTTGGAAGGTTTTGCTGATGCTGGGTATCTCTCTGACCCACACAAAGGTCATTCCCAAACTAGTTAAGTGTTCACCATGGGTAAAGACTACGATATCTTGGAGGTCTACAGAATAGACCATAGTCGCTATATCTTCTGACCATGTAGAGACTATTGCTCTTCACGAAGAGATTCGTGAATGTTTATGGATGGGATCCATAATTACACATGTTCGAAAAGTTGTGGTTTGAAGTCTGCCACCGGATTTCTAGCGAACCAGTATAGGGCTGGTATACTCCCTATATGGAGATAGTCTTTTGATCCAACAGTCTCACATCTTAACCGTTCGAGTTGAGATGAATTTGTGATTTCTTATAGGGAGTATACCAGCCCTATATTAAAATGGAAACCAATTTGGGAAAATGACGAAATTAGGGAGTTTCCGACAAAATGACGAAATTATCGATGCAGTCAATTATGGTCAACACCAACAGAGTGAAAAGCATGAAGTGAAATAGTTGCCGTTTAATTAATCAATCATTGATTGATGGATTAATTAAACAAAGTTAGTAATAGCTTGGTTAATGTGCTGCACGTGTCACACCCTTCCTCTTTGCATTGTAATTAACCAATAGGTGATGTAGAAATGATTTCTTTCTATTAATCCAAGTTTCCATTTGCTCAGTGTCTTTATGGAGAAAATCTTTTGATCCATCAGTCTCTTTAAAAAAAAAAAAAAAGTCAAATAAAAGAAAATCCAAAAATAGAAAGAAAGTAAAGTATTGTATATAGTTTAGCGGGTTGTACATTGGGATTAAAGTGAGTGACTTAGCATTTGAAAGCAAAACTCTTAAATCTCTACAAGAGAGAGTTGCTTCACCAATTTTCATGGACTTTGTCTTTCCCTATCCTTCATTTCTTATAGCCACTCACCCTTAGCCCCATTACAACCAAATAAAAGACCTCTTAATCTTGAATGTTTTGGGTTACCTAGCGGAGATGAGATCGAAGAGCAAGCATATGGCGGCGCGTGTTGTGAAATTGCTTTTGAGTGAAACACATATAGCCTCTAAACGCTTAAGCGGTAATATTTAGTGAACCTATGTGAGTTTAGTGGGTTATATCGAGTCTTCTATGTGCCTATTTGATTATGGTGGATTGATTTGACAAATGGTCAACACATGCTTATACTTGAGCATTTCTTACATGTGCATCTTAATTGCCTTACAAATTTATAATTTCTATGTCATGCTTTGTCGCATGTACATAATTAGTTCTCTAAGGGTTACGGTTGGAAAGACTAATACCGCATTTTATTTATGTTTGTGAGTTAGTAGATTTTCGGATTAGATTTCATTTAGTTTGCTTGAGGACAAGCAAAGTTCAAGTGTGGGGGTGAGGGGGTAAAATGGTCACCTATTGGTTAATTAAACCTATTAAACCAGAAGAATGGAGAAAGACACTGAGGATATGCAATTCCTAAATTGATCAATCCAGTTTTGATGGAAACCAAAATTCTGTAAGCAAGTAAACAGATAATTCCAATTAAAGTAGTCATAAGCTTTCTCTAAATCCAATTTAACAGCCATCACACCTCCAGTTCCTTTCTTCTTCTAAATGACAGAGAAGAGTTCATGCGCAATTAAAATATTGTCCTGAATTAGTCTTCTCGAGGAAAAGTCTCCCTGGTTTTTAGAGATGCATTTCTGTAACAAGAGTCTTAATCTTTTAATCATAATCTTTGTAATTATTTTGTAAGAGACATTACAAAGGCTTATAGGTCTAAAATCAGACACCTTTTCAGGTTTATCAATTTTCGGGATAAGTGCTTGTACATACTAGGGAGTCTCAACTAGGTTTAGCACTAGCCCCTGAGCCCCATCGGTACTCCCAGGTACTACGCCATGGGCCTGGTTCACACCCCACCATGGCGGGCTTCACATAAGATGCCACCCCGGGCACCCAGGGCCTGGGGCAAGGCCAGCACAGCCCATCTATCTTTACAAATACAAGACTGATATGGCATCAGAAGAACCTGTGTCCCACATCGAGGATAGGGGAGACTCCCTTCCCATGCTTGAATATAAAGATTATAGCACAACCACCTTTGACAGGTAAGAACTCCTTGATCCACGATTTATTCTACACAGCTATTAGTTTCTCACTCAGGCATCGGAGAGGTATAAACCGTCCGGTACGGTTTATTCCTCTAACGTTGTGTCCTTGATACAGGATTTAGGAGCCGATCGATGCCCCAGACGGTATAGCATTCTGTGTGAGGTACCCAGAGAAAGCCACCAGAAACAGTGCTATATTTATGTGATTCAAAAGATTTAAAGGAGTATTCTCAGCAAAGAAAGATTGAATCATAGGAACAACAGTATCTTTCACCTCAGTCCAGCAATTCTGGTAGAAGCTTGCATGTAATCCATCCGGTCCCGGAGCTTTTAGTGGGCCTATAGCTTTGACAGCTTCCAAAATCTCCTCTTCAGAAGCAGGCTGCAAAAGAGAGGCATTATCAGTACTAGTAATGCAAGGTTGAATTATGTTTGTGAAGTTCTGCAAATGAGCATTAACAGAAGGTGTGTCAAGGTGAAAGCACTTCTTGAAATCGTGGACAAAAATCCTAATGATCCCCTCTTCATTTCTATCCAATTTCCAGTCGAGTCCTGTATTCTGGTAATTTGGTTTGCCCTTTTCCTTATGTTGGCTCTTGTTTGAAAGAATCTAGCTAGTGTTCTTATCTCCTAGATTCAGCCAGTTTGGCTTCGCTTTCTAGGCCCAATAGATTTCCTCCTCTCTATAGCATTGTAGAAGTTCTTTCGTAACATGGCAATGTTGTTCCTGCAAATAGACAGATGAGGGATAAAAGATTAGTTGATTTTGAATATCTCTACACTTGTCTTTGAGGTTTTCTATTCTTCTAAAAATATCTCCAAACTGTTGTAAATCATAATGACTATTCACGCAATAGGTATTGCTTAATGTATGCTATTGACAGACTCGTAATGTGTGTGATTGACATACTTGTAATGTGCGATTGACAGACTCGTAATGTATGCGATTGGCATACATGTAATGTGTGATTGATTAGTATAGCTATTATGTATTGCCTTTTGTATACATGATGTAACCCTATATAAACCTCATGGTGAGATGAATACAAGATATATACAATTTTTCCAATTCTCTACAACACGTCATCAGCACGAGCCCTAACCACAAGAAAAAAAACCAAACCAGAAAATTCTTCACAACCTACCACTGCCACCCTCGAGCCTCACTGCCACAACTCCTAGCCCACGCTAGCCTCACCTGTGCACCTACCCCTGCAGTACCTACATGCCCCTGCGCACGCATCCCTGCTGCCCCTGCAGCACCAACGCACACCGACTGCATCCTTCTCCTTTCTTGTGCACGTTTGTCTGCTTGTAGGCTCCGAAACATCTAGTTTGGAACCTCAGATCAAAATCCTTTCTTCATCAGAGTTGTTCGTCTCTGTCTCTTCCATTTGGCCTCCTAATTTCAGCCTTATAGGAGTTATTTTGAGACCGGTACAACAATCAAAGTGAAAGCTGTTCAGAAGAGAATCTACTCCGAATTTCAACACGTAAGTTTTGCAATTAAGGTTGCTTCTTTCTTGTATTTTAAATTCCTTTTATTTTTTTGCAAACTTTTAGAATTTATGAACATGATTTTGAGTATTTAATAAAGCGGAATTATGGGGATTCATGCTTAACGAACTAAGAGTGTTCGTATAAACTAAGAGTGTTCATAATGCTCGGACTAAGAGCGTCCGAATGCAACCCTATATAAAAATAGGGAGATATGAAAGCAGTTCGATCTCATCTTAACCGCCACATGTATTTGTTTGTTTACTATATATAATATATTAAAGACATGGTTGGCATGTGTATCGATGGAGTACATATCATCAGATAATACTACCCCGCGGCCAATAGGACAAAAACAAGCTATCCTGTGTATGAGCCTCTCACCAGAGGGCTAGGTTTGTTAACTTTCTCGACCCAGAAGGGCAAGCCAAGATTACGGTCGCAGTGTTAAACTCCGATCAGCCCAATTTCTCAGATAAGAATTCTTGAGCTAAGTTACTTTTGAACTTAAGAACTGGTGCTGATCAAATCCCACCAAATATTACATAATTTGATATAATCGGACGATATAAGCACAATTTTGGAGATTACGGATGAAACACATATAGCAATTTATAAGCATAGTCAGATTACTTCGCCTATATCTACAACTTCTCTGATTCTATTGTTTCTTGACAAAATCTATTCATCATTTCTTAAGAATTGCATATCCTTCATTTCTTAAGAAATGCTCAAGTATAAGCATGTGTTGACCATTTGTCAAATCAATCCACCATAATCAAATAGGCACATAGAAGACCCGATTATCTTGGTGGGTTGGATTTCACTAGGTTTGTTGTTGATCTTTGGGACCCAGAAAGAGATAAGTATATTTATCTTCTTCCTCACTTTAATCTGCTGACAGAAATTGCCTCACGTGTCTAGTGCCGATTGGGAGAGTTCATCCATGATTTCAGGGAACAAAGCCATGTAAGTGTGTACCACATTCTAGGGATAATCTAATGAGTAATACACGCTGAAGTTTCTGCCCATGCTGTAAATCTTTCCATACTTGAGATTACCAACGGTCATATCCAGACGAGGAGATTCTGAGCCAAGATTACTGTTGGTGGGCTTTCATATGAAATCCATGGATGACCCATTTACACTGGCCAAACAGAGGACACCTCTTATCTAGCAAAAATAAAAATAATTTTTGCCTTGTGCTGTGAATACGTGATGAAGGATGAACGGGTTGTTGATGCCCTGCGTTATTTCTTCTTTCCTGCTTTAGATCGAGAAAGGATGAACAAGAAGGAGAGAGACTGCACTGTAGAGAAAGGGTGCGTCTCATTGTTCCACACTCCCAGCGTACTTTTAATATAAAAGAAATTATAAAAGAGTGAAAATAGAGCGGAAAAGCAATATGAGCCTTCTCTCCGAGCTCCAAGCACGCTAGTAGTGCTGGGTCTGTGAGATCGATCGTTTTGCTTCTGTGACTTTCTGGAACTTCAAACGATCACTTGTTTGGTTCCTAAGACCAATCTCACCCTTCCTTGCAGAATATATTTTAGCCCTGAAGATAAGGCAAACGCGGTTATCAACGCATCTCCCCTGTGAACGAAGAAGGAGCTACAGCGACTGTTGGGTAAGATCAACTTTTTGAGACGATTCATCTCTAACTCTGCAGGTAAAATCCTTTGATGCAATTTACACACTTATAGACCCAAATTGGGTAAATAATCAAGAGCCCTAAATCAATTGGTATTTAACAATCGTACGTGCTTATAAATGTTATTTCTTTCACAATAGTCAAACATGTTTTTAGGTGTTAATGTCTGGGTATATCAAACATGTTTTGAAAGATTGATATCACTAATTGGTTAGTGTCCCGGTGACCGCTAAAAAGACAAAATTGGAGATTACCATATCAATTACTGGATGGTTACCCTAACCAATTAGTGACAAAATTGGCCAGTGTATTGTTTGGTCATATCAATATCCGATACCTTCGTTTTGTCTGACAGTAGTATGAACAGGGGTCCTAGATACCTGCAAAACCATGGACGATATAAGTGTGTAAAAATATGTAATTAAGCAATTGGCCATTTGCTTAATTATACCTAATTTTCAGTTATCTAGGACCGCGGGTCAGCCAGATTTTGCTACAATCAGGGAGGGTAATATTGTCTCCCTGTTTAAATTCACATAGTCAACTTCTTTCTTATAATATAGAAATTCAACTATAAGAATTGTAACCAGATTTCTTGTATATGGTTGTGGTTTTGATCTTTGTTCCTTGCGCTCCACCCTTGTCTATGTGTTTTTACATTTATTTATTTTATTTATTTTAATTTTCGATTTTATAATCCTAAAACCACCCTTATTTGTGTTTACTTGTATATATTTCTATTCTTTGTTTTATTTTTGTAAATAATACCTTAATCTTATATTAATTCTTTATTTGTTTATATAGTTACAGGTGTACCCGGCCTTAATCCCCAATTTGAACGATCCCTACTTGTTCTATACTGACAACTCCATTTTACAGGGTTAAATTGTTTGATATTTTTAGCATGTCAATAATTATGAGTATATATGAGAGTGAGTCTAGCATGGAAAAGTTATGGAAAAGTTATTGTTTCTGCTTGTTGGCCCCCCTTGAGTAATTGTTTGAAGATTTGTAATGCGTGAGTGGAGCAGGAAAAACAATTTTTTGCTTGTTGGCTCAGATTTAGTCTATCAATCTCCCGCGGTCCTGGGATTTTAACGAAGGTATCCCAAATGAAGGTTGGGTGCTTGTTGGCTCCCTCGGCCTGCCTTTCGAGTTCCAGCCCCTGGAGGGCAAAATCGGAAGCATATCGGAGCTGAGTCAACTCGGAATCCGACCGAGCGAGGCCACGGTGGTGCACTGGATGCACCATTGCCTCTACGACGTCACCGGAAGCGACCTGGCGACGCTGAGGTCGCTGAACCTGCTCCGGCCGAAGCTGATCACGATTGTGGAGCAGGACCTGAGCCACAGCGGGAGCTTCCTGGGGAGGTTCGTGGAGGCGTTGCATTACTACAGCGCGTTGTTCGACGCGCTCGGGGACGGGTTGACTGTGGACAGCCTAGAGAGGCATATGGTGGAGCAGCAGCTGTTCGGGTGTGAGATAAGGAACATCCTGGCCGTGGGGGGGCCCAAGAGGACTGGGGAGGTCAAGGTGGAGAGTGGGGGGAGGAGTTGAAGCGGGTCGGATTTCGGCCCGTTTGGCTTGGCGGCAACCCGGCCGCCCAGGCCGGCTTGTTGCTTGGGATGTTTCCTTGGAAAGGGTACACATTGGTGGAGGAGAACAGATGCTTGAAGTTGGGCTGGAAGGATCTTTCCTTGCTCATCGCCTCGGCCTGGCAACCGTCCGATTGAATTACTTTGACCCCTAGAGTCGATTATTTCGATATCGAAATCGATACCATCCATCAAGCATGTTGGTAAATGGGGCAAAGGGATTTTTTTTTTTCTTTCTCTTTTGTGTTTTCACTTTGTTGTAATTGTTTGAAAGGAGAAAAACTCAAAAAACATGTAGTTAGTTTTGTTGTTTTTTTTTTAGATGTTAAAAGAAAAGAGAAAAGGTCCATAGTTCATGGGATCTTTCTATAGACGATGAAATTCAAGTGAGAATCAAATGCATTCTGAGAATCTGAGTTAGTTGCAATTGTTTAATTCATTGACGAGTTTGGCAATGTCATGATTGGGTGGGAAGTAGCAATCAAGATGGAAGAATATTATGGAACTCAATAGAGAAAATGAAAGAAGGTTTTGTCCTGTTTGATGTGCTGATAATATAAAGAAGACTTGGAAAGACCTTAATATTAAGCTGGTATGAAAACACTGAGCACATATCTTTCAGTTCTTTTAAGTTTTTGTCATTGTAGCGTGGAAATTGAAGAGACCATCAATGTTACTGTAAGGAAAGTGATCTGCCATAATATTGCAGATCTGTCATAATCTGTCCTATTATTGCAGATTGCTCTATCATTCGATTTGTACAATAGCTGTAACCTTCCTTGTATGTATTTTAGGTAGTTAATAGATTCCAGACTTGTAGGGACATTTTGTAATCACACTTGTATAATGGACACGATTCTGAGTTAATGAAACATCTCTTCAGTCCATTGTTTTCTCCTTCTTTCATGGTATCAGAGCAGGACTAGATCCTGACTCTTCTTCTTCCCTGCTGCACTCTATCTTCTCGTGCAGCTTGCTCTCTAGCCTCTCACCAACCCAACCAACATGGTTAAAGATGATCCTCCACCTTCAAAAGACCACGGCAAGTCACATGCCGATTCCTCTAATCCCCTATATCCGAAATGTCAAAATCAGAACTTTCTAATCCTTATTACACCCATCATTTAGATCATCCAGGGCTAGTCCTAGTCTCTAAACCTCTTAATGGAGACAATTATGCAGGATGGAAGAGGGCTATGACTTTAGCTCTGAATTCCAAGAACAAGCTGGGTTTTGTGAATGGAACAATAACGGCCCCTTCAGAAGAAACCGATCCAGAAGGCTATGCTACTTGGTCACGCTGCAATGATATGGTCCACTCATGGATCATTAACACAGTAGATCCAGAAATCAGTGACAGTGTCATCTACTATCCTACCGCACACGAAGTATGGGAAGACCTTCGTGAACGGTTCTCTCAAGGTAACGCCCCACGAATCTTTGAACTTCAGCGAGAGATCGCGTGTCTCCGACAAGAACAGCTGTCAGTCTCAGCCTATTACACAAAATTGAAAAGCCTATGGGATGAACTAGCTACCTATTCCGAGATATCTCGTGGACCACAGGCAGAACAACAAAGACTCATGCAATTTCTGATGGGGCTGAATGATACTTACAGTTCAGTTCGCGGACAAATTCTTTTGATGGTTCCTTTGCCAACAGTCCGTAAAGCATATGCAGCGGTCGCTCAAGATGAGAAGCAACGTTCTCTTTGTGCTTCTCATCCCACTGCAGAATCCTCTAGCGCCGCAATGGCTGTGCGCAATCCAGGAAGATCCAATTACAATTCAGGAAGAGGGGGACATTTTGAGAGGAGTGATCGCCAAAACCAACCTCCAGATCATAGTTTTGGGTCCCAGGAAGGACGCCGTGTTGACACAGAATGACGTCAAGGATCCGGCAGGGGGAGACCGCATTGTACCTACTGTGGAGATCAGGGTCATTGGGTACAGACTTGTTATCAATTAATTGGGTATCCCCGAGGTCATCCTAAAGCAAAGCAGGGCACCGGTTTTTCGAAGCAATCAAGAGCAACAATGCCTTCAGCAAATCAGGTTAGTGAAGCAGGTAAAGATGGTAATGGGCCGACGGTGACTCTCACTGAAGCTCAGTTTAAACAGTTTATGGCTGCCCTTAGTAATCCGACTTTGAAGCCCGATTCAAATGCCAGCTCAGGTTCCAAAGCTAATGTTGTTACAAAACCAGGGTTGTCTAAAGTTGTTTCTCGCAATTGGATCATTGACAGCGGTGCAACTGATCATATTACTTCTTCTACGCAATTATTGCATAAAAATAATAAATGCCCATTAGCACCAGTTTTATTGCCTAGTGGAGATAAAGTTGACATTGTTGCAAAAGGATCAATACCACTGAGTACCATGTTTTATCAGCATGATGTGCTTTCTGTGCCTAAATTTAAAGTCGATTTATTATCGGTTAGTCAATTGACGAGAGGATTGAATTGTTCAGTGACTTTCTACCCATATTGGTGTGTTTTGCAGGATCTGGCTACGAGGAGGACGATTGGTTTGGGTGAACAACGCAACGGATTATATTATTTGATGGCATTAGCGACGGAGAATTCCAAAAACAATCCTTCCTTTTCCACCGCATGCCCAGCTTGTCATCTTACCGTCACCTCCACCGATTTATCGCACAACCGCTTAGGGCATGTGTCATCCTGTTGTTTAGGCTTCATTGCTAAGAATTTTTTGCATGTTTCCATTCCGTCTAATAATGCTTGCCATATATGTCCTTTGGCCAAGCAGAGTCGCCTACCTTTTAATACTAGTACCATATCTTCAGTCAAACCATTTGAAATTATTCATTATGATATTTGGGGTCGATATCGATTTCCTTCTATTTCTGGTGCTCATTATTTTCTTACCATTGTTGCTGACTATACACGTTTTACTTGGATATTTTTAATGCGCCATAAAGATGAAGTCCAATCACTCATTAAACTTTTTTTTAGCTATGCTCTCACTCAATTTGATTCTCACATTAAAACTTTCCGTAGTGATAATGGTAGTGAATTCTTATCCCTTCGCTCCTTTTTTAATGATAATGGTGTCGTTTTCCAACATTCTTGCGTTTACACGCCCCAAAAAAATGGGGTTGTGGAACGTAAACATCGACACATTCTTCAAGTGGCTCGTGCACTCAAATTTCAAGCACACCTCCCTTCTCAATTTTGGGGGGAGTGTGCCCTTACCGCAGTCCACATCATCAACCGCTTACCTTCTCCCATTCTTTCTTTCAAAACTCCTTTCGAACTTCTTTATTCGAAACCTCCTTCTTTCTTCCACCTCCGTGTTTTTGGCTGTTTAGCTGATGCCACTAACGTTCATCCCATTCATAAATTCGATCAACGTGCCATTCAGTCCATTTTCATCGGTTATCCCATCGGTCAAAAGGCCTACAAGTTATTTGATTTATCCCGCAAGAAGGTCTTTACTAGTCGCGATGTAAAATTTCATGAGCATATTTTCCCTTATTCCACTCAGCCTAGTTCTATTGTCTCTTCATTGGGCCACCAACCTGGCCCTATTCCCTTGCCCTCTGACGTTGACTTCTCTTTTTCTCTTCCCCGTCCTTCGTCTCCTTCGTCTCCATCTTCTTCCACTTCCGTCTCTCCTTCTAACCCCGTTTCTTCTCCGTTGCCGACACCACCCCCATCACCTCCACCACCACCTTCTTTCCGTACCTACTCCCGTCGTCGTCCGACCCATCCTCCGATCGGCGACGCTGTCCTTAATCCTCCGGCCATCCTTCCTGACCCTCCTCTCTCTCCGGCGCCGCTTTCTCCTCCTCCTTCCTCCTCTCTTCCCACCGGTCCTATTCCCAATCCAATTCTGCCTATTCCCAATCCGGATCCTGCTCCTCTCAGTCGCTCTAGCCGTCACGCTCGCCCACCGGACCGCCTCACCTACCATGTTTGCTCCACCCCCTCCGACCAATCGCCCTCCTTGCTGCCCGGTCCGGTCCACAGTACTCACCCTTTGGCTCAGTATGTTTCCTATCATCGGTATCTGCCGCAGCACCTTGCCTACACGGCCAACCTCAGCCACGTTTCCGAGCCCCACTCCTATTCTGAGGCTTTCGTTCATCTTGAGTGGCAAGCTGCCATGCTTTCTGAATTACAGGCTCTTCAAGCTAACAGAACTTGGACCCTGACTCCTCTTCCGGCCGGTAAGGTCCCTATTGGTTGTCGTTGTGTTTATAAGGTGAAACACAAGGCCGATGGTTCTGTGGAGCGGTATAAAGCTCGCTTAGTTGCTAAGGGTTTTACTCAGTTAGAAGGGGTTGATTATCAAGAAACTTTTTCTCCTACTGCCAAAATCATTACTGTTCGATGTTTGTTGGCTTTGGCTGCAGCTCGTGGTTGGACATTACATCAATTAGATGTGAATAATGCATTCCTCCATGGCAATTTGTCGGAGGAAATTTACATGTCTCCTCCGCCTGGTCTTCGGCGACAGGGGGAGGAGAATCTGGTATGCAGATTACATAAATCCTTATATGGTTTAAAGCAAGCTTCACGACAGTGGTTTGAGAAGTTTTCTGATGCTGTACGGTCAGCCGGGTACGTCCAATCTAAAGCTGATTATTCATTATTCACTAGAAAGCATGGGAATTCATTTACTGCACTTTTGATCTACGTTGATGATATATTGATTACCGGAAATGATTTGGAGATTATTGCTGCACTTAAAGCTTTCTTACATAGTCAATTTCGTCTCAAAGATCTTGGAGACTTAAAGTACTTTCTTGGTATTGAAGTTTCGACTTCCAAACGGGGAATTTTTATATGTCAACGTAAGTATGCTCTAGAGATTATTGAAGATGCAGGGTTACTTGGAGCTGCACCTGTGGATACTCCCATGGAAAAGGGTTTAAAATTGTCTGATCATAGTGATTTGCTCAAAGACCCTGGAAAGTACAGGAGGTTAATTGGCAGGCTTATATATCTCACTGTTTCCCGCCCTGACATCACTTATGCAGTCCATGTCCTTAGCAGATTCATGAATCAACCAAGAAAAATGCATTGGGAGGCAGCTTTGATAGTAGTACGCTACTACTTCCCCGAGCTTTCCTATTTTTATTTTTGGCTTTCTCGCCCATTCGATTCAGAAGAGAAAAATGCTCCCGAGGACTCTTCTACAGAAAGTTTATCGTCCTCCTGCTGCAACTTTTGCCCCTATCTCTACTTCTGGGTCTCGATCTCGAACTCAAACTGATGCCTAGCCGCCTGAATCTCTGCTTCCTTCTACGGCTAGCGTTACCAGTCATTCTGGAAGTGTGCTTGTGGGGAACCTTAGATTGGAAGGAAAGTGAAAGAGACCGTGAATGTAATCCACTCAAAGTCTCAACTTTAGACTACCTGCGGGAAGAATCAGTCCTCCTTACCCTCACCCGCGGACTCCGGGTAAATAAATAGAAATCCCCAACGACAAAGGAACGGGCATTTTCGGGGACTAGCCCGCTTCCCATTACTCAAGAGGGAAATTCCTCATGAAAACGCTTCGAATGAGCCCGCATTCCAGATTTTCATTCCCGACCTATTGTTTTTCTGGAAAGACTAGTTATTCCAGATGCTCGCCAAATCTGAAAAAAACCAGAGGTTATTTGTATTCCTCGGAAACCCCCGCCTACACCACCATTCAATATTTCTTGACCCACTATTGGCCAAACCACCTGGGCACTAGGCCCAATGTGAGTAGGATCACTTAGCCATCCTTCATAATTGGAGTACGCTATCTAAAAGGCGCTCCTGGAAAAGGTCTGTTTTTCTCTTCCACCAATGATCTGAAATTGAGGGCTTATTGCGACTCTGATTGGGCGGGATGCCCTGTCACTAGAAGGTCTACCACCGGATACTTTGTTTTTTTGGACCTTCCTTAATTTCTTGGAGGTCAAAACGTCAAAAGACAGTATCTTTGTCTTCAGCAGAGGTGGAATATCGTGCTATGACAGGAACGTGTTGTGAGCTGACTTGGTTGCGTTATTTGCTTAGAGATCTGAATCTATCTCTCTCTGAACCGGCTCTGCTGTTTTGTGATAACAAGGCTGCACTGCATATTGCTGCCAACCCTGTATTCCATGAACGAACTTGGCATATTGAGATGGATTGTCACAACATTAGAGACAAAATTCTAGATGGTACTGTGGCCACGAGGTATGTGAATTCAGCTTATCAACTTGCTGATGTTCTTACTAAACCTTTGGGGAAAGATGTCTTTGTCCCTATGATTCGCAAGTTGGGAGTGCAAGATATCCACTCTCCAACTTGAGGGGGAGTGTAAGGAAAGTGATCTGCCATAATATTGCAGATCTGTCATAATCTGTCCTATTATTGCAGATTGCTCTATCATTCGATTTGTACAATAGCTGTAACCTTCCTTGTACGTATTTTAGGTAGTTAATAGATTACAGACTTGTAGGGACATTTTGTAATCACACTTGTATAAAGGACACGATTCTGAGTTAATGGAATATCTCTTCAGTCCATTGTTTTCTCCTTCTTTCAGTTACAAGTTATGAACATTCTACAGTACTCGAGAGTGTATCAACTATGTTTGGCTCCAAAACCAGCTGGTGTGCAAACAGTCTCTTTTGGGCGAGTAGTTGCGCAGGCGTGCCAGCACCGCGGGGTGCAGTCGTTGGGGTGGCCCCGTGACCTGACTTCTTCTTTAAGCGCTGTGGACGAGGAGAGCACCAACCTCGTCACAGGGTTCTTTTCTTGCCTTCCGGAAAAGGACTTTTGCCTTACCGATAAGGACTTTGGTTGTGGTTTCTTCGCGTTCACCAAATCGATACTTAGTGTTGTAGACTAAGCAGAGCAATCACTGGGAAGTTGAGAGAAGCACGGGTTTGCTAAAGCGTGACTTTAGCTTCGCTGGGTTGCGAGGGCGTTACCCTTGCTTCGCTGGAAGTAACAGTGGCGGTTGTGCTCGCAGTCGGCTCCTGGGGAGACTGGGACTGGAAGTACGGTCGCCGGGTTGATCTGGTGAGGCTGACAGTCGGCTCGCGAGGAGACTAGGACTGGCGGGCGGTCACCGAGTTTCAACTAGGTTGAGGGTTTGCTCCGGGGAGGCTTTGTAATCGCTGGGATTGATTGATTCGAGAGAGGTCTTTTTTTTGTGTCGTCTTCAGCCTCTATATATAGGCTACTCGTAGATTCTCCTTCCAAATAGGAATGAAATACTATATTTTAGGCCACAGTTATTGGCCTTGAATCAAATCAAAACTCTTAATAGTTTTGATATTATCGTAGGCGATAATTAATAATTATCCGCCTCTGTCGTCGCTAGAATGTAGGCAAAGACTAATTGCCTCTTAGAGTCCTGAACGCAATCTTCCTCTTGGTAGCGAGCTGTTTGGATATGTACGTATATATGTTCATGCAAATATATCTCTGCGAGGAATCCTCACGGCATGCAATTAGCTTATACATATATATATATATATATATATATCCTTCTGTTGACGTTCGCGAGCAAACTTGATTGTATAACACCATGACTCTTTGCATCTTACTGACAGCTAATATTTGATGGGCCATCCTTCCTTAACTGTTTCACCATGCATGAACCACCATATATATATATATATATAAGCCTCATTGCAATTAAGCATGATTGACTCTTCCTCCAACTGCTCTACGTCCATAATGGCTATGTGGGACCCTTTGATTTCTTGCTTAATTGACCCATATGCATGAGCAATTGTATAAACCATTCGCGTAGGCCACGTCCCCTTGCGAATATATTAATTGTATGGGAAGATTCGCATGGCTCCTCTCGTACACATGTTGGCATTCAAGCAAATAAGTCATCCTTAATTATCAAAGATTTGATAATCACTAGTAAATCAAGGAATATCCAGATTTGCTTCAAAATTACTTGATCTCCAAGTAGGCTTTGATTAGCCTCAAAACAATATATTCCGAGCTTATCGAAAATATATAGCTTGGGCCACGGATATTGGCCCGGTTTTCTTCGAGTCTCCCTTATCGGGAAAAAATGTTATTTTGGGTTCAAACATTGCCCCCCAGACCTCGAAGTCAAAGTTCCCCGTCTTGACTGAAGAGGTCTTGAGTCAACATTCATTTTGCGATAACGTTGCTTTAAAGCCACTTGCATTGGCTTAAATGAAAAGTAAAGATGAAGTACTCGCCACAAGTTTTCGAATTGCTCCAGAAAGTATCATCAATCTGGACAAAAAACTTTTATTTTTAGGCCACTGGAATTGGCCTTAAAGAGTCTTGAATAAGAATATTGGCAAAATAAATTCACCATTTGACAAAAACAATTTTGGTAAAAACTTAAAAGCCACAGGTGTTGGCCTTGAGAGATTGATGATCAAACACTTGCATGAGCTTGATCATAATAGGAGAGTATAATGACTTCAGTATCCAACCAATAAAGCCTCTACATCTGGCCTTCTGAAGGAAATGCCCCCCAAGGCTTGCAGTGACTTGTTTCGCATGCTTTTACAATCCTTTGGACACTTTAAGCATGAAACCATGGGTATGCCTCTGGATATGTTTAACAAATAGGCACACCAACCAAAAGTATGGCTATAATTACTAGGCCTCCTTTGTTTTTTAGTACATGATAACGTGTGCTGTAGCTCATGAGCCCTTGAATACTTTCTTCTTCAAGTATTCCTCCTTTTCCTTTGGCTGTAGAACTGCCTTGATTTAATTATGCTTAATAAAAGCCATCAAGCCACTATGCTGGCTCAGCCAACACCTAACCACCAAGTACGCCACATATTGAGCATATAAAGCCAAAAATCACTCCCTCACCACCTTATCTGCAGATTCTTTAATACCAAAGAAATCATGAACAGTGATTTAAAACCCATGATTTGGAATACTCCCCTGAAAGTGGAAACCCCACTTCCTCAATGCATCAGTCTATGATCAAATGGCCAGTGGAGCTGCTTTTGGCCGACAATTCCAGAAGGATGACCCTGCGCTGGACATGGTTGATGAAAAGATCCTCAAGCGCGGGCGAAATCGAGCTGTCCCAGGTGCATGCTGCTCCGGCTGGACGACTTGGTGGATGGATCTTTGCTCTCAATGCCACTGTCTATATGGTGTATGGTATCCCCGGGTGTGAGTGATGCAAAAATTCAAAACTGGACTGCTGCAACTCAGAACTTCGCCTATGTGATAAGAAGCCATTAACTGCTACTATGGGTAAATGCATGGAAAATGATTGCGGCATACTAAACTTTCATCAACCCAACAATTCCAATGCATCTTCAGCCAGACGCTGCACCGCATACCCAGCAATAACTGAAGCCCACGAAACTGAATTTCTCTCAGGCAGTTCATCAAACATCTTATGTGCATATCTCAGACTCTCAAATGTATGATGAAAATCCAACAGAAACAGCCCACAGAGGATCAAACTATCAACAAAAAGCACAACCAATCACTGGGTCATGGGGATTGAACTTGATTCTGCGTAGAAACAGTGGAAGATTAATCTGGATTCAATATGTCTTCTCCTGCAGTTCGATTCTGCCTCTCCTCGCCGACGGAGTAACCTCTCCTTGAAACTGCTGTGGCATCGAAAACCTCCCGCTCGACCCTGCCTTGACGTCTGCCACTGTAACTGGCATGCTGTCCATCAAAAACCCACTCGCTGGCCTCAGATCGACTTCGCCCTTGCGTGCACATCTTGTTGGAGGAAGTTCTGCCAAGCGCTTCGCCGGATCGAACCTCGCTAGCGAGGCTTAGGCCACTTGTATTCAGCGAGCTCTGCTTCTTGAGATCGCTAGAACTCGCTTCGCGGCCGCTGCTTTCGCTCGCAGCCACTGCCTTCGCGAGCACTCGCTCATGTCCTCGCTCGCTGCCATTTCTTTCGCGGCCACTCACTTATGTGGTCGCTTGCCTTCGCTCGCGGGGAATTTCGCTCGCGGCCAGTCGCTGATGCGCTGGATAACTCTTTTTGTATTTTCGTTTATATATATATATATATATTTTTTTTTTTTCTAACTAAAAGAAAGATGCAAACTAAAAATTAGAAGCAAATAAAGAGGCTATCATCAGTGCGTTTGGCTAACCTCTAGAAGGCCACGGGGGAGGCCATCTATGCTTCACTCCAAGCTCCGATGTGTCAAAATTTATAGCCTGAAAATCCCTCTTGTGAGAGCTTGTAGGAAAATAACAAAGATACTTCGCGTTGAAAACTTGAAAGAAATTTGGCTCGTAGAAGGAGTATTGCCCCCCAAGTATCTTTGTTGGTTGACGAAGCGAGATCTCCAATTGAAATTTTGGAGATAATAATGTCCCAAGATCGGCTTTGTCGCCAACTACCATGTCATAGAACATGGTGTCTTCAAAACCAGCCACTGCAGGTTGGCTTTTGTATTTGACCACTTGTTGGTCTAAATTCTCCCTATCAAGAGCTTCAAAGAACTTGTACTCCTGCATATGATTTTTGGAACCAATAATTAAATTATAGTTATCATCATATTCATCATAGATTGGCTCCATGTCAAGACTGGACTTGGGGTCACCGAATCCTTCTTTACAAATCTCAAAGCCACTGACTGGCCTTGAAACATATATGAAGATCTTCAAATTGAATTGATTAATAAAGCCACAGATTGGCTTCTCAAGACCAAAACATAATTGATAATCAAGTGGCCCATGCCTTAATTGATAATTAAGGGGACCACACTCTTGACCTTCTGCATGATGAGGACGTCCAGCAGCCATATAACAACTTAATTCATAATTAAGTTGATTGTGGCTTTGATTACCTTGGTCATGATGACGTCCAGCAACATAACCATAATTAAATTGATCATACAGCTGCTTCTGGTTACTAAGGGGGTGAACCTGGACAATATCATGCCCCCCATGCATCTGATTAACAGCCACGTATTTGGCTTGATCAGTGGAGAAATCATATATTTGTTCTGAAACAATTATATTGTCAGAGGAACAATTATGTTGTTGACCATCTTCTCCATGCAAAGCCTCTATGTAAGGCCGTGACTCATCAATGAGGCATTTAGGTTTATTTCCATCTGTAGGCAATTCAACCTCAGAAACAACCTCTTCGCGCGAAGATTTTTGGTTCTCCAATTCGCCTTGCTGTGAACTGACTTGAGTAGTCAAGCTGGGACCTTCCTTGCACAAGGTCGCGAACTCTGATGAGGTATGCTTGTTTTGTTCCGCTATAGCGTTCAAAATTGTCTTATGACGCTCATCCTGTTCGACAGCGATGGTTATAGCTTGCGCCTTCAAGGCACCCTCTGTTCGTGTAACCTGCTGCCTGGTACTCTCAGCGTATAGAGTCATACGCTGTTCAAACTCGCGGCGGAGCCTTTCTGATTTTGCAGTTTCTCTGGCAAGATCCGCGTCCATCTTCTTGCGATGGTTCTCGACATTCTCCATAAGGATCGCGAGTGTCTCCTCGAAGGTCGCTCCTTCCGGGATAGGCTTCGAAACAAAAGCCTCTTCTTCTGTAATGTCGTCATAATTGGTGGCAACACTGGCCATCTTTTCACTTTAGGAATCTCCTTTGGTAAAAATTTTCCTCTGGCATCCCAATGATGGTGAATACAAAAGACTCTAACTGAGTCCCACTGGGCGTGCCAAAATGTTTGGCTCCAAAACCAGCTGGTGTGCAAACAGTCTCTTTTGGGCGAGTAGTTGCGCAGGCGTGCCAGCACCGCGGGGTGCAGTCGTTGGGGTGGCCCCGTGACCTGACTTCTTCTTCAAGCGCTGTGGACGAGGAGAGCACCAACCTCGTCACAGGGTTCTTTTCTTGCCTTCCGGAAAAGGACTTTTGCCTTACGGATAAGGACTTTGGTTGTGGTTTCTTCGCGTTCACCAAATCGATACTTAGTGTTGTAGACTAAGCAGAGCAATCACTGGGAAGTTGAGAGAAGCACGGGTTTGCTAAAGCGTGACTTTAGCTTCGCTGGGTTGCGAGGGCGTTACCCTTGCTTCGCTGGAAGTAACAGTGGCGGTTGTGCTCGCAGTCGGCTCCTGGGGAGACTGGGACTGGAAGTACGGTCGTCGGATTGATCTGGTGAGGCTGACAGTCGGCTCGCGAGGAGACTAAGAATGGCGGGCGGTCACCGGGTTTCAACTAGGTTGAGGGTTTGCTCCGGGGAGGCTTTGTAATCGCTGGGATTGATTGATTCGAGAGAGGTCTTTTTTTTGTGTCGTCTTCAGCCTCTATATATAGGCTACTCGTAGATTCTCCTTCCAAATAGGAATGAAATACTATATTTTAGGCCACAGTTATTGGCCTTGAATCAAATCAAAACTCTTAATAGTTTTGATATTATCGTAGGCGATAATTAATAATTATCCGCCTCTGTCGTCGCTAGAATGTAGGCAAAGACTAATTGCCTCTTAGAGTCCTGAACGCAATCTTCCTCTTGGTAGCGAGCTGTTTGGATATGTACGTATATATGTTCATGCAAATATATCTCTGCGAGGAATCCTCACGGCATGCAATTAGCTTATACATATATATATATATATATATATCCTTCTGTTGACGTTCGCGAGCAAACTTGATTGTATAACACCATGACTCTTTGCATCTTACTGACAGCTAATATTTGATGGGCCATCCTTCCTTAACTGTTTCACCATGCATGAACCACCATATATATATATATATAAGCCTCATTGCAATTAAGCATGATTGACTCTTCCTCCAACTGCTCTACGTCCATAATGGCTATGTGGGACCCTTTGATTTCTTGCTTAATTGACCCATATGCATGAGCAATTGTATAAACCATTCGCGTAGGCCACGTCCCCTTGCGAATATATTAATTGTATGGAAAGATTCGCATGGCTCCTCTCGTACACATGTTGGCATTCAAGCAAATAAGTCATCCTTAATTATCAAAGATTTGATAATCACTAGTAAATCAAGGAATATCCAGATTTGCTTCAAAATTGCTTGATCTCCAAGTAGGCTTTGATTAGCCTCAAAACAATATATTCCGAGCTTATCGAAAATATATAGCTTGGGCCACGGATACTGGCCCGGTTTTCTTCGAGTCTCCCTTATCGGGAAAAAATGTTATTTTGGGTTCAAACAAACTATATTCCGAATTTTCCACGAGTCCCTGTAAGTTGGAAGGTGTAGATGAGAGTAATGAGGATTGAAGCAATTGCGTGACTTGCTGGCTTGGTGTAGCTTGGATGGTTGCATAGTCAGTCCATCAGAGGAGACAAAAGAGTGCACATGTAGCTGTACTAAAGAAAACGAAAGCTTATCGTATTATGTCTGGTGTTTAGACATCCTGCAGCTGCTTCTCTACCCAAGCAATCCCACTCTCACAGACAAAGAGTTCCTCATTTGCAATGAAATAGGGCATCTGTACCAGATGATCTGTTATTTTGTTCATATTTGATGGTGACTATAACTTTTTTTTGGTCAAAGATGGTGACTAAACTTATGCAAACCTAAACACCAATGTTAATTCACAGTGTTAAAAGGGCAAAGCTAAAAGTCTAAGACATTCCGGTCCTTTCACATGCTACACATTTCAGTTCAGATAAAAAGAAAGAGACTAGCAACAATTTCCAATCCATAATTTTTCTTTTTTCATTTATATATCACAAAAAGCAAAAAAAAATCTCTCATACTCCAGTATTGCGTCATTCCAATTTGAAATGAACTGGGTAAAACATTGAGAGAGAGACTATTGATCTACAATTGGGCAGACATATTACCATGATCCAACGAGGTGATCGCATTGACAATGAAATTTGCATATCAGAAGATGTAGTGAAAGAGGAAATATTTTCAAACTTAAAAATCACATCTTTGATGTCGTTAGTAATCATTTTAGATGCTAGGGTGTTTCACACTTGTGGTTGATACCTGTCAATGTCAGGTTTGGAGTTGCCTTCAACTTGGAATTTAGAAAAAGTTCTTCTCCAGAGCATATATAGATTAGGTCGTATCTTAGAGCTCTACCTCTATTGGTGGATATTTTTAGAACTAGCTAAGTGGGGGATTTCATCTGAATCTCTGGTTACCAGACAAATTTCAATTGAAGTTTTATTTTTGATACGAAATTTCAACTAAAGTTGCTTATAGAAGAATAACTTTTGTTCAATGACACTGTTGTCAAAAGTATGTCAATGAGCAAGTATTCTTATATAACTTAGAAAAAAAAATTAACTACATCAAAAGTACTTTTTGGTGATTTTAGAAATGCAAAACGCCCTTATGATAATTTTGGAGGTAATCACTTGTCTTCTCTCTCTCTCTCTCTCTCTCGCACTGTGAGAGGATGTAGTGAAAAGACATATCTTCAAACTTGGAAGCTATATCTTTGATGCTGATGATAATCATTTTTTGATTGCAGGGTGTTACACACTTGCATGTTGATATATTCAATAACAAGTTTGGAGTCGCCTTCAACTTGGATTTTGGAAAAATTATTCTCCAAAGCATAAAATAGGCCATCTCTTACTAGAACTCTTCCTTCAACCATAGGAACAGTGACATGACCAATATTTTTAGAACCACATGAGCGAGAGATTACATCTGAGGTTCTAATTACAAAAACAATTTCAAATGAAAATGCTTTTTGTTCAGTAACACTTTATCTGAAGCATATAAAGTTCTTGCATTACACTTTCAATCGTTTTCGATAAGCAAGTAAAGAAGAAAAAAACTTGGTGGTTTCGGAAAATGCAAAACGCCCTTAAAATGCAAAACAGAAAATTGGTGCACCGTATCTAAACCAAGAAAGCAACCCTTCTAAAGTGTGTTTGGTATGCTGTGCTTTTAAGAGAAGCTGGCTTTTGCTTATTTTTGAAAATAAGTGGCTGAAAAGCAAAGCAACTGAGTGTTTGGTAAACTGGCTTTTTATAAGTGTTGTCAGTGGCAAAAGCAGTGACAAATTGTTTTGTAAACTCAACACTAGCTTGTGCCTTTTGCTATGGAATGACCAATTTAGACATGAAATAATTTTTGCCTTAATTATGTGGTTATTAATGTAGTTGCATTGCTCTTGTTTTTTTTTTTCCCCCTTTTCTGTGAAGAACTTGACGATTAGTAACCTTTAGAATTTACATATAAAATCAATGGCGGATCCAAGATTGAAATTTTGGGCTGGATTGGATTTCTTAAAAAATTATATATATATATATATATTATGGAAAATCTCGACGGTGAGAGAGAATTTTATTAATTTAAAAAAAAAGATACACCTAGTCAGGAGGGGATGTAGTGAGCCTTACCCCTCAAATGCATATCTATACAAAACTAAAAAACAAATCAACAACAAAATAAACGTGCAATGCAATACAAGAGCCTAAACTAACTAAATCTAACTGTACGAGTTCCACAAGCCACAATTTTATATGCACAATGAAAAGAAAAGAAAAAAGTACCTTGGAAAGCATTAGATTGTAGCTACTCTAATAATGGAGTCCAGAAGTACGTCCATCCTGCACAAGATCATACATAGATGCACACATGAACAAGAAATTAAAACAAAGAAACCCCAAGAAAGCAGCGAATCTTGAACTAGAAAATGTGCAAATCTTCAAGTCACCGAATCAGCCCACAAATTTAACTCAAATTCCAAGAAATTGAATCCGAAGATGAATCACAAGTTGAAAAAGAAAAGGGGATGAGTCATGAGAAGGAAGCTAGCTTAAGAAGAAAGCAAATAATCGACTCAAGCTTCTCTGATTTCCAGCAGATTGCATATTTGCAGAACAATGATACAGAGAGAATGCTGCCTACAGCCTACCTGATTTCCATTCTGCAACCTTCATTCTTCAATCCACGAAAGCTTCAATCCAAATATCCAATACAATCTATGAAATTGAATTTCACATCAATCCTTAACCCTATAAATTGCCCCAAATTAGATTGATTCAATTAAACAAAATTGAACTTACAAAATTAAACAAAATTGAACTTGATCAGTTGACCTCTGAGAGAAGTGGAGAAGGGAGAACCGGCTGAGCCACAGGCGGCGAGAGGAGGAGGAAGTGGGAGAGAGTGAGAGACGATTCTCCAGTTGACCAGTTCGAAACTTCAAATAGGTCGTAGACTCATAGTCGATGAGTGGAGTCTGGAGAGCCGGTTGAGCCACAGGCGGCGAGAGGAGGAGGAAGTGGGAGAGAATGACTGAGTGAGACTGTGCCTCTGTGAGAGACGATTCTCCAACTGACCCGTAGTCGATGAGTGGAGTCGGGACTCGGGAGTGGGGAGTTAGTTCAGGTCGGCTACTAGCCTACTGGGCTTCTATTGTGTGGACAAACCCCAATTAAAAAAAAAAAAACATACGTCTAATTTTTTTTTGAAGCCCAAAAATCTGTGCATAGATCCGCCAGTGTATAAAATCTTTGGTGGTTAACCACCTCCATTCCATTACCCGGGGCATGTAACATTTCTTATTTGATGCTATACATAACTAGCACAGAATACTTGTGCTTCTACATCAAGCTCGAACCAAGGATCAAAAACTAGCACAAAATACTTGTGCTTCTACATCAAGCTCAAACCAAGGATTAAAACTAAAAACTATAAAATAAAAGATCATCACGAGTCCAGCAACATTGGTTTCCCACTTTGGAAACAAAGCTCAAAATTGGCGAAATCAGTATCATCTAGCTTCATTTCACTTCTGCAACTTGATGTATTGCTGGATGTAGACATTTCAGCATGTTTTGGTGAACTTTTGCTTGATGAAGGACTGAATCTTGATTGAGCAGGTACTGAACTTGAGTGAGAATTACTTGATGCCGAGGGGCAGGCATCAAAGCTCTAGCTGAAATCTGTCTCTGATTTCTCTCATCACTGGACATGCCAGATGCTGCTTTCTCAGAAGTACTGGAAGCCTGTTCCCTTGTACTCTTATCTGTCCATTCATCATCTGCATTTGCTTCATCACTAGAGCTTCCACTTAGAAAAAAAATCATCTTCACTGAGATCCAAAAGCCCATCATCCTCACTCCCTGTTTCTTCCAAATCCTTCCCACTAGCAACTGCAGCAATCAAACAAGCATATGAACATTCCGTTTCTATCTAGATTATGCTTTAGTCAATGGGAAATCAAGGCCAAAAGATGAAACCTCAGAAACAAACAATAAAAAAAACTACGAGTCAATCTGGCCATACAAGACTGATTCAACACTCCAAAAACAATTGAATGGAGCATCAAACATTGAAACATGCTTGATATAATCGGTTCAATCCATCAAAATTTTTATTAATGAATAAAGAGTTGGTACCGAATGCATAATTGCACACTTCAACTTTCCTTCCATACAAAAACTACATGATGGTTATAAGAGCCCATAGTTCATTCATCTGTTGGCCTTTGCCCCAAAACTGGAATGTCTTCATATTGTTTCTGCATTAACAAGAAAACATAACCTTAGAGTATGCTCAACATTCAGAATGTTGTAAACCAAATTACAACCAAAAAAAGAATCTCAACTGCATAGAATGTATCTGCATACAATACATGTCCCCAACAAACATTTGATATGGCCGTGGAACTCAAAGCATCATGGCCCAAATCATTATAAATCCTCTAGACCATGCAAGTTCTCGATTTTCTTCAATACATGTACATCCAGATCCAATTACCATCCAATCATGCCTATGATATTACTATGCACTTATGCAGAACCGCAAGCCATGGGCAAAATGTCAGGGCAAAACCAGACTACAGGAACACTGCAATTAAATTGCTTGTTTGAACTATAGCCATCATCTGCAGCAAATCTGCTACTATCAAGAAAGAGGTAACATATAGCATATTTCAAAACATATAGCATCCTAAGCTATCAAGAAGATGGGCCCAGTAACATAATCATCCTTATTATGTTATATGTCATAATAATTATGATATTTCAAATATGACCATTTACCAGAATCTGGAAGATAGATACTAATGTTTTGATATATGTTATATGTCATATTTGAAAGAGGTAACAGATTTTGAAATATGCTATATGTTTTGATACATGTTATATGTCATAATTGAGCCTAAAAGAATAAACAATGGAAGAATCAAGAAAGAGGTAACATATACCCTGCTAGGCTGCTAGCATTGCTGCATATTTTCTCAAAACCCAATTTGGGAAACTATACAGAAACCTTTCCACTATGGTTCAAATTAGTTCCACCTAAATAAGTACTAAGCTTTTATCAAAGTCTGTTCAGGAATATGATTATCAGTTTCCCGTAGATTCTAATACTTGCATGTGAAGTCGACTCTCATCTTCATGAGTCACATCTAGGAAGACAGAGTAGTGCATGTATTCTTTATTCTCAAGCATGATTCGAGTGTTTGACAAAAGCATGTTGGTCGTTTCCTAAACTCTAATTTTACTTCAACCAAACTAGAAGAAAAGTGTTTAAACCATGCATCTGTCAAAACACATGGCAGTTCATAAAGACCGACTTCAGAGCCTTGCATATATTTTATTACTATCTCAATGTTTAGAAAAGGATTCTTTCTAAAGAAGCAAGGCATACATTAATCTCATCTTTCTTGTGTAAAAATCTCATCTTTCCAAACAACAACTTTCTTAAAACCTTTAACTCAGATTATATCAAGATTGAATATGAAAATATAACCCAGCACAAAACAATGATCATTGTATTTCAAAACCAAACCGGGTGACTATCAAATCTTTACCAAGCTGAAGTGACCTGCATGTTGTAGTTAAAAATACAAATACACACATGTATCAGAGCGATACAAGGAGCAATGAGCAAGTAATACAGATCAAACATTAATCCTACAGCCCACAACACAACAGAATTCAATCTCAAAGTTGCATTGCTGACACATGTTCAACTTCTACTGCCAATCAACACAAGTTAAAAGGGTCCAGAAAATTCACCAAAATAAAATCAAACTCAACCCATTACAGATATCCAATGATACAAGGATGCTGGCAGTACTCAAATCATAGGCAAATTGAATTGATCAAATCCCCGAAATTGGTTCTAAATATATGTACATCACAACACCCGGTATATATATGTGCTACAAATCACAATCTACCACTCATATCCAAAACCCAGAACAAAATTGATACTTCCTTTTCATTAAAATCACAGAAATTTATCATGAAATAGATTAAAAAAAAAAAACTAACCTGAATCAAATTGCCAAGCAGCCTTGATTGAGCCTTCGACTTCCAACCCGAAATCGTGATGAAAGGCTAAGCGGGGTCTAGAAGCATCTTTTGATTGATGTATTTCAAAACTAACCTGAAATTCAAATATGAGAAACGCAGCCCTAGAACAGAACCGGGTTTTTTTGTTTTGGTTAATGGTCATGAGTTGAGAACCGGGTCGAGCTCTTACGTTACATACATAGAAATCCACCAGAACCCGCACGCTTGGGTCCTCCCACATATAAAAACACAAGGGTATTTCTCTGTTTCCCAGACGCACTCAAAGACTGAGACAGCAATCACCAAAGACAAGTAAGTCATCTTCTCCTTTGAATCCATCTCACACAGATCAGTACCTTATTTGACGCATGCAGCATTTTCTGGCTAGTGTTTGATTGATCATTAAGTCTGTTAAAGATGACATCTTTGGAGGGTTTTGAGCCCATAGCTATTTCCCCTCAGAAACAAGACCCAGGATGGAAACACTGTCAACTTTACATTAAAACTGGGGACCCAAAAGTTGAGTTAAAGAAGTGTTTATATTGTGGCAAAGTGTTTCAGGGTGGAGGGATTAATAGGTTTAAATCTCACCTTGCTGGTAGAAAAGGAAATGGTCCCATTTGTGATCAGGTTCCTCCTCATGTTCGAGTTTCCATGTTGCAGTGCTTAGATGAAAAAATTGCATCTTTAAGGCACAGAAAGAGTCAAATGGCTGTGAACCAGAGTCGTAGTTTTAGTGAACTAGACAATGTGTTTGCTGAAAATGAAGTTGGGGGGCCCAATTTGATGAATCAAGAGGAAGATGTGGGAATGAGCGTTGATAATGGGATTAGGGTTGGTGATAATCTGACTGATGTGCCTCTTGAGATTGATGATTGTTTTAGGAGTGATGGTCTAGAGGGATTGACTACTGTGCCTCTTGCAGCAGTTGACTCGTATAAGGGTAATGCTCTAGGGAGAAAAGCTGGAGTACCGAATCACAGTTTTTCGGAAAATCGAGAGGTGGGTGTTGATAGACGAGTCGGGTGGAGAGGCGGAACTTCTTTTGTAGCTACTACTGCTGGTTTCGGTTCTGGTTCTGCTAATGCTACTAAATTGAGTTATGTCCCAGCTCCTATTCGTAGTGAGGTAGACAAGCCATTTTACGAAAACACGTAAGGAAGATCAGTTAGTCATCCCAATTCATATTTGTTTGAAAATGAAACAGATGTTGGCACCAGTAATACAAATGGGAAGAACAGGAAGAGGGTAAGAGATGAAAATGGATCAATGGTTGCTAATGCTGGCACTATTGGCAATTATGGTGAAGTTGAAAAGGTGAACAATCAGCAGATTCATATGGCAATAGGACGGTTCCTATAAGAAATTCAGGCTCCTCTGGGTGCCGTGAAGAACTCTGTTTATTTTCAGCCAATGATTGATGCAATTGCTTCTGGGGGAATGGAGAGTAAACCACCCTCGTATCATGATCTTCAGGGTTGGATATTAAATAATGTGGTTGAAGAAGTAAAGAATGATATTCATCAGCACATAAATACTTGGGAAAGGAATGGTTGCTCTCTTCTAGTAAACCAATTGAACTCCGAAAAGGGTAGAATATTGCTAAATTTCTCAGTGTACAGTCCCGAAGGAACAACATATTTGAAATCTGTGGATGCTTCCTCATTTATAAATTCTCCAGATGCTTTGTATGAGATTCTTAAGCAAGTGTTGGAAGAAGTTGGAGTTAGGCGTGTTTTGCAAGTAATTACAAATAGTAAAGAGCACTATGTTGTTGCTGGGAAGAGGTTGATGGATACGTTTCCTACGCTGTACTGGTCTCCCTGTGCTGCTGCTTGCATAAATCTGATACTTGAGGATTTTGGAAAAGTTGAGTGCATTTGAACAGGCTAGATCTGTTACAAGATTTATCTATAAACACGTCGTCATTCTGAATATGATGCGGAGGTATACTTTTGGAAATGACATTGTGAAGGTGGGAGTAACTCGGTTTGCTACAGACTTTATGACTTTGAAACAAATGGCTGACCTTAAATTCAATTTGCAGACTATGGTTACTTCAAAAGAATGGGAAGGGTGCCCTTATTCTCAAACATCAGAAGGATCAGCAATGCTGGATGTATTAAGTAATCACACATTTTGGTCTTCGTGCATTATGATCACCCAATTAACAAATCCGCTCCTGCGAGTTTTGAGAATTGTTGGTAGCCAGAAGAAGGCAGCAATGGGATATGTATTTGGAGGAATGTATCGAGCAAAAGAAACAATCAAGAGAGAACTTGTCAAGAAAGAAGAATATATGGCTTACTGGAATATTATAGATTACAGGTGGCAAAAATTATGGGATCTTCCTCTTCATGCTGCTGGTTTTTACCTTAATCCCAAGTTTTTCTATAGCATCAAGGGAAAAATGCACAAGGTGATTATGTCAAAAATGCTTGACTGCATAGTGAAATTGGTTCCAGATTTAAAAGTTCAAGACGAAATTAGCAAAGAGATAAACTGGTACAAAAATGCTGTTGGAGATCTGGGGAGGAATTTGGCCATTAGAGCTAGAGACACTCTGCTTCCAGGTGAGGATCTCTAGTTAGATTGCATTGCTATTTCCAAAACATGGTTTCTGTGTTTGATACAGCAGATATCTAAAGAAGCATATGTATTTTTTCAAGAAAATAGTTTCATGAACCGTGTGTTAATATAATTTTAATCGATAGAATGATAGATACTTAAATGTAGCCAGAGACTATTGCCTATGTCATTGTAGTTTCACTGTAGGTATTTCATATTTGGGATTATTTCTTTAAGATTTCTGTTTGTTTAAACAGCTGAATGGTGGTCTACATATGGCGGTGGTTGCCCAAATATGGCACGTTTTGCAGTTCATATTCTCAGTCAAACTTGCAGCTTAATTCAGTGCAAGGAGAATCAGATTCCTTTTGACCAACTGCACAAGACAAGGAACAGCTTAGAGCATCAACGGCTTAGTGATTTTGTCTTTGTTCAGTACAACTTGCAACTAAGACAGATGTAAGTAGAAACCAATAGGCTCTTTATATGTGTTTTGTAAATGTTAATCTTTTGCTAATCGATTTTCTTACAGGGTTCATAAGAACAAAGAGCATGAGTATGTGGATCCTATATCATTTGACAACACTAGCACTGTTGAAGACTGGATAACAGAGACTGAAATGTACCTAGAAGACCATGAAAATACTGATTGGAAGGCACTTGAACCGCCCTCTTATAATTCAATGCTTTTAGAACTTTCAGTTGATGAAGCTGAAGACTTGGGTTCAGGTAACTGAGATTGTATGAATTGTGAATTATATGATTTGAGAGTTATGATTTATTTTCTTTTTCTATTTTAACTAGAATGTTGGTCAATGTACAGGGTTTGATGATAACGAGATTTTCTTAAACGGATTGCAATTGGTTAAAGAAGAAGGCAGAACTTAATGTCCCTAAGCCGATGGTACGTGCAGAATTCATGGACGCAAATCTTTACGATTGGTGACCACTTAGATTCAGTTCCATCAAAGAAGAATGCCCCTGTAACAAAGTAGCATATCCAGAGATACTCTCTGTTTCAAAAGGCGTTCTTTTTTAGTAGTATTACTGCAGAAGTTGCTGTCACCATGATGCTCTTGTGGCAATAAACAGAACCAGTCTACTTATTAGAGGTCCAAATTGGATACAAGCAAAGCAATTCACTCTCGTTATGGATCTTGATTTTTTGTGGTCATAAAAGACTCCAGAAATTATTTTCACAATATTTGCACATTTGTTTGAGGACGCAATATACTTCTCACAAAATAACATACATTTCGTAAAATTAAATTATAAGAAATTAACAACTGAGTTGTTGCTTGTGTCCTCATTCTTTGTTTGCTCCAAGAGCCTCACGGCATTGTTGGTTTGGGACCTCTGGAGCACTGCCAGTTAGTGGCGAAACTAAAGGGCACGCTGGTGATAACTGGTAAAATTATAACCTCTACATGCTATCTGCTTCATTGGGCAATTTTGAGTAGGGATGAGGTCATTGGTCATAGATGCAGCTCAGATGGATGTGTAGCTATTTTCGATTTGATATGATTTTTTCGTTAGGCCAAGAAGTATGAGTAAGAAGGTCGTAGCTGCGGTGCGCTCTTGAAAAATTATTTCATGCCATGACAATTTTGTTCAGTATGAAAAAGAAAGGCACAGGCAGGCCTCCCCGGCTCTTTTGCCTCCCGGAGAGTAAGAAGGTCCAGAACATTGGTAAGGAAATTAAGCAACTCTCCCTCCTGTAGAGGCCTTTATATTTTGCCCCGTGCAAAACATGAGCAATAACCCCCAGACCATAAACAAATAATAAATCACTAGTCTTAGTCTGGTCATTTCACTTGCCTCTCTTGTGATATACATCTGTTTTGCAAGAGAAGGAGAGGGTACACTGTGGTCTTTCCTAATGGATCACTGCTTGTCAAGAACTCAGACACTAAGATGAACTAATTGCTAAACGAGTATCAGATTAATTACGTCCGAAATTAAAGCCTCTAATAACACAAGGAAACCATGCCAAAAGATTATCGTAACGATACTATCTCAGTAGCAGTTTTGTGAGATTACTTTTACTTATTTGTTCAGCAAGTAATATGAAGAAACTTTAAAAACTGATAAAATAGAAAGCTTCTTAAGCTTAACCAACATATTTCATGCAACAGGATATATTGGAATGTAAAAACTGTTGAATCCGAATGTTGACTCTTTTTACTTGTAATGAAACTCTTAAGATTTCATTGATGTACAACTGACTTACAATTTGTAAGTTACAAAGGAGAGGAAACGCAAATTGTGTGGCCTCGTTAAAACCTTTTCCGGGTAAAACCCTTTGGGATAAAACCCCAGACAAAGGAAAGAGTGCCACGTTCCTCAAAAAGATACAATAAACCAAAACTAGATTGACTGACATTGTTGTCAATTTCAAGAACTAGGCAATAAGAGCATTGCATGCCAAGGTCAGCTACAAACACCATTGCACTTCACTCCAAAGGAAGTTGTCTTCCTCACGACTAAAACTGATCGACTCCAACCAATCTGAACAATCTTTATCAGCTGTCTTTTGTTGCTCTTCAGTAAGGACCTCCACTAAAGACTCAGGCCAGTATGCACCATCCTGAAAGTCAATCGATCCTCCACAAACATTGTTGCTTCCAGCTGAATCAGTGCAACCATTTTCCATGGATAAATATGGCATATCAGTGCCATCATAGGCCGCAGACAAGGATGATGCGGGAGTGTGAAGAAGGGTGTTGTTTAGCAAGTTTTCTTCCTCCACTTCCATATTACTAGTCGCACCATTAACAACTAGCAGGTCTTCCATTTCTACCATACCCATTTGTTCTACAATTTCCTCCAAGAGAAAATCTTCCTCTGGTAGTGGAATAAATATTCCATGTTCCTCTCCAAATGAAGGGCCTGATTGCACCTCGGAAGCTAACTGTTGGAGTCCCCAATTCTCCTCACCTTGAAAGCCAATTGCTTCAGCTTCTGAGGGTGCATTTTCAAAGCATGGCAAAGTCTCTTCTAACTCAGCTGCGAATGCATCCTCTTCTGATGGCATTGGTACTAGTGCATAATCAATGGATGGAACGTTTCGTTGTCGCTTCGCTTGTGGCTCAAGCAACTCTTCTTGCTCCTTGTTTGTGTTCTCTCCATCATCACAGGCATAATTGTTTTCAAGAACCTCTTCCTCTTCACGTTGCTTTCTCTTCTTTTCGATCTTGGTTTTGGGTTCACCATTTTTTCGTAGCAGACAAAGAACATAGTCTTTCACCTTTTGTTTCTTGTCTCTGAGTGATCGATCAAGGTAGAACTCATGCAAGATCCAACAACCGTTGTGCACCGATGCTTCGTTCTTGTAAGTAAGTCTTTTCTTCAACCCAACCACACGACCAGTCTCCAAAGATTTTACTGGCTTGCCGGAGTCGTCGCCCTTCCAGGTGCCATTTCCAACGGTCCGGCGTATGCGTGAGTCTGTGGAACTCATCTTCTTGTGTTGGGTGAAGAAGTAGATGTCCTTGTTGAGCCTCAAGTCGTTTGGTCTTCTGGTCTTGTAGGCCTCCCATATCTCCCAAGGTTCTTGGCGACCGTAGAGGTCGCAGTCGAACACCACGCTGTTTCTGCCGGGCACCTTCTCTCCGCTCAAGAGAGGCTTAAGGTAGAAGAGAACCAATTCGTCCTCCATGGGGCAGAACCTCTCTCCAGGAAGTTGATTGCCTCTGATCTCCTCCATTGCAAACTCTTGCTGCATATTTCTTGCTTTTCTTGGTTTTGGAAAGAGTTGTTTATGGAAAGAAGATATGAATAGTTAGTAGCTAGGGTTTAGATGGATGAATTTATAAAAACTAATGACTACAGCTTCGATTGAGTAGTAGGGTTTTGATGGATGATTTATAGAAACTAGGGTTTTGGATGAGGTGAGAAGATATGAGAAGGTTTCAGATGGTTTGGAATTTGGAGATGGTCCAATTTATAGAAACTAATGACTTGGACTCTAAGTAACCGACTTGAAAGTAGGGTTTCCTTCACATAATGGACCAATTGGATTTCTCAAATCAGATGGTTTTTTTTTTTTTAAATTTCCTTGTGTGCTCATGCTGTGTTATTGTTTTAATAGTATAGGACGGATTAGTCTGTACTAGAGAGAGGTTGTTTTTTTTTTTTTTTTTTCCGATAAAACGAGAGAGAGGTTGTTGGTTCTTGGCTTCTTGCAACATACTTTATAAATGGTAAATTTTTGGGAGTATTTTAAAGAATAACATTAGATAAATCAATATATGTGACATCATGAAAAAATTTATTAAATAATGTGGCTATATGTAATATCAGCCACCACATAAACACACTACTCACATAAAGGCATTAATTTGTTCTACGAGTCACTACTCGCATCTCCTCCCATATACTCCATCTATAAAGATAAAACAATTAATTGAATATTTGTAGTTAATTGAGAAAAAACTAAATGCACAGGGAAAAACTATAAGAATCCCAAACTAAATAAATCAAGTAGAATAATGACTGTTCCAAGATGTTTCAGAGGCATATTCCTGCTTTTTTTTTTTTTTTTTTTTGAGAAAAAGATAAATAATCATTCAATCAACTAGAAATCATACATCGGGGGAGGGGGGGGACATAAACCAAAACCCCAAGAAACCGCGGTTACATATACCATTAGGCCAATGGGCCCAAACTCTAACAACCATACGCCCCTTTCCAAGGCACTTTGACCATATGAACCTGAAAGTACCAGTAAAACCTCGTAGTCAACCATAAAGAAGACAACGTCCTCTTCAACACCGTGTCCAAAAGTACCAGACCACGTATAAAGGATCGTTTGACAGCAAATTGACAACAAAGGTAAACTAGAATTGAACCAAATCATCCTCGTCCTTGGGAATGACATCATTTACATGGCATAACACCTAGACCTGATCCTAGCTCAAAGGAGTAGGAAGCCAACCCTAACTTAGACAAGTAGGGACTTATTAGAACTAAAACTAACAAAAAATAAAACCCTAAATAAAACCAAAAGACCGCCTCCATAAACCACATCTCGCTGCTGAGTAGACAGCCCCCATCCTTCGATAATCCCCACAGCCGGAATTGGATGGTCGGTGATCAAACCCCCTCTACCAGATCTAAGTCGTTCTGGACCCTGAACCAATCCACCCTTGCCGCCATAATTCCACCCATGCTGGATGGATCCAATTCTCCACCGCCAGGCTCCCACGATCACCGTCACACTTCCCCATGATCCACCACAGCCCAGATCTGACACTTCCCGATCACACCATCGGGGAAATCGAAAACCATCTTTCCAGCTGTCGAGATCCCCTCCCCCATTGATCAAAAACTAGCGCTGCCCAACTAGAAACCTCTAGCCATGACCGAAGACCAAGCCTTAACAAAATCAGGAGGCCAAATCGAAGAATCGTCGCCGCCACCCTGACGAGAGAGACATAAACCAAAACTCCAAGAAACCGCAGTTACAGATACCATCAGGCCAATGGGCCCAAATTCTAACCACCATACACCCCTTTCCAAGGCTACTTTGACCATATGAACTTGAAATACCAGTAAAACCTCGTAGTCAACCGCAAAGAAGACAATGTCCTCTTCAACACCTTCTCCAAAAGTACCAGACCACGTGTAAAGGATCGTTCGTCAGCAAATCGACAACAAAGGAAAACCAGAATTGAACCAAATCGTCTTCTTCCTTGGGAATGACACCATTTACATGGCATAACACCTAAACCTGATCCTAGCTCAAAGGAGTAGGAAGCCAACCCTAGCTCAGACAAGTAGGGACTTATTAGAACGAAACTAACCAAAAATAAAACCCTAAATAAAACCAAAAGACCGCTTCCATGAACCACATCTCGCCGCTGAGTAGACAGCCCCCATCCTTTGATAATCCCCACAACCGGAATTGGATGGTCGGTGATCAAACCCCTTCCACCAGATCTAAGCCGCGCTGGACCCTGAACCAATCCACCCCTTGCCGCCATAATTCCACCCATGCCGGATGGATCTAATTATCCACCGCCAGGCTCCCACGATCACCGTCACACTTCCCCACGATCCACCACAGTCCAGATCTGACACTCCCCGATCACACCATCGAGGAAATTGCAAAACCATCTTTCCAGCCGTCGAGATCCCCTCTCCTATTGATCAAAAACCAGAGCAACTGAACTAGAAACCTCGAGCCATGACCGCAAACCAAGCCTTAACCAAATTAGGAGGCCAAATCGAAGAATCGCTGCTGCCACCCTGACGAGAGAGACACCATGAACAAACAACTCTCCTACGAGAACTCCACACCACCGGGGAACAACCATAACCCGTCTGGCAGCAACCCTAGCACCACAGCGCAGCTAAAGACCAATGCTAGAGTGAGGACGCCGCCAAACAAGAACCGTCAAAACCAGGGAAACCAAGTTTGTCCTAAATGCATGGAGAGTGTTCCAATAGGTTCGAACCTGCTTATACTCAACACAATCAATCTTCTTTTTCTCAAAACAATAAAAAAGAAATAAAATAAAAAACCAAACTCTTACACACATATAACAGTTAATATTCTACTTTCTTATACCATTGTAGTGAATGACTGGACGATTCAGGAAATCATAATTACCACAATGACAATTTCATTTCTTAACTATGGGTGAAACTATACCGCTTCAGGTGATAAATTTGTGATAATTTTAAAAGCAATTGTACTGTGTTTTTCTTTGAATTATAGAGTTGCAAATTGCCTTTACATGAGCTCATCAAAACTTCACTGTTCTCTAAAGTGTAAATAGGCTTCAGACCAGATAAACTTATTGGAAAAACATCTAGAGGAAATTGCACAAGTTTTGTCCAAGACTGCTCTACGGCCCCATATTGTTTCATCACTAATATTGTCATCTCACAGTCACAGCTACCACTATAGGCGCGATTGTAAGCATATAGAAAGAGACAATCCCTAACGGTCCCAATTCCCTAGAATATATATTTTTGCTTGAGATGATCCAACAATGCATTAAAATAAATAAGAAAGGATGGATAATAAACAGAACCAACAGAATGTCATTTCTAATCAAAAAGTTCAACAAACTGCTCAATACCAACATAGAAAACCAAGACAAATTGATAACTAGAAAGGCAAGCTATAGTATTCTTAACAAGGAAATGGAAGTGAGGCTCATTTCAGCATGGGACACCCATTAATGAGACCACTTTACCAAACTACAATAACATTAAGAATGGGAAACAAACTAACCAAAACCCACAGATGGAGACGAGAAGCTCACATTAGGCACCCTCAAGGAAAATAGCACGAACTGCACTCCTACTACAGAAATTATAAAGACAAAGGAGCACAGAACCTACAATGACAAAACACCAGCAATTTCATATTTTCAGCTAATTTCCGTTTGTAGCTAAATCAGAATTCTCATGGATCACCTCAACCCCACCTATAGGCCTAGGTGATCCAAGAACCACAACGCTATGTAGGTGGCCAAATGTCAAGATTACCCCATGTTAACAATTCTAGTTTATGATATATATCTATTCATAATTAGGATTTATGTAGAATAACAACCACATTAGTAAAAAATTAATTTTTGTTTGTCCATGAAAAACCATAGTCAGAATATGATTTTTTGCGGCCACCTACAATTGCTTTAGCATTTCAACTTCAAAACCATCATGTTCAAACATACAAATTACACTTCACATGTTGGAACAAAACCTCCAACTTAGAAAATAAGTTGACTCTGACACCAAAAAGACGAAAGGCACAGTTCATTCAACCTTCAAAATTTATATCTGCCAACATGCAAGAGCCTAAAAACAAAGTCAAGAAACAAGCAAACATAAGGAAAAGAATCAATTCCCTAAAACTAACAAAGAAAACCAATTTGTTTTACCTTTCGTCTAGATTTGAGGTTTCAATCTCGCCATCTAAGTGAGATGAAGCCAAACACATATAGAGACCACCCGTAATAACAGATCATGGCCGATATTCTTAAAACCTTATAATAATAAGCAGCTGATTTACTAAACTTAGAGAGAGAGAGAGAGAGAGAGGATGTTTCCATGGACCGGCGTTCTGTCGATGGCTGCCAAGAAAGGGAGAAAGAGTTTTTTTTTTTTTTTTTTTTTTTTATGACAAGAGAGAGTTTTTTCTTCTGAGAGAACAAGTGTGAATGTATAACCATTTGCAAATGTCGATCTGATCCACAAAAATCTTTTTTTTTTTGTATTAAAAAATTAGATAGGCACTATCACTACATGCTCCTCCTCTCCACCTCTCCCACCATTAGTTCATTTGGTGTCAAACAATGTGGGTCATGCCCTTTATTATCCAAGAAAGAAACAAAGAATTAAAGAGTCAGTCACTGTTAACTAAAACGTGGAGAACAAATTGTATATGTTGCTTGGTTTTGTAGTAGTGACTAGTTGGCATATATATGATCATGATCCTTTTCATGTCGTAGCCAATGTAGATCTCCATTTACTAAGCACCCTTGTCGCTTCAATTCAACATGCTTGAGCCCTTCAGCTACTTCAATACTTCACCATGAACCCCTTTCTCAATGAAAACAATACCGCCACTTTCATTGCCATTGCATTTACATGCTGGCTGCCTCCGAATATGACCTTGTAATCTCCGGAAATTGAATCATAACCGAATCCATGAAACAACGAGCCCAAAGGAAAAAACAAAGGAGTAACTAATTCCGAAAACTTTCGAGTTTGCCTAGTAGTGTTAAGGGTACCATTAGCTTTTCAATCAGTCAACTAGTTACTTAATCAGGGTATTAAGCTTGTTAATCTATCTAGTGTCCACATAGAGCTATCAGACACGTGGCTTGCATCTGTGCAATCTCTGAATCTCACATAGTATAAGTTCTACTGCTACTACTCTTTTTCTCTGTATCAAAGCCTACAGTTTACAATACAAGTCCTTTCTCTCTCAATTTTCTAATTTTTCTTGCTTTTCTTCTTCAATCTTTCAAGTAGAAGGGCTGCACTAGAGAAGGGCAGCCGCACTTTGGTTCTATACACACCAACCCATTTCAAGTACCCAAAATTTTCTCCCGTCGAAGTAGCTAGCTTGTGCTGGCACCAACTAATTGGTATATATGAAGCTCTCTGCTTGCAACTTGATGATCAACCTTGCTCGCCTCCTGTTGAGGCCGAACGTACATGACTGCATGGCTGAGGTGCTCTCAACTAAGTGATGATTGGAGATTAAAGCACTTCCCATGACATACATCATAAACACAACTCACTTTGCTTCTATACACGAGGACCCTTAGAGTTGCTCTTAACCTCTCCTTGCTTGCCTCTACACAAGCTTACTTCTAGTGCTTGTCTGATGCTTGCTTGCACCATGTCCTAGCTGCATGAGAGCAAACACCTAAGTCAATACTTGCTGCATCACATGAATCACTCTCCTCTAAGGAGGGACTAACCTAACAGTGAGTTGTATTTAAGAGTGTGAAAAGCTCTTGGGTTAGAGTAATTTTCTAGGTTGAGAGAGGGTGTACAAAGGGGTATCCGATTGGATACAAGGGCTCAGGTATGTTGGGCATAAACTTGAGTGGTGTAATCTTGTACTTGAGTAAATCTCTCATTAGTGAAGGTGAAACTCTCCAAGGACGTCAACAAGAATATTGGCCGAACCTCGTTAAATCTTGTTGTCTTCTTGGCTTGCTTATTTCTTCTTTCAATCTCTACTAATATTATTTGCGTACGTGGCGAGGGATTAATTTCCTAACATTGCATACCCTCCGAGATTCAAGTAAAGATTGGACGGGAAGCTATGATAGTATCTCAACAATAATATCCTCGTTCCGGGAGTTAAAATGACGTCATTTCTAGTTGTTCTTATTGTTAGGTTTGGTGCCTATCCATTCTTGCCTTCTTGGTGGAGATATTTTGCATGGTATTAATTGTTTGTGCATTCAATGTAACAATTTATGCATGGAAAATTCGTGCATGGTCAAGTGCATGCATTGGGTATAAATTAATGCATGGACAAGTTGATGCATTGGGAAGAAATGCATAGTTAAATTAATTTTTGACCTTTTTAGTCTTCCTAGGGAGTTAATGTGGGATATGGGTAGTTGATTAATGTATGAAAATTGATGAAGTGAGTCTAGAGACTTCTATCAATGGTATAAATAGATGAAGCTTGTGTGGAGGCAAGCAAGGAGAGGTAAGGAGAAACTCTAAGGGTCTTCTTGTATAGAAGCAAAGTGAGTTGTGTTCAAGAGTGTGAATATACAGCTCTTGGGGTAGAGTGACCTTCTAGGTTGAGAGAGGGTGTACAAGGGGTATCCCTGGATACAAGGGCCTGGGTTGGGCATAAACTTGAGCGGTGTAATCGTACTTGTGTAATTCTCTCATTAGTAAAGATGAAACTCTTCGAGGACATAGGCAAGGATATTGGCCGAACCTCGTTAAATCTTGTTGTCTTCTTGGCTTGGTTATTTCTTCTTTCAGTCTCTATTTTTAGTACTTGGGTGGCAGAGAGGGATTAAATTCACTAACACTTATCCTCAGGGTCAAAACGGCGAGGCTTTTTAACCACTCGGCAGCCACAGGCAAATGGAGACGGTTTCTTCTGTAGCTGGATCTGAACGTTAATACCATCATCAACAACGACTTGCTCGTCAAAACGAGGTCGTTCAAGCTCACCACCAATGTTGCACCCACAACCGCTGTGAGTTCCCATTTTGATGATGCTTCCTTTGTTCGTGGTGGATATATACACCCTAATTCTATAGCAAAGCCATATACATGCTAGTTACGCTATCAGGGTCCGATCCAGCCACTGATATCATATCATTTCAATATTTCAATAGGAGTCCTTAATTATTTATCTTTTTTTTTTATGGAAAAGAAAATTACTTAAAGAAGGAAGTCTCTTAGGCAACCAATGTTTACAACATCAAAAATTAAGGCTCCAGAAGCCTCACTTGGGACCCTATCACTCCAAGACATAGGAGAAGCAGCATCATGTCCTCAATTTTTAATGGCATCAGCTACAAAGTTTGCTTCCCTATAGATATGCTTAAAGGAAATTTGGGAAAAAGAAGTTGCAATGGTTCTAATGTCTTCAATCAATTTGAGAAGCCTCCAAGGTGGACTCACACCATTCCATTAACTGCATCAATAAAGCTTTGAGTCCCCTTCAACTTTAACTCTTGTAAAACCTTTGTCTTTGGCCACAATCAAGCTATCCCTAATTGCAATAGCTTCTGCAACAGGGATAGTAGAGTTGCCAATATACTTAGTTGCAGCAGTGATTGGTTTTCCATTATGGTCTCTAATAACAAAAGCACTAGCAGTTGAATCTCTACTAACTGAGCCATCAAAATTGATTTTAACAAAAGAACTAGGAGGAGCAGACCACTTGATTGTGGTTAAAAGGTTTGAAGTTTTTGCTCCACTAGTACTAGTGTTAGAATCAACATAGATTTTCATTATTGCTTCAACTGACATAGTTTTTGCTCCACTTAGTATTTATCTTTGGGTTATTATCACAAATGATACCTGAACTTATCCTCTATTTTATCGATGATACCTGAACTTCAATTTTGATCACAATCAGTACTGAACTTTTCGATTTCATTTTAAATGGTACCTAAGGCCACTTTCGATCAGTATTCCGGCCAAAAAAGCCAAATCTAAAAAAACAAAAAACAAAAAAACAAGTTCAAGGCAAGTCTATTACCGAAAAATCATCACTATATATGATCACAACCCTCGAAATCATCAAAAATCATCACTATGATCGCCTCCCATGCCGTTTTTAGTCGGAATAGTGATCGGAGGTGGCTCTAGGTACCATTTAAAATGAAATCGAAAAGTTCAGGTACTGGTTGTGATCAAAATTGAAGTTCAGGTACCATCGATAAGATTGATGTATAGTTTAGGTACCATTTGTGATAATAACCCTTTATCTTTTATAGGCATGAAATAAAATTAAGTTGAAGCCAATCAAATCGGGTTAAGGACTCTACGTCTTTGAGGGTTCTTTTTGAATTAAGCATTGACTAGGCCAAAATCAACCCAATAATTGATTAATGGGGGGATTTTTGTGTGTGATTCAATAATGAACAGAGCTTGCAGCGTGAAGCGTGGTGTAGGAGCTAGAAACACACTGCGATGAGAGAATTTGGGGATTTTTGAATTTGGTTTTCTGGGAGATAAGCTTGTAAGGGAGGTTTGGGAGAGAAAAGGGGCTAAGAGCTGGGTTTTGTGTTTGGGGGCCTGGAAGCTTGAAGAATTAGGGGTTTTTGATGCTTCTAAATTTTCTGGGTTGTTGCTTGATGATGATTTCAGTTCCAAATCTCTCATTTTATAGGCTCAATTGGAGGGGTGTTATGGTGGCTCAAGCCCTTTGGTTTTCTAGGTAAGATGCTCTCCTTTAGCTCATGCAGGATTTCTGCCTTAAAATTTGGGAGATCAGAGCTTACTTGAGATATGGAGTCTTGGAAAAAGGGGAAGATAGACACCCCCTTGAGTTATTGTTTCTGCTTGTTGGCTCAGAGTTCCAAATCTCTGATATGAATCAGCTGTCAAGGGGGTGCTTGTTGGCATCTATGCTTTTATGCAGGGAGAGTTTTCCACCATAAGGCGCAAGTCTCCCTGTTTAGGGAGAGTAATATTGTGCTAAAGATATCTACAACTTTAGTAGATATAGCATTAATCCTGCATTTTCCTAGGTATAGGACAAAATCTGGCTGACCGCGGTCCTTCATTTGGGATACCTTCGTTAAAATCCCCTTGAGTTCCAAATCTCTCATTTTATAGGCTCAATTAGAGGGGTGTTATGGTGGCTGAAGCCCTTTGGTTTTCTGGGTAAGATGCTTCTCCTTCAGCTCATGCATGATTTCTGCCTTAAAATTTGGGATATCAGAGCTTACTTGAGATTAGGGCTGGGCACGGTCCTAGACCGGCACTGGATTTGCTGGGACCGGGACCGGGACCGGCTTTTTTTTTTTTTTCGGGCCGGGCTTGCAATTCCAGAGAATGGGGACCGGGCTAAACCCGGACCGGGACAAGCGGGCCAGTTTTTTTGGGGCTTTCAGGCCCAACCCGTCTTTGAAAAAAAAAAAGATTGATAAGAAAAGAAAGCCATAAAGGTTTTTGGCTTTGAAAAATCGAAGGGAGAAGAGATTTGGATTGCTGGGAAAAGAGAAGAAAGGTCGTGGGTTCTTTTAGTTCCTGATGTCGTGCACTACTTGCGGCGACTGTGGCGAAGGTAGCGGAGGAGGACGAAGAGAACTAGCACGATGACGCCGCCGGAGTTGAACTTGAAGAGCGAGAGGTAAAGGAAATGAGGAATAATGGACTGGCTGATCTCTAGTTTTTGGAGGAGGAGCAAAGTTGGGGCCTTGGGGTTGACTGGCTGAGGAAGAAGAAGAAGAAGAAGATCTGAAGAAGAGAAAAGAAGAAAGAAGCAGAGGAGAGGAGGGGAATCATGAAAGAAAGAAAAAGAAGGAGAGAGAAGAATGATAAAAGAAATATAAAAAAAAAAAAAAGAAGAAGAGAGAAGAGAGAGAAGAAGAATAAAAAAAGAAGAAGAAGGAGAAAGAATAAAGAAGACGCAGAGGAGAGAGAATAAAGAAGAATAAAGAAGAATGATAGTGATAGGTAGTCTTGAGAAGAGTGAAAAGTAGAAGGATACGTCAAAAGAGGGAGAGGATAAGTAAAAAAGATAAAAATATATATTACTTGTGTAGTGAAGTTCGGGTTCTTCAGTCCAAAAGGTCAGCAAAAGTCAGGGACCAGGACCGGACCGGCAAGAATGAGTTTGGGACCGAACCGGCCCGAAAGTAACTATTTTCAGTCTAAAACCCGACCCGAACCCGCCGGTCCAGATCGATTCCTCCGGGTTTTTCAGTCTTTCGGTCATTTATGCCCACCCCTACTTGAGATATGGAGTCTTGGAAAAAGGGGAAGATAGACACCCCCTTGAGTTATTGTTTATGGTTGAGTGAGGGTGTCAACTATTGTTTCTGCATTTGGGATACCTTCGTTAAAATCCCAGGTAAAACAATTTTTTATTGCAATTATTTCCCTCACTGGCCTGTTTATTACGATCCCAATACAGCACTATTCTAATTAACTATTTATTCAGTGTGGGATATAATGTATATTCTTGAACTCTTTTGGACATAGGAAATATTGCAAATAATGATACAGCAGATGTTACAATAGACCAATATCACAGTTACAAAGTAAGTTTTATTTTACTATGAAAATTTTATTGTGTTCTTGAAATGCAGGCTGTTCGAGTTTTTAGATCGTTAGATTCAATGGAGAAACCGATGTAGCGGGTGAAAATGTTAAATGTCGGAGCATCACGTACTCTAGAAAATAAAAGTTTTGTATTTGGACTGCAACTTTTTGAAAAGAAGTATATATGTACATGTTTGTTTGTTTGTTTTTTCTTTCTTTTTTCTCTTTTTTCTTTTGGGTCGTGGTGGTTGGAAATATGAGATTGAAAGTCTGGTTTTGTTGTTACAGGAAGACATTGATATCATGAAAAACCTAAATTTTGATGCCTATCGGTTCTCAATATCATGGTCCAGAATCTTCCCAGGTAATATATTTCTTCATCATTCACTTGCATTTTTCATTTATTTTTGTATTTGCTGAGTTCTTTTGTGTCTTGTTCTTTAACTTATGTAGATGGTACTGGGAAAGTGAATTGGAAAGGGGTTGCATACTACAACCGGTTAATTAACTACCTACTCAAAAGAGGTAAAGTAATGCTGCAGTACAATTCAGAACATAGAAGATGCTGATATTGCTATCAATGTGCTTCCAGTATTACTTGATTTTGATTGTTCTATATGCCTTGTTCTGCATGCATTACTCCTTATGCAAATTTGTATCACTATGATCTTCCCCTAGCACTTGAGCAAAAGTACCTGGGGTTGTTATGTGACAAAGTAGTGTAAGTATTTCACTTAGAATTAGTTTGACAAAGTTTTATAAATAGTAGTACTGGAATTTGAGATGTGCTAGAAACTTGACAGGAAGAATTTTGCGGATTATGTAGAATTTTGCTTCAAAACATTTGGAGACAGAGTGAAGAACTGGATGACATTCAATGAGCCTAGAGTGGTAGTTGCTGCTGGCTATGACATAGGACTGAATCCTCCGGCACGGTGCTATAAAGCTTACAGAAATTGCGCAGCTGGGAATTCAGGAACTGAACCTTACATTGCTGCTCATCATTTGATTTTGTCACATGCAGCTGCTGTTCAGAGATACCGCGAAAAGTATCAGGTATGGGAAAATGTATTGACCACAGTTTGATTCATGAGAGAGAAAATTTGGTATTGATTAGCTGATGCTGAGGTACGTGCATTTTTCAGAAAACACAAAAAGGAAGGTTTGGTATTGTCTTGGATTTTCACTGGTATGAGCCTCTTACCAGATCAAAGGCTGACAGATATGCAGCTCAAAGGGCAAGAGACTTTCATGTTGGATGGTAAGAATCTAAACATTTGGCGCAATTTAGACCTATATAACACAGTTAACATTTATGTAATGGGGCTAATTGGTTTTTCAATAGGTTCATTCATCAGATTGTATATGGGGAGTATCCGAAAACAATCCAAAATATTGTTGGCAATAGGCTACTAACTTTACAAAAGAGGAGGTAGCCTATTGCCACAGAGCTACCCTGCGAGTCTGATTAGTTCAGGGTTCCAGACAAATCTGATTAGTTTAGGATTCCTGAGACCAATAGGAGAATCATACCAATAATTCTTAATTGTTTGTCTGTGTTACTTCGTTCACAGAGCTCTTTTCTAATCATTTCGAATTACTTCAATAGTTCATACTGCGGTCCTAGATACTTGCAAAATCTGGCTGACCCGCGATTTGTCTGGTTAATTCCGTTAACGAATTAAAATGAAGAAATTTTCCTGATGATCCCTCTCTACACATAAAATGACGAATTTTCCTGATGAGCACATTTCTAAACTGCTTATGATCCCTCAAAAAAAATTTCCTGAGATCCTCTCTACACATAAAATGACGAAATTTTCCTGATGATCCCTCTTTGCTTTGTAATGTGCCCTTGCTTATGATTTCAAATGTGATTAGAGATATAAAGATGGAAAATTATGTGTATTCAATTTGTTTGTGAGTTTGCTATTTACTTGGTACATTAAGAGGAAAAGATTAAAATTAGGAAAAGATTGATATCCCCTTGAGTAATTGCTTGGGGAACTAGGGAAAATGTGCTGAGCAAATTTAATAAGACCGTTCAGTTTTTAGGTAAATAATTTGATCGGAAATTCATATTGTGTTGGGAAAATTATGAGACTGAAGGTACATCTATGCTTTGAAGGATAAATTTGGTTGTTAGGTGACTCAAAATAAGATTCTCAAAATATTACGCTCAAAATAGGATATTATGAGACTCAAAATAGGATATCATATTGTGGATTAAGGGAGACAATATCTATCTCAAAATATTCACCGCAGTGTGAACTATTAATTGGCCAACAAGATATAAACTAATCAGATTTTCCCAAAGTAAACTAATCAGATTGGTCATTTCGAATTACTTTAATAGTTCATATCGCGGTCCTAGATACCTACAAAATCTGGCTGACCTGCGATTTGTCTGGTTAATTCCGTTAACGAACGAGACCTCACAGACTTAAAAAGGAAAAGAGAAATGACGCATAGTCAAATACAAAGGGAAAAATTAAGCCGCAGCTGATCAAAGATTTGGAACAGCCAAAATGCACAATTGGTTTCAGCCATCTTTTTCAGTTTTTAGAACCATTGTTGCCTAGGGCCCCTACTGCGGGTCGGCAATCGGACGGCGGGCGCATGCGTCGCTTCTAGCCCGGATTCTGACTTAGAGGCGTTCAGTCATAATCCAGCGCACGGTAGCTTCGCGCCACTGGCTTTTCAACCAAGCGCGATGACCAATTGTGCGAATCAACGGTTCCTCTCGTAGGTGCTGGGAATAACCCATACAATATTGTGCTAAAGATATCTACAACTTTAGTAAATGTTTTAGCATATTTCTAGAAGCGCTAAAACATGCTTTTGTCGGATTGAGAAAGTAATCTGAATTCCCACGATTGTAGCAATCAGGGGGAGATATCGACATCAGGGGGAGTTATGATGTCTACATGTTCGATCTCGAAGAGTGAATGACGTGTTGTACTCTTTTTCTCCTCCTCGAGCTTGTTTTTATCCCACAGAGTTTTTTACTCAAGCAAGGTTTTTAATGAGGCAACGGATGAAGCGTCACCACCAAGTTTGAGCGGCACAAGGGGAGTGTTGAAGGAAATCAAGTTTGTGTGCCTTATCAAACAAGGAATAGTTCCATAATTGTAATAGGAGAGAATGTTCTAGAATTCCTAGTCCTATTCGGAATAGTTTTCCTTGTAATGCTAGAACATGTACTTTGTAATCCTTGTATATAGGGCTCCTATTCTCAATATTGAATACACAATTCTCTCATCAATTTCTCTCGAATTCTCTCATTCTTAAACATATTTTCAATAGCAATATGTTGGAGTTTATAATGGACATATAGTACACTTCTAAAACTGAGAAATTGCTGGTGCTAATTACTAATGTACCCATCCCTACCATCTAATTGTAATATTTTTATTGAGGTCAAAAATTCATTGAATTTGAAGGTGTAAAATTTGCCAAATACTAAGTGTTTGAGCCCAAAAGGATTTTTGGCAAGATCTTTTGGTGGATTCAAGTCAGTGGGCCAATATCTGTGGCCCAAAAACAAGCCTACTCGGGTTTGGGGCATAGCTTCACCCATTCCGTGATCCATAAGGAAAACAAAACCTTATTGGGATCGAGTAGCAGATATTGAATAGGAAACTTCAATTAATAATCCTTCTAAGACAAGGAGCAGTCAAAACCCTAGGTGTATAAATACGGGGTTAAGCGGCAAAGTTAAGGACCTCTCTCGAATCAATCAATCCTAGCGTTTACAAAGCCTCCCCGGAGCAAACCTTCAACCCTGTTGAAACCCGGCGACCGTACTCTCAGTCCTAGTCTCTCCGAGCCAACTGTCAGTGCTACTGCCATAGATACTACTAGCGAAGCAAGGGTAACGCCCTCGCAACCCAGCGAAGCTAAAGATACTCTTTAGCAAACCCCGTGCTTTCTCAGAACTTCCCAGTGATTGCTCTGCTCAACCTACAACGTTGAGTATCAATTTGGTGACCGAAGAGATCACACCCAAAGTCCTTATCCGTAAGGCAAAAGTCCTTTCCCGAAAGGCTAGAGAAGAACCCTGTGGCGAGGTTGGTGCTCTCCTCGTCTACAACACTTGAAGAAGAAGTCAAATCAAGGGACTACCCTAACGACTGCACCCTACGGTGCTGGCACGCCTACGCAATTACACACTCAAAAAAGACGGTTTGCACACCAACTGGTTTTGGAGCCAAACATTTTGGCACGCCCAGTGGGACCTGCAATAGTGTCTCTTCTTGAACGTAGCCATTGGGAAGTCTAGCGAAAACCCTAACCAAAAGGTTTACGCTAACTGCTCAAAGCATAAGACCTCCAGTTATAGACGGCATTCTCTCGCGGACTGTCGTGGTCTTTCTGAAGAACAAGTAACTCAAAGGTTCTCTCGTCAGTCCCAATCATCCGACATGTCAACTGAACGAGAAGAGAATCACCCGACCGTTACTGAGGGTCAGAGTATCAATACTAATCAAGCCAGCGAGCCTGTTATCCCCACCACTGTCACCACTACAGTGGGGAGTGGAGAAAGAGAGGCTTTCGCCCTGAAGCTTATTCCAAAGGAGCGACCTCCGAGGTAAGGTTCGCGATCATCATGGAAATTATTGAAAATCATCGCAAGAAGATAGCCGCTGATTTCGAAAGAGAGACCGCAAAGACTGATAAGCTCATACGCGAACTAGATCAGCGAATTACTCAACATGCAGAGGATACTAGACAACAGATCGCACAATCTGAAAATGCGGTAAGGGCTTATGCCGCGAGTATTGCTAGCGATCAGAATCAGTGCCAAAGAGAGATCATGGAGGCTATCATGAACCAAACTAAGCAGACCGCATCAGACATGGCAGGTCTTCGCAAGGATGGTGCTAACCTAGCAACTGAGGTGGCCATGTAGAGAGCTGAATTGAACCAAGCGAGAGAAGTGTTGAACAAAGCTTTAGGGAATCCTAACGCTATCCTTGGCTCTCTTGGCCAGCCGTCCAGTTCAGGCAAGTACGTGCCGCCAAATCAACGTGAGAAACTAGCAGTAATGCTGTTTCTCCCTAAGCTACTGTTGCTACTACACCGCTGAAGAATAAAGAGCAAGCGCTGGTTATCGGCGGCAGCAAGGAATAGACTACCTCGTCAAGCGGACAGGCCACCAGATAGAAGCATCAGGCCTCGAAAGTTGCGGGAACTTCATCCAACTCCGCTACGTTCGTTCAATACGACAGTGATGGGGCAGAAAATGTATATCAGGAACTGCTAGGAAGTTATTACTGGATCGACCATACCGGCACTCCGATCAAGATCTTGTCAAAGGAAGCGCCTACAGTGACTCTACAGTAGCAGGCTACTACCCGCGTTGTACACGTTGGAGAGGGGCCAGCAACTGTAAACCAAGCAATACCTGTGCAGGCTACTCGCCAGACTGCGTGACACCACCTCCTCCCCCGGGCCCAGAATATGTAAGGCGTGAGGAGGTAGAGGAGATGATCAAGTTGGCTAATCCTAGGGCCCAGCCAAATGGGGTCTATGAGGGACCTTTCCCACCACATATCATGCTCGCGCCTTTTCCCAGAGGTTATAAGAATATCATATTTTCTACTTTCTCAGGGAAGACACCGAGGATGCAGCGACACATCTGGCCAGGTTTAGAGTACAATGTGGCCAGTACCAGAATGATGATATCCTCAAATGCAGGATCTTTGGTACTTCTCTTTCAGGAGCTGCTTTCAGATGGTTTTCCAAACTTCGACCGGGAACAGTGGCGGATTGGCCTGCAATGGAACTGCTTTTCAAGAAACTTTCAAACCATCGAGCCTGAGGTAGACTTGGCTTCTCTCACTCAAATGGCCCAGTAGCCCACAGAATCAGCGGTGGCCTACCTTCAGCGCTTTCAAATCTAGAAAGCCAAGCTAAACGTCATCCTGCCTGAGAAAGAGCTAGTCAAGTTGGCGGTCAAGGGTTTGGAACCACGTCAACGAAATAAGCAGCATGGCAGCATGAATCAGTCAATGGGAGAACTCATCACAGAAGTAGGCAGCTTCGAGAATCTCCTTAGAGAAATAGATGCAAGGAAGAATGCATCCAGGGGAACCTACGTGCCTGGAAAACATCGTACGTAGCGGCCCTGAGCTACCAGCCGGCTACCTATGACCCTTACTACCATCATAACAATGAAGAGGTGGTCCAGGATAACGAAGAGGAAGAGGAGAATGATATCGCTGCCTACGAGCTAACCGAGAAAAAGAATCTATCCTTGAAGAAACTAAAAATTTCCAAGGAACCTGTCAAACTCAAATCGGTGGCTTTCAACAAACCTGAGTTCGCGACGTACACATATGATGCCAACAAGGCGCACAAGATTCTCGACGAAATGATCGCCACGAAGATGGTGAAGACTGATTTTGGACCTTTTCCTCGACCAGAGCAGCTGAAGGGGAAGAAATATTGCAAGTTTCATAATTTGTGGAACCATAATACCGCGGACTGTGTGAAACTCAAAGACCAAATTCAGGTATGGCTTAATAACGGCAGTTTGCAGGTGGAAGCTCCGGTCATGGCGGCAGCGCTAGTAGACCTAGATCTCTTCCCTGATACTGGGATCAATATGGTCGATGTGAATTGGACCAAGCAGAAGCAAAGGCGACCGACTTTGGATTTGAGCTCAAAGGAGCGAGGTGAAAAGTCCGCCGCGGACGAAACACCCGTGAAGGATAAAGCTAAATCAATCAGTCAAGCCTCGCCCGTGGTCCTATGCTCACGATGCAAAGAAGAATGCAGTATTCAAGTATCGCATGAAGAGGTCGAGCAAACATTTCGCTTTGGCTCTCTACCACCCGTCAAGTGGGCTTCGTCATCGCGGAACTATCAGCCTTCTAGCCCAAGAGAAAGAGAGAAAATGGAGTCACCACCATCCCTAAAGGACTCCAATTTGTTCAGGAAGTTGAGAGCGGCCGCGGTTGATCAGAAACATGAAGAGAAGCTCACGAACAAGGGCAAAGACGTATTGACCAAGCCTTACATCCCACCGGCGCCAACCGCTACCATCAAGGAGGGAAAATGGTACACCAGGGGAAGGCAGTGGAGATAAGCACTTCCAAGAAGAGGAAAATGCAGCACAGGTTTGGGGAAGTTAAAAGTGCACTAGAGGCTCTGGACCAGGGCCTGATTAAGCCTTCACAACTGGTCAAGTCACCTGAGCAGTATCAGAGAGAAATGGAGGCATTAGCTGCTAAACCGTTAAGGCCTCCCCGCAGCTTTAACAAACAAGCGAATTCTCTGACAGGGGCATTTAAGCCCAGTGTTTTTTGCAGGATTACTGAGGAGCGGACACCTCCGATTGCGCGAAAGGAGAGCTCGCCGACTCAGCGACCACACGTCAGGCGCAGGTTGTTTCGCGAAGAACCGGAAGCCAAAGCTTCAGTTTTTGAGAGACTGGAGGGCAAGGACAGGACTACTAACACCTTACAGTGGAGACCCAAGAAAGTCCAAAGTATAGTCATCGCTGCCTCAGATGAGCGCATGGAAACGGAAGCTCCTAAACAAGCTTCGGTGGTACAAGAACTCGAGCAATGCGAGGTAAAGGGTCTCACAGAAGGGTCGCTGGTAGATTGTTTGGCTAAGCAGTTCCAGACTGATACCCCTGTCGAGGAACCTAAGCTTAACTTGAGGATGACATGGAGGAGAGAGATATGACTGACGCTTCTTGCAATATGGTTTATGTGCTCCCCGTGAGGTATGCACTACCAGTCGCTGCTCAGGACTGTGTGGAAGCTAAAGAAGAGAATGCTCAGCTGCTGCAGGTCACATCGGCGGCCGCGACACCTGTGGAAGAGGCTGTCCCTCATGAAGCAGAGGAGGCTCCAAACAAGAGACATTCATGAATTTCTCCAAGCCAACGCCAGCTATGGTCCAACACATGAGACCACTATACATCACGGCAGAGGTTGGCGGCACCAAAGTTAGTAAAATCATGATTGATACCGGAGCCGCTGTTAATGTCGTCACTACCAGGATCATGCACTTGCTCGGGATCAAGAGGGAGAAGATCCAGTCTACATCCCGTACGCTCAAGAATTTCACGGGAACTGTAACAAAGACCTTAGGATTACTGTTCTTATGAATTAAGGTTGGCCCTGTAGAGGGGTGTATGCTTTCTTTGTAACAGATTGCTATGCAGCCTACAGTACCATTTTGGGTAGAGACTGGATCCACAGGAGATACTGTGTACCATCGACACTTCATCAGGAGCTGGTTATGTGGAACAGAGAGACAGACACAGCTGAGGTGATCAAAGCAGACCCTCGTCCATTCCCAGTCTCCGCGAATTATGTAGACGCCAGGTATTATTTGGAGCCTATCACTCCATTGCAGGTTAGTGACATCGATGATAAAGGCCGCCCCACAGGGGTAACGGCCTCTGAATTAGCACAGTAGGGGCTTACGCTCGCAAAAGAGGGCTTAGAGAGGCCTGGCCACGCTGTGCCTAAACCCTTGATTGATTAATGGATTACGACCTCTCAGAGGAAGGAATAGAGGCCTTCCACTCGCTATACGAACGGCTGTCATCATACTTGGTGGAAAAAGAGGCTTACGATCAAATCGTGACCTTAGAGGTCGTCAATGAAGAACTTTCTAATCAGGAGCGAGAGGACGAAATAAATATTCAGCTTGCTCCGGCAGCGCTAGATGATACGCCTCCTAAAGTCAGAGACCCTACTAAAAGGTTAATCTGGGAACAGTAGACGAGCCTATGGAAGTGGCTATCAGTGCTTACCTTGAGCCTAGCGACAACCAGAGGCTCACCAATTTGTTACTAGAATTTAAAGATTGCTTTGCAGAGAAGTATGAAGACATGCCCGGCCTGTCACCAGAGTTGGTTTTCCATCAACTACCAACGCTCCCTGACAAGAGGCCCGTGAAGCAAGAACCGCGAAGAATGAATTCAGAAACCCAAGTTCTCGTCAAAGAGGAGGTCGAAAAAATGCATAAATCGGGCATTATCAAGGTCGCCAAGTATAATCAGTGGTTATCTAATATAGTGCCTGTTCGGAAAAAGAATGGCAAGATGAGGGTCTGCGTAGATTACAGAGACTTGAACCTTGCTACACCTAAAGATGTTTACCCCATGCCTGTCGCGGATATGTTAGTAGACGCCGTAGTGGGACATGAATTGTTGTCCTTTATGGATGGCACTGCAGGATATCACCAGATTCCAATCGCTAAAGAAGACAACATAAAACCGCATTCCGGTGTCCCGGGTTCGCGGGCGTTTTTGAATATATGGTCATGCCCTTTGGATTGAAGAATGCTGGCGCGACATATCAAAGAGTCATGAACTTAATCTTCCATGATATCCTGGGAAAGATTCTAGAGGTTTACATCGATGACGTAGTTGTGAAGTCTCGGAAAAGAGGGGACCACATCACAGATCTCAGGAAGGTATTCGAGCGAATGCGACGACACAAGCTCAAGATGAATCCCGCTAAATGCATTTTTGGTGTCCAAGCGGGAGATTTCCTGGGATTCATCGTCCATCAGCGAGGAATTGAAGTCCCTAAAGATAAGGCGAACGCAGTCATCAATGCGTCTCCCCGGCGAACGAAGAAGGAATTACAGCGTTTGTTGGGTAAGATCAATTTCCTGAGACGCTTCATCTCTAATTCTGCAGGTAAAATCCAGCCCTTCTCGCCATTGCTGAAGTTACAGGGGCAGAATGAGTTCGTATGGGAGCCTAAACATCAAGAGGCTTTCGATAGAATTAAGAACTACCTAGCGAGCCCACTAGTGCTGGTTCCACCGAGGGCCGAGTTTCCATTGAAGTTATATATATCAGCGGCCGAAGCTTCCATCGGCAGTTTACTCACTCAGGACGATGAAGCGGGTATTGAGCATGCTATATTCTACCTAAGCCGGACACTGACAGACTGTGAGACAAGGTACAGCCCTATGGAGAAGCTGTGTCTGACTTTGTATTTCTCAGCATGCAAGCTGCGACACTACATTTCATCCTTTACTACTTGCATCATCGCACAAACTAACCTGGCCAAACACATGTTGTCGCACCCTATTTTAAGAGGCCGCATTGGCAAGTGGGTACTGGCCCTTTCGGAATTTTCATTACAATACGTACCTCAAAAAGCTGTAAAGGGACAGGCCATCGCGGACTTTCTGGAACATCATCCTATGTTGGAGATACCCGCGATGAAGGAGTTAGAGATAGCGTCCGCCACTACGACTCGTCCAGATTTGGCGCTCATCCCAGAGTACGCAGTATGGTACCAAGCCACAGTCTCCTTGCAGCCCTGGGTATTATTCTTTGATGGCTCCAGAACGGAAACATTAGCAGGGGCAGGGATTGTTCTGGAAAATCCAACGGGCGATCGTTTCTCTTACTCTTTCCAGTCGGAGTTCAAATGTATAAACAACCAGGCAGAGTACGAAGCTCTTATTATTGGGTTAGAAGTTTTATTGGAACTAGGAGTGAGGGACGTTCAGATCCGCGACGACTCTCAGCTTGTGATAAATCAGCTTCAAGAGAAATACAGATGTGTTAGTTGGTTGCTCGTACCATATTTGAATCGAGCCATTGAGCTCTGGATTAATTTGATGACGCCGATTTGGAGTACATCCCTCGCGAGCGCAATTTCGAGGCCAATGAGCTCGCTTAGCTGGCCAATGGCATTACATTGAAGTATGGGGTTCGCGAGCCTATTCTAGAAGTCGAGCGTCGCACACTACCTTCATGGCCCGCACGGCCTGATCCGCCGGACGATCCAGTGGTCGTGGTGCTAGAACCTTTGATGTGGATTGGCGCATCCCGCTGATCGATTACCTCAAGCAACCAGACCCCACCGCCGACAGGAAGATTCGTTTTCTTACCTTAAACTACTTCCTCAGGTGATGAGCTGCGACGGCGTGGGGAAGATGGTATAGACTTCCGGTGTGTCTATGGCAGCGAGGCAAAAAGATTAATGCGTGAAGCGCACACAGGGATATGTGGAGCTCATCAAGCGGGACCTAAGATGCGGTGGCTTATTAGGAGACATGGCTATTATTGGCCCAGAATTTTAAAGGATTGCATTGCATTCGCAAAAGGATGTGAAGACTGTCAAGCACATGGTCTAGTCCAGCATGTCCCCAACATTCCCATGCAACCTATAATTAAGCCTTGGCATGTGCGAGGCTGGGCATTGGACTTGATTGGGATGATTCACCCCCATTCTTCTCTCCAACATAAGTTCATCATTGTGGCTTCTAACTTCTTCACCAAGTGGGTTGAAGCTGAACCTTTGAAGGAGGCCTCTAGCACCACCATCCGCCAGTTCATTTTTTGGAACATTCTCTGCAGGTTTGGTATCCCCGAGGTGCTCGTTTCAGACCGGGGGGGGGGAGCGTTCATGGGAGGTCCTGTCGAGCAACTTGTAAACGATTTCGGCATCCAGTTTATCCACAGCACTCCATATTATGCTCAGTCCAACGGTCAAGCGAAGCCAGTAACAAGATTATTATTACCTTGTTAAAGAAGATGCTGGTAGAAAACCCTCGACAGTGGCACGATACTTTGTATGAGACACTCTGGGCTTATCGTACGTCCAAGAGGAATCCCACCGCTACAACACCATATGCACTTATGTTTGGCCATGACGCGGTTTTACCCCTGGAAATCAACGTTCATTCTTTACACGTACAAGAGCAGCATCACTTGATCGGTGAAGATTACATCCAGGCGATGTGGCAAGAACATGAAGATTTGAGTGAGCAGCGCTTGGTGGCTTTAGATAATTTGGTAATGGAGAAACAGCGTATCGCCCGCACCTATGATAAGAGGACACGTGGTCGTAGTTACAAAGAAGGAGAACTTGTTTGGAAAGCCGTTTTACCCCTTGGTGAGAAGTTAACCAGCCGCGGTAAGTGGACTCCGCGATGGGAGGGACCCTTTGTTGTTCACCGTCTCTTAGAACGCGGGCTTTTCACCTCAGAGACATCTATGGCGACATCCATTGCAACCCGATCAACGGGCGTTTTTTGAAGAAATACTACCCTAGTGTTTGGGATTTCGAGGATCCACCTGATCAACCTTCTGACCAGACAGGGGGGCAACTATAATGTTCATCGGTTCGCATCAACTCTAAGTATTTCTTCAGGTCTTTTTCTTGTGGCCTTCGACTTATGTATTTGCTTCACCGATGAGCATTAGGGGGCAACTCTCTATAATATTCAGGCCTTAGCTGAGGCCATAGTTGCGTGATGGCCTATACATGAGGCTTTATTATTATATTCATCAGGTTTTAAGTCTATATTCGTACTTGTCTATCCTTGACAAATTGTGTTAAGAATGTACATGAGGGCCTATACATGAGACTTTATTATTCAGGATTTATTATTGTTTTTGGCAATTTTTTGTGCTCGTGCTCAGAGAAACATTCATTCATAAAGTGGCTTTGAGGCCAAAGGCATACAAAAAACAGATTGACACGGTTACACTTGCAATTATAAGGCCAAATGTGGCTTTGAAAAACATTTTGAAGAAACACAAATTTTAAAAGTGGCTGGATCTGGTTGCGACAAGGAGGATCTGTGCAGTACCGCCGGCACTATTCCTCTCTTCACCCAGATCTCCTCCGATCTGAGTCGTAGCTGCTATCATTTGTACCAGGGGAAGCGGGAAGGGAATAATCCATCATACCCTTTCCAGGAGATTGTCCTCCTGGTTGGAGATGGTATCCAGAGCGAGTGCGACTCACAGCCACATCTACCTCTAGGGGAAAAATTGTAACCTCGTAGTCGGACCACAGAGGTAGACCACGGAGGAAGAACAGTAGGCCTCAAAGTGGCCTTCCGCCTCTCTGCCTCCTGCTCCATGCGGACAATCGGAGGAGACGGACTCCTCAGAATCTAGTTCTGCCGCGTTAGGAGCGTGGCATGTTCTTCGGTTTAACTAAGACTGGCGAGTTCATCCGCATTTCCAGAAACCAAAGACATGCCACCGGACCTGAGATTAGGCCATGAGGCCTACCTAGGTCTTGAGATTAAGCCATGAAGCCTATGAATTTGTGGCTAAGGGTGAGATCATGGGAAGAAGATTTTAGAAACTGAAGGAAAAGTAGCAAGGCTTGCGAGGTTATCTCTGGAAAGAACATGGTTGCTTGGCTTCATGATTTCCCCAAGTGCGGGTATTTATAGCTCCAGTAGTAGTAATCTCAACCGCGTGATGGGCAGTTGAAGTACTTTCAACGCCATCATTGAGAGTATCAATGGAATTGAATGCTAGAATCTCATAAATGAAGGAAACTGAAAACGCGTGGGAAGCGGAGCAGTCTTCAAGGAGATAACCGCCCAATTTGGAATTATCTTTTCGACAGTTTCAATGTCAATAAAGAGATTTAAAGTAATATTTGGGCCAAACAAAGTGGGCTAAATATTCAACCTGTTAATTATAATATTGTTCATACAAAACAAAAAGGGCCTAACATAAGAGGCCTAAAGTTTTTGGCCCGCATGGGTCAAGCGAAGTAAGTGTTCATCCAGACGAAAACTAGCGTCGGCAGCAGCTCGCACTTGTCGGGCTGCTTCGCGAGCTTGAGCCAAGTTTTGAGACAATGCTTCGAAGGCCGCTAAGGGTTGCTCTAGCAATCTTCGTGTTCAAGCCGGGCCGTCACTGCAGTCAATTGGGCTTGAAGTTCCTAGATTTGGGTCTGAAGATGACTTTTTGTGATCCGCAAGTCTTTAACGAGGATGGCCCTATCTCCCAAGAGGTCACGAGAAGCATCTGTCTGTTGCGTGAGGCCCCTATAGTGGGCCTGAGCTTGCCTAGCTTGTGCAGTTGCGGCCGCACTTTCATTAATCCGCTTAGGAAGGTTTTGTAGCAGCTCATATATCTCCGTAAACTCAGTCTCAGTGATGGTTCCCTCGCGGCGAAGAACCATCAAGTATTCCTGAGCTCTGGCAGACGCGCTCGGCAGTAAGATGTCAGGGCTCAAAAAACTTTGTAGCCCATCCCTCGCTTCATCTATAGCTCCGGGTGGGGCCACTTCGAGTACGCGAACAAGCCTTTCCAGTCTGGAAGGAGGCTCAGGCAGTGGACCTGGAACAGCAGCAGCAGCATGAGCCTCTTCCGGCTCTATAACAGGGACCGCTTCCGGCTCCGGTTCGACATTCACCCCTTCTCCCACTTCAGGAGCATGGGGGACAGGATCCTGGATCACCATGTCTTCACCGACTGGTCCGGCAGGATCAACGACAAGTACCTCCGCAGCGATAGCTGCTTCCTCAACAGGACCAGGACTCTGTGGTTAAGGAAGAATTATTATTGCATAGAGAATAAAATAAGGACCAAGGCACTATACTCAGGAATAGAGTGTACCTCTGCGGCCAGAGGTTCGTGCAGGATTGCTATCGGTGCAGGCTCTTGAGCTGGTTCATCGGAATTGGATCAAGCGCTATTTGAGCTAAGGGTTGTGCGGCGATCGGTTCCTCAGGCGGTGCGTCTGAAGGTGCCGTTCCTTCTTCTGATTCAGGTGAGCTGTCGTCTATGACCTGCACCGGAATTGAGGCCAATTGCGCATCGCTCTCGGTGCTGGCAGGAGGTGGAAGATTACCGGAATCTGTAGGCGCTTGGGCCTGCGAGGCAGATGTCCCTTCACCAGCGGCCGAAGAGCCTTCCCCAGCTTGTCCAGAGGACCGACGACGAACCTGCGAGCAAAGACAGTTATAGGAATTGGGCTAAAGGGAGAATAGACTCCACTGTGGACTTTCCATTTCTTACCAGTCGATCAGCGATTGGTTTGTCCTCTTCCCATGGGTCAGTACGGTCCGAGCGATTGCGCTTGCGAGCCAAAGCAGCGGCAACCTGCCAAAATCAATGGATTAGATTTAGCCCGTTCAAAAGCATGGTCCTAAGAACAAAGGGTTCTTACTGTTTGCGGATTATCATCGTCAGAGGAAGAATCTTCAACTTTGGGCTCCGCGATTACCGTCTTCTGCTTTCCAGACTGGCCAGCGGCTGGGGAAGCACGGATTGCGCGATTGCCAGAAAGTGGCACATTTCCTTGATACAGCAAAGAGTGAGTGAAAGGAAAGTAGTGAAGGAAGATATAAAAGATAGAACTAAGATACTTACCTCTGAAAGGGGCTCGCGACTGGCGATACCAGCGTGAGCCTGATGAAGGGTTCGCGCCTGTTGTGTTGCTGGAGGAGGCTGGGATCGTGCAGCATCCTCAGAGAAGCGAGCGAGCATTTCAATATCTGCAAGATAGGGGGTTTTCAGTTCTCCAAAGATGGCTGCAAAGAGTTCATCATCCTGTTGAGTCCAGCAATTGACGGAAACCTCTTCCCACCATGCTTCGTATCCTTCCTCAGTCCCGTCCACGGCGTCGATAACCTGAGCCCAATCAGGAAGATCAACCAGCGCAAGCATACTTTGTGCGGCACAGGCCCAGTAGGGGGCTCGAATCTACGCCAAGAAGTGTTGTAGTTCCAGGCATCGTACAGAGGAAACGGCACCAATTGGGCTAGGCCGAATTGGCGAGCGAAGTGGTTAGGAGCGTAAAGCTTGTAGCTAAGTTCTTCGGCAGCGATCCTGATATCTGAGCAGGAGATCACGCGGTGAAAAGCCAAGCGCGCGCCATCACTATAGCGAGGAGCTCCAGGAAGGAAGCCATTTTCAAGTAAAGGTGGGAATCTTCTATCCAATATTATGTCGCAGTATGGCATCTCATCCAGAAGGTACAGATTGGTAAAACATTAGGAGTAAGGAGGGGATGAGTACCTTTCCTCGCGGCTGAACCATTGACCCAAGAGTTGGTCGGCCGGCGGAAGCAGAGGGATATCATCGTGGTGGAAGAATGGAAAGTAAGTTTGGATCCAGAAGTCCAAGGGCCAGACATGCTAGTCTCGAAAGGGTGCATAGTGGCCTGATACAAAGTACGATAAAGGGCTCCTAGCACCAGCTGCCCGAGCCTGACATTGCGGCCGTTGTAGAGGGCCGTCGCCAGAAGAGTCTAAGTACCAGTGGGTTTGCAGGAGGAAGTGCAGAAGATAAATTTACAGAGCCAGTACTCCAGGAAAGGGATTCCGCCTGTCGCATTGTGCTCCCTGCTATAATACGCCAACCATCGTGGGTAGGAGCCACTGTGGGCGCTGCGACCATGTTGGGCCATGGTCGAGGTGAAGTTGACAGAATCAAATTGACCATGCAAATAAGATTCGCTATCGATGGGCAAGCCGGTGATGGCAAGAATATCCAGCAGGGTAATACTCATTTGACCGAATATTAAGTCAAAAGTGTTGGTGGCGGTATTCCAAAAACAAAGAAAGGCAGCGAGCGGTGAATGATTGCTTCCGCGTGGAAGATGGAAATATAGATCGATAGTGTGTGTGATACCTGCTGCGTTCCACCGAGCCAGATCTCGTGCCCGTGTTTCGAGATACCAAGAAAGTTCTACTGGGCTGATGGAGGACGGCCAATGCCAAGAAAGCTCACTTAGTGCCCCTTGAAGGCCAGCACCAGGAGTGGTAGAGAGCTTGACACCAGGCCTCCCCCTATAGAGCATATTTTGCTTGAATGACCAAGGTGGGAGGAAACATCAAAATAGCTGAGGAAACTAATATGCCATAACTAATTCATAGAAAATCCAAATGACATGCCATTGACATCAAGTATTTGAACTCTTTTCGACATCCAAGACATTTCTCGTGTTTTGAGTTTTCCCAAATTCCAAGCCGAAGTACCTCGAACCAAAACTTCTACTTAATTATGACAATGCCACTCGACCTGCCCTCTTGGCATCTACACCACAAAATGTCACGATATCACTACTCTTAGGTGAGGCTCGTGACATCCTACCCCACTTAAAATGTTAATGCCCTCATTGACGTGCGCTCCTTCTTTTCTTCAAGATGCTCTATAGACTTGCAAACGTTGCTTCATTCACTGACTATTGTCCCTCCATTCTTGGAATCACTTCTCGTGACGACCTTCCCTCACCCACACATGAACTTGGCAAATGGATTCTGTCACAACCTTCTCGCGCCCACTCATGAACTTGGCTGATAACACTCTCTTCACAACCTTCTCGCGCCCACTTGTGAACTTGACAAATGATAGTCTTTCCACAACCTTCTCGCGCCCATTTATGAACTCGGATAGAGACAATAAACGCACTGCTCGCGTGCTAGACACCACTTCTACATCAGCCATCTAGAGTATACCATTCCACTACCGTATGTGATCTTACCTTCTTCCCCAATCATGCTAACTCCCCTCTAGGACTTCCAACTTCCCTTTCTATTACTTACTAAACTCATCTTTGGCGAGACACCATTCACTCTCGCAGTTGCACCTTTGGGGTTGTCTGCCGGCTTGAACCATCTTTGTTTTCAGACCTCCTCACACACATGCAGTTGCTCAGAGTTTGCTTCTCTTGTTGTTGCTTTCAAATTTATCTTTGGCGAGACACCTTGCACTCTCACAGTTGCACATTCTTGGGTCGTCTTCCGTCTTTGAACCATCTTTGTTCTCGGGCCTCCTTGTACACTTGCAGTTACTCAGAATCTGATTCTTGACTTTTGGCCTTATGGCTTGGTGGGCTCCCCCACTTTTCTTCTACATTGTCATTTGAAACTTTGTTTGAACAATGCCCATCAAGCTTACAACTTGTACAATTTTTCCTTCTAATGTCCATGTGGCATCCTCACAAATTTTGACAGGAGTGTGTCCCTCTTAGACGAGGTTCTTTGGCTTTCCACACTTCTACGACACCCTGCTTACACATTTCTGAGAGGGTGTGCCCTCTCAGGAAAAAGCCATCAACCAACTATGCACATGACGCTCCGCTTACACCCTTTTCAATGGAAGTGCCTTTGGGTGAGGTTTTCCCTTTCACCTATCACATACATAGCACTCTGCTTACACATCCTTGTGACCATCCTGCATGTTTCTTCGAGTAAAGACTACGACCACCATGGTCCACAATCTCCAATCTCACTGTGGGATTGGCACCATCCACATCAACTAGGCTCTCTTTAGCCTTTAGAACATGCGCTTCTCACATCCTTGGCCATCATGGCCTCTGATCTTCACCTGTTCAACCCTCCTTGGTCATTGCATAAGCTCACTTGAAACCGGAAGGACGGTTACTCAACTCACTTTCTCTTGACATGATAGTTGACAACTCATGTTAAATGTTGTGGCTTACATGAACTTGACCATCTCCGAAGAAACAATGAACTGCTTTAACTTCCTTGGCGAAATGTACTTCTCTCACGGCTTACAATCTCAAGGATCCTTTAAGAAACGCACTCTTTTGACAGCTTATAGTCTCCAGGAGAATGACGACTTATAACTTCCTTTGAGAAATATGCTCCTCTCGCGACTTATAATCTCAAGGAGAATGCGTCTCCATCAACTAATTTTCTCATTTGACTCTTCATTGGACAATACACTAGTCCACCACAACTATCAACGACTTGATATGACTCTCATTTCCTTCTTCCAACTCCTAGTTTGCTTGTTTTCTCAACATTTGGGCACTTCTCGGCCCATACTTCAACTTTACACTGATGGAGCAAGGCTGCAACTCATGCCTAGTTGCTCAATGCATCCGTTTCAACTAGCTTGTTTAGCTTACTTCACCGTTGTCAATTGTTATCCACTTGGTAGCACTCAGGAAGAGATCCTTGTCTACACTCCTGTCAGGGAAGGCCATTCCCCATAAATGAACCAACCCTGCTACGATACCAACTGTCACGTGCAACCTTTATACGCAGCGGAATTAGCCCTTGAGGTGCCAAGGTTGCAGGTTTCTCTGAACTGAGGCTAGCCTAACTTCCTTTCTTCCTTGAAACTCTATTTTTGTTTTTCTCTATGTGCTTCTTTTGTTAACTTGACCCTTCGCGACATCGTCCTCTTACTTGTTAGGGTTTACCAACAAAAGCTACTCACACATGAGTCTCACATCTTGTGACTAACCGATCACTTCCTTGTGTCATGGTTGTCTTCTAAGACACTCGCCCAACTGATAAGCTTCCGTGTCATTCCAGCTTGTGTCAGCCCACGGCTGACTCACGTGTATCCCGCACGTCGATAGCAAGTAGCATGACCGTGTACCCAGACCAAGTTAGCATTCACATGCATTCTCTCCTTGGGTCATTCCTTAGTAGCATGCGCACCTCAGTTACCTCGTGGGCATCCCTTACACCACCCACTCAACTCGAGGGCAACACATGCCCGCATACTCACCTTCGTGGGCATCACTCATATAACCCACTATGCTCATGGGCAACACATGCCCACATACTTCACCTCGTGCATCACTTTCACAACTTACTTAGCTCATAGGCAACACATGCCCGCATCCTGCGCCATGTGAGTGTCCCTTGTACAACCCACTTAGCTCATGGACAACACCTGCCTGTATACTCAAGCCTTGAGTGCCATCCTGAAAAGCCATCTTGGCCTTGTGGCCTTTCCCATTTAACGAGGGTACCATGCTCTCTTCTTGATAATTGTCATGGCTACCAGGCATAATCTAGCCCGTAGGCCAATCCTCAAGCGGGCATGCCGCTCAAGTGAGAAACTCATCCACGATGCTCCTCTTAAGCATCCTTCAGTTTAGCACGGGGTCGCCCCTCCCTTGTTTACTGGCATCACTTTGCTTTGGGCAAGGTCAAACCCTAACACTTGCCCACGTCACTTGCTCCGTGGCCAATGAGCACCACGGGGTCCCGACATATCTTCCATAAGCCCACATGTTTGTCTAACGCCGATGGCATAAGAACCACCCTCATACAAACCTCGCCCTCGACGCCGACCCGTAATATTGCCCTTTCAGCCAATACTTTCTATGAGACATCCTGACTCGTGGAAACATATGCCGCCCCTTTCTGACGACACATGCTCGGCCCCCACGGGTGCTCAGGAGAAGCTCACTTAGTGCCCCATGAAGGCCAGCACTGGGGGTGGTCGAGAGCTTGACACCAGGTTTGCTCCTATGGAGCATATTTTGCTTAAATGACCAAGGTGAAGGAAACATCAAAATTGCCGAGGAAACTAATATGTCATAACTAATTCATAGAAAATTCAAATGACATGCAGTCAAGTACGTTGAACTCGTTTCGACGTCCCAGACATTTCTCGTGTTTTGAGTTTTTCTAAATTCCAAGTCGAAGTACCTCGAACTAGAACTTCTACTTAATTATGACAATGTCACTCACCCACCATTAGCTTGAAGCTTGCCCTTGGGCTCCAAGGCTCGCCCCTCTCGGCATATCCATAACAAAGTGTCACGATAGCACTACTCTTAGGTTCGGGTCGTGACACAAAGCAATTCACCACATGCTAGTTACCCAAGCAACCTGATCTGTGGTCTGCCACCCCAGTGCGTCTAGTACCCAGCCACCTGTGGATAGATCATGTAACGTCCCGAACCTAAATTTATCGGTTTACTAGGTCATTTGGACGGTAAACGACAATTACTTTCACTTTTTACTCTGTTTCGATACTTTTAGTGGCCCTAAAAGTTGACTTTTTGTTCGGGTCAAAATTTGAGAAAATGTTCTTCATGAAAGTTGTAGAGGACGTTAAACCGAGCGCGTGCATATGTGGTACGTAAAAATCGGAGTTCATATGCGAAAGTTATGGCCAAAATACTAAAATTACTGTTCGTGGTAATTTTCTATAAATAGGCGAGTTACTGTAGTAAGTTTCCATTTTCGGAAACTTACCAAGCCCTCTCCCTTCTCTCTCCCCGATTCTCTCTTCCTCTCCGACCTCTTCACCTTCTTCCGGCCATAACTCCTCCATCCGACGACAGATTTTGACGTATAAGATGTCGTTGGAACGCTCTCTTCCTTCTCTTCATTTCTGGGTTTGTTTCGTAGCTTAATATGAATTGTGGAAGGTGCAGCAACGAGAAGAAGAGGACGGTCACTGTAGCAGTTTGGGAGTGTCGATTTCCGGCGATTCCGGCCGTCTCCGGCCACCAAACCAGCGTCGAAGGTGCGGTTTTTGCCAAGGATCATTTCCCCCCTAGCCTTGAGCCACGATTTGCAGTGTGGAGGTCGAATCGAAGAAATTTCAAATCCTAAGGTTCTTGAATTTTCTGGAAATTTTTCACAGGCCAAATTGGAGCTCTTCCAGGTAAAATTGGAACTTGTTGTAGTTAAGAAAGAGGTTGGGTTTGTTGAGTAGATGGTGCTGCCAAAATTTGGTGGCCATCGGAGGTGGTGGCCGCCGGCGCGTGGGGCCAACGCGCTGCCACAGTGGGTGGCACGTGGAGGCGTGTAGGGCACTGTTTTAATTCCAGTTTTTAGTCCATTAAATCCTATAAATGTTGTAGAGCTTGTACGTGAAGTTTGGTGAATTATGGAGGAGTTTGGAATTATTTGTGAATTTCCGAAGTTTGAAGTTTGGTGATTGAATTGTGGGAAATCTGGCCGTCGGATTTCCCTCGTTTTCGCTGTGGAATATGTTAATTGAGGAATTGGTATTGTGGGAGAGATTTGGGTTGAATTTGAGAAGTAATGGAGATAGGGATTTTCAAGTTTCGTTTAGGTTCGTAATTATTTTATCGGATTGCCGTTTACGGAAATATAATTGTGTACAGGGCAATGCCGCGAGCTACGGTTAAATGAAGGAACTCGTTTGCGTGGTCGCCCAATAGTACTGTGAGTGGACTTTTGATTTTAAGTGATGCATGCAATATTGTTTCGTAATTAATTATTACGTTTATTTATTTGAGAATATAAATTGATTTATCTCGGTTATAATTTGAGAATGATTTTGGCTCTAAGTTTTAAAAGGATATTGCGAATTTTGAAATAAAGTATGATGATTTGCTATCAGAAGTGATTTCGGATTTGTTTGGGTTTTGAGATTTATGAAATATTATAAAGTGATTTTGGGAATGAATTGTTTTTGGATTTTAAATGGAATTTTTGTCGAGGAAACTATTGATTTAATTATTCTTTTAGCGTGTGGGACACGCTGTTGATTTTTGTGACTTACTACGAGAATTTCCGGGTACGGTTGGGAATTGTACCCGTGTTTTCTTTATTCACGGGACTTATGGGGAAGCCTTATAGATTTACTGGATTTGAATGGTTTTTACCCACCATACCTGGGTCACTATATTTTATTGCTAGCTAGCCTATTAGTACTCCTCCCTGCTTACTATGTGTTCGTGGGTGAGTAAGAGCAGAGCATGGGATGCTCCAGAGTGTGGGACACTCCGACCCGAGCCTGGGAGGCTCCCTTCTTTCGTATGGTGAAACTTCTTCCCCATATCTTATTGTTGCTTGACTAACGGGGCTAGTCTGATTTTCACTATAGCCAGCGGGGATGGTCTTATCTTCTTGAGAAACGAGATTTCGGTTTTACAATATATTTTTCGAATGTTGTGACTAGCGAGGCTAGTTGGTTTATCGTTTTGAAATTCTTGGATTTAAAGCTAAATGTGTTTTTCTAATTGTTCCATGCATCGGTTTTTAATGAAATAAATGTGGGAAAGTATGAAATCCTTTTTCTTTTAAATTGTTTATTTTGTCCACTCACGCTAACGTTTTTCGTCTACTTTCCCCTGAGCTTTTCGGTTTCTAATGCCCAGTGTGCAGGCGAATTAGTGGAGGTCGGGCGTACATGACATTTGAGGCATAGTTGTCACTACTTCCGCTGTGTAGGATCTCTTGATCCTTTACTCTTCTTTTTATATCCCTGTGTATAGTAGTATTGCTCTGATAACCTTTGGGATTAGTATTATTGAGTTTTGTGTTTTGTGAAAGTGGAGTTGTTGGTAATTGGGAGCAGGGTGGCTCCAGGAGTAAGATTGGTTTGCTTGAAGTGTTTTTGTGTGTTTTACAGGTTTTTGGATAGTCCATTTTAGGGGTGACTCTGCCGAATTTTTTGGTAGAGCTATCCCTAAGGTGGGCCCCACAGGGCCACCTCAGATTTCATGGTGAAATTCGTGGCGAGTCCTGTCAGATCACTTGAATTGAAGCACCATAATAGTTATTGGTACTATTTGAAGAAAAAAAATTTGATTTCGCACGCCATCCCCACCGCTTGAAGACCCAACCCAAAGAAAGAGAACAACGCATGTTTGAGTGCACCAATCATACACCGATGTGGTAAGGTGTCGTCACCGACGTTGACACGTTCGATGAAATCCAACCCTAAATGTGAGTGGGTCACATTCTGAAAATATATTTTTCTCAATTTTCAATGAATTACTTGGCGATGTTTTTAAGATGTCTTTAGCTTTTATTTACGACTTGTAAGCAATCATATTTCTATATTATTAATAAAAATTAGATCATATTTTAATAGAGTATAAAATATATATATATATATATATATCTACTTTTCTTATAAGGTTATAATACACTTCTTGCTCATTCATACATAGTTCTAAGACCCCATTTGATTTCAGCTCAATTAGAGTCTCACTATAGTCCTTCACCGTTTGGAGCAAATGTACTAAATATGTGTCACAAAAATTGATTTGTAATCTTTGTTGGAGATGCATATGGGAGTTATCAAAATGTAGACAGAGAATATAATCATTCTCTTAACAACTTAAGAGGCCCGGTGAAGGACATTTGGATACATCCACTATGGGCATTATTGGTATACAAGTCAACTCTAATAGAATGAAAGAAAGCCTAAGTTCATTTGTCCACCTTATAAAGACTCAGAGGGACGGCCGTAGATCCCTTCAAAAATCTCCCTGGAATAGAAGCCTTTATACCACGTGAAATACCTCGAGAAAATCCATTAGGTATTATTTAGGTGTTGCTCCACTTCTATGCATAAAAGCACCCTATGTAAGACCACAAATCTTCAAGTTGACCTAGAGGCAATATATGATATGTATGTACGCGTGTACGTATTGCTTGTAAAATTAAAAAGTTCCAGGACCTGCACATGACTCTACAGATCCTCAAAAGACTTTGATTATTGATGAGTCATGAATCCAGAATTTTCTTTGTTAGGTCGATTGCATATAACTACAGCAAGATGAGTATTTTCGTTCATTCTTCTGCCTATGTGGCTTCCACTAGCTGGGTTCATGTTCAAGATTCCCATACTTGTCGAAGTCGATCGACCGTCAAGGTTGACTTTTTCTGTAAAGCTAGGGTTTAGCCGTTTAGGGTTTTGACCTTGGAATTGGATTAATATTAATGCTAAAATGGCATGTGTCAGTAACTGGAATGGTGTGATATAGTATAAAGCTTCTCGATCTCTTTAGGTTAAGATAGATCTGATCAATAGAGTCCCATGCACGTGTGTCAGATCCTTATTTCTCTGCAAGAAAGAATTATGTACTGAAACTGCAGGAGATAACTATATTTATGTAATTAGTTAATGGGAGTGAATATATATATATATATATATATATCGATCAAATCATGTTATAAACTTGTAAATATGTGGTTTCGATCTAGCAGCACATGACCCTTAACGGCCACCATTCATGTGGGACTCGAGCTATGAGGCATTTTGAAAGCATTATTGTTATCATTTTTGTTTTTTTCTGGTCGTGCATTTTGAAAGCATTATGAGAGGGAGAAAAATTTGTTATTAAACTTGCGCAAATTTTAATAATGTTGGCTTGGATTAACTTATTGTATATATGCAAGTGGAGAATGATACGTAGATTATTATATAGATTAACTAGATGTGTTTTTATAATAAAGTACATGTTGTACAACAAGAGAATGAAGGATGAGTTCAGATTCATCAGGCCGCGCTGATATTTTACAATGTTTTAAATGCAAACAATGAAATTTCATACACAATCACTTAAAAAATAAGAAAAGTTAAAAAAATGTTAGGTTAAAGTAAAGGCCAAAAAGAAGAACATGATAGAAGTCCATTTATGTTTTCATATATATCTGAATTGAAGATGAGGATAGGGAATTAAGAAAATAAAAGAGATTCTAAAAAATGATGTAACCTCAATAATTTCTTCTTCTTCTTCTTCTTCTTCTTCTTAATTTTTTATTTTTAATATTAGGCAACTACCTTTTAATGGAAGTTCCAAATACTCGGGTATACAAGCTATTTTTTTTAAAAAAAAAAAATTTCTATTATTTGGCATATAACTGTTGTCCATGATTCATTCATATTGTTGAAGCAACTTAGTCTAAGAAGTGTTACAGAATTGCTCCATGATGATGCGCGATCCATCTGTAGAAAGGACCCACGGAATTCTAATGGTAGTGCATACACTTTTGTGGACTTCTTGGTTGTGGTCAGTTTAGGATATAGCTTGGTATAAGACATCATTTCATAATCAACATCTGTGATTATTCCATATGGATGAAATCATGAGATTTTTTCTTTTTCTTTAATTACAGGAAGAACAACAGTGTTTTATTATTTACTTATATCTTGAAAGTATTGCTCAAATATTAAAAAAAAGGAAGTGACATCAACGAAGTTATAGTTAAAAACTTAAAACATACAAAATGATTCACCCAAGTTACAAACAATTTCCCTACATAATGAAGTATCAATTATTGCGATTACACAAATGACCATACTATATATCAGGTTAGACAAGCATTTCTTCTACCAAAAGAGGTACTCATTACTAATGTTTATGAACGAGCACAATAGACTCGAGATGTAGCGTACATCCGAGGCACCAAGGTGAGTTTTTGGTTCAAGTTTCAAAATTGATTCAACTGGATATTTAAAGTTTCAAACTCTTAAATAAAATTCACCAAGATTTCAGACCAAACCTAAGTAATTGTAATCCCAATTAGCGGCAGAGGGACTACGGAACTAGCTGAGTCTCATGCTCCAGCTAGTTTCCAAAATATATATATATATATATATATATATATACTATTAAATAAATATATCACACTTTCTTCTTCTTTGTTGTGCCGCACGAACAAAAGAAAAAACCTTCTTTGGATTCCTCGATCTTCCAAGAAGAAGATTTGAGGCCTGAGATTTTTGTGAGTTTTGAGTTAGGCAGCATACGGGATCTGCACACACATGATTCAAGAAAGGGTTCTGATTTGAGGCCTGAGATTGCACTAATTATGGAATTGGTAGGGAAGATGGTATGAAGAGGGTTTTAAGTTGTTCAATGTTGAGAAATTAAATATAGGGTCCTTGACCCAAAGCACTAAAATAAGCTAAAATTGTCCCACTTACCCCAGCTACATATTTTTATTCTCACTTACCTGATTTGGAGCAAAATGACACTTTTGCCCCTGAATTAATTATTTAATTGCATTTTAGGTCACTCTCACTCCTCGTCTCTCTCTCTCTCTCTCTCTCTCTCTCTCTCTCTCTCTTTGCGTACAGAGCGTGGGCCGGAGAAAGTTTCACAGCGACCATGGCCGGCTAATTTTGTAGCTGCGTCGAGTCTAAGGAAGCATGAAGGTTCGAATCTCTGCCGGAATTCTCTTTTAGATTCCGAGCACCGCTGCCAAGCGAAGGAGAAGCAAGAAGAAAAGGATCGCCGTAATTGCAGTATCTGTCGGCGATGTCAAGGTCGTCGTCTCGGTCAACTATGTCTGTGATGCCCGACCTCTATAAGGACCTTCCGGTCAAGCTCCACCACAAGGTCTACAGATTCTCAATGTCGCCGGCGTGTACCTCGATCTCGCTTCGAACACTTTCTCCGGTGAGATTCTGAGGAGCAGCGCCAACCTTGGTGACAGATTTCAATCCAGAAAGGATTGGCGAAGGTGAGGACCATGGAGTTTAGGCCGACATCATTGTTAGTGGCGCTAGAGACGAGTTTGCCGGTAGAATTGCGTTGGAGTCGTTGTTGGATGGCTGCTTGGGTGCCCAAATCAGATTTTTTTTTTTTTTTGTTAAGTAATGGGGCAGAAGGAAACGGGGAAAAAAATGCTTTGAATGTCTGTTGGGATGCAATAGACGTCTATTAGGGGGCAATAAATGTTTTGAATTGATGTAATCTCCTTGTTTTTTATTCTGTAATCAAAGTTTTATTTGTCTAAATTTAGGGAGATTAGTTCTCATTCTGGAGACTGAAAGTCCAATTGGGCGGCAATAGACGTCTATTGGGGGGCAATAGACATCTATTAGGGGGTAATAAACTATTGGGGCAATAGACGTCTCTTTCGCAATATATGTCTATTGGGGGCAAAAACACATTTCCGGTGAGATTTTCAGCAAATTAGTGTGGGCGGCGGCCAATGGCCTGATTCTGACGACCGGTGATAGAAATCACGCGAAAGTTGGCTGGATTCTTGCGGCCGGTGATCGGAATCCTGCGAAAGTTGGCCCGTGACGGGACTCCGGCAAAGTCTCATATGGTTTCTCTCTCTCTCTCTCTCTCTCTCTCTCTCTAAGTAACAAAGGGGTGAGGTAAAATGGTATTAAAAAAAAATTTTAAAAAAAATCTTAATGGGGTATTAAGGAAGACCTCCTTAGAGTGTGTTGGGTAAGAGGGAATTAAAAAAAACTTAATAGGGTAAGTGGGAAAAAAATCTCTAAAAATGGTGTAAATGGACAAAAACCCTTATATATATATATGAAAATGTTCTGAAGAGGACGTCCGCAACCCAGAAAAAGTGCGGACGTCCCTCTTTTCTCCGCGATGAAGCTCCAACTGGTGCGCTCCTCTTGTCGGACGGAGGCTACATGCATCCCAGACCAGTTTGCAGTGAAGACAAACGCCAAAGAGATCGAGGTCGGAGGTCTGGGCAGCGTGGTCGACTGCAAAGTGGTAGTCCGATCAAGGTTGACTGGAAAGTAGTTACCGGCGAGTCCACCTGACTGGAAAGTGGTCTGGGATGTTCAGAGGGTTCGTCCGGCAAATGCAGAGCAGCCATCGCCGCCTTCTCGACGTTGGAGGAGGGATGTACGTCCGCACTTTTTCTGGGTTGCGGACGTCCTCTTCAAAACGGTTATATATATATATATATATACACACACACACACACACACACATACAGATCCTATCCAAAGCGGAGTTCCGCTCTGAAATTAAAGTGTGAACTTCGAGTTTTCGGTCGCATATCTACATCTTAACCGTTCAGTTTTTAGGTACTAGTGTATAGATCATCTTTGCAAATTTTCAGCCAAATTGATGATTGTTAAGGTATCTAACTCGCTTAAACCAATCGACGTACTGAATTTGTCAACCAGAACCGTACTAGCTTTAAGGCAGTAATCAATGCCTTAACGATCATCAATTTGGCTGAAAATTTGCAGAGATGATCTATACACTAGTACTTAAAAACTGAATAGTCAAGATGTGGATATTCGACCGAAAAGCGACTCAAAACTCGAAGTTCACACTTTAATTTCAAAGCGGACCACCTCTTTGGATAAATATATATATATATATATATATATATAATCTTGCTCTACTAAGGAGGTCCTTAACTTAGCTTATGGAACGGATTTCTATATTTTGACAACTTTTGAATCACATATTTACATCTTAACCGTTCAGTTTTTTGGTATATATGATTAAATCATCTTTGCAATTTTCAGTATGATCATTAAGGCATCTAAAAATGCAATTTACACGAATGAACCGAATCTATCCAACCTGAACCATTCGTGTAAATTACAGTTTTGGAAGCCTTAACGATTATCAATTTAGCTGTAAATTTGTAGAAGTGATCTACTCATATATATCTAAAAACTGAACGGCTAAGATGTGAATATGCGATCGAAAAGTGGTCAAAATATGGAAATCCGTTCCTTAAACTAAGTTAAGGACCTCCTTATCATAGAAGGCCTATATATATATCTATGAGAAAATTTTCTAAATAATACCCCAAATAAAGTCCATTCATTATTTTGATACATCACATTTCAAAACTATCATATTGATACCTCAACATTTAAACCCAACACAATTTTAATACATTCTGTTTATAACGGTGTCAATTCTATGGGTATTTTCGTCTTTTCATTTACTCTGTTTTTTTTTTTGGTCATTTCTTACCCTCCTAATCATGAAACTCTCTCTCCACCATCTGCTACTCTCATTACTCATTAGTCTCTTCAAATGGTACGCATCTCTCTCTCTCTCTCTCTCTCTCTCATTCATTCAGGTTTTGATTGTTATGGGTTTGTTTATTTTTGGATGATTACTTCTCATATATGCTTCCCTATCTCTGTTCCTAATTCATAAAAGTTTCAAAGCTCAAAACCCATAAACCATTACTGGGTTTTGTCTCCTATGTGTTCATCTCTGTGGTCTTTTTTGTTTATCTCGCTCAAAGCCAAAGTTCGAATCGTTTTGACTAACAAAGAAACAACATTGACCATCTTTAATTTCAGAACCTGGGGCTATTTGGCTGTTTTCCAACCATAGGAAATTGATCTTGTCACCTTGTAGGAGGGTTTGCGAAATAGATCCATGCCAGATCTGTCATTCTTGTAGAGATGCTGGCTATATTTCATAGGCTCTTTCATTGGCCTTGGGAAAAAGATGGGACAAGATTGAAATTGAATGATAATCAAGTGATGCTATTGATGCAATTAGGGGAAAGAAACATTCAAAATGGGAAGTTTACCCAATTCTCAGTCAAATCAAACGAAAACAAGACAATTTTTTTCAAATTCGATAGAGTTGGGTTAACCGAGAGGTAGCTAATTGCTTGGGCTTACTTGCCAGCGCAGATTGTGCGCTGATGAGGCATGGGTCATCATACCCCCAACCTCCCTCATCCTCATTCTTTCGCGGCGACAAGGACTGTGTTGTCGCCGACAGAGGTTGAAGACAGAGGCAATGACTTTGGATTCAAATAGCTATAAACATGGGGAGACCGGTTCGGGTTCAGATTCTTCTTTGGACTTTACCGGGGGGGGGGGGAGAGAGAGTATTCTATGGATTAGAAGGGGAAAAAAAACAAAGAAAATGAAAAGACAAAATTGCCAATGAAATAGCTTACATGGCAATGAATTTAATGCCGTTATAGGCAGAGGGTTTGAAAATTGTGTTGACTTTAAATGTTGAGGTACCAATGTGATCGTTTTTAAATATGATGTACCAAAGTGATGAATGGACTTTATTTGGGGTATTGTTTGTAAAATTTTCTCTATATCTATACTACTATTAAGAGAAGAGGGTTTGTTAGCCAGAATTTAAAATTTTGACAGAAAATGAGCCCATAAAATTAATAAACTTTGAGAATTAATTAAATCATAAGGTCAATTATGACATTTACAAAATATATTTTTATTAAAAGAATAAACAAAAAAAGAACCCACAACCCACTCTTCTCTCCTGTTATCTCTTCTCTGCAATAACCGTTTTCTATTTTTTATTGCACATTCAGAGCATGTGTGAAGAAAAGATAGTATATATAAATTAAAGTGGACATATGTTGCATTTCTGGGATGACTTTATGAGACTTATTATTATTTTTTAGGTTACTGTAGCAATGATAGCTATTCTTTAGTCAAATTTTAGCCAAAATAGCTAAAAAATTATTTTGGCTAGCCATTTTTAAAGTATGTTTGCATTAATTCTCTCTATGTTAGCTACTTTTGAATTTCTATTATTTATTGAATAAAGAAAAAATAGTTTAAATGTATTTATAAATTACATAAAACAACTTAAAAATTAAAACAAATGTCTTAAATTTACAAAAATAATAGAAAGCCTCATCTCGCTCTCTATATTTAGAAATGAGAAACCTAAAAGTAAAATGGAGAGCCACTTAAAATTGAAAAAAAAGGTAGACACGTTCTCTAGAATAGCTAACGAGCTAAGAAAGAGAGTCTGCTAAAGATATTTTACTAGTATAGATGGGGAGGCTGTTGTGAAACAATTTTAAAATATGAATTCTCGTCGAGGACAATTACCATTATAATAGATAGAAATTTCATTTAGAGATTTTTTATGATTTGATATTTTTTTTGGTCCCAATAAGCTTAAGATTTTGGCTCCGCCACTGGTCCCAATAGTCCTACTTGACAAGAAACTATCCAATCTCCACTACGAAGACAGTAACATTTCTAGACGTACCTCAACATACCGGCCTCTACATTAGAGATGGCAAAAATCCCCATCGGGTAGGGTACCCATCGAGTATTCGACCCTAACGGGGAGAAATTCGGGGGAAATCGGGTAACGGGGATGAGGATCCCTAGTATTTGAATTCTGAAATGGGGTACGGGACGGGGATTGTATTTTGATCCCCATCCCCATAATCACCCAGTAAGCATTATCTGATATATATATATATATATATTGATATTATTCTGTCAATAAATATGTTCAAAAAATGAAAGATTCTTTTAATAAAAGTTCTTTATCAACATGTCAATTTTCCTTGATTGAAATAAGAAATTTATTTTATTTTGATGTTTGATTTTAACTTCATATTTTACAATCCATAATTATTTGTATAAATTTTTATATAATAAATTAGTAATATTGTTAACGGGGATTGGGGCGGGTACGGGACCTAATCCCCAATAGGGACGGAGACGGGGAATCCCTATAATATTGACGATTTTAATTTCATAGTTTACAATCCATAATTATTTGTATAAATTTTTATATTCTAAATTAGTAATATTGTTAACGGGGATTGGGGCGGGTACGGGGACCTAATCCCCAATAGGGACTGAGACGGAGAATCCCCAGTATCTTATTACGGGGATTGGGGCAGGTAAGAGGATGGAGAATGATCGGGTATGGGAATGATAATTTAATCCCCTTACCCTAACCTCCCCATTGCCATCCCTACTACAATTAGGGTAATTGTTTAATCACCAAATAATAGTTATTATTATTATTATTTTTAATTTCATGCAAGCTTCATGTCCATACTAATTTTCTTAATAGAACTAAATGATAAAGTAATTAGGGTTCGCATCCAAAACCAATTGGCAATGAATGAAGTGGCCCAAATCCTTATAGACTCTTAGGTAAGGTCCCATATTTTTTCCATGTGGAATGTTTATATTCTCAACACGCCCCACGTGTGGCAGATTTTCAAGTCATACACGTAGACAAATTTTGGGTGACGTGGAGCCCGTGTGGCCGTTAGACATGCACACATGAGATAATCCGCTCTGATACCATGATAAAGTAATCTGGGGTTCACATCCAAAATCAATTGGCAATGGATAGAGTGGCCTAAATCCTTATAAACCCATAGGAAAGATCCCATATTTTTCCCATGTGGGATGTTTATATTCTCAACACTAAACACATCTTAAAGCCCACTCATACATTTTACTTAAACCGAAATATCTCTAATTAATTAGAAGCAATGACTCTGTTTGTTCCACAGAGGTGTTCACACTAAATCAACCTGGTGCGACTGAATGTGATCGTAATGGGATCATTTGTTCAAAAATGATAACAAACCTAATGTTCCGTTCTTCTTTTCTTAGCTTCTGTGACTCTAATGGCAACTCACCTACAAAAATACGACTTGACCAATTTAGGTTAATAACAGCGAGTGTTCCATATATACTTCCATTCATACTTTGCTTCCTTTAATTCTTCTAGCTGTTTTCCCATGGATAAAATAAGTCCAAACCTATTTTTGAATTTTTTGGTACTGCTAGCTACAAGCAAATCTATTCAGCCTACAGGTTTCTTGCAACGATGAACTCGTCAAAGTTTGGCCAAAACCCATAAACTTATAAACTTGCTGCAACGTTCAATTAGGCGTCTATATGCAAAAGGTCAAACTATATATTCAATATATAGTTTCACATTATTCTCTACTAATTATCTCTTCCCTACTCAATCTTTATGCCCTAATGTATATGCTTCCATTCCCTGTAACCTCGACGTGGCCTCTTCATTGACATAAGTTGTGGTGGTGGTGGTGTGAAATTCAGGTTTAGCTTTAAGCTTGCTTAGTTGAAGCAGGAAGAAGCTGGAGATCCCTTGGTTCATTTGATTCATTTTTACTTGATCCTCCCGTGGTTCTTTCTTTGATTCATTTTTACTTGATCCTCAAGGTAGTGTGTGTAACATGTCCGTCTTTCCTTTGAGTCCATATATGGTCTTTTCATGGTACATGTACTGAACTTATTAGGCAAAATTAATACTATTTTTCTTGGAAATTGGGTTTTGTCAATTTTGATCCCATTAGCTAAACTGTTTAATTTTCGTTAAACAATGATTACATACCTTCCTAAGGTTCAGAAACTTAGACCTTGATTGGTCAATTTATGAATCCAGTACGTAATTAGTAAATTTGAGTCAGAGAGTTGTGTTAAATACACCAGTGCCGAAAACGCAGGGGAAGCCCTTTTCTAAGGCGTCAAAGCCGGCTTTAAAGTGGTGACTTAAGGTGGAAATGTGAGAGTTGTAGTGAAGGGAACGCGTTAATTATCAAACCCCGCCATTTCTTTAAAAATCTCACATTTTGTTTCTCATTTTCTTTTAATATAGGCGTTAACCCCATGTGAGCTTTGATGCATTTTCCATGAGCTGCTTCCCCTGCACTTCTTGTGACCCTTTCTTTTATGTATATAAAAACCACTCGATCCGTTAGCTCGTCAACAAAATCAGGACCTGCTTAGTTTTAAAGCCCTTCTTGGCTTTTGCTATCTCTCCTCCTCCTTTTCATCGTGAACTTGACCCTCCAAAGGCTTTTCCTAAACGTGGTTCTACATTCTTGTGCTGCGTAGTTGGTGGTGAACTCCAATTGTTCTACGAAATTCCTCCGAGACAGTTCTATACATATCATCTTCTACTTTGTTTCAAAGACATATCACTACTCCTAAAAGTTCATAGCATTTTCCAATTTGGTTTGTGTCTTGCATCTTTTGGTAAGCTTCAATCTTGGCTATGCATGTAAACAATTTTGAGGTTTAGCGGGAGTTCTAAACTGATGGATTGTAAATGTTTCTTGCAGGTGTAACAATATTCTGTATACTTAAACATCATATGATGGGACTTGATCGAAATACGAATACGAGAAGTAGGGATCACTTGGAAGGAATGCTGAGTGATTATGTTGGAGGAAAAGCCAAGGGGAAACCTCAGAAGAGCACTTCTGCTAGGCTTGTCACAGCTCTCACTTGTCTCCAGTTTGCCTTTGCAGTTTACGCAACATTCCTTCTCTACTACATGAGCCCTTCCATCGATTTACGAACCAAACCAGACTTCACATGGGCTACCAAGATTGCACAGCAATGGAAACAGTACATAATCCCACCCCACATCATTGGTCACTATCAAGATTCTGTTTCTCTTGTGAGATTGGCCGAAATCCAACCCATCACTCCCTCTGAAATTTGCGAGCACGAAAAGATTGATTTCGAGCAGAAGAAGTCCAATGATGCTCAGATGATCAAGCTGAAGACAGAGCTTTACAATGAGGTGTTGGACTTCCAAAGCAAGAACATTGGTACAGAAACTCTTGCTCAGCTGATGGCAATGAAGTCCAAGTGGGATTTGAAAGGTCCCAACAGACCAAAAGTCACAGTGATCTTGAACCACTTCAAGAGGAAAACACTTTGTGCTCAGCTTGATACCTTGCTCCAACAAACCCTTCCTTTCCACCATGTTTGGGTTCTTTCATTTGGGAGTCCAAATGAGCTCTCTTTGAAGAGAATCGTCGACAGCTACAACGATTCAAGAGTAAGCTTCATAAGTTCAAGCTATGACTTCAAGTACTATGGAAGGTTCCAAATGGCTTTGCAAACCGAAGCCGATCTTGTGTACATTGTTGATGATGACATGATTCCTGGGAAGAAAATGCTGCAGATTTTGTCTCATGTAGCAGGGACAGAGAAGTACAAGAACTCGGTTTTGGGCAGCATAGGAAGGATTTTGCCATTTAGGCAAAAGGACTTCACTTTTCCAAGCTATAGAAAGTTCAGGTCTAAGGAGGCAGGACTCTATTTACCTGACCCTGCATATGATATCACTCTTGATAAAATTGTGCAGGTGGACTTTCTTTCCAGCTCTTGGTTCTTATCTGCAGAGCTGATTAAGACACTCTTCATTGAGACACCCTTCACATTTTCGACCGGCGAAGATCTGCACCTTAGGTATGTGTTAATTATGATTACAACCCTTTAACTTCTGCGTTTTTGGTTATTTTTATCTGCTTCGAAGTTTTTACCTTGAGCACGAACCTACATAGTAAATTGGAGTTACCTTGAGTCAACAATATCAAGTATATATATCAGAGGGTTTCTAGATTTGATTCTCAATATCTATTGGGTACACTAAAACCATGATTTGAATGCCTTGGTTGGATTAATTCAACTATCTAGGGATTAAACTTGATCCTATTTACTCGGAAACTCTTTAGACTTAATTTGAAGTTCTAATTCTGTACTTAATCAGAGTTCTTTTCTTAATTGATAAATTGGGTTGAAGGAATCTTATACTTACACTAATAATGGAGTCAACTTGTCTTTTATACAGCTGAATAGAATACCTTCTATTTAAAATAGGTATTCTATGCCCTGTTTCCACTATTTTGATTTTCTGCCTCCACTTGTTTGTCTTATGTATATAATTTACTCCACATTATACATGCATGTTCATCTTGCTCGATTAAGCAACAACCTTCTTGGAAAGATGGTTCTCTTTTTGAGATTCCCTAAAGCATTAGGGGCTTGTTATTGCACTCCATTGGCCAAAAGAACATTTTTGGCCAGCACCATTAGGGATATACACTAAAAGGACTTCACCAACCACTGAAAAAGGATTTTTTATTTATTTATTTAAGATTATTAAATAGCAGTTCCAAAAACAAAATTTCAAGTATATCTTGCAAACATTGGAAAATAGATCACATAAAGAGGGAACTAAAGTTTAATGATGTCAAAAATATATTGAGAAGACTTCTTGTCAATTAGGTACAATATCATTTATATGCTTCCAAGTCTCTAATGATGTTCCTTTCTTGATAAAAATGCAGTTATCAGCTTCAAAAGTACAGAAATGCTGGCTCATTTGTTCTTCCAGTTGACCCAAAGGATAAGGAAACTTGGGGTGACAGTGAACATAGACTTGCTTATGTATCCGAAACCACTGTAATTTTCAAAGACATTGTTCAAGTCCGAGACGATCAGTGGTGGAAAGCAGTATCTACTGGTTATATCACGCAGTGGGCTGCAATGCATCCTCAAAAAATTGATGCCCTTTTCTATGCTCATTCTGCTGATGAAGTTAAAGCACTTGCACCTCTTATTGAGAAATTCAGGTCCACTGTTGGAAAGAAAGCTTACATTGCCGTCTCTGGAGGCAATTTCTGCCCTTGTGAAGATGCAGCTACTGCACTCAAGTGGCCTAAGTTGGTATGCAAAGAGCGGAGGTTTAAGATCTTCGATTTGGCAGTGGGGGCTCTTTCGGGGATATCAAACTCGGAGGTGGTAGTGCTGCAAGGAGTATATGCTAGCATGAAAGGGTTGATCAAGATTCATAACCCGAGTGTGGTGATTGCAGTGGCTGACATTGATCCTAATGTGAAAAAAATTTTGAAAATGGCAACAGAGACTAATGGGAATGGTACAACATTGGTTCTTTTACCACGGCCTTCAATATCAAAAGTTCTTTGGACGGCTGATCTTCGAACAACAGCATTGCCAAGTAAGAATCCGAACTTTTCTCTTATTCAAATTCCCTGTAACTTAAGCTAACTCAATTATATGTTCTACAAAATATTTAATGAGCATTAATCTGTTAACCAACAAAATTTATGCTTTGCAGATTGGAACAGAATGCGGATTTCTATCAACATTATCACCCAAAACCGGGTGCATTCCCTTACAAGGCTTCTTAAATCTCTCAGTGATGCATACTATCTTGGGGATGAGGTACCTATCAGCTTCAACATGGACAGCAAAGTTGATGAAGCAACTATTAGATTAGTAAGCTCATTTGACTGGCCTCATGGCCCTAAAACTCTCAAGAGGAGGATCATACAAGGAGGGCTTATTCGAGCTGTCAGTGAGAGTTGGTACCCTTCATCTGATGATGATTTTGGTCTGCTACTCGAAGATGATATCGAAGTCTCACCTTACTACTACCTATGGATCAAATACGCCCTCTTAGCCTACCACTATGATCCTCTAGTGTCTCTCCCCGAGTTGTCCTCAATCTCTCTCTACACCCCTAGGATAGTTGAGGTGGTGAAAGAAAGGCCTAAATGGAACCCAACACAGTTTTTTAAGAACATTCATCCAAACACACCTTATTTCCACCAGTTACCTTGCAGTTGGGGAGCAGTCTTCTTCCCCAAGCAATGGAGAGAGTTCTATGTCTATATGAACATGAGGTTCACCGAAGATGCCAAGAAAAACCCAGTTCAAATTCCAAAGTCCAGGACTAATGGTTGGCAAGCGTCATGGAAAAAGTTTCTTATAGACATGATGTACCTCAGAGGATATGTGAGTCTTTATCCAAACTTTCCAAACCAGGCAAGCTTTTCAACTAACCATATGGAACCCGGGGCTCATATCAGCGCCAAGGACAATGTTGTGAAGCATGACAAGTCAGATTTTGAAGTGCCATTGTTGAAGGAAGATTTCCGAAATTTCTTGCCAGGTGGCAAATTGCCTCCGGCCTCAAGATTGCCATCTTTGAACCTCTTCAACATGCCGGTTTCTCTTAAAGGCTTAAAGGCAGCTGGAGCCAAGTTGGGGCAGGATGTGATTGGATGCAACAATGCCACTGAGATAGTCATGGTTGATCATCAAACCGGTCTACCAGCACGCTGTGCCAGGTTCTGATAAATCGAATTGTTATTGATCATTCTTTAATTTTATAAACAAATGTAGTTCTGTTTCTTCATTTTTTATGTGGGTGGACAAAAAACAGAGTTGGATAAGATGGGAAGGATAGGATTTTAGCAAAGAAATTTGGGATCATGTTGCTCACTAATGTTGTAGTGCAGCCTAAAGGGGTTTGCAGAACTACATAAGCAACCAAAATGGTTCATGTAACTTTGTAAGCAAAAGGAAAGGATTGTTCAATGAATGAAAATCTCTCTGAAATGGTTTAATCTGGCAAATTTTCTTTTTAATTATCAATTTCTACTTGAGATCATGTAATAATCTCATTTCTTTAATAAAAGCAAACAGTGTGCTTTACTTTCATGATTCGTTTTCTTTAACTTTAATGATTATGCTGGGTTAATTGTTTGTGTTGATCGACATTGCCGACACTCTCTCTCTCTCTCTCACTCAAACTCTCACTCTCTTTCTCGTCCGAAACCCATTCGAAAAACAGAGCACGGTTTCTTCGGTCTCTCTCTCCCACCTCAGGCCACCACAAGACACCAGACCACGTCCCACACCTTCGCCTCGATATTTCGCAGCTGCAGGTGGGCAGCCTTGCGCTGTAGAACAATCGGAAGCGGCGGCGGGAAGCTCCGGCCGGTTTGAGCTCGTTTTGGTTCCAAGCTTGGTATCTCAAGCTACCAGTCACCAATCCTCACCAAACTTCATCCTCGAGCTCACTTCAACCTCCTGAAACTCCCAGAAGTGTCCTTTCACGGCGGCGCTGCGCGTGGTGGCAGCTGGAAGCCAGCCCCGATCAAAAATCAAAAACGAAAACTTTCCGATGGTGATATCTCGAGCTGTAGTGCATCGTTTTGAGTGATTCTTGAACCAGTGATCTCACCCTGATTTTCTTAACAACTCTATAGAAGGAATAGAACCCTAAAATTGAAGTTTTTAAGTCGGAATTCAAGATCACCGGATTCTGGAAATTTTCCGGCCACCGAAGCTTTCGATCAAGATATCTCGAGCTGTAGAGCTTCGTTTTGAGTGATTCTTGAACCAGTGAGTTATTCTTGAAGTTATTAACAACTCTTCAGAAGTAATTGAGGCCTGAAATTGAATTTTTTACGTCGAAATCAAGCTCGCCATTTTCTGCAATTCTCGCCGGTTTCTGGAAAAATTCCGGCCACCTAGACTGTTTTAGGTAATTTCGACCACTTCCGTTCATTTTCAGACTTCATGCTAGTTAGGAAAATTGTTGGGCTTGATGAGATGAAGAGGAGCAGCCTGGCCCCGACACCATTGGCGGTGGTCGGCGGCGGCTCGGCCCCTAACTCCGGCGGCCCTTTCCGGCCACCTCCGGGAGTCAAAAATGTGTTTTCTTTATATTTTTAGGCTCTACGTTTCAATACGATCGTTTGCATATATAATTCATAATTTTTGGATATCGTATGATTTAGTTATGAATTTTACGGTTTCGATCAATTTTGATTGTTCGATTAATGATCTGTGAAGATCGGACCGTCCGATGGACTTGTAGTTTTGATATGTTGATCGTATGATTGTCCCAGTGACTTTGTGTGGTCACGGGCGAAGATCTGACCGTTGGATCTTCGTATAATTGTGAAATAGTGGTTTGAAGGGCGATTCGTGAGAATCCGACCGTCAGATTTTCGTATAAATTTTTGAAGATGATTGTAAGGATGATTCAGGAGGATTCGACCTTTGGATCTTTGTGATGATTTTGGAGGATGATCCTAAGGGCGATCCGTGAGGATCCGACCGTTGGATCATCATTTAATTTCAATCCGACCGATGGATTGTCGTTTGAGTATGTTTTGAGTTATTGGCTAAGTTAAGGTCATGTTGATTAGGTGATTGGCGGTCTTCCTAGGGTGAGCTGTTTCGGTGTGTTTTGTGTTAAAGTGAAGACGCAGCGGGAATATCAAGGTGAGTAAACCTCACATGGTTCATATTACGAACCAAATGTCTTTAATTACCTTGTTTATATTGTGAGTAAAGTGAAAATGCGTATGGAAATACAATATATCATGTTATTGTTGATTTTATTGTGAGAAAGCATAAGTGAGTCGAGGTGTAACATTTGAGTCATATAGGATGACCTTTAAAATGTTTTGATCTACGGATTGGTCACCAGTGGTGACAAAGGCAAGGTCTTCGTAAGCGTGAACCTTGGCCCAGGTGCCACATTACGAATGATTCAGTTAGAGCTCTAGTCTGTCTGCCATAGTATGACATGAAAGCAGCGAGTAGTAGAATTACTCGTGATCATGAATACACTTTTGAAATTTGACGTATGACATGAAAGCAGCGAGTTGAATTACTCGTGATCATGAATACAGTATGACATGAAAGCAGCGAGTAGTAGAATTACTCGTGATCATGAATACACTTTTGAAATTTGACGTATGACATGAAAGCAGCGAGTTGAATTACTCGTGATCATGAATACAGTATGACATGAAAGAGCGAGTTGGGGATTACTCATGATCATGAATACATAATTATTAATTAAAGTGTGTCGAGTGGTGAGTGTTGAGATTGTTGGTTGTTACTTGAGTTAAAGGAGTTGAAATTTAATAAATGAACAGTTCTTTCTTATTTACTCACGAGCTTTGCAAAAAGCTTACCGGGTTTGGTGTTGTTGCAATCCCGGTACACTATTCAAATTGTGTAGCGGGTAATCCTACAGGTCAGGAGAATCGAGAAGGTGATCAGGCTGCTTAGAGTAGTGGTTTTTGAGCTACAGCATTATTGTGAGGTTGTTATGCTCATTTGAGCTTACAATTAAATTTGGAGAGAGTGTGCTGTAATATTAACCTCTTGAGGATTTGGTTTATGTATTATTGAGTGATGTGAGGTGTGTTTATTTCTGAGAAAAAAAAATTCAGAAATTTTATTTGTAATTGTTATTATTCATGTTTCGGATTTTGAATTTATTATTCAAAATTCGGGGCGTGACAGATCATATATACATATACTACACTTCTTCACTTTGTATTCAATATCTCAATTTCTCTGAATGTTATTAAACTTGTTTCTTCAATAGAAGAGCAAGAGCAGCACAGCATTTCTACAGCACTATTAACAGAGCAATATGTAACAACTCCGGTCCAATTCGAGACAATGGATCCCAAATGGGATGGGAAACGTAAACATGATCCATAAGGCGCCCAACACATAATTGGGCTTGTGATTCCCGGCTAGGGATGGCAAAAATCCCCAGCGGGGCGGAGCTCCATTGGATGCCCCCCCTAATGGGGGGAGAATTTGGGGACAAATGGGGAATGGGGATGAGGATCCCCAATCCCCGCTATCTAAGATCGGGGATGGTATTATGATCTCCATTCCCAAACCCGCCTCAATGATATTTACATATATTTAATTTATATATATATATTATAATAAAAATCACAAATATATACATTTAAATGATTGAAAAGTTCACTTTAGAGAGTGAAATGATAAAAAGGTCACCTAGTTTCCCACTTGATAAAAATGTCTATAATGAATTGCTAGTAATATTAATTTAGTCCTTATAAATAATGAAATGATGTTAAAAAAGGTCAGTTTTTAATTTTTTTGATTCCAATTCTGCCCCTAAGGGTAATACACGTTATAACTGTTCATTCAAAATCTCAAAGCTCAAATTCTCTCTCGTTGACCAGATTAGATTGGTAGAAGACTTTGATTAGATCTAAAACCTTGATGCGATTCTGATTGGAGGGTTTTTTATCCCAACTCTCTCTCTCTCTCTCTCTCTCTCTCCAATGGCGTGCATCTTCTTCTTCTCTGTTTCTCTGCCCTCGCTTCGCATCCGGAGCAGGACGACATCGTTTGGATTTGAAATCGATTTCGAGCATGGAAAATGTTGAAAATGGAGCGGTCGTTCCCCTAGGAGGTGCTAGAGCACGTGTTCTCGTTCCTGCAGACGGATGGCGACTAGAACTCGACCTTGCTGGCGTGCAAGTCGTGGAAGAAGATCGAGCGGTGCGCTGAAAATTCAGATCTTTGGTTTTTGCATTATCAGTAATCTTGTGAGTGTTTCTTATCCTTTCTTCAATCGCATCGAAAATTTTCGTTTTTATTTTTACTTTTCTCGTTGTTCCTTAGTGTTTTGTATGATTATTGGTAAATTTTCTGTGAAACTTTGAAAGAGGAAAATGAAGCAACAGTGTTTGATATGGAAGAATTTGTCTAGATATTTAGCGTGATGTGCTTTTCTTTGGTTTGAGTAGTTTTGAATCATGAACACTTCGATTTAGTTGTTTTCTTTGATCTAATTGAATCGGTGTGAGTTTCAGATATTGTTGGTTTTAGCTCTATCCTTCTTGTAGGCAGTGAGTACAACGATGAGTATAATTCATACTGCTGAGGAGGAGAAAAACCTACAGTACTCCATCCAAATTCCACCACACTATAATTGGTACCCTTCAATTGATTTGTAAGTTTGATTTTTTGGCATGCCATCTACCTGTTTGATAAATTGCCTCTTTTCACTTTCGATTAGGTTCAATGTAGCCTCTGTTTCGCACTGTTTTTGTGCGGATAAACTGTTATTTTTAAGTAGTTGGATGATGGTGGTTAGATATATAGTTTCCAATTCTTGTCAGCTACTTAGTGAAAGCGATTGTGTTGGTTAAAGATTAGAGAATAGTGTGGATGATCTTTTGTTTGTGTGTTCAGAGGATGAAATAGAATCCCTTGGAAATGCATCTTTCAGATATTGTTGTACTGTTTGTTATACAGCCTTGTAGCTTTCATTATTTAGATTTCACAATTAATAGAAGTCAAGATGTGTGGGTTGGAATAAGGAGAAGAAGAAGCGGCGCCTCCGCAATAGGCGACCTAAGCAAAACTCCTCCGCATCAGGTTTGTTATTTGATTTCCATTGCTCTATTTCCTTGCGTTTTGGGATATCGCACTTCTTTGGTAGCAGTTTGATTAGTGCTTTTACATTACTACAGCTTTGACTAAATTTAGACATAAAGATGAAGATTATGATATTCTCTCAACAAGGATCTCGGGTTATTTGTATACTTTCTGCAAATAGGACCATAACAAATGTCACACTACGACAGCCCAGTACTTTTGGAGGTATTTTAACATACGAGGTACGGCCTTCCCTCCTTTGCTGGTGTCTGTAATTTTTAAATTTTAACACATGAAGTTACTGCATCATGTAACTTCTTAGCTGCAAAGTAATTAGTTGAATTAGAATTGATTGAGACCTATATTTGTTGTGCCATGACCTCCAAAACCATGCAGGCCAAATGTTGGAAATCAACATCAACTTTCTGCAACGATAGATCTCTAGGAATCTCTCTTTCCGAAGCACTTTCACTCTCTCAAAGTTCCTTATCCTTTTATTTACCTGCACAAAATATCTGACTAGACAAAATGCCTTAAGAAGAATCTATAGAATCGAGTGGAACATTGCATTGTTGATGGTTCTATTAGCTTGTGCATGTTACGGGGTGGCTTGTGAAGTGATATAGGAACTTGATATATGTAACAATGTGAAATTTGAGGAATGTCGTGTATTTGCAAGCAATGTGCAATGAAGTGGTATGTGGTGAACCTGGGATTTCCTGTATGCATTGTTACTTTAATAGCTTTCAAGTCATAATTAATGCTCTATGTGGTTGATGTTCTAATTGAGGGGTTCCACTTGTGTGGTATACCTGACAAAGGATTATAAAGTAACACAGAAGTTACAAGTCGTATTTCAGCGTTTGTGTGACCTTTGAATTATGCCTGTATCTAGTTTTCACTTGAGTATCTTACAAAAGTTGCTGAATCTGTGTTGGTATGAAATCCAGGTCATTTGCACCCTTGGTAGCCTAGTCTTTGTAAGCATCTTACTCATTCGCGGGTCACCGTTAACCTCAAGTCACTGACCATGTTACTGATTATGTCATAGTCATGAATATATCACCGATCATGTAATTGTCAAAGTCACTGATGATCTTCTCATTTTCACAATTTTGTACATGATATATAGATAGAAGACATGGGGCGGGGCAAAAGAAAACATAAGGAAGAAAGTGAAGAAGAAGATCATGAAGAAGAAGCAGAAATTCCAGCGAGGAAGAAAAAGGATATGAAGAAGAGTAGCAAGGATAGAAGAAATTTTAGAAATTTGTTTAGAGCCTAGGATGCAAGTGAATTAAATCAATTACTTTTTTGTATCTTTTTATAGTGTCACTGTTATGTCTAATTTTTCTTAATGAAACATTATTTTTATAATGTGACTTTACTGGTGACTTGAGATGGACAGTGACTTGGCTATGGATTGACAGTGATATGGTCAGTGACTTTGCCGGTGAGTTGAGATTAACAGTGACTTGACCAGGAATTGATAGTGACATGGTCAGTGACTTGAGACAGTTACATGGTCAGTGACTTAAGGTTAACAGTGACTTGACCAGTGACCTCACTAACTAGGGACTTTATCAAAATTACTTTTACAGGTAAATTGGTTCAATCCTTGCTCCTTACCCAGATTCCTTTCGAGGGGATTTCTACTCACCTAGATTCGCCTCGAGAGGATTACTCCTCACCCATGTTAGCCTTGAGGGGATCTATCCTCACAATCCTCACAGAGATTCATCTTTAGGGAATTACCTTACTCCTCATCCAAATTTGCCTTCAAGGTATCACCCAAATATCTCCTCAAGGAGATTACTCTTCATCCATATTGGCCTTGAGGGGATTTCTTCTCACACAGATTCCACTTTAGGGAATTACTTACTCCTCACCCAAATTTGCTTTGAGGGGATAGCTCCTCACACAGATTTCCTTTGAGGAAGGAGATTACTTCTCACCTATATTGTTCGTGAGGGGATTTCTTCTCAAGACGTGGTCAGTCAGTGACATGTGTATAATAGTGATGTGGTCAGTGACATGTGATTGACAGTGACTTGAGATAGTTACATGGTCAGTGACTTGACCAGTGACTTGAGACAGTTACATGGTCAGTGACTTGAGGTTAACAGTGACTTAACCGGTGACCTCACTAACTATGGACTTGGCTTGAACAATGACTTCACTGGCTAAGGATTAACAGTGACATGGCTAGTAACTTAGCCAGTGACATAGCCAATGCTACGATGAACAGTAACATGGCTAGTTACTTGAGGTTATGTGACATGGCCAGGGATTGACAGTGATATGTTTATAACTGTGACATGGCCAGTAACTTGGCAAGTGATATGTGATTGACAGTGAGTGATCAACATTGAACATGACTGGTGACCTAACCAGTGACTTATGGAGTTTAGCTATATTCAACCATTCATTGTATAGGAACATGCCAAGAGAGAATACAAGATCCAAAAAAAGAATAAGGCATGAGAACTCAAACGCTATATCGACAATAGTTCTAATAAGTAATAACCACAATATCGCCCCACAACAGAAATCACCACACATCACTCTCATAAAATATAATAAATAACAAGTTAATAGCCAAGTCACTGTTAATCACATGTCACTAACTAAGTAACTAACCATGTCACTAACCAAGTAACTGTCAGTAGTCAAGTCACTGTTAATCACATGTCACTAACTAAGTAACTGACCATGTCACATTACATGTCACTGACAATGTCACTAACCAAGTAACTGTCTGTAGCCAAGTCACAAGTTAATAGCCAAGTCACTGTTAATCACATGTCACTAACTAAGTAACTGACCATGTCACTGACCAAGTAACTGTCAGTAGCCAAGTCACAAGTTAATAGCCAAGTCACTATTAATCACATGTCACTAACTAAGTAACTGACCATGTCACTGACCAAGTAACTGTCAGTAGCCAAGTCACTGTTAATCACATGTCACTAACTAAGTAACTGACCATGTCACTAACCAAGTAACTGTCAGTAGCCAAGTCACAAGTTAATAGCCAAGTCACTGTTCACATGTCACTAACTAAGTAACTGATCATGTCACTGACCATGTCACTAGCAGAGTAACTGTCAGTAGCCAAGTCACAAGTTAATAGCCAAGTCACTGTTAATCACATGTCACTAACTAAGTAACTGACCATGTCATTGACAATGTCACTGTTGATTGAATCCCTCGAACTCATTTCTCATTGAAAGATCCCACTGTAACCGAATCTCTCCTTGAACTAATCCTTCCTTGAGGGAATCTGCCGCAACCTAATCTCTCCTTGAGGGAATCCGCCCTAACCTAATCTCTCCTTGAGCTAATCCTTCCTTGAGGGAATCCGTCCTAGCCGAATCTCTCCTTGAGCTAATTCCTCCTTGAGGGATTCTGCCATAACCGAATCCCTCGTCAAGCTAATTGCCTTCTTGATGGATTCCGCCAGAACCGAATTCCTCCTTAAGAGGTTTTTGCCATAACCAAATCTCTCTCGGCGGGATATTTTTTCCTTAGCTAGATATTTCTTCTCTTGATGAGATACTCGTCCTCGCTCCTTCTCAGATATTATTCAGTGAAGTCACAGGCCATGTCACTGACAACGTCAGTTACATGGTCAATCACATACATTGTAAGTGACATGATCAGTTACATAATCAGTTATATGTTCAGTTATATGGTCAGTTACATACATTGAAAAATTAATCTATAAAGAGTATCTGTAATTTCACATTGCATTGACTGAAAAATTCCAAGTGATGTACATGCAACTTTCTCATCTCAACATTACATTCTTTCTTGTTACACAAAGCCACGAGGACAATTAAATACTCCATCATCTGGAAATTGGACCTAACAGGCATACCAGCTGCCTTCTCCACATTCCTAATGTGCACAATCCTATCGGCTCTCAGGGAATTTTGTCTCACAGATATGAGGCAACTGCATGAATGAAGTAATTTTTATCAGAGAGAATATGGAGCAATATCAACAGTCTACCAACAGCCGTGATGACATGAAATTACCATGAAAGTCGCTGTGATCATCTTCCAGCAAACCATCTTCCATGGAGAACTTGTCGAGCATTTATTGCAGCTTATGTGTTCTCAAATCTCTCAAGTACACAAAACCAGCGGTATTCCTACTCATTAAACGTGTAACAAGAGTCGGACATAGATCTCTAAAACTGAAAAAAGGACACAAGCACTAATGCAAACAAAACTTACTTGTCAACAAAGATATGTTTCAGCTTCCCGTATTTTGAACATTCCTCCTGAACATCTTCTTTAATGTCCATGTCAATATCTGGTTCAGCCCACTCAAAAAGGGAACCAATAATTATATAATACACCACTCATGCAATCAAAATGATGAATTTTTATTGAGGGCGTCCACCACAAACCTCAATTTCTTTGGGATCAAACATATTTGTCAACAGTAAGCATTCGCTTGGAACACCAATTGTATCTACAAGAGGAACACTAGTTGTAGAAATTTAAAGAATTGGAACACCAAGTCCAGCGAGACCAGGAACAGAGGCCAAGCTATGTAGAATAAACCTTCCCTATGACAAACGTAAAAAACTGAGGCACTGTGAAATGTTAAAGTTGAAATTGTTGTCATGCACTACTAGGCAATGCAAATCATTTCATTAACAAGCATCCCAGATCAATTCCACAAGCTCTCAATATATGATTTGCATATTGAACGAGGTGTGGGGCAAAAATAAAAATCTCAAGTATATGACCAATTGTATAGTAAAATGGAAAGTGCAAGGCCATTTTTTTCTGACTTGAACAGAAAACTGACGTGTAACCCTTGATCAAGGAGTATTGGAGGAAACTAAATAATGAACAAGTTTGAACCTTGGAGGCATAATAAAGCATGCAGTACCTAAATCAAAATTTTCGTTTTATCCAAACATGTATGGAATACAATTTGGTTCCAATAATATATATGAACATGAGTGAGACCATGAATTGATCCCAAATCAAGAACCTAACTTCCACAATTTTAAAAAAAAATTGCAGCAAAAGAATTCTAGTGTTTGGATGTTCTCATGAGATATTATTGTAACGAAAGAAAAATCTGCCAAAAAACATCAAAACCCAGGGGGAGAAATATAAGTGTAGAATCTAAGAGATCGGCTCCTTTTTCAAAACATAGTCTACAGCTTCTTCGACAGTATCAACAACCTGCACAAGTATCATGAGGTGTACATTTATATCATCGTTATCTGAATTCATAAATCCTCCCTTCAACTGGGAAAGAGGGGAAAGATGCTACATTTTGTCTCAGTTGCAAAATTTTATACAGTATACATACCAGATCAGCTGGAAACTCGTCATGATTTTCCTTTCCCTTGAAAACTCCAGTCCTTGTCAGAATGGAAAACCAGGGATGGCCAGCCTGAAATGAAAGTTTAACTTATTATTGCATCATCCTGTGATGTAGATTGAAATAGAGTACATATTACTCATGTAAAAAACTAATCCATATTTCAGGTTCAACTGTCCAAGAGAGGGTCTACCTGTCGTGCACCCTTGATGTCAACTAAGGGATTATCTCCTACCATATACAGCGTTTTGAACTTATGACTGCCAGCAATTTTGTGATTTGCAACTTGAGCATTGACATGAACAGATGACACAAGTTGCTTAAGAACAAGTTCTGCATTCTTGAATACAAATGAATTTGGCTTCCCAAAAGTTGTATACTCCAGAGCATGAGGGTGGATTTTGCATAGTCAAACTAGTGGCTTTAGCATCTGCATAAATGATAAATTATCTCATGAAACTAATCATCTTCTGTATCCCAGCCTTTTTCCAAGTCATATGAGGTCAATCGAAGTGATATTATCATCTTCCACTCTTTTCTGTTATATGCTGCTGTATCTCTTGATATATCTAATTCTTCTTGGATCTTTTCACATAATTTCTTTCCATATAATTTTGATCCCTCCTAATTTTTTACTTTCATATAATAGCTTGTGTGAAATCTAATCATCACCCGAAATTGTTTTAAAATAAACTCAACTCAAGAATCGACCTGTGACATAATACAAATTTATGATCAACTCTAAGCTTATCTAGTGGGCCATCTTTGAATCTATCTGCTACAATTTATGTTGTTGCAATTGTAATTATTTGAGCTATGTAGAATAAACCTTCCCTATGACAAACGTTGCGCATTGAAACAAATAGAGAACCGAGTATCACACAAAAACTGCAGATACATATCTCACTATTCTCTAATAGATCAAAATTCTTAGACATAAGCTTAATCATTAACTGCGGTAAGACGAAGAAGCCGAATTCTGTTTGTTCATCATTCAATTAGCACTTCCTACACAATCACTACTTTATGCACAAATCAAAAACATGAAATTACTATTTCGGTAACAGCAAGATCTAGCAGATACATAACTGATAATGTTCAGGAACTAGAAGCAGAAAATTATTAAAGATGAAATCAATCGGATTTATAACGAGTTAATCTTCGAGCATTCATGGCTCACAGTGAACGATAGCAACCCAATTCCTTCGCTGCTGCTTTGATCTTTGAATTTGAGTTATTGAAAACGATTTCAGGAAACTTAATTAAGACAAAAGAAAAACAATAATAGAGAAGATGATCGGCGACGAAGATGAGCGGTACAAGAGAATCGAGGAATTCAGATCTGAGAAAGAGAGATATTGGAGCTGAAGAAACGCACCGTTTGGAGGGAATCGAATCGCTCTCATCCCATTCAATCAAACTACGAAATGTTGAGGAGAGGACTTGGAGGCTCCGGCGTCGGCCTTAGACTCGAAGTGGTGCTCCTCGTTGGACATGGCTGGCTCCGATCTCACAGAGAGAGATTTTTTTTTTAAGGGTCGAGAGTCCGAATAGGTAAGGGTTCAAACGGGCTTGGGTAACGGGAGGGAGAGAGAGCTGTCAGGGGTAGTTTTTGTAATTAAATTGAACTATAGTGGTAGGTTGTGAACACGTGACCTTAATTATCATGGGGAAATTTATGGTGTTTGAATTATAATAAGGCACTTCAAAATGACCTCTTTTATCATTATCCCTTACTTTAATGACTACACTTTTTTACTTTAATGGTGTTCGACTTTTGCACTCTCTGAATTATGATTTATGAATTTAATCATGTTTTAATTTTACTTGTTGTAGATTTTGATTTTAAAAAAGACAATATGAGAAAAAATTTATTTATTTTTTAAATTCTTATAGGGGATTTGAGGCGAGTTTGGAAGCTTCATCCCCAGTGGGGATGGGGACGGGGACGGGGAATCCCCAATATATTTTTATTGGGGATTGAGGCGGGGATAGAGGTGGAGAATTACCCCGGAGATGAGGATGGGGATGGTATTGTGATCCCCATCCCCAACTCGCCCCATTGCCATCCCTATTCCCGGCTGGCCGAATGTGAGAAAACTTCTAGAAATACTCTTTCTCAATTCTCAATATTCCAACCATAGGCGATTTACTTGACCTCCAGGAATCCTAGGTCAATCTGGCATAAGAATTTCTACCTTGTAAGGACCTTAACCAACCCTATATAAACCACATTTCACACGGTAAGGAGGTAAAGTCATTCATACAAATTTAAGCAATTCACTTTAATCAAATGCACCCCTAACTTGATCGTCGGTGAGTTCTTGACCGACATCACCCCAACGTTCCGAAGAATTTCTCTCTCTTGTTACAGGTCATCTTCGTCCGAGTTACTATGGAGGAGAAAATCGAGCAACACAATATCCTAATTGAGCAACATGGTAATTGAAGAAAAAAAAAAACACCTTCCTCCGAACGGAAGAAAAGAGTGAGATTTTGAGCAGATGCCAAGAGGCAACTTCCGCCGCCAATACACGCAATTATGATACGACTGAAAATTCTTTGATTAAATGATTAAAACAAAACTTTTGTATATGCATGCTCAGAAAAACCTGAGCATTAGAAAAACAATAAGAGGAGGCAGATCACCCTCCTCATAAACCCTAAGTTGTCCCGTCAGTGTCCATATGACCAAGACCATATAAGGGGTCGGGCCCATAAGCTTCCAAATCCCCCACCACCGGCACCTCCACAAGAAGATTTGGGGAGAATTGATGTGCTCATATTCTCCTATATTTCTATACCTCTTTATCTTGATATTTATATTTAGTTCTCCTCAATTATGATTCATTTGCATCTTTTAGTGTTTTTGTAGGTTTGTTCCATAGAAAGAAGAAAAGAACCCAAATGAGCTAACTAGGATTGAAGGCAATCTGCAATCCCAAGTCTCAGAATCTGCCAATGCAGAACATCCAAATTCTCCGAATTACTGGGAAAGTAGTAGATCGAATTATACAATGTACATCATTCGAAAGCTACGAATGTCTACTTTCTGTAGAATTTTACGGATCTTGATTTCAATACTTCTGGAGAAAGTTATGATTGTTTGATTGAAGATAGGTCAGAATAGTAAATCTACTTAGGAATTTACAAACGTTTGTGGAGGACTCAAGTTTTGTGGCACAAGATCATCAATCCTAATGTTTCAAGGAAGTTAATTCAGATGAGGATTCAATGATGAACTTATTTATACTTTTACTGAAGATATTTCAAGGTTTTCCCATTCCAAATGAAGAAAAGAATCTGATCCCAGGTCTAACAAGGAAACTTGAAGCCAAAGATGAGTAGGAATCTTCCCTATAAATAAGAGAACGAGGTTCACATAGAAAGAAGTCTCAAAAGCACAATGTAGATGCCTACGGAGCAGAGACGACTCATCTATCTTCCCCTTCTTTTCCCTTCTTCTTTTTATGTTGTTCCTATGTTTTATTTAGTTATCTTTTGCTAAACCTTTTTCTAGGGTTAGGATCATACCCTAACATGATTATTGATGTATGTTAATGTTTTATTGATGGATTTATAGTTTCGTTATGATGAATGCTTAATCACTATTTGAATTTATGATTTATGTTTAAATTCTTTGATTGATCACCTTAGGACTTTGCATTTAGTAATTGGAAGACAAATTTGAAGCAGAGATGCAATATAATTAATTTGATTAGCTTCTTGTGATAAAGTGTGGTAAATTACATTATTACTTTAGAGAGATAATGGTTTGCTTGATTCTCTTGTTTTCTAAAACGTAACGAATCCTTTGCATGTTAAATTTATACCTGAGAAAGATAGACTACATAGCTAGGGTATATGATCTTTACCCGAGAGGGAGAGCATCATACACTTAAGGAAAACTATAATCTAAGTGCCGTACCTGAACTTAGATACGGGGATTGTCATCTAGAGAAACAAAAGAATTTGTTAATTGCATTGAAACATAAATAGGATTGTTGGTAGTTGATTCTAAAACCCTAGGTTCTATCATCTTTGCTATTTAACTTTTTAATTTTTTTTGATTGGGGGAGGTTAGCGTTAGATAGTTAGCAACACACACACCCTTCAGAGGGTATCCCAACAGATCCGGACTAATCTCTTTCGAACGTCACGAGGCATTAAGCACCCATTAGCTAGTCACTAAGGCCTTATGGGGATTCGAAAGCTAGACTTGGGGATTCTAGATTGGGACCTTCTCCTGTTCGTTTGTTTGTTTCTTTAATTTTCACATTTTCTTTATTAAAAAATCTAAAAACGATATCTTTTATCTCTGGATTGTTCATTGTCTTTTTGTGATTTTATGTTTTGATTAATTGAGTTAGAATTTAAATTGATTAATAATCTTCAGTTAGAACGACCTCATACTCGCACGCTATACTAACGATAATTCGTGCACTTGCGAATTTTAATTAAAATTTCACAACAACAATCATATGAAAGGAGAAAGCTCCTCAACCAAGCCGCGCTCCAGATACACACTACCGGCTATGGTCCTACATTTGGAGTCTTCTTGAACCACCACCATAATTAAAGAAACCGACTGAACCAGAATTGGCTAATTCAAGCCAATTGCCATATGTAGTCAAAATTACATTGAGAGAAGCAATCGTTAATGGAGACTTGTTCCTCTCCAACAGAAGCCACCAAAAGGTAGTTGAATCTGTAGCAAAAGGGTCTAAGACATCGCTCCCAATACGTGAGGAAACCCACAAACCATCATAGAGGAAAACTTGGATTCGCCATTGATTCCTTCGCATAACAATCAACCTTGGAGCGAGATGCCATCAGAGGTCGATTGAAGTCGACATTGAGAGAAAAACGCCTCTGAAAGACAACACTGAAAACCTAGACTAGGTCGATAAAAAGAGAGTTGCGCTCTCATTTTTTTTTCAACCTAGCTATCGTAGGACCTTTAATGAGTTACTTGGCAAATCTAAAGTCAGAATATAATAAGTTCAAAATTCGAAGTTATATCTAGTCAAGCTAATAATGAAAACTTTTTCATTGCAGAGTGTGTCCAATACTTTTATACACCTTTGGAAATGCAAACTTTCTCTCAACATATGTTATATAGCCCTCAATATTTTTGACACACGATCTAACATGTGAATGAATGCCACATGAAATAACCACAATGACAACCAACTTTTTACAAAAACGTTTTTTTGTTCTATACACCTCCCTCGCATTCTGAATTTCTGATAGTAAGAACCAAACCCCCCTCCCCCAAAAAAAAGAAGAAAAAAAATCTTCTTTTAACTTGTAAGGTTTATCTTTCTAGATGGTACATTCTAGTTTGCAACCGTTTCTTCAAAATTGACCAGATTTTAAAACAGCAATACAAGAAAATTTTCAGTTTTGTTGGGTGAAGGAATTGAAGTACCATTCCGTTGTTTGTTTTATGGAATTTCACTCCAGTCAAATCATTTATGCAATCTTCTCATTGTTCGGTTGATATCTGGAACAAGTTTCTAAATAGGCCTTGATGCTTAGAGAAAGAAGCACTTTTAACGAAGCTATACCAAATTCTGGTGAACAACCAGCTATTGTTGAAATGGTTGTCTTTGCTACGGTTGGTTCATCTGAGCAGTTACATGCGGATGGTTGTGGCCACTGGCGGACCGAGGTAGGGGCAAGAGGGGGCTGATGCCCCCACTAAAATAATATTTATAGGTTCTTTCATGTTTGGTAGCCGTTGTTTGCTTACTGCAATTTTAGGATAGATAAAGGTTACGCCCCCACAGATAGAAACCATTGGTAAGCATTCTGGTTCCTTTACATAGGGGGGTGTATTGTATTTGGATTTGTGCAGACTTTTTTTAAATGACAGACTTTTTGAAAAGTCCATAGACTCTTTAAAAATTGATAGACTGTTATGGTGCGTTTGGATGAGAAAATTATGAAATCCATAGGAATTTATAAATGATGGAATCTTTAACTCCATCAATCTAAAATTCCATTAATTGCAATTTCTGTTGTTTGGTTTTAACCATTTAGGATTTCAAATGTGTAATAAATTAAGAAAGTTTAAAACAAATAAAAAAATAAAATAGAAAAAAACCTTGTTTTGGAAATAAAAATTGAATACTGCAAAGGAATTCATAAATAACACCTATTTTGGTGGAAATTGAAGTGGGGAATTTAAATGATGAATTCCTTCGTTTTTTTCCACAGAGAAATTTAAAATTTCCAGTTTGATAATGCCAAACGAGGGGATTAGCCTGTAGAAATTATGAAATCCTCACTTTCAATTAAATTCTATCATATTTTCCCTCATCCAAACACACTCTTATGGATTTCTTAAAACCATTGATTTTAGCAATAGACTTTTATTGATTCATGAAAATCTATATACTTTATTATGAATGACTTCTACAGATTTCCTAGGATTTACAAAATAAAATAAAATTAAAAAAATAAAAAATGAAACAAAAACAAAAATAAAAAAATAAAACAAATGCAGCCCAAACACAAAACAAAATAATAACTTATTGTCTCTTCAATGCTACAGTATCTTCTAATAGAAATTGACTCAAATAAATGATTGTTAGTCTGTCTAGCGAGTTTGTTCTCATTCCTAATCTCCCAACAACATAAATATACAATATAGATCACTTGATGTTTATGGTTAATTATTCTCATCAATTTTGTTTTCGCCGATTAACATATATTGTAGCAATATTCATCAATGTCTTGATCTATAATCAATCAATTTAAATTCAATTGTTCAACCTTTTTTTGAACCATAATATAAATTTAAATTAATTAGAATAATTAATTAATAAAATAAAATTTAGTATGGTTCAAGGTCTTAGGGTTAGACCACAATATTTGAGTTTTAGGATTTCATAAATCATTTTTATTGCTATTAGGGTTCGAAGTATCACAATTGAAAAAAAAAAAATCACATTCAATAACTACAATGAACATGTTGGGTATCAAAAAATGTTGATATCATAAAAGATTAGAGAAAAGACAAAAAATTAAGAGAGGGATGATGAAGGACAAACTTCTTCGTGCGTAGAGAGAAGAACTTTGATAAACTTTTTTTTTTTTTTTGAAGAGGAAACTTTGATAGACTTTTTGAAATCTTTGGTCTGGAGGCTGGAAAATTATTGGAGTTTGGTATGTATAGTTAACACTACAAAGTCCATGATTATCCATGACTTTCTAATTCCATAAGTATGAATGATATTTTGAATACCTCTGTACTTTTATTCATTTTTAAAAATCCTAATTGAATACCCCTAGATTTTGGTGGAATTCATGAATTCTTAAAATCCTAATTGAATACCTCAAGACTTTTATGGACTATTAAAAGTCTATATTGAATACACCCAGACTTTTAAATTCCATAGATTTCTTTAAAAGTTCCACTAATTCCATATACAATACACCCCCCATAGTCTTTCTAAGTTCGTCCCCACATAAGTTTACTTCTGGGTCCGCCACTGGTTGTGGCCCAACCGTTGTTTGTGCTTTAAAATTTGGAACATCAGTTACATGACTATTATGGGCCACATGGCCACTACACTCACGTGACTATTTTGAGCCTCACATGCCTACTACAAGACAGACGATGGATGATTTTATATGTCATCATTTGGCCGGCAGGCCCAACAGCTCATGGGCGCTCGCCTGACTCGGCCCGCAGCAAAGCCCATCTTAGCCTTGCTCTTTGGGCACGAGGCAGGACTAGGGCGGACGGTTAAAAGTCTAGGCCCGACCCATTAAAGCCTGCCCAACTCAGCTTTATAAGCCTAGCCCGAAAGCCCATTTAATTCTAGTATCAGTATTTTTTTATGTAATTATATTGAACTAATTATTGCATTAGGCTATATTTTCCTTTTATTTTGTATTTTATTTTGTTCAATTATTAACATATCATAATTTTTTCATACATTTTTGTATTGCTTTATTAACAAAAGAACATGACAAATAAATATAATGGACTCAGCCCTCCTCACCCAAAAAGCCCGTAAGGCCCTGGGCCCATAGGCGACCCTGGACCTTGATTTTTAAGAAAAGCCTAGCCTTGCCCGACCTGAAAAATAAAATAAAAATGTTGTGGCCCGGCCTGAGCCCATTAATTTTGGGTAGGGCCGGCCCTGCCCATTGACAACACCTAGATGATTCACCATCCAAATTGCTTCTTCAAGTGATGCACCTGGAAGCTTACTGGTGGCCATTTCAAAAAGAGTGAAGGGCACTTTTTTTGGAAGAGTTTTTCTATTGGAACCTCCAAATTTACTTACTTGACCTCTATACTTTTTACACCTCTTATCAAATTTTCAAATACTAAATTTACTCACTAAACCTCACTAAACTTCCTCAAATAACCTCACTCATATAATTTGCAAACAATTATTATCTTTAAAATAAAAAATTTAGTCATTTTGATGATTTAATCACTCTATAAATCTTAACTAAATATACATTTCTTAATCAAACTTGATTTTCAAAAATTAATGTCTAATCAATAAGAAAATGCCATGAACTATTCTGTTTTTATTTTTATTTTTTATTTTAGCTGTGCAACAAAAAAATGAAAAAATTATTTGTTTTTATTCTCAAAAAAATTTTTGTTTTTTATTGTTTTTTTTTCTGTATTTTTGGTACCACATGATTAATTATTTTATTATTATTTTTTTTTGCAAATATAATTTATTGACTTAGATTTAGGTCATAAATCATAAGAGGATTTATTTTGTTTTCCCTCACCAATATGCCTTCAACAAATATATATCATACATTTTTATGTCACATGATCTTAATCATATTTTTAATTCTTATTAAATATATATGAGTGAAATTGGAAAATGAAAATAGATAAGGAAAATACTAAGAAATACAATCTAATATTATTGAATTGGAAAGTCTACATTAAATAAATATAATATTTTTTTTGTATAATTATTGTTCTTAATAGTAATTTTATAGTAGGTTATATATGTCATTTAATAATTCATATATAGAATGAGTAGAAAAGAATACTTTGATTTTAGGGTTTTCAATAATAATATTATTCATCCCACAAAGGGGTATATATACAAGGACAAGAGGAGTAGTCTAACCCTAATAGGAAACAATCATTCCTATAATTACATGATAACCTAAATAAATAAGAATCATAATTACATAAGATTTACAGCTATTCTACACTCCCCCTCAAGTTGGTGCATAGATATCTATCATGCCCAACTTGTCAACTGAGCTGACAAATATCTTCCTGGACACTCCTTTAGTAAGAACATCAGTTAACTGCTCTTCTGAGTTTACAAATGGAAAACGAATAACCTTTCTGTGAATATTTTCTTTAATAAAATGACGGTCAACCTCCACATGCTTTGTCCTATCATGCTGAACTGGATTATGTGCAATCTCAATTGCAGCTTTATTATCACAATACAAATCCATAGGTTGTCTAAGCTTGTAACCTAGATCTTTCAGGACATTACGAATCCATAACATTTCACAGACTCCATGTGTCATACCTCGAAATTCAGCTTCTGCACTTGATCTGGCCACAACTTTCTGTTTCTTGCTACGCCAAGTGACAAGGTTCCCTCCTACAAAAGTGAAGTACCCAGATATAGAACTCCTGTCAGTTTTATCACCAGCCCAATCTGCATCTGTGTATCCCCCAACTTCCAATTCATCCTTTTTCTCAAACAGTAATCCTTTACCTGGCGCCATCTTCAAATACCTCAAAATCTGAAAAACTGCATCCATATGTTCTTCACTAGGACAATGCATAAACTGACTGACAACACTCACAGCATAAGCAATATCAGGTCTAGTATGTGAAAGATAAATCAACCTTCCTACAAGACGTTGATACCTTCCTTTATCAGTTGGAATTTGATCAGGATAAATGGCAAGTCTGTGATTCATCTCAATGGGTGTCTCAATTGGACTGCAGTCCAGCATCCCCGTTTCAGTAAGTAAGTCAAGAACATACTTCCTCTGTGACAGTGAAATTCCCTTCTTAGACCTCGCAACTTCAATACTCAGAAAATACTTCAGTTGACCCAGATCTTTCATTTCAAACTCCTTTGACATATACTTTTGTAACTCATTCATTTCTTTCGGATCATCCCCTGTAACAATCATGTCATCAACATACACAATAAGAGCTGTAATCTTACCATTTTTGCACTTGATAAACAAGGTATGGTCAGAGTTGCTCTGTCTGTACCCAAAGGCTCTCATGAACTTTGAAAATCTCCCAAACCAGGCTCTTGGAGATTGCTTCAGGCCATACAAAGACTTCTTCAATTTACACACCTTGCCAACTTCACTTGGGTAATTCTTAACACCTGGGGGCACATCCATGTACACTTCTTCTTCCAAATTCCCATTAAGAAACGCATTCTTCACATCAAACTGGTGTAAGGGCCAATCTTTGTTTGCTGCAAGTGAGATTAGAATCCGAACAGTATTGATCTTTGCCACATGTGCAAAAGCCTCCTCATAATCAATCCCATAACGTTGTGTGTATCCTTTGGCAACCAACCTCACCTTGTATCTATTAACAGTTCCATCTGCATTAAGCTTCACAGTAAATACCCAATGACACCCTTCAGTCTTCTTTACAACCGGCATAGGTACTAGTTCCCATGTTGCATTCTTTTGAAGAGCTTCCAATTCTTCATTCATCGCCTTTGTCCATTTTGGATCCATCAATCCATCTTGCACGTTACTAGGAATAGATACAGTAGATAATTGATCAATAACAAGTGCATGTGACCCAGAAATCCTATGGTTAGACATAAAATTAGCTATAGGGTATTTAGCTTTGGCTTTGATATTTGGTTCATATTGTTTCTTAGGAATTCCCTTGGTAACCCTTTGTGATTTCCTAGGTTTGACACTTTCTAACCCAGAAGATTCATTAAAGTTTAGGGGTACCTGAGGAGGATCATTCTGACCGGGATCTTCAGTTGGTGATGTAGAAGGGGGAATATCTTGTGTGTGAGCTTCAGATACTCTTGATTTTGATTCAAACTATCCAGAAAAGTCGTCTCTTTTGTCTCGGAATTCACAACACTCTGTTCGGCAGTTACATTTTCTGTTTCGGAATTCACAACACTCTGTTCGGCAGTCGCATTTTCTGTTTCGGAATTCGCAACACTTCGTTCGGCAGTCGCATTGTCTATTTCGGAATTCACAACACTCTGTTCGGCAGTCGCATTTTTTGTTTCGGAATTCGCAACACTTCGTTCGGCAGTCGCATTGTCTATTTCAGAATTCACAATGCTCTGTTTGGCAACTGCATTTTCTGTTTCCAAATTTTTTCTACCCTCAAATGTATTCTCCAAATTTTCCAAGTCTTCAAAGACATTAGAATCAATAATAGAACGAGGATTCCCTTCATAACCTCTCTCCCCCTGAAGGGAAGACTGAGAAGCTCCCCCTGAGTAATAAGGCTCGGATTCACGAAAAGCAACATCAAGAGAGACATGTAAAGTGCCAGTAAGGGGATCATAACATCGATAACCCTTCTGGAAGTCAGCATAACCAACAAAGATACACTTACGGGCACGAGGATCAAGCTTATTGCGTTGAGGCTTGGGAATATGAACATAGGCTGTGCACCCAAACACCCGGGGCTCCAAATTAGGCATAGAAGGGATGGTCAAAAATGTATGAAGCTTCTGATGAGGATTTTGAAACTCAATCACCCGTGAAGGAGTACGGTTGATAAGATATGCTGCAGATTTTACTGCTTCTCCCCAATAGGACCGAGGTACATTCATGACAAATAAGGAAGCACGAACAACTTCCATCAACTGCCTGTTCTTCCGTTCTGCTAACCCATTCTGTTGAGGAGTATAAGAATTGGAGGTTTGATGACGAATTCCATGTGACCGGCAAAACTCATTCATAGGGCCATTCACAAACTCTCCACCATTGTCAGACTGAAACACTCGGATGGATTGTTGATACTGAGTTGCCACCATTTTGTGAAATTCGATAAACATTCCAAATACATCACTCTTATTCTTCAGTAATGACACCCATGTCATGCGAGTGCAATCATCAATAAACGTTACAAAATACCGAGCTCCAGAAAGAGAAGGAATCTTTGCAGGACTCCAGACATCAGAGTGAATTTTTATAAAAGGAACATGACTTTTATGAAGACTTGGTGAATATGAAATACGGTGGCTCTTGGCCAGTTCACAAATGTCACAATGAAATCCAAATCACTGACAACCGAAAACAAATGAGGTTGCAGCTTCTTAAGATAACTAAAAGATAGATGGCCTAAACTGCGATGCCATAACCATACTGCTTCCTTTACATTCTCTACCCCATTAATCTGATTAGCTTGCCCCAAAAGATGCTTCTGGTTTTCTCCAGTCTCTGTCAGATCCAGGTAGTATAATTTTCCCCTTCTAACACCATAACCAAGAATCCGCCGAGTCAGAATGTCCTGAAACACACAGAAAGATGGATAGAAGGTCACAATACATGCAAGTGCTAAAATAATCTGACCAACAGATAGGAGATTATAAGCTAGTGAGGGAACAACTAAGACAGATTCAAGGGTTAAGGTATCAGATACAACAATAGAACCTTCTCCGGTGACCGGAGTTGGAGTACCATCAGCAGTAGAGACAATATTTTGAGAGGAACGTCTAAGGTTTTTCCACAAGACTAGGGTCATTGGTCATATGATCAGATGCACCTGTATCAATTATCCATGTATTATTCAAAGTAGCCTTACCCTTCATACCTGACTGCGCTACATTAGCGGAGGCATTGTCGAGATGCTCTTCCTCTGTAGTAGCAATAGTCGCCTTGCCCAGATTCTTTCGCGGTTTCCTGGTGAAGTCCCACCAATCAGGATAGCCAGTCACTTCATAGCACCGCTCCTTGGTATGACATACTTCCCCACAGACAACACATTTTTTGTTTGCGTATGGGTTTGGTTTGTCATGAGGACGGCGTGGAGAAGGACCTGAGAAGCCTGGAGGAGGACCTGGTCGGCGTTGAACGGCCATTAAGGAATTTGGGGTTTGTTTTTGTTTTTTTTTTTTTTTTTTTTTCAGGTTTGGTTTTTCTAGGGTTTCAAAAATTCAGGGATGGCTTGATTTTAATGGTGGTGGTACGCAGCGGTTTATTGTGTGCTTTGGGATTCAGGATTTAGGATTTAGGATTCAAAGGATGCAGGCAAGTTCAAAGGATTGAACCTGCTTTGATACCAAGTAGAAAAGAATACTTTGATTTTAGGGTTTTCAATAATAATACTATTCATCCCACAAAGGGGTATATATACAAGGACAAGAGGAGTAGTCTAACCCTAATAGGAAACAATCATTCCTATAATTACATGATAACCTAAATAAATAAGAATCATAATTACATAAGATTTACAGCTATTCTACAGTCAAGTGAGCAAATTTGGAGGTCTCAATAGAAACTCTCTTTTGAGAAAGCAAAAGAGTTGTACATGATAAGGGATTGCAAGTGGGAAGACAACGTGGTTTTACGCATGTCATTTTGGAATCTGTTGCAAAAGAAATTGTCTCGGATTTCCAATGTTGGAAAATTTGTTTTGTTTCAGTTCTTATAATTTTGTCCCCCGTGATTGTAATCGGGTGGCGCACTTTCTAGGAATGAATATACACTCTGATATATGTTGACTATTTGTTTCAATAATAATTCCACGTTCTCAAAAAAAAAAATAATAATAATAATAGTAGGGAAATGAATCTCAATAAAGATCGAGTGTTTTAATGTCCTCCTTTTTTTTTTTTCCTTATCGATTTTTTTTTTTTTTTGCCTATTCATACCCCTTACCAATCCCTTCAAAATCAAACAACATTTATTATTCTCGGATGTCGAATACGTGAACCACAGGAGACCCTCTAAGTCTTTAAAGTTTTCAATTTATTCTTCACCAGTTGATCTAGATTCGAACGGAATCACAGAACACTACACTCTTCAAATTTATCAATAAATAGCATTAAGTAGTAGCATAAAACTGCAATTTTCCTAAGTTTACAATTTTCATCTTTGCAATTTTCCATAAAAATCCTCTTGTGGGTGATCCAGTATTCCAGTACGTGGCGCGCATTGAAGAAAAAGACAAAGGAGGTCAAAGTGTAGCGGGGCAATTTCGTCAGACAAAAAATTGGAGCCAAAGCCCAGAAAATCCAGAGACCAGAAAGAAAAAAAACATACCATAATGGCATAATGTTTAGAATTCCATTCTAAAGTAAACTCTTATAGCCGTGTGTAGGGTATTGTCTCCCTCCTCCCCACACGATACGATCGTCCACGCGCGCGTAAGTTTCAAACCCTCGAAACCTCTCTGTTCTGCAATGCCATTCAATTTCGTGGGTTTTCTTGCTTTCTTTGATTTCCATTGCGGTTCGTTTTCAATCATATGTTGTGATTGAATGTGATAATGTGATATGGGAATTGGGATGAAATCGTTGATGTTGATTCTGGGTTGTGATTTTCATGTCGAAATAGGAGTGAAAGTTGACGGCTTTGATTGGGAGGAGATTGAAGAATGCAATATTGGGTTAAGCAGTTGCTGAATGAGCTTTTGAGTTAAGAGTGTCAGGGACAACAAGAATAATGGGCACTGTAAACCGCAGGTCTCAATTTGATACACAAAAACGATTGACATATTGCTCTCTGTTCTGTTCTGTTCTGTTCTGTTTCTTTGGTGTTTTGTTAATTGTTAATTTTGATTTTACAGTGGGGTTAGAAAAACAAATGACAGTGCCAGGGTTATTTTCTATACAAGTGTTGGACTTCTCTTTGGATTTTTCATTGGTGTATCATTGCAGGCAGCTTTTCTAACAAAGGTATTATATATTGGGCCAACCCTCTACCAGAATTGGTTTTGTTGAATTAGGATGCGTATACGTATTTGATGTGTTCGGAATTTTGCAGGTTAGGTTTTCACTTCCATCTTTTGATGTATACTTTCCAGATATGCGTAGAACAACTAACACAAACAAAAGTCTTGAGGATGAAGGATCAGAGGGTGTTCCTAAGGTACTTATTATGGTTACTGCCTGAATATTTTGTTCATTGTTGACTTTTCATTTTGTTCAACTTTGAAGAGCAATGACTCATTGTATAGTTGTAAAAGGACGTAATTATAAGGATTCAATGTTCTTGTAATTTTAACAAAAAATATATGATGTAATCATTTGGGAGATCATTAAAATTCCGGCAAAAAGTTCCTGTTTTTATTAGGTGGTATGGGCTGATATTCCCTTTATATATTACGCCCAATTTTTCAAGGCTCTGTGTTTAGGAAATTTTCTAATCTTTTTCTCTATCTTGAATGTATCCTCATGTTTGTCTGTCAATGCATGGTTCATATATACAGCTGTCTGATCAAATATGCTTCCTTCTCATTTTCTTCTTAGCACTTATCATTAAGTTGAGTGGTGACATAGAATTTTTTTCAAGTGTTAGTGCCAGCCATAATTTATGTTCATTGTATGATTATTGTTGTTTTGTTCATTTGATTACAGATATATGTTCCAACAAATCCTTCTGGTGCTGAAACACTACCACCAGGAATTGTTGTTTCACAAACTGATTTGTATATGCGCAGATTATGGGGTGAACCCAGTGAGGTATGATATATGTTATTGATAGTGAAAATAGCAGCTTTCCTTATATTTCAAAAGGTATTGTCTGAAATGTCAGACTAAATTAGGTTTCTTTAGTTTTAAACTTTTGAAGTGGATACGGGTCATTGGAAGGAAATATTAGTTTGAAAATATGGTTGTAGGTGATGGTGGTAATTTTAGCCAAACGGTGTCTCTGTGCACATATATTGTATGTGTGACCTGCTGACAATGACGGAATAACAGTTACTCTCTAGCTTTTGAGGCTTTTAGTTATTGTCCATGCTCCTTTATTATTTAGGTTTCTGAAAATGTCTTATTACAATACCTTTGAATCTGCAGGATCTAAAAACAAAGCCAAAGTACTTGGTAACATTTACCGTTGGTATTAATCAGAAGAAAAATATTGATGCAGCAGTTAAAAAGGTTTTATGATGTGCCATTCTTTGTGTTTCTTTTATTTATTTTTTATTTCCTATTCTAGAATGCTGAGGTTAAATCTTACATTTTGGTAGTTCTCTGAGGATTTCACTATCTTGCTTTTTCACTATGATGGCCGGACTAGTGAATGGGATGAATTTGAGTGGTCAAAGAGAGCAATTCATGTTAGTGCGAAGAGACAAGCAAAGTGGTAAGTATCGGTACCTTTGATAGTGTAAAAGATATCATATGAGTAGCATTAACTGATGAGCGACATAGTTGAAGTCCTTCTTTTCTTGCATTCTAATGTAGAGTCGAACTTTCTGCAGCCTGTTTCATTAGATATTTTTCAATGTATCACAGGTGGTATGCAAAAAGATTTCTGCATCCTGATGTTGTGTCAGCTTATGATTATATATTCATTTGGGATGAAGATTTGGGGGTAGAACACTTCAATGCAGAGAAGTAAGTTTCTTTTTCATTGATCATATGTTCTGGTCTTTTCTTTGGTTTTTATTATTCAAGTTTTAGTAATTATGTCTCTTTTACCTTATTCTCCCATTGACCCATGTGATTTTGCAGGTATATTGAGTTGGTTAAGAAATATGGTTTGGAAATCTCTCAACCTGGTCTTGAGCCCAATAATGGTTTGACATGGGAGATGACAAAGAGGAGAGGTGACAGAGAAGTCCACAAGTACTCTCTCTACTTCCACGCTCGACCCGTTCCTCTAATACACAGACACTTGTCTCATTATATAGCTAGAAATGTGCCATGTTGTGAAAATTGATTGTCACCTTTTCTTATGTCTGGATTGATAAACAGGGATACAGAAGAAAAACCGGGCTGGTGTAGTGACCCACATCTTCCCCCTTGTGCAGCGTATGCTCTCTCTCTCTCTCTCTCTCTCTCTCTCTCTCTCTCTCTCACTTATAGCATTGTTTGTGTGTACTTCTGCGTGCACATTACTGTTGATACTCATGCTTTTATGATGATTGAAGTTTCCTGCTTAAACAATGTGGGGTATAACTCACCTGACACAATGTGTCCATTTATTAGCTTCAGTTGAAGTTTTTAAATTGAGCTTTATTCAGTTACCAAGGTGTTCGGACTTCGGAGAGTAGGGATTGTTAATGTGGGTATACTTATAAATATTGCAAGAGTAAATTAAAATTGAGCTTGAAGGAAGATTTATTATATGACCAGGCAGAAATTTCGTTCTTCTGCTTAATTATGAATTTCTGATGTCAAACTATGGTTGAAATGAGTCTAACAAATAACACTTCCATCTGAGCATCTTTCAGGTTTGTGGAAATAATGGCCCCTGTCTTTTCTCGGGAAGCTTGGCGTTGTGTCTGGCATATGATTCAGGTATACTGTGTTGTGAGGATTTTCTGGCTAGGCTATTCATACTTGAGGACTTTAAATTAACTGATATTTTATTTTGAATGATTTTTGCTACTTCTTTCGTAACAGTTGAACACTTGGTAATGAAATTCTTTTATGATACTTGTAGAATGATTTGGTGCATGGATGGGGATTGGATTTTGCTCTCCGAAGATGTGTAGAGGTTAGCAGTTTTTTTTCGAGTCATTGTTGATATTCTTCTCCGACTTCAGTAGGATTTTTGCTTCTGTTATGCCCTATATTGTTGGTTATGTTTCAATTGCAAACTTTCAAGCCTCCACTGGAAGATTCATGCTGGCACAGTAGTAAAGGCTTGGCAAAATGCAATGTTTCATTCAATTGTCCCATTTATTGGTTACTGGCGTCACATGTTATTGGCCCCTCCAGTTGTTGCGTAATTATTTAAAACAAGGAAATATTAAAGCAAAAAATGAAGGTTTACCCTTTGAAGAGATAACCTTGCATGAAATTTACTTTATTTAATATTTGCAGAGTAGTTTTCTAAAACCCATGAAACAATGTGTTGACAGTAGGGCAGCAATAACTAACTGCACCTGTCAATACCAAGGAACTTGAAAGCAAGTGCGACCCAGTTCTAGTTTAAATGATAAAAACTTAATATCTTTGAATTCAGTTTTAATGCAATTCTTGATTAGTTTTCCATACTTGAATTCGAACAGATATCCCATGTTTAGCTAGTTCAGGTAAGAGTGCAGTAATGTTTTTGGTTCATAAGAATACGTATCACCTATGGACGTTTTGGCATTTATTTATTTATGAAATGCACTAGTTCTGAGTGTGGATAAATGTTACAATGTTTAAGTATCCGCATTAATTTGTCTGTGTTGCTCCATACTGTTCATTGGTTGCAATGCAACTACTAAATGAGGTAGGCCTTTGAGAAAGCCCTAATACTGTTGTTTTCCATTCCTATTGTCTCACTAGCCTGCACATGAAAAGATTGGCGTAGTTGATTCACAGTGGATTGTTCATCAAGTGATTCCTTCCCTTGGGAGCCAGGTCAGTCATCATTTCTGTGTTCTCTAGTTTTGCATTGTTTCCAAGTTTTAATCTCCTGTTGGGTATATTGTATGAGGGTGGAAAAGTAGGTTACGAAAAGAAAAGGTCCAGGTTTTGATCCCTTCTGATGTAGCCGAAAAATGTATTGGTTTCTCTCTCGTGTAGTAATACACCTCATCATTATATATGCTTATGGTACATAGAGAAGTTTGTCTAATGCATCTTCCCTTGGTTAGCATTAGAATATCCCAAGAACATAAAAGGGTCAATGCATGTGATATAGGTGTGATTTGGGTTGGCTAAGTCCTCTTCTTCTAAGTTTGCATTTAGGCCATAAAAACGGATGCCTCTGTCTAGGTGAACATATCATGTGATGAAAGTTAGTTAATAACTTAATACCACATCTTATAGCAACTTTGTTGTTATCTTGATTAATGGAAATACATATTATTTGATTTAATAAGGTAAACACCTTGTCTTTCTATAATAAGCCTGCGAATTTTAACGATTTTCAAACCATCATCAATTTTCAGGGAGAGTCTGAGGATGGAAAATCGCCCTGGGAATCGGTACGTGACATGGTATCAAGATCTTATTTCTCCTCCACTTTTTTTGAATTTGATATATTGTCATACATGGTTGGATTGAATATTTTCTGTTCTTGCACGGTTCCCCTCATGCAGGTGAGATCAAGGTGTAAAAACGAATGGGCTGAATTCCAGTCTCGCATACTCGGTGCAGACAAGGCATACCTTGCTAAGAGGGGAAGGGGATAGAGTATGAATTACTTCCTTTTAAACAAATAGCATCCACCCCCCATCCCATCCCTTTTCCAGCATCTTGTACATGTTTTCCATAGACCATGAAGGGGGTGTCAAAAGAATCCAATTCCTACTGTATTATTTTTCACTTTTCTGAGCCAGATTTATGTATCTACACACTGATAGTTTTATAAGAGAAGAGAATTTTACACCCGCCAATGATCTTGTTTTGAGTATCTTGCTTGTGCATGCGGTTTCTCCAAGGGTACCAGAAATTATCTTACCAGCGAAGTCAGAAGGAAGTTGGATTCAAATTTTGCCTGGATTTTTGAACAAATTCACATTTGTATCATGTTCAGAACACTTTACTCAAATTCTTTATTTTACAAAGTACGGAAAGATTGCAATGAAGTTGAATTTGTTCATGTTGTTGAGTTTGGTGGATTGTTTTTTTTTTTTTTTTTTTATTAGAACAACTTTTTCCTTAGTTGAACTCAAAGCCTTCTATTTACAAAAGAGGGACCAATATTACTACATCAAATGGTATTGGGCTTATTGACCAAGTTTCTGAACCATTATGGATTGTCCAAACTACTCTGTAGTCTAAAAAATGAAAACTCATAATGAAATAATAATAATATTTTGTTTGGTGTAGTTAGTGATTTCAGAGCTGGGGTTTCTCTCTGCCTCCATCGTCTCTCAGCATCCTCGAAGTTTCTCACCATGGTCGATGAAGTATCAACACGTTTGGCGGCTACACTATCTATCTCGGAGGACAGAAGGACTTCTTTCGGTCTGGGGCTTCCATAATCGCTTCTTGATCTGGAAGCAGCGCGAGCGATACATCTTTCAATTCCCATCGACGGAGGACTGATCGAAGGTGGTGGATGGAGGACCGTTGTTTTTTGGGAAGATTGTGTTGGCCGTGTCTGAGTTCAATGGCCTGTGTGATGTGGCAATGGTGCCTAATCACTTTGTTTCCAGTTTGGTTGAGATCCTTGGCCTCCTGCCAGCCTTGATGACACAGGGAGTTGTTGCTTTGGTTGGTTCAACATTGGGTTCAGTGGTACAGCTTGATAAGTCGGGTCTACGGCAGTACAACGTAGGTGGCGGTTAGGATTAGGATTCGGCATGCAATTGCCTCCTCAATCAAACAGGCCTATCCGCGAATGACCTACTAATTTACCTCTGGCACCTCTGCAATAGTTCGCTTCAAGTATGAACAGCTGGTAGGTTTTGCAGGGTGTGTGGGATGTTGGAATACCCATCTGCAGACTGTTCAAGGCTGCCAGTGGCCATTTGTAGTGTCACTGAACGTCTGAACCCTATAGCAAACCCTAGCCCGATTGTGGTTTTTGAGGTGCCTAAAACGCAGGCTATTTCTGCTTGCATTTCTAGGCTTGTTGCGTAAGCCCAAGCGATAAACCTATTCACCCTCCACCCCGAGATCATTTCCTTCCATTCCCAGTGTCCCTACTGAGTTATTGGCCACTTAATTAGCACAGTTCAAGTTTTGAAGGCTGCTCCTACGCTTGTGCCATCTCCAGTGCCCCTGGCTCCTATAACAAGTTCAAAGAGGGTGGCATCGTTAGCTCTGGTTCCGTACACAAAGCATACAAAGCTAGAGCCAATCTACTCCAGTGCAGCTTGATTTTGAACCACTGGCATTAAAGAACAAGATAGGGTTATTCTAGTTTCTCTTGCAAAGAAGTCCAAATTTGGGCATTCTCCTGGCCAAAGAATAATCCCAAACCTATTGAAGCTTAAGAAACTCAAGCTATCGGCTAAACGAATATTGAGGAAGAAGCGCGCCTTTAAGCAGGTTGTTAAGGGGCCTCTAGAAGTTATGGAGGGCATGGATGTGAGCTAGCAAAAGTCAGCCTGTGATTGTCAACAGTGCCTTTGAGTAGGGTACTTTGCGAGAACATGAATAAATTAGGGTTAGTTATTGTGTTGTTTCAGAACTTTTTTCCTAGTAGCGTCAGGAAACTATTTTCCCCATGCTGATGTTACTTTGAAGTTACTTTAGGATTATCTAAGAATAGCTCAATCTTGTCGTAACTTAACTTTTGGGTGAGCTATCTTTGTGATGTTACCTACAGTTTACTGTTAATGAATTGACACCCACATGCATTATCTCAAAAAAAGTTTATGAACCATTTTGAGTAGCAAACATTCCAACATATTGAGGTTTAATATTCCTCTACAAAAATGTTTAATATAATGAGTAATGTTTACACAGTCACCCGTGACAAAGGATTTTCTAGGCATCCACTCTTATTAAGTGTTGAGATGATTTTATATATATCCAGGGTTGAAATTCAAGGTTAAAACAAAATCAACGAAAGAAACCTGAACCAAAATTAAGGTATGTTTTCTGTTAAGACAATTTGTTGAATTGATAGGAGCATTTTAATGCGACGTTTTAACTGCATTTCCCTACATTTTCTGCGTTATTTCCTTAATAAAACCCTGTTTAGGAAAGTTTCCATTCTTTGAATGGGAAAGTTCCTATTTGTAGAAAGTTTCCATTTTTGTAGTTTCTAATTTTCATTTTTAGAAAGTTTCCCATTTTCAGTTTAGGAAAGTTGCCCTTTTTCATTTTAGGAAAATTTCTATTTTTCACTAACAGTTTCTATTTTCAGGTCCTTGTCACAAATGAGCTGAAATGAGCTCACAAATGGAGAGAGAAGCTAGCCAACGTTGGAGGGAGACAAGATGAAGTACAAAGGGAAGCACAAATGAGCAGAAATGAAGAAATGAAGCTTTCCTGGTCCAACCAGGAAACCCTGTCCAGAAAAGGAAAGCTTGCCAAAACAAGACTCTTGAGCCAACCATGAATGGAAATCGAATTAATGAAGTGACATGGCATGAGAGAAGCTTCTTGAAGACTCTAGATGATGACATGGCATAAAGGTGGCGCATGGAGGCCCAAGAACTCTCAAGAATGAAGTGGATTTTCGGCAATTGGATTAAAAGCCCACAAAGCCCATGGAATTAGGGTTTTTAACGCATGATTAAACCCTAGGGAGAGTTTGCCGTCCAAAAGCAAGGAGAGACAAGGAAAATGACGTGGAAAATCAGAATTATCAAAGAGGATTTCGGTTGAGATTTTCTAGGGTAATTTTTATGGAAAGAAAATATACTTGGAGACTTACCCTAGAAAGTTTGCCGTCCAATGCCAAGAGAAAAACAAGGGAATTAAAAGAAAACCCTAGAGAATTTGGCAAGAGATATTCAAGGGAGAAATAAAAGGAAAGAGAAAAAGGTGGAGACCAAGAAAAGCTCAAAAGAAGTCTAGATACATTCCTATATTCCCTAAAGGAATTTTGGCCGAATTTAAAGTATAAAATCAGAATATATCCATGGAATTTCGGCAAGATTATTTAGGGAATTAAATTGGAATTATATGATTGGTTGGACCACCTCATAGGGCTTATGTGGCAAGCTATCATTGGAGGAAACTATGTGGCATTTTCAGATTAATTCCATGGAAAATAAAGAAGAAATATACGGCTTGGAGAGCAAGGAGGCCGTGCTCCTATATATACTCTCTTATATGTGACGTTGAAATACCTTAGACTCTCTAGAAAACTTTAGAAAAAAATCAGAAATTTTACTCTTGTTTCCGTGAGGTTTTCCTCTCCTATCTCCATCCTCTAGAGCAAGCCACGAGTTCAAGCAAGGCCAAGGGAGAAGAAGAATTGCCGTGAGCATCATCATCCACCACCATTCTTGAAGCTTGCTTTCGAGATTCAAGAGACCACATCCTTAATTCGTTCATCTCATCTTCATCCATGGTGTAATCCGATTCTCCTTTGTAACCTTTGCTTTGTATTTCGTTGGTTTTGCTTTAGTTGACATATATGTTTGAACAATTGTTAATTTCTGGAATTTTTATGATTTATTGAGAATTCTCAGATTCATATTATTGTTCTTCGAGAGTTGCTTATGTGAGTTTGTTTAATTAAATTTGCGTTATAGATATCCTTTGTGTATTAATCTTATTTGGGTCAACACTTATAGGATTTATGCATGATTGTTGCTAGGTTTAAGAACATGAAATCGACTTTTCGTTTTGTGTAAACTTGAATCAAAGTAGTAAAGGTTTTGTACAAAGATCGAATTTAATTAAAGAGAATTGCAATTAGGTGGACTTTTCCATACTAAGTTGTACACTTGAGTTGATAGCCTTTCTCTATGTGTAATGCGTTGAACATGTTATGATTGACTAGCTTTCTAGGGCTTGAATGCATGTTTGATAGGATTAGTCTTTGTGCTTTCACTTAGATTAATTAGCATTGAAAAGTAAAATATGGGAAATTGTTTGCTTTTAACGTTTCACATGATCAACTCCTTTCTCATGACTTAGATGAACAATATTAGGGTTTGAGTCAAATTTAATCATATGTTTCGGGTTTTTGATCTTTGTTCTCTCATTCCATTTGTATTTTTATGTTTTTGCATTTTAATTATTTTGTTAACTTAATTTATTTTCGAAAACCAAAAACAAAATCCCCCCCTTTTTCGTAAATAATGTTTATACTTGTGAATATCTTTGTGAATATTATACTTTGTTTTAATTTTAATTGTTTAATTGTTTGACAATGACAGGTGTACCCTCAATCCCCGGAATAGAACGATCCCTACTTACTTATACTACTAACGATATTTCAGGGTTAAATTATGCGCTCGCTTTCGAGCGACACCATGAATAGAGTAATCTTTTGATCAGGTGGTTGTTCCGACAACATCAAGTACTGGCATCCCAAGAGCATTTGACAGTTGATAATACCTAGTGGATAACTCTGTCGCCGTATACTAATACCTACAATGGACAGGTTAACTTGAAGACGAGTTGAGATGGAGTCGCAAACATGCCCAAAAGCTTCTGAGAGTAATGTTCACTTTGGTCATGCTTGTAACTTTACCCGAGAAGTCTCGAGTACAGACCCTGCTTTCTTGCAAGTTTGCTTTACCACTGAAGCGGAAGAGTAGGAGGTCAAGGAGTGGTTTTAGCTATGTGGGCAGCGTCTACAAAAGGAGCTCGATCTTCTGCTCGTTTAATGCGACTACTTGTAAAAAATTGATGCAGAACGGATGGCAGCCCAATTCGAAGAGCAGTTGGATCGTGCGAAAAGAGGAAAACGAAAAGTGACTAGTAGACACGAAATAGCTCGGTGTCCGATTGGGACATGTCTTACCTTTCCGGAAAGGGAATCGCGCCAGAAACAAGACTCATTGTTTTGCCATGAGTTGTGGTCTTTTTCGGGCTTTCGGGGTAGTTTAGGGCCTCAAAATTGAGTTTTTCTATTTTTTCAAGTTTTGGTTTTCCTAGTTATTTTTGGGTTGTTTTCGGTTTTACCCATGGGCTTTAGGGTTCAATGTTAGTCGCCCTAGGGTTTTATTTCTCTTATTTAAGCAGCCTCAAGCGGCTACAGAACCTATCTTTCAACTTTTTATCAATCAAATAGAGAATTTTCTCTTTATCTCTGGTGGACTCCAGAAACTTTGTTTAGGTTTATTGCTAGTAAACCTAGGTTACTATTCCGACGGCTTCAAAAACGAAATGGAAATCCCAAATGGAACGCTCTGCCGGAAGGTTGGCTGAAAGTGGATGTGGATGGAACTTTTGATATTCATACAAATTAAGAAGGGTGGCTAGGGTTTCATACTACGAGATTCAGTTCGCACATGAACATGCCGAGTTACTGGCATGTCAAACTGCCGGTTGATTATCGAGTATTCTCTCTCTCACCAGTGATTATCGAGACAGACTCTTCATTGGTCAAGCTGCAACTTTCACAGTTGACTGGTCTAAATACTCTACTATCCTTGGGAGACTATATGATCGAAGATCATGTATTAATTAGGCCCTGCCTTGCATCGGACTTTGCCATATTAAAAGACTCTGCTAACACTACTGCATGTTTCTGCCCGATCTTTTGCTTATTGCTCTATTAATAACGACCCGCTTCTTTTTTTTTTTTTTGAAGACCAACGACCCGCTTGAATTATTTCGGAACATTCCTCTTCGTAAATTTAATAAAGTCGACCCTTCATTAGTTCTTTTGTAAAAAAATAAAAATAAAAAATCAACGAAAAGACAATGATGTCTAACAAAGAGAAAGTGATGGATGGAAAAGAGTAAATATAGTCCACCTTTTAAGTCTATTCTTAGTTTAGGCCAAACAAACTCAAAAGCTCATGTAGCTTAAATGCCTTTTTTTTTTTTTGCATGAGCCCAACAAACAGTGAATACGATTATAGAAATGATAGACCTTTTCTTTTCTTTTTGAATTGGAGTGAGACTAAAGTCGAGTCTTCACCAAACATTAATTGAACTTGAGGAAGGTGCCAAACCATATGCTTGCATTTGCAGATACCTCACCCTCCTAAAAGAAACGTTTCACCTATCACCTTCCCCCCCTGCTTGTGCGCTAAGACTGATTGATATTTCCAACATTAGTCTCATGGTTAGTATGTCCAAGTTTGTTCTTTTGGTTAGTATTTTCAGCTTAGTTAAAACAAAGCTAGCCTCCTAATATGTAAAGATTCAATTCATGGTCTAAAAAGCCCTTCTCCTAACCTTATAGGATTACTAGCATTAAATCTTGTTTACCACATTCGACTGTTGTATTTGAGAAATTTTTGTGTGCTCCCGTCAGTCCAGGGTAGCATATGACCTGGTTTGACGAACTAATCAGACTTTGACACTTGGTTTTCCATTTATTAAATACAAATGTAAACTCTTCTACATATTTAAGGAATGACCATTTCGGGTCCTCCTTCAATGACCCTTCTGCTCACTGTTTATCACTTCGTCTTCATCCTCTCTAACCTCATCCATAAATTGCAGAACCGTGTTCTGTAACTTTTACCAATGTTGGGATATTGAACCAATTAATTGTAAAAGATATTGATTAATAAGCTTGATTAGCAATGATCCTAGTGCAAGCTTGATTATTAATCAATGCATATATAATCCTCCTGTGGTCAATTGTTTGTTGGTGACGAGTCTTTAATTGAATCAATTACCAACTTCGTCTTCATCAGCTTAACCATTGCTGTAAAATTGTTCCTACAAGGCGAAGCCACGGCTTTATCTCCGCATCGTCTCCCAGTTTACTTCCAACCCAATTAGCCATACAGAATATTATTGCTCCCAGTTTGAAATGCATGCTTCAGAGAATGGAACCAAACGGGTCCTTGCAATCTGAATTGTAATTCGAATTAATTTGAACTGTTTCGATCCTTAGAAAACTTATTGGATTTATGAGTTTTGGATTTGAGAGATATTGACAAATTTTTCAAAAGATCAATGAAATCTCAAGCGTCGCTACCAGCTTCGATGACTTTTTACAGATAGAGGTGGTGTATAAGGTGGATTAGATGATGGTGTTCGATGAGCAAGATCTGGAATTCTAGATGATGATGAAGAACGAAGCAGATAGCAAAAGTCTAGAATGGTCTTTTTAACAAATGACTTGAGTTATTTAGCTTTTGCGGAAGCCACGTGTCAAATTACCATTGAGGCGTCAAACCACTTGGCAATCCAACGTGGACTGATGGGAGCACACAAAAATTTCTCGTTGTATTTGTTGAAAAACTCTGTTTGAAAGCAGTTTAAAAACAAGAGTCAAATTTAAGTATTATCTAGCATCATGTCCGTACTTATCTATTTGCTTAATTTGCATTATCTATTAACTTAATGTGCTTATCATATACCACTTCCAACTTCGAATTTGCTAACAAATTTTTGGACTTGAACACTAGAGGATATAGAAACGTAATTTTCTCTATTATCTGTTAAACCAAGTAAGAGGATAAATGTAAGCAAAAGATGGCCATTTTCCATTACACGAAGTGGGGAAAGGGTATTTTTGGCAATCAAAACAAAATCCCTCAATACGGTCATTTGAATTTGTCAGTTGTAACTCTAGTTGCTTAGATCGGCCGTTAACCTGCTTCTGGAATCTTAATGGGAGCCACGCGATGAAAACAGGACCCAGCAGTTTATAAAACTAAACTCCGTCTGGCACCAACCACAAAATTAGCTAGAGGCCTAGAGCAAACCTACATAATATAAAGCCTCCGAAACATTGTAATTACATGCATACATTCTCATACAAGCCACGACCACCTCTCTCTCTATCTGAGGTTCGTTATACCAATACAATCCCACCTCCAGTTTCTGAAACCTGGGTTTTGTAGCTCAAACTTGTTGCACTGGTGATTTAGCTTCATGGAGTTTTAGCTAGAAGCCGTACGTATTGATACGTGCATTAGGTGATCGAGGTTCATTGAGGGATTTCATCTCTCTCTCTCTCTCTCTGCGATCATAAACAGTGAAGATTTTGCAAAGTTGCAGAGCTTGTAAACTGCCGGTAGAGATTTCTGGTTTCTCTGAAAGGTTCGTACTCGGCCGTCCTCTTCTTTGTCTTTTAATTATTATGTGTTCATCATCGTGGAGCACATAAAGCTACCTCAACATGGGTAGTATAAAATTGAGCTAGCCAGCTAGGGAAATGGGTGTAGCAACAAATTGAACTGAAGCCTTAACAAAGTCTTCGTTGAGCAAGGACATTCTCTTTGTCCCTGACCAACTTGCATTGACATTCAATCCTCGTAAAACATACATCTTTTAGGTTCTTTTTTTCAGTTTTTGCTAATGACCTTTGGAATAAATAGCTCAATTGGAAAACCATTTAGCCATTATATCTTTAAAGAACATCATAGTTGGATAAACGATTAATACTATAGTCATTCCATAGTCGCTAAGCAACTTAATTAACATTTTTTATGTAATGCATTATTCCCACAAAAAGTTTTAAAATTTTCTCATATATAGTATATTAAGTTTTATCAAGTCACCAGCACCCTTTCCTTTGTTATCCAAGTATTATTTGGAACTAGTATTTGGCATGGCTTCTCACAAAATATCAATTAGCTAGTGTACGAGTACATGCACCAACCTATAAAAACTTGTTCTCTTTTTCAGATAGCAGTACATATCATTAAGATGGGAGAAATGACTGGCTTCCAATTGGGCGTTATTGGTGCACTGTTCCTTTCAGTGGCATCATCTGTGTCCATTGTTATATGCAACAAAGCCTTGATGAGCAACCTTGGCTTCCCATTTGGTAACCAATATTTTTCTTTTTGTCTATTTTGGTTAGTAAAATGTTGAGCTTTAATTCTCAGACTTAACTAGACCTTTATTTTAATAACAAATTCAACAATGCATATATTATTCTATAAATTTACATATTTATCTTCTTCTTTTTTGGAGCAGCAACAACACTTACCAGTTGGCATCTCATGGTAACTTTCTGCACACTTCATGTGGCAAATCGTCTCAATTTCTTCGAGAGCAAGTCAATTGACATGAAGACTGTCATGCTCTTTGGCATTCTAAATGGTGTTTCCATTGGACTACTCAATTTGAGTCTGGGATTCAATTCTGTTGGGTTCTACCAGGTATACACTGATTTCATCTCATTCATTAATTTTGGTATGACGACTTTGCCACTATACCTATTATTCCTTAATCAACGCAGTTATAATCACAAATGTGATGAATAAGAATGATACATAGTAGCACTCTTCGATCTAATATGCTCATTTTTCTAATGTGGTTATCTTTAAAGAGAATCATATTCGAAGTTATAAGAATTTCAGATATGTTAGGTATTTCTGTGTTTTAATACTCAATTTTCAGATGACCAAGCTTGCAATCATACCATTTACTGTGTTAGTGGAGACTCTTTTCCTGAAAAAGCAATTCAGGTAATGTATTTTCAATTTGTTCCCTGACTTTTATTCAAAACATATATATACACTATTCCCATTTCAATTCTCACAATAACCCTTTTCTTTAATCTACTTTTTGCAGCCAGCAAATAAAGTTCTCTCTCTTCCTATTACTTGTTGGAGTTGGCATTGCCTCTGTGACAGACCTCCAGCTCAATTTTGTTGGAACCATTCTCTCGCTTCTAGCCATCATAACAACCTGTGTTGGACAAATTGTATCCTTTCTAATTTTATTTTGTATTTTATGTTTTCTTTTTCCAACTACTTTCTGTTGTCACGTCTTTTTCCAGTAGGTTTGACTCCATAGATGGTTTTTAAAAGAGGTTGATTCTTAACTAAGCGTTCAATTTCAGCTAACAAACACAATACAGAAGAGGCTCAATGTTTCTTCTACTCAGCTACTCTACCAGTCAGCACCTTTTCAAGCAGCTATTCTTTTCGTCTCCGGACCTGTGGTGGATCAGTTCCTCACCAAGCAAAGCGTCTTTTCCCACAAATACTCCCCCATAGTCTTGGTATAGTCTCCTTTACATATTTAATTGCAACTATAGGACACTACTGCATAATTAATAATCACAAATGCAGATATTTATGTAGGATAATATTCACTTATAGGTAACTAAAATCAGAATTCACTTTAGTAATATCCAAAATTCTCATCACGATTGATGCATATATACTTGATGCTATTTTCAGGAGGCTAATTCCCTACATGGTAATTAAAAAATTTCAATGATTATGTGTGTAGGTATTCATCGTACTCTCATGCCTAATAGCTGTCTCTGTGAACTTTAGCACCTTTTTGGTGATTGGCAAGACATCACCAGTGACATATCAAGTGCTAGGGCACCTCAAGACATGCCTTGTTCTAGGATTCGGCTATACATTACTACATGACCCTTTCACTGAGAGGAACATAATCGGAATTCTGGTGGCCATTTTTGGGATGGGATTGTATTCATATTTCTGTGCACAAGAGAACAAAAAGAAACAAGCAGCTGACGTTAAGGATGGTGCTCCACTTTTGAGTCAGGATAAAGATAGCCATGAGGTTAAGAAATTAACCAAGAACTCTCTTGTTTGAGTGATTGATAGGATTTTCTTTTACACACTGAGTTTTAAGTCTCCTAAGACATTTTGATGGGTGTAAATGTTTTTTATTCTTTCTTTCGTTGACAGCTTGGGTGTGGGGTTTAAATGCTTCATCTTAGAGCTACAATATCCCACAAAATTTTCACACACATTGAATTAATAAATTTGTTATTTTCTTGTATTTGAATCGTAAAACTGGTAACTTTTACCAAATTATATGTATATAACAACTATGTAGATATTTCAAATTCAAATTTAGTGTATAGTGGTGATGAGAGCTTTCTCTCACCCACCATGAATAATTAGAACCCTATAATAACTCAAATGTTACTCCAATAAGATGGTCATGAATAATTAGAACCCTATAATAACTCAAATGTTACTCCAATAAGATGGTCTAGTTTCCAATTAAGGAGAGAAACTCATCATCTATATATATATATATATATATATATATATGCAAAAATTTCTCAGGTAAGGATATCCTTACCTAAGCTTATGGAACAGATTTCCAGTTTTTGGCCACTTTTTGATCACATATTCACATCTTAACTGTTCAGTTTTTAGGTCCTAATGTATAGATCATCTATGCAAAATTTCAGCCAAATTGATGATCGTTACGGCATCCAAAACTGCAATTTACACGAATGGACCGAATCTGTCGAACCGGAAACATTTGTGTACATTGTTGTAATTTGGAATTTTAAATGCCTTAACGATCATTAATTTTGCTGAAAACTATTAAGATGTGAATATGTGATCGAAAAGTGGCCAAAAACTAGAAATCCGTACCTAAGCTTAGGTAAGGATGTCCTTAGCCAAGAAGGACCGTATATATATATATATATATATATATATATGCCCCGTTCTAGAGATGAACTCCTTACTTTAAGAATTTGAGGATTTTGGTTATTTTACACAAGTATGTGACCTAATTTAATAATCTCAATAGTTGATTCTTTAGATTCCTATGCAAGAATGATGTCTACAAAAATCCAACCAAATCCATAATCATTTGGTCATTTAAAATTGTGTAAACAAATGTAAATCCGTTAAATAAAATTAAAACGAACATTGTGATAATCAAATAGTTAAACGTTTTCCGATTTGGCTAATTTTTTTTTTGTAAGATTCATACATGTGTAGGTAACTAAAGAATGAGTGGTTGTGATTATTAAAATACATCCTAAAAATAAAAACATCCTCACTTTAAGAGTTTAAGGACATCCTCTCTTGATCCTCCCTATATATATATATATATATATATATTTATTTATGAAACTCAGGGCTGGCCTTGCCCATGGGCATCATTGGCGACAGCCCAGGGCCCAACATAGAGGGGGGCACCAGATTTTATCAATAAGATTTAATATGTATAACATATATATTTAATTATATATGTATAGAGAGTGGAACGTGAAAAAAAAAATTTAGATTTCTAGACGCAGATCACGATTTACTTCTTCTTCTTCTTCCAACGCACAATGGCAGGCACAAAATTGATTATCCAAGCGTCTCTTGCTCTCTCCGAAGTCCCAAACCTTGAAACCCAACAAATCTTTTCTTCAAATTGGTTTCAATTTTTTACTCAATTCTTCAGTTCATTCTCATCCATCACCCAATCTTTCTCCTCTCCATGTTTATGTTATTCTACGGTGATCATAAGAATTTTTCAGCTTACCATCGATGTAGGCTAAGGTACAAATCAAAATAGGTATTGGGTATTCTTCAATTTTGATATCCTATGAAAATTTGGATATCAAAAGTCTTGTTACTTGTTTTTTGAGTTCTGTTGATTTCTAACAACCTGCTCATTCATTGGTTTTCAATTTTCAATATTAGGTGCAATTGGAAGTTGGAGTTGCAAGTCAATCTAGATCAGAAAAGAAAGAACAAGAAGGAAAAAAGCAAATTCCAGATTTCCAGGTATTGTTCTATGCTCCAGTGTTTATCAATTATCATTCAAACTGATTTCTAACAACCTGCTCATTCATCGGTTTTCAATTTTTAATATCAAGTGCAATTAGAAGTTGGATTTGCAAGTCAATCCCCATCAGAAAAGAAAAAACAAGAAGAAAAAAAGCTGATTCTAGATTTGCAGGTTTTATTGTTCTATGCTAAAGTGTTTATCATTCAAAGTTTAGTGTTTTGGCTTGCCAACTTTCAGTTTGCAACTTCAACAAGATATCATATTTGGTTTGGGACTACAATGCTATTTTGTGCTACTTTTCATGTTGTAAGCACCCTGTTCATTTGGCCATATTCAAGATGAGGTAAAATACTAGTGCTTTTTCAATTGGTTTTATTGAATATAAAATTTCATGCACATTACTGATCTTTTGGTGTAATCCATTCGATTCTGGAAATGGCAGCATACTGGGCGAATATATCTATATGGCTTCCTTGTTGAAGCATATAATTCAGAGCAGACGGCCATAAGTAAGTGCATATTCGATAATTTCTATTTTTTTCAAGTTATTTTCTATTTGTTTGTTCAACTTTTGAATATGGTTTTTCTTAATTTTTTTATTCAAGAATTCTTCGTAAGTTTTACCAAGACACACGTTATCATATCTCTTATTTGTGTGATTGTGTCGAAGTGCTACATTTTGTGTGATCTTTTGTATTAGATAGGAGTTTTTTGTGGCAAGAAAAAATTTATATTCTTTTTTATACTGGGTTTTGGTTTGTTGTCCGTTGTATAATGTTTCTTTATGTAATAAAATTGGCGTGGGGATGAGTCGCCTAACTTGACTGGGTTCCAAACCCCTAAAAAAAAGTATTTAGAGTATGAATTTTGTAAGAATCACTACATGTCTATTTAGGCTAGTTGGGCACACACAAAAATTTCGCCCTGGGCATCAAAAACCTCATGACTGGCCCTGATGAAACTATATATGCAATTTGATAAAGTGCATACATATATAGCATGAAGAGGCAGGGAGGGATTCTCTCAAACTTCTACAGGAATGAATTACCAAAAGGCCTGGCCCCTTCACACGCCCCTATCAAAACTAGATTAGATGTAGAGTTAAGTCTTTGACGTCCTTTATTGCAAACTAAACCAAGTTAAAAGGTATTGTTGATCGTCGACTGTGACTCATAGAAGTATATGTAAGCAAATTAACATTGCTTATAGAACAAGACATGGCTTAGGACTTGTGTTCTGCATATATACTTAATACATATGATTTAATCTAAGTTTAGATTACATATATAAGCTGATGACTTATGTCATTTAGGACAAGCTTATCTGTTATTTTCAAATGGAGTTTCAGTTAAATGAGCAGTTAAAGTTTGATAAGTAGTTGAGGATTGTAGCAGTTTCTTTATGGATGAAACTGATCTACAAGGTTGCTATATATATATGTCAGATTTGGTCCCTTCTGATGCACGGATTGTTCTTGTTTGTAGTTCCATAAACTAAGAGAACATAAGGGTGAAATCAGGAGAAGATTATCATGGACAATATAAGTGCATTAAATGAGTTTTTTGAATTTAATTCTTGTGTTCTTGAATTCTACAAATATAGGATTGATACAACACCTTTAATCCTAAGCATATATTTGCATTCTATTCAATTGTAGTGATCTTTAATTACATGTTTCGCATTTAGAAAAAATTAGATATAAACCCAATTTTCTAAAGAGGTATTGGAAACAACCCATGCATATTTTTCTATCAATCTACACCTAATCCATGTAGGCAACCTTTCTTGTAGAGTATTGCTGTATAATTAATATTTTGGGTCCTTGACTCAAAGCACCAAAATTGGCCAAAATTATTCCACTTACCCCAGCAACAGATTTTTATTCTCACTTACCCAATTTCAAGTAAAATGACAATTTGGCCCTCAGCTTAATTAAAAAACTATATCCATGCCATTGATTGATCTCTCTCTCTCTCTCTCTCTCTCTCTCTCTCTCTCTCTCTCTCTCTCTCTCTCCAGAAGGCGTTTGTATATCCACGTCGTCGCTTTCCTCCTCCTCTTTACAGCCGTGTTCTTCTCCTTCTCCTCCGACCTGGCCCTAGAGCTCGCTCGGATCCAACTCAACCATGTCGGAGTCCACTTGTCGCCTGAATCACCCTGGGCCTCTCCTTCTCGCTGACGATCAAGGTCGATCAGTTCTCCAATCCACCTCCGGTCATGGAATCAGACTCATCCTCAAGCCCAGAACCAGACTTCACCTTCGCCTTCAACTACCGCAATTTCTCCGATCTGGTTCTGGAAATTGACAAAGCCGCAAAGCCTTTTGGCTCTATCTCCACATCGACGAAGGAAGAGTACTAGTTCTCCGAGATTCATAATGGAGTGCAGATTCAGGATTTGCTCCGGGTTAGAGCTTGCATCGCGTTGTGTCATTGGATCCGGTGATTATTGGTCCGGCTCTTGACTTTGGTGCCCAAATCAGTTTTTTTTTTTTAAGTAATGGGACAGAAGGAAAAAAAAAACAGTTTTGAATGTCTATTGAGGGGCAATAGAAGTCTGTTAAAGTTCTATTGGGGGGCAATAAACGTCACGCTATGTCATTGGATCCGTTGATTATTGGTCCGGCTCTTGACTTGGGTGCCCAGAGCATTTTCTGGGTTCCCAAATTAGTTTTTTTTTTTTTTTAAGTAATGGGACAGAAGGAAAAAAAAACAATTTTGAATGTCTATTGAGGGGCAATAGACATCTGTTAAAGTTCTATTGGGGGGCAATAGACGTCTATGGGAGGGCAATAGACGTTTTGAATTGATGTAATCTCTTTGTTTTTTTTCTGTAATCAAAGTTTTATTTGTCTAAAGTTATGGAGATTAGTTCTCATTATGGTGACTGAAAAGTCCTATTGGGGGGCAATAGACCTCTATTACCCCTCTATTAGGGGGCAATAGATGTCTATTGGGGGCAAAAAAACCTTTCCGGTGAGATTTTCAGCAAATTTCTATGGACTCGGCCGGTGATGGGGTTCCGGCGGCTGGTGACCGGATTCCGGCGACCGGTGACAAGGCTGCGGCGAAGTCTCCTATGGTTTCTCTCTCTTCCATTTTCTCTCTCTTTCTCTCTAAGTAACAAAGGGGTGAGGGTAAAATGGTATTAAAAGAAATTTAAAAACAAAAAAAATAATCTTAATGGGGTATTAGGGAAGACCTCCTTAGAGTGTTTTGGGAAAGAGAGAATTAAAAAAACTTAATGGGGTTAGTGGGAAAAAAATCTCTAAAAATGGTGTAAATGGACAAAAACCCTAATATTTTTTCTTGTTTTGCTATATGCCTGATTTACCCTTGGGCAACCTTCCTTACAAGTGTTGATGTATAATTATAACATTTTGAAAGTATGTGATTTATGGCTTAATTCATGCATGCTTTGATTTTAAATTTTCATTGAGCAAAAGTTTTGTATATAGCACCATGATTTCAAAGTATACATGTTTTTGTTTAGTTCCTGCAGACCGTAAGAAATAAGTTCAAATTTGTTGTTGTCAACTTATGTATCACCTATGCATGGGTGACTATATTCTCTTTCAGAAGTATGATATCTACTAATAAGGTATGTTATTCATGAGATTTAGTTTTTCAAATAATTTTTTTTCTTAAATCTTTTGTTCTAGGTTTGAACTTTTCCTTTTGTATATTGTCATTTTAATTTGATCATTGTTCATTTTCAATTGTTACCTAATCGATAGATATGTGCATATAGAACAATTCTTAGGTTCACCCCTAGGGTGAATGAGCATATTCACCCCCATTGTGGATTAACGCATAATAACTTTATAATTTTGTAATCCAACCATTCATGTTGTATAACGTAATACAAAGATTAGCTTTGTAAAAAATCAATCAAATTGAAGACCTTTCAGTTATTCATTTCTATGAAATACATGGACGGTTCATCATAATAGTAGTAAGTGTTGCTAGAACCATCCACTTGTTTGATTCAATTAGATAATTAAACGATTTCTGATTCGATTGATTTTTTACAGAGATGATCTTTAAATGCTAATTTAAGATATGGACCGTTGGATTATAAATTTATTAAATAAAAGTATGTTAATCGACAATGGGGGTGAATATGCTCATTCACCCTAGGGGTGAACCTAAGAATTGTTCTTAAAATAAAAACCAATTAGATAAGTTAAAAACTTAAACCTCTACCTTTAAGTCAGGTTGCAAGTAAATCGATGAAAAACACAAAATCTACCTTTAAAATAGAAAGTTTAAATTACCAAAAAGTAAATTTCATATTCATTTAAATCTATAAAGCCTTTGAATTCAAAAAAAAAATGTAAAGAAAGGCTCCATAATTCTAGCAATAATGATGAGTAGAAGGAAAACTGCTATAATAATGGAACCAATAAAAAATCTAAAATTAAGGTATTTAAAGAGAACGTTAATTTTTGCTAGTTGACATTTATCAGCTTTAAATAGTGGCAATATGTGTAATTTAGAAAAAAAAAAAGACAATATTTTATCCTAGTTGTCAATAATTGGGTGTAGATTGAAAAAAAATAGTAGGTGGGTTTTTTCCATTAGATTTTATAGAAATTGAGTCTATAATGTATTCCCCCATTCGATTTAGTATAGGTTTATATATATATATATATATATATATATATGTTTTATGATTCAGTATATATTATGTTTCTAACAGTATATATGCGGATGCAGATGATCAAACATGGAGTCTAAATAGTCCGCGGAGAATGCCTCCAGACTCAACTCAGTCGAGTACAAAACATCAAAGAACTTGTATCGGTCGTGAGGGATGCTACCTCCGACCAGTACTTGTCTGTCTCGCAGAAGAACCACTCTTGAATGATATATGTGTGGTATTGAGGTTGTGTTTTGCAACTCAAACCTTAACCCAATTGCCTTCTCGGGCGAGTAGAGGACCGAGTTGAGAACTGGGGCCCGCCCAAACTCCCAGTTGATAGGAGCATGAAATGCTATATTTATAATGTTAAACTCTCTACACTTTGCTTAGTTATTTTCCTTATTATATAGTTTTTCACTTTATTTTATTTATTTAGGTGTATTTTCGAAGCAAAGGAGAAAATATAGAAGAAAAGACGTATGAAATGCCAAATCAGGAAATCTGTCTGCGCAAATTAGTCAACTTCGACAGAGCAATAGAGCAGCTCAGGATGAACTAGATGATGATCTTTATATTGGTGGAAATCCTTGAATGTCTAGTTTCCAGAGCTTTTTATGGTTCATCAATATCATTTTTCTAGAAGAAGTTATGGAGGATTTAGTACAAAAAGGTCAAATTGCGCGTGGATCTAACTTTTAACTAGAATTTCAGTTTTGAGGCTCAAATCACATCAGGAACCCCATTTAATTTTTGATTCATATATCAAATAATATTGCAAATGTGTTGCAATAGAGGATTCTAGAATAAGTTGGCATCATTTTTGGAGAATTTTAAGGAGTTTACAACTTGTATGTAATCAGGAAATGTGAAATAAGGACCAGATACATTCCTGATTGCATGAATCTCTTCTTGGCCGAAATTAAGAAGATAAAATTTAGAATATATTCAGCAATATTTCGGCAATTAAACTCCTAGATTCATGGTCTATATCAACTTACTTTTGGATGTTTTTCATTGGTTGGATGACGCAGAAGATATGACGTGGAATTATTTTATCAACTCTTGTTATGTGGACCAATGAATTAATTCCTTGAATTACCAAGATGAAGTAGAGAAGAAAATGAATCAAGAGTGACATTCTCCTATATATAGGGGCTGCTATCAACGTAAATCATACCTTGTACATACCATTCAACATCATTCTTTCATTATTTTCACACACCAGAAATCAAATTCCATTCTCTAGTCTTCTAGTTCTGCGTCTTCAAGCAAGGAGGAGAAGAAGCCATGCAATACATCAAGTTCCTAGCCACCATCCACCCTTGTGCCATTCCTAAAAGGTTGTTTGCTTTCAAGGATCTTCAAGTTCAACGTCTCAAGGCTTTGTCATTCATCTTTCCCAATGTATTTCATCTTTTTCTTTGTAAAATTTTCAGTTTTCCTTGATTTGATTTGATAAACTATGAATTCTAGTTAAGATAACGTTAAGAGCAAAATTTATAGCCCGTTTATATATTTTGATAATAAATTTGTAATTTCTATATGTTGGTTTCTCTGTTACTTATGTGAGATTGCTTAATTGATTAGATTAGGGAAAACTTTTGCATGTTTATTTTCTTTGAGTGCATGCTTAAAAGTCTTGCATGTAATTGAAGCTACATTTAGGTAAATAATTCACCTAACAGTTTTGTGAACCTATTTCAAAAGTAGTAAAGGTTTTGGATAAAGGTCAAAATTAATTAAAGAGAATTGCAAATAGATAAGCTTTCTTATACTAGGTTGTGCACTTTGGTTGACATCATTTCTTTATTCTTCATGCATTGAATGTGTTCTTGATTAGCTAGATTTCTAGACTATGATTGCATGTTCAATATATAGGTTTAATTTAGGTGCTTTCACTTAGACTAAATATTCAAGAAAAGTAAAATATGGGAAATCGTTTGCTTACTAATGTTTCATATGGTCAACTTTTTTCTCATGACATAGATAATCGACTATATGAATTGTAATTTATTTTCAATCATATGATTGTGGTTTTAATCTTTGTTCTGTACGTTTTATCTCCACTTGTATATGTATTTTCACTTAGACTAAATATTCAAGAAAAGTAAAATATGGGAAATCGTTTGCTTACTAATGTTTCATATGGTCAACTTTTTTCTCATGACATAGATAATCGACTATATGAATTGTAATTTATTTTCAATCATATGATTATGGTTTTAATCTTTGTTCTGTACGTTTCATCTCCACTTGTATATGTATTTTATGTTTTTATTTTTGTTTCTTTTACTTTTCGATTTCAAAACCTAAAACCCCCAATTTACGTTTTCATGTTCATATTCTTTTATTCTTTGTTTTATTTTTGTAAATTATACCTTATAAATACATTAATTCGTTATTTGTTTGCGTGATTACATGTGTACCCTCAATCCCCGACTTGAACGATCCCTATTTATTCTATATTGACAACTACATTTTGTATGGTTAAATTGTGTGCTACTTTTAGCATTTTACCAGCCCTCGGTACCTTTTGAAGTTCTTTTAATTAATAGCACGTGACCAGTCGGAAGCAAGAGCATGTTGTCATTACACGTGCATGAGGCATCGTCTAGATGACCCACTGTGGGTCCCTGTCTATGATCTTCATACAACCACAAGTGTTGAGTGCGTCCAGAAAGATGCCATTATCCTTACCCTCTGAGAACGACGCTTTCGGCTCTCCACTTCTTACAAGCACCTCGGCCTCTATGGCATCCGTCAACTTCAGTGGAAGAAGTACTGCAGAGTCCATGATAGGGTAGGATCGTTTGCCTCCAGGGAGAATAGGAAAGGTTTTAATGACTTTGGCCTCGACAAAGTTGTACAATATGGCTCGGTTGTTCACGAAGATAAACAGGTTTCCGTCGACGTTAAGAAACACAAAGGGGTAGAGATTATTCTCTAGCTTTGGCCCGTAGCGAGTTTCATCCAGAAATGCTAAATGTATAGCCTTTACAAAACAAACAAAACTTAAAATTCAAATAAAGTAGCTCTGCACAAATCAAGAATCGTCTTTCGACTCAAGAAAATAGTCAACTCAAGCCTCACTCAATTGAATGGTCAAATCTGTGATTTATTCGAATTCACACTGAAAACTCTACATAAAAACTTAGTCCAGGAGATTATGAAATGTCATCACACTATAAGATACAAACATTAATATTCCTTTCATCTGAAAAGGAAACACAAGTCACCATACGTAGTGACAATTTCAATCATTGTTAACTTAAAAATAACACATTATTCTTTTATCTTAAAGGAAGACATAGATCACCACAATGACGATTCAAATTATTGTTATCAGATAACAAAACAAACATTCTATTCTTCTTGGACAATAAAAGAATAATACACTTGGGACTTGTTTAAAACAATAATCACCACACAATCACATACATCATATTCTCTCTTGAACAACAAAGGAAAAATACACTGAGACTCTTTTTATTCACTATATAGGTTGGGACTTGTTTTAAACAATAATCACCACACAGTCACGGACATCATATTCTCTCTTGAACAATAAAGGAAAAATACACTGAGACTCTTTTTATTCACTATATAGGTCACTGACATCATAGTCCCTCTTGGACAATAAAGAAAGAATACATTGAGACTTTTTTTATTCATCATGCAGGTTACTATTATGACAACTCAATCGCCACTCAAGCCAATACAATTAGGGAGATCACACTACCCATAATATCTCATCAAAATAATATAATGATCGTTTCAAAATATTGTTTTCACAACTCAACACCGATCTCAAAACAATATAGAAATCACTTTCAAAATATTGTTTTCGCACCTCAAAACTTTCACAAAAAACGTGCATTTTTCATTCTAAATATACAATCTACAATATAACTATTTATTTTTTAAATTTATTTATTTTTCTCAGAAGTCAAGTCACAAAAATAATAATGTGATTGTAATCACAAAACATATTGTTTTTACTTCACAGCAAAATTACTCAAAGACACACACACACACACACACACTCACATATGTAATCATCCTCTCACAAATGCCACTAATACCAATTATAGTTCACAAATTATATACAACCAAAGAATCAATTTAAATCAAAACTTCGTTTTCACTTACTTAATTATCAACATTGACGAGCAAACTCATATATAATTCAAAACAAATATTTATTTTAGATAAATATTATTTCACAGCTAACAATTATTTCTAATAATACAATAAAATAAACTCCATTCATAATCCAAATTAATGTAGCTTTACTCACCTCAATATCCTACTGCGTTTTCAAACACAAAACGAGATAAGCACAACCCACAAAAATCCGCTCAAAACAACTTCGTCAAGCACCTAATCAAATCAAAGTCTCAACTCAGTTCAAAATGAAATACAATAACGCTTAAATCTCGGAACATCCACTTGTAGCTAGACAAAATTGAAGATTACGCCAATCAAGATGAAACTTCATCCAAGATAACCTAATGCCTCTAAAACACTTCTAGGAATAAAAATATCTTGGTGGCGTAAGTGGGAATACCTTGGCCTAATTTTGTGCATTGGGTTAAGACCCCTTTTTCATTTTGACGTAGCTAAAACATCTAGATGTAATCTTCTTCTTTTTTAAGAGAATCTTTCTCTTTATCAACTAGGTTTGTTGATATGCTCTTCAACGATGACTGCAATTTTTCTCATGACTGTAATTTTTATTTTAATAGGCCGTAAGAGTAAAATCAAGATTAGAAAAATCCAAAAAATTAGAAATAGAAAAGGCTGTGTCATTTTCATTTTCAAACGGGGAGTGAAATTCACGCATCCCTTTCTACATGTCACTCCCATTTGATATTTTCTTTCAGAATTTTTCACCTCTTAGTCTTATTTGCATTCCCAGATTAACCTTCATCTCTCAATCAAAATCAAACTGTAACATTGCATTCCTAGATCTCTCTCTCTCTCTCTCTCTCTCTCCCTCTCCCTCTCTCCCCCTACATGTTCATAGAAAATCGAAACCAAGACTCCAAAAGGGACAAACATATAATTGAATAAGGAATATTCACTAGAATTTAGAATTTGCAATAGAAAATAAGAATGTTGATTTATATACCATCAGATCTTAAATTCTGAAAAACTTAAATTGAAAATTTTGTTACACTGGACATAAGTGATATGATATTGGGAAAACTCAATCATTAGACAAGAGAGAATGAAGAAGTAAATCATCAAATACCATGAGAGAGAGAGAGAGAGAGAGAGAGAGAGAGTATTTGGGAACGCTCATATGGGCTAAAATATTAAAGTAATTTGGTCTAGGCCTAACAAAACTATAATTAAATAACTAATGAAATCTATAAAAGGAATTGTAAATAAAATTCATAATATTAATAAACTTGTAACTTCTGTTTTTTCAATTGGGAAACTTCAAAAATTATGCTTCTAAATAGAATGAGCGGGGTATTTACCCCGCCATTTTTCTGTTTTTAAGTGTATGTTAGACTCTGTCTTTTTGGCTGGTCATCTAATACAATGAACCTTTATTTCAAAAAAAAAAAAAAAAACCTAATCAAAATAGAATAATTCAACGTGGGATTATTCAATAATTTTTTCTCAAGAAGATACCTAGTTGTTCTTTTCATAAAACCCCTCAAACAAGCGAGCTCAAAATAAATTTGTAATGAGTGACATTTGTTTGTTCAAAGTTTTGATTTTATTGTTTCCAGCTACTTTGATTATCAATTGATATTAAAAAAACAAGCTACAGAATAACAAATAAATAAATGTATGAATAAAAGTCACAAAAATTAACAGTGATTAACACAGTTAATTGGCGCAAACCAAAGGCAGTGAATTAACTAGTAAAACAATACAAATTTGTAAAGTCTACAAAAAAATCCAAGAGACAATAAAATAAAAAAAACTGATAAGTAGGCGAGTTGGCCAAAAGATCAAAAATAAACGAAAAGAAAAAATTATTCTGAAAATGTCCAGTTTGCCATCTTGTTCCAGTTAGGTTTATCCCAACTGAGATGTATGCCATTCTCATTCATCCACCAATACATTGTCCTTTTGCCATTGTCTCAAGAAGGCTAAGAATACTCGAAATATGTGCCATACCAATCTTCAAGCCTAATTGCAAAGCATTTGTAGTTAACATTCTCTGTTATGCGTCATTCGTAATCAACACCCGCTTTGAGTGTTGTAAATGACTTTTTGTCAATTACATTGAGCTCTACAGATTTTGCCAGTAAGACTTCATTGATAAAAGTAATCACCGTCTCATTAGAAACATCAGCTGCAGTAAAGTTGATGGAAAAGGTGCAAGGCAAGACAAGGATTAGCATCAAATATTGGCTAGAACCAGCCATTTTTGGGCTCGGTAGCGAAGGGTTTATAAGGTGTTTGGGGCTCGGTAGCATAGCATCTGTTACTGTTGTATTTCTCATTGTAGGTTATTTATGGAACCTAATTGTATCTTGTTCTCTTTTTCGTCTTTTAGATTGCTCTGATAATTTGTGGGACAAATGTTGTAAAGTTTGGGGGTTACACTTGTGTATTTGGATTATGTTGTATTGTCGGATTTCAGTTGTTTTTTTGGAGTTGTTGTGTTTTGGGGAGCAAGGTGGCTTCAAAAGAATGAGGATGGTTTATTAGAAATGTGAAAGTGTTTCTACAGATTTTAGGTAGTCCATTTTTAAGAGTGGCTCTGCTGAATTTTTGGTATAATTATTCCTAAGGTGAGCCCCACAAAGCTACCTCGGATTTCAGGGTGGAATTTGGGGCAGGTCCTATCATTATATCTCACAAAAAGGTTAATAGAACTAAACAACATAAATAAACAAAAAACTTTAAATAAAATAAAACTAAGGGCTGGATCCAATAATTGGCTCTAAGCCCAACTTCCAGCCCAAAACAGGCCCATCTACAATATCTAAGCCCAATAGGCCCAAGCCACAAAGGACTCGTATCCCTCCCTCTCATCCCAAGGTCGCATCTGCATCCACGCCGCCGCCGCCCAACCACCATATCTACCGCCCCTCCCCCCCAATCATCTTGCCTTCATCACCAGCGCGCCTCCGTTGGCGTCAAACCAGCAGCCAGCCATCCCTTTCCCCACCTCACACCAGTCGGCAACTTGTAGATCTGCATCAGGATTTGATGCAGTCGTCCCAACACCGCCGAAAACTTTCTATTGAATTCGGTCCACCCATGGCCATGACGACGCCACGACTCTGATCCCAGCCTAATCCAACTCTGAACCCAGCTCACAGCCACGATGCAGCCACCCCTGCAGCTGAGAAGGACGAACAAAAAGACCCCCCAACCCTAGCCTTTGAACGTTAGATACACCCACTGCACAAGCATCCCATCCTACCGCACCAATGCCAAGCTGCAGCAGGACAGCTATAAACCAACACCCAGCTGCAACTAGACAGGTACGAAGGATGACAACGACAACTCTCTAGGGTTTCAATGTTTTCTCTCGACGAGAAATTTGACAAATACTTTTTCTATTAGAAAACAAATGTGATTTATATGAATTGGTTGGTGACTTTAAAAATGATTTGAAATGTCATTGTGTTGACAAATGATTTTCTTTAAGAGGAAGGAGAAATTAATTAAGTGATGTTAATTGCTAATTTTATCTTGACATTAAATGATGTGAGATTTTGTTGATTGTGATTTTGTGTAATCGAATTTTGAGTTGAGATAGTATATGCATGTGTAGGCTAGGCACAAGTTGGTTTATCTAACCTGATACTGAAAGATGTGAAATTGATAATGAGTTTGATATTACTTATTTGATTTGTTAGGTTGAGATATCTAAAGCATGTGTTTTCTGTTATGATTGTTTGAGTTTACTCACACAAGCTTTAAAAGTTTACCATGTTCATTTATTGCAACCTTGTGCTCCGTTCGATGGTGTAGGTATTAATCTTGCAGGTCAGGGTAATCGTGAAATAAGCCTATATTACAATAAGCATCAAGAGAACATTCTAAAATAATTCCAACAGTCTCCACTAAATCTATGTATTGATTGTATTCAAACAAGTACAAATTAGCAAAGAGTGCACAATTGGTTACTCTATTTGCTTTGACATAATAGAAAAATTACTCTATCATGAAGAAGCATCTCATTTTTCCTACTATATTGCCACACGGAAACAAATTCGTCAACACTCTATCTCACCATACCACTAGGAGGTTATGTCCATTTGATCAAGTAAACGGCTCGCCGCCTCGTTAGGCAGAAATTATTGTATTATTATTTGAGCGATATAAGTTATTAGAGACATTTTGAGCTTGCAAAGACCCATAGACCCTATATAGGGTTCAAACTATACTGTCTGCATAAACATGCAAAAAATAAAATAAAAAAATTAACTCGCAACGCAATTGTATTGAGACTCATCGTAGAGTGTAACAATCATCGACTCCTTAGGAAGTTTATTAGCAAAAACTTTAAGAAAACACAAGGCCAGTACCGATCATGTCCCAATACTTTCAATTTCAAACCCCACAGGGTAAAGAGCACCCAAACCACTCAAGTTATAAACGCTTAATAAAAATTAACTATTTTTATTTCAAAAGAATTAAATGTTTAATCCAAACTCAACTTCTAACTGTCTTTTATCGATTGGCCTTTTTTGTTTTTATCATTTATTTTTATATTTTTGGAGAGCCACATTGGTTGTATTTCCAAGAAGAAGAAAGAAAAACAAAAAAGTGCATTGAAACTGTTGGGCAAAACTGTAATCTCATACAAAATTATTTGCCTGTCAATCTTTGTCTCATTCAGGTGTGCACTCATTCAGTTGCTTCTAAGGGGGGGAAGGCTGAGTCTGAGGGAGAGAGAGAGAGAGAGAGAGAGAAGAATCCCACCCACAATTCCAAAGATGAACTCCCCCCTTGATTCTCCCTCTTCAATAGCTGGATTGCGTTCACACCATTTCCACTTTCTCTTCTGTATTTTATATTCTCTGTCTCCACCATTCTACTAAACCCGGGTCCCACATAGGCCTTGCATGGACATATTTTGGTATTGAGAGAAATGGAATTTGATCGAATTTGAGAGGTGGGTTTGTTCAAGAACCAGGCTTTCCGAGATGGGTACTTCCCAAAATGATCAAACAATGGAGGGTTGGCTTTATCTCATTCGTTCTAATCGGATTGGGTTACAGTACTCCCGCAAACGCTACTTTGTTCTTCAAGGCCATCTTCTTAAAAGCTTCAAATCACTCCCTGTTTCTGGCAATGAGGTTCTTCCTCAACTTTTACTCGGTCCTTCACTTTCTTTGAATTTCAGTTCACTGAAAAAAGAAAAAGAAAAAAAAGAGAGAATCTTGATGTCTTTGTTTCTTGATCATGTATAGATTTTTGTTTTTGTTTTCGGTTGCGGTTAATTGTAGACTCATAGCAGTAGAATGGTATCAGAGTTTTGGTCATTGAGTATTTGGACTTTGTTGTTTGAACCGTATTTGTATTTTTGTCAATTTTGAATGGTCCACTTATGTTTGTTATCGATTGTGGGACAACTTGCTTCAGGTTTGTATGGACCACTTATACATTTACTATGACCCTTAGTTATCTGGCTCTCTGAGTATGACTAGACATGGATAACTGGTTTTGTGTTTACAGAGCATGATGCATTATTGCATTCACAGTTTGATGATTCCATTTCGGATAATCTGGAGAGTGTTGAAATGTAATTATGGAATCTTGTATAAATGTGTAACTTTTGTGGCCAGCTTGGTAGCTTTTTCTTTTATGTTTCCTTGTAAATGCTTTTCTTTATACTCATGGGTTGCAGAGGTTAGAGGTGCCTTTGTCTGAATCTTGGCGTCGGAATCCTACTTTTAGAAATAAGTGCAGAAAATTATGCATTCTGGTTTTCTACTGTCCTTTTCATATAAAAACTTTTGACCTTTTTCTTCATTTATCATCATTTCTTGTTCTTCAGCACACATGTAGTCCATCATTTTTCAACCAAAATGGATATTAAGGATATTTGCTTATTTTAATTTTAATGCAAACTGAATGAGGAACCTTGAGGATGTTTCTCATACAGATATTTTGTTTGAGAATTGTGTTTCCATCCTTTTGCTTATAGAATTTTCATCATTATGAGGTTTAACTAACAAATAAGAACCTTGCTCATTTTTCTCCTTGATCTGTATATCAGGATCCCGTAAGAAGTGCTGTCATAGACGCATGCATCCGAGTGACTGATGATGGACGTGAGAGCATTAGTAGAAAAGTGTGCACCTTAGACAGTCTCCTAATTCAGCAATGTGTTTATTAGTTCCTTTTGCTGATTACTTTAGTGACAGTGATATATTTTTATTAACGCTGTTTTGTGCAACTTTTAGGTATTCTTCATATTCACACTGTATAATACGTCAAATCACAATGATCAACTTAAGGTGTGGTAACTGCTTTCTAAAAAAATTTGTTTCTCTTACAAGTTGATGGAAAATAATGAGATTTTAATTTCATAGTTGGGAGCAAGCAGTCCAGAAGAAGCCGCAAGATGGATTCATTCCTTTCAGGAAGTGGCTTTAAAGGTTTTAAAACGCTTAGTTTTGTTATTCTACTATAGATTCTTATGCTACCTGTGACTCTAATGTCTAATTGTCTATGCATATATGCAGGCTGGTCCGTATCATGGGATTAATGTTTTGGAATGTTCAAGTAGCATATGGAAGTCCTTTAGGTGTGATTATTTATCATCACTTTATTAAATTCTCCTTTTCACCTGGTCATGTGAATTGGTGTGAATTTTTTCATTGGATGTCTAGCAAACTTGGATAACATGCTGGTTGCAGTCATGGTCTATTCTTGTAGCTCTGAAATAATTCCTCCTACTTCTGTTATCTAATTGTCTGAGTACTAAGCAGGTTTCATATGTGCAGATTAGGTGGATCTAATAGGGGAAGTCGTATTAGTTCTATAGACTGGACCCTTTGTTCTTCTACACAAACTGATGCTGTGACATCCGATGTAATTGCTCCTTCACCTTGGACAATCTTTGGTTGTCAGAATGGTAAGAGCCATCTTTGAGCATTTTAAGGTGCTGAAACTGCATTTTAACTTTATTCATGTAATGTAGGTCTACGACTATTTAAAGAAACGAAAGATAGGGATTCTCATGGGAAGGTTGGTTGGTTTTATAATCATTACTCTAAGTGGTTGTAAGAAAAGGCATTTGTGTTATTGACTGTGAATCTATCATGAGCAGTGGGATGATCATCCTGCCATCATGGCAGTGGGTGTGGTTGGTGGAACTTCAGAAGCCATATTCCAGACACTTATGTCCCTTGGTCCCTCAAGATCTGAGTAAGTTCCCTGAGAACATGATATAGAACCCAGTAAGAGAAGGCTGGAAATGACTAAACTAAACTATTCCCTAGGAGACACAAAACAAGCTGAAACTATAACTCTTTGAATTTATAATGGTAAAATACTGTCCAATACAATGACACTCGGGCCTATATATTGAGGCTGTACAATTCCAAAATATCCAAAGCTCAAATATATAGATAATGTCAATCATAAGCAAGCTTAAAATCCCAAGGCAGACAATAACACCCTAGCTATAATCGTACAAGGTGCGTAGATGCACATCATGATCTCTATCATGACTCTTTAGCCTTTTCTATGATTATTAAATGTTGGAGGAGCAGCTTATATGTTTCCTGAAATCTGATCCAAGGATATAGTTCCCTCTTAATCCATATCTGCATTATTCTTCTGGTTAATTTCTCATTCAAAGTGTCATATATCAAGCTTGTTTGTAACTAACATGCACTTGCACAAATTGGCTTGTAGATGGGACTTCTGTTTCTATAAGGGCAGCGTGGTTGAACACCTTGACGGTCACACTGATATCATTCACAAGCAGTTATATAGCGATTGGATGCCATGGTCAGGCCCAGGGCTGTAATTTATTTGAAAATATTCTGAGGCAGTTGCCTAAATGACTTTTTGTGTAGTTATCTTATACAATCAGCATATCATATTGCAGGGGAATGAAGCCGAGAGATCTATTGTTGCGGCGGTATTGGAGAAGGGAAGATGATGGGACATATGGTAGTATTCCAATGAAAGGACTAAAAAATTAAGTTAACATTTACATTTATACATACTAATTGAAACAAGTTTTAACATCCTTTGGACAGTTATTCTCTACCATTCTGTGTTCCATAAGAAGTGTCCATCTCAGAAAGGCTACGTCCGCGCCTGCCTTAAAAGTAATGTATGCTTAGTATTTAAATTTTTTATAAATCTCCTAGACCTTACAACTGTGTGTGCATGTGTTGTATTTGATGCAGTATTAACATTAGATTATCTCGACATGTATGCAAATTTCCTGGTATGGCATGCATATTTCACTTCTGTCATGCCTCCCAAGTTAACAAAACTTGTTTTCCTTTCGCTGCTTGCTTGAGTTTAAATTTAATGTGTGTAACTGCTTGTTTTAATATTATTTTAATTTATAGACTGCAGGAACTGGGAAGTGAATAATTTGGAACTTACTGATGGGAAGATTTTGAGACAGTTACAACTTTCTTGCAGGTGGAGGATACGTTATATCACCTGTGAACCAAGGGAAACATTCAGTTGTGAAGCACATGCTTGCAATTGATTGGAAGTACTGGAAATCTTATCTGCACACTTCTTCATCCCGATCTATGACCATCAAAATGCTAGGAAGAGTTGCTGGTATTATTCTTCTGTTGAATGATAGATCTTTGCATGCATTTCTGTCATTTTTTCACAGTAGTTTGGTGCGTTGAATCAATCTAATATTTACACTATTTTTGTATTGGCAGCACTACGAGAGTTATTCAAAACAAAAGTAGGAAACTATTCTTCCTCAGAGTTTTCATCTGGAGAGCTAAGGAGAAATTTTGGTGTGCATCAAAATGAAGGGTATGGAGAGGCTGATGCTCTGGCACTGACTGGGGATGGGAGCGCTAATGAAAATATATTGGAAGAAGTGGATAAATCACCTTCAGAACATGCTAGTCTTGTTAGCTTGAATGATGCTTCTGATGAATTCTTTGATGTGCCTGAGCCTCCATACCATGATCAATCAGAAACTGACTGGACTCCTGATTTTGGCTCTGATATCTATTCACAGGTAATGATTTGGGTTTAAATTTGTCACTTTTGGATTGCAATTGTTCCGCTTTATGCTCCATTTGGTAATTGCAGAATGTGGTTTACACTTGATATTGTACTAAAAAATTGCTAGTTGCACACACAGACAAGAGACACCACAGACATGCAACGTGTATCTGTTTGCTCAATCTTATGTACGTTTCGATGTACTTGTTTTTATATGCATTTTAGATCAAGTTTAGCTTGATTGAACTTTTATGCCCTTAGATGTCAACATGTTTACCTCTGTACTTGATTTTCCATACTTCAGCTCAATACCTCTGCACATAAAAGTTTTTAACTCGGCTTTGATTGTACTAGGAATTGCAGGATACACGTCATCTGAAGTTATCAACTGCTGCTGGTTTTGTGAAGAGATTGCATGATCTTACAGGTTGTTATAGATAATTTCTAGTTTAGTTTAAGATATGTATGTCTTGCTATCTAGTAGTTTTCCTTTATGTAGGTTTTTTGTATGATTTCATGATGGCTGGATATCATGTGCTGCAGTTCAGAAGAGGGGCTATGTGGACCTACAAGAGATGACCAGGGAAGACAGTATGTCATGCAACTATGGGTTCACACTTCCAAAAGATTCAACTTGTTCTTTGGCTTGCAGTTGGACTGAGACAGACCCTTCTACTTTTCTAATTCGTGGCAAAAGTTATCTGGAAGACCGTAAGAAGGTTTGAACAGAACTATGTTTGTGATATTGTTGCCTACCGTGAGTGTTTTAGAATGAAAAAAAAAAATGCATCTTCTTATGTTCCAACTATGTTTATTCGACCCAAAAATTGTGGTTGCACAGTTGTGTGCAGTCCAGCTTTAAGCTTGCATGTCCATTGGATGCCGATTTAGGATGGCCTGCTTTTGGAGTGTTGATTTATGTGTTTTTGTGTTCTTCCAATCTCTGTTTCTTTGTTAGTACATTTTGAACGAGAACCTCTTCTTATCTGCCGCAACGAAGATAATGTGGGCTGAGCATTAATTTGCAATAATAGTTACTAGGAATTTCTAATCTAGAGCTCATTGCACTCCCTTAAAGTCAAGTGGCAGTTGAAAGTCAATATTATTATTCTTACAGAGTGACACTCACAGAGTTTATGAGGAGTGCAAATTGACATTCTCTGTTTCCATATTCTCTTGAAATACTTCAGTTGGCAGTTTGTAGCTTATGTTTTGGTCCTTTTTTCTCTTTTTGTTTCTTTTATGTTTTCAGGTTAAAGCAAAGGGCATGTTGATGCAAATGGTTGCTGCAGATTGGCTAAGATCTGACAAGCGTGAAGATGATCTTGGAGGTCGTCCTGGGAGCATTGTTCAGGTTATTTTTTAACTGCAGAATTCATTTTCTTATTAATACAATTTTTTTTCCACCTAATACTTATAAAGTTGATTGAAAACTTTGAAAAGCTGGTACAACCATGTCTGTAAACAAGCTTTTTATTCTACAGAAATATGCAGCAAAGGGTGGGAAAGAATTCTTCTTCATTGTGAACATTCAGGTAAACCAGTCATAATTTTCATGTTGTCTTCTGTATGGTATTGTATAATTTTTCACCGAACTATCTGTTATATAAGTCAGGTTCCAGGTTCAACCACATATAGCCTAGCGCTATACTATATGATGAGTTCTCCAGTTGAAGATGCACCCTTGCTAGAGAATTTTGTTAAGGGGGATGATGCATATAGAAATTCAAGGTTTAAGCTCATACCATACATATCTAAGGTTAGTAAATGTGGTAATGGCATACTTGGTCTTTGCTACATATCTTTGTTACAATGTATAAAAGCACCATTTGCCTGAACAATTTATACTATGTGTGGCTGTGTGCCTGCCTGTAACTTTTACTGTTGTTGTTTAAGTATCTAGATCCATGAATGAAACTTATATCATCTCTATCTCTCCCTTTCTGTCTCATAATGATCTTGAATCTGAAATACATCTTCCTATTGGTGAAACAGATGCACTGTCATTCTCATTTTTTTTTTTTTTTTTTTTACATTAATATTTTTTCCATCATAAATTCCATCCCTGAGTATGATATGATTTGGGTCATGAGAATTGATGATTATGTCCCCAGGGTTCATGGATTGTTAAGCAGAGTGTGGGAAAGAAGGCATGCATCATTGGTCAAGCACTTGAAATAAATTACTTCCATGGGAAGAACTACGTGGAGGTACATTTTCAGTAATAGGCTAATAGCAATGAATGCAGTTTAAAATATGTTGCTCGGTTGTGTAAGCATAACTTGCATATTAAAGTATAAGGTTTCATTCTACCATATGTTCTCTAATATGACAGAGTACATGTGTCATCTCTGCTTTTGAGTGACAATTATGTAATAGAACAGTGGGAGGGCGTTGCTATATAGTCCCTATAATAAAAATGTGGTATCCAGCATATATTGAGATTTGCCCTTTTTGTAATATGTGCTAATTTTTTATTCAGCTTGGTATTGACATTGGATCATCGACAGTCGCAAGGGGTGTGGTTAGTCTTGTCCTTGGGTACCTAAACAATCTTGTGATTGAGATGGCATTTTTGATACAGGTAAACAATTCTTTTATCATATCGTAACAATTGATACCCCAGTTTGTTTTGTCTAAATATTTCCCTTCATGCTTAATTGTCAATCTTTTTTTCCCAGGCAAATACGCCAGAGGAGCTTCCAGAGTATCTTCTTGGGACCTGCCGCCTTAATCATCTTGATGCCTCTAAGGCCATTTTAGTGAAACCATGATCATACTCTACAACAAAATGTGGCTTTTATGGAAATTGGGTCATATTGTCGAATGGAACATAAAACATTACAGACGGAAAAGCAGGGCTGGTTTTTCCCTGCGAACTTTGCTGGAAGTAGTCATTCTTTTATTCAATCAATTCAATATTGGGAACAAGGCATTCCTCATTAGTTATAGATATTGTTAGGGTAGGTATTCCACCTCTGTACAGATGGCATTCCTCATTAGTTATCATTCCCTGATTCGGATTTGTGATTACTTTTCCCTCAAGTTTTATTAGTCATCATTCTATTACCAAATGTTGCTTCTGTACTATTGTGACTAATCTAGAGTTTGCCAAATATTAGAAATCAATTTTTGCCCATTATCAAATGGGTATCCAACCCCCTTATCCTGATGCAAACCCAGTGACTGGGAGAATGTATGAAAATTTGGGGAGGTCATTCAACCAGCATTTTGTAAAAGAAAATAAATGATAGTGAAAATGATATTCTTAATTGGAAGGGCTGGCCCAATGCAGGAGAGGCTGTTGACCTGTTGTGTCACACAGAATTGCTATTTTCAGTGTCATGCAGTAGAGGGTTGTAGCTAGCCTCACGCAGAATGTATCTGAGAAACAGGAAAATTGTAACAAATAGGTACAAATAGAACTCATTTGATTTTCATAGGATGCCTCTCTCTCCGCAGAATATTAGTTAAGTTAAGTTTAGCAACAAGAATTGATGCAGTTGAAAATGAACCTCTTGCTATGAAGACGTTAACTGTTTTGAGTTATGGGATGTTGGAGGAACCAATCATGTCTGTGATATAGTTGAATTGAGTTTCTATACACACAATTACTAATGTTAGCACCCCGACGTGATTGACTACATATCAACATGTATTATCCCACGTACCTTATTTGATTGATTAGTTTGGAATAATATAAATAATAAAAAAAATAATTTAGAAAACAAAAATAGTTATAAAATATTGAATAAAGTAAGCACTTCATATATAAAACGTTGGGCTCAAGTCATCGAGTCATTGCAGTAGTATACAAAATGGCTGTTTAATTGTATTTAGTTTTTTTTTTCTGATAGAAATCAATTCCACCCATTATGATGAACTAAAAAACTTTCAACTGCGAGTCCGCAACTACATTAAGAGATTGAGTTTGATTCCTCCATTAGTATAAAAACTAGACTTCACAATAGAATGGAGGGCGATTTTCTTACTAACTCTATGATTATGTAAATTGAAAATGAAATCATTGAAACCTTCAGTATAGACTCGATTATTAATGACTTTTGAGATATGCAATAGCGACGAGTCCTATTTTGATGAATAATACAATTTAAAAACTTTATTATATTATAGAGTATAGACTATGTTTCGTCATTGAGTTTATTTTTCATATTTGATTCTATTATCCTTCTTATATCCCTCCCCCCCCCCCCCCCCCCCCCCCCCCCCCCCCCCCCCCCCCCCAATTTATAATCTCTGGCTCCGCCCTGTGTGGGTGAAATAGGATCTGTACATCGAAGAAGATCAGTGTCATATGTATACTCCAGGTGGAAAGAGTAAGAAGAATGTGCACTCATACAACTACTATGTCCATTCCAGCACAAATGTCATGAGACTTGTGAGTAAAGATAGTAGTTATTGGATTGAACCTTTCATTGCTAGTGATTCTCCTAAATGAATATTTAGTACTAGTATCACAGGTGTTGTTTTATTTTTCTTTTTGTACTGCTCCATTCATAAATAGAAAAATTAAAAATGAGTTGTACCACAAAACTCTATTAAGACATATCGTACGAGTTAGTGTCCTTAAGTTCACGTCCTGTCTTTTGACCGACTTGCACTTTATATCAAAGACCACTCCAAGAGGTGACTAGCTAGCTTGATTCTTCAATATGGTCTTGTACTCTTGTATATCTAATTGCAAATATTCTTACCAAAGGATTGACCATCCTATTTTCCTCTTTGACTTAGGGTTATCAGTTAAAAAGCTACTACGAGCGATGAAATTATAAAAAATAAAAATAAATACAAAATTGTAAAAACCTAAAAAGGAACAGAGGTCCATCGAGCTACAGAAACTTGTCATTTTGGAGCTTCTATCTTGGTAGTTTGGATGCATGACATATATATGTTACGCACTCAATTTTTGTGCCATGCAAAGGTTTTTTCATTTTCACTGGTGAAAATAGTGATGAACAGCTTTTTTGTCTCAGAATCTCATCTTATTAGTGTTAAAATAGGTCATTTCGTGGCAATCCAATCTATAATTCTATATAATTAAATTGAGTGCGACTTGAAATGATGCGTCTTCGTGATAGAGTAATCTTTTCATTATGTCACCGCTTTATTAAAGCAAATAGAGTAGTCAGTTGTGCACTCTGCTAAATAGTGCATGTTAGAAGACATAGATTTGTTTGAGACTCCTGTTATTATTTCAGGTCGTTCTCTTGTTGTTTATTGTATTTTAGGGTTTAGGCTCTTTATTTCTCCCATATATGTATTCGGCTTCATTAATCAAGTTTTGAGAGCAGCGGCACTAACCAAAAAAAAAAAAATCAAATTGAGTGCATCCATTCCAAGTTCCAACCATGCTCGCATTATTTTGCACTAGCCTTCCAGCACGCGCGGAAGTGCGGCTAAAAGCTTTCTCAACTTCCTTTCACCTTTAGCTCATCCCTGACCAAGTTGACAGCAGCTTTGATTCAACTTTGGTCCGAAACTTGCTTCATCGAGTCATCCATTTCTTGCCTATCTCATTGCTTTTCCTTCACCAACTCTTTAATTATAGTCTGAGAATGATCTGTCCTTTCCTGCTCAGCTCCTCAAATAGATCCTCATAGAAATCCTACACACAAAAACCACATCAAAAAATTGAACAATTTCAGTTAAAATCAAGGAGTAAAGCATCTTGCACAAAGCAGCCTACAGTTGCAACTCAGGAGAGTCCTGAATGGGATACCTAATTCTCATTTGTATGTGAAGTAATAAAACTTAATGATTACTGGCAAAGTAGCAACTGAACAGTCAAAATTAATGCCCGATGAATGTCAAACATGCATTGTGGACCATGAATACTTGAAAACTAAACTAACATCTAAGTGCCTATCAATGAAGAAAAGAAAATCAAAGTCAAATACCGATATGCTTTGCAAAGACTTAAATGAAAGATAACATGAACACATCTTTATAGATGACAACGTACTACCTTCAGGGACAATGCCATGATCTTCTTGTAACAGACATCCGGCATCCCTGCTGTTCCAGGAAGATAAATAAGTGCAGATACTCCTTTTGGACCAAAATCAGAGTATCTCCACTGCTTTGTTCCAATCTGCAGATACACAGCATTTCAATACAAACCAACAAATCAAGTCACCACCAAAAACACACCTATAATTTAATAGGCAGAAAGCTATATAGATAAAAATAAGATTAACCCTCCACTTTAAAACCCAACAATTAGGCAGAAATAAAAGCCTTCAAATTAAAATACACAAAGTTGATGCTAACCCATGATATATACTGTTTGACAATTCCAAGCCTTAGCAGTGAAAACATAAACTTGATTGCAGAAAGTGAGACAAATATAGTAATAGCAAAACCCAATATCAAAACGAAGCTAAAGACTCAATCTTTACATAAAAATGTGGGGACAGTTATATTCGTACTGATGAAGTGAAAAAAAGAAAAGAAAAATAACATGCTTCAGTTTGGCGGTGAGGTGGATCAAATTGCAAACCAAACCCAGATAGATAAACCCACATTCATAGGCATCACCCAGAATTGCATGCACCGAAATTCAAAACCCGATCAATCACACCCAAAATTCAAGCTTACCTCCTCTTTTCTGTCTTCTCCCGAATGTCTTCTTCTTTCCCTTCTTCCTTTGCTTCTTCGCTCTCTCTCTCTCTCTCTCTCTCTGGAGCGAAGAAACACAGAAGCGAAAGATGAAAGCGGTGTAATCGATCAGAAGAAATAAAAAAAATAATTAAAAAAAAAAAAAAGGATATAACCAGATTTGTGTTCTTCTCTGATGAACCGAAGAACCGAGATTCGCATTGTTCGTTCTCTTCCCGTCCCCATGTTCTTCCTCAAATCAAAACCCAAGAACCGCCTTAATTCGCAAGCCCTTCTCCCCTCTCTTTCTCTGTCTATCACTGTATGGAAATGAAACCATCTGTCTCTCTATCAGAGCGAAACTAAACCATCCCTAGCCACGTCTCCACTCTTTTCCTCTGTGTCGGCAAAACCCAGAACCACACCCGTCTGTAAATCATGGAAAATATCAAGGGCAAAATGGGAAGTTCGAAAGTTTCCCCAAAGATGAACAGTACCACCCTCTTCGCTTTATTTATAAAGATAGGGTAGAGAGAGCCAAAACCTAATATTAAGCACGAAACAACACATGGTCCACATGGACGATATCGAAACTAGTCGAGCCGGCTGGAACGAGGAGGAAACATGCAGATCAACTAGACCAAAACTATAGTTTAGGCTCGTCAACACCAACAAACAAGCAGGAAGACAGAAACACCAACACGATATTAATGAGACAAAATTAGGCACAAAATCACAAATAACATCATGTCTTTTCAAGAAACTTTCCAGCAAGCGAAGACAATTTCTATAAACCAGTCCACACATATGTACGAATGTAAACATATTATATATATGTATGTATAACTAGTTTAGTTTCAAGCCCTAAGATCTTAGAACTCCATCATCAAATGGGTGCATCGAGAAGCTAGCTCCTTAGCCTGATGCAAACCCATGCCAGTGACTGGGATGGCTTCATGCAGGAGGATACCATGTCAAGTATAGAGATCTATGGTATTATTGTAGAGAAGTTTTAAATACACACCCCTAATTACTTAATACACATTCCATACTTAATACACCACCCATTTAATTTCTCATTCCAATATTTTACTAAATACACAACCCAAAGTACCTAAAATATCATTAATCTAAAAAATCATGAAATATCCTACTTTTTTACTATATTAGGATTACTATTTAATACGATTAGTATATTCTATTATATTGACGTTTTGTAAATGACAATATTGATTATTTGTGTTTGTTATTGAGAAATCCATAAAGATTTATTATTGTTCCCTTTAAATAGATGCATATAAATAGGTTTTGTGTTATTTGAGCTCACATCCACCAAACACCATGTTAATCAAGTATAAAATTATGAGTTGAACATTCAACCAAAACTATATCAGTAGTTTCTCACTTTCTCCACAGTAGTGGAACTAAAAAGTTGTCATTAGAGGGATCAAACAAATTAACAGTTACAAAGTTTTTTCACATGTGATGTTATATATTAGAAAATAAATTGATTAATCATAACTCTTAGAACAAAAAAGAAAATTAACTAAAAAATGGGAGTAAAGTGATATGTTTTAAAAATATTTATTGCCATTGATTTTGAAATTCTAAATATTATGGTTTCTAACCTCATTTAATTACAATTTATTTAAGGAAAGATTAAATTAGATAGTTTCTAACTTTATTCTTGTATTAAATTGGGAAGCCATGTATAGAAATTTTTTGTGTTTATCTAACTATTTATACATAAATATTTAAATAGAATAATATAAGGAAAATATGACTATTTTTTTTCTTCTAAAATGCATAGATGTCTGTTTTTGTCATTTAACCTACCTACAAAATTTAATTTGAAATATAAAATAATAGGGATGTGTATTGAGTGATTAGGGGTGTGTATTTAAAATTTCTCATTATTGTATTGATCTTCTTCTCCAAATTGGAGAATATATACAACAATGCAAGCAGGGCCGGTCCTGACATTTTGATAGCCTGAGGCAAATAATTTAAATGTGGCCTCACATAAAAAAATTCATATAATCGAACAAATTTTTTTATATGTATTTAAATTAAACCCCTACATTAATGTTAATGCAAGGAAAAAAAAGGTGTTCAATTCCAAAATAATTTTTCACTTAGAAGTTGAAAAAATAAAAAAAAACAGAATATATTTAACTACAAAAGAAACCAATGAAAAACAAAGGGCAAGTACATTAATATTCAATTTCAAAATATTCTTTCCATAGAAGCTGGAAAAAGAAGGAACAAAAAAGTTTAATTGCAAAGAAACTAATTAAGACAAAAAAAAAAAAGACAAAAAAGTGCAATTAAACTAATTAAGGAAAAAAAAAATAGGTCACTGTGTTTCGAACCTTGATGCTACAAACAACAGCACATCTATATTACCACTGCGCTAGCGTGGCTGCATCGTAGTAGATGCGCGAAAAAAATTATATAATCATAAACGAATATATGTTAAATTAAAATAAAATAAAAACTTGGCAGAGGCCCGTCAGAGAGTGGTAGCCTGAGGCGGCTGGCCTCAGGCAGCAACCCTCAGGGCCAGCTCTGAATGCAAGCTACCTAAAGCTCGGTATGAAAACTAAAATACAAATGTCAAGTAATACAGCTGCATTAAATACAATAGAGATCATTGTCTGCTGCTATATGTTACACTAGTCCAGATTTGCTGCTTCTACAGTTTTATTACTGTATAGGTGTGCTGAATAGAGCAGCTCACGTAACACGGCCGTGTTGTCACACAGAAGAGCTGTTGTTAGTGCAAGAGAGGGTTGTGGCTTGGCCTCATGCAGAAGAGGATGTTGAAAAGGAGGAGATTTGTAAGCAATTAATTGGTACAAATTGATCGAGAAAAAAAAATAATAATAATTGGTACAAATTGATCCAACTCATTTGATGGCTTTCCTTCTCTTTCTAAGTTTCTGTACTCCCTAGTCCACAAATGTCCATACGTAGAAACATCAGTATTGATGCATTAGTATATATGTCAAATGTAATCATATGAAACTTAGTGATCAAGCAATAAAGAATTATTATTAGTCTTAATTCTGTTCTTGGTTAATCATATACTCTATACATGAGATAACCAATATAATTATCGATCTTATATATAGGGGTTCTGATGCATTAGTATATATGTCATATGTAATCAAATGAAACTTAGTGATCAAGCAATAAAGAATTATTATTAGTCTTAATTATGTTCTTGGTTAATCATATACTCTATACATGGGATAACCAATATAATTATCGATCTTATATATAGGGGTTCATTCACATTTTATCCGTGTCCATTTTATGTGAGAGGTTTTGTGGTGACACCTTTATATAAATAAAGTCCTCACACTCTCTTAAAGACAAGTCTTTGACATTTATAGAATTTGTTGTTGGTATCCACTATCCACAGCTATAAATTTAAAGAATTTCATCATTGTTGTAAATATTATATAAATGTGGCTGTCCATTGTAAATACTCATTAGTTATGTTCTTATGATGTAAACATTACTTTTATATAAAGGGGTCTAATGAGAATAAAATACACACTTCTACCTCCTCATATATTTTGTTTCTCTATTCTATCTCTCTCTTATTCTCTAGTTTATAGCACGTTATCAGCACGCATTTTCTCTTATTTTTCTTTTTCTTCTTCTTTGAACTCCATGATGATCTGCAAGCCTTATGGTGCAACATAGTTGCTTATAACCAAAGTTGTTGATCTATGAGTTTTTCTTGTTTCTCTCCTAGATGAACATCAATTATTTTTATGCGATCATGTAATTTTTAGATATTTGATGTATAATTGTTGAAAGTTTATATTTCATATGCGACATTGAGAACTACATGTTCCAATAGTCAAGACTAGAGTCCGCTGACCAAGTAGTCTTAGACCTATGGCTCTATAGACATCACACGAATGTTTTTCTTGTGTTTTCCTTATGGGATCTATTGTTCATATTTATGAACACTTCGAAACCTCTGTTTTGTATATGAATTTTCTATCATTGTTCATAGAACATATAGTTCTAATACTTATGGATCCTGATATATCTCGTCTTTTCTCTTTGTAGAAAGATGACGCATTTAACAAAGTTGGACTTTGATCCTCTTGAAATTTCTGGAAATAACTATTTGAGCTGGGTTCTAGATGCCAAAATTCACCTTGTGGCTAATAACCTTAGAGATGCCATCAAAGTTGACAATAAGCCATACGTGCAAGATCACACCAAAGCTATGATTTTCTTTCATTGTCATCTTGACATGCAAGAGCCTAAAAGATGAGTACCTTATTGTGAAAGATCCGCTTGAGTTTTGGCAAGCATTGGCTAATCGATTTGTGACGTACACAAATTAGTGTATCAATTTAAAACCCTATCAATGTAGTAAGAATAAGTAGGGATCGTTCTCAACTGGGGATTAGGGCCTAATTAATTCTTGAAAAATGAAACGTTAGCAAAACAAATTAAAGAATATATATACACAATATTTACGAAAATACAAGAAAGGGGATTTAGGATTTTATTTAATTCTAACAACTAGGTATTATAAACATGTGTGACATATCAAAACAAAGAATCAAGTAGAAATATATGAATGTAATGAATTTAGATAGAATCAACTACTATTAATGTCACGCCCCTGATTTTTAACACAAATAAAAATCGATATGTAATCTCATAATTATACATGCGCGATCGTTCATCCATCAATACAAAATACCTGAAAACTTTTTCCCTTTAACTACACACATATTGATGCCCTGAACCTACTATGTCAATATTGACCGACACCACAGAGTCATATATTACATAAGCTTACGAATTAAATTGTCAACAACAAGATAAAACGTAAATGCTCCTCAGAGCTTACTACAACGGAAGTCCAAATAACGGTAAAGTCACAAAATTTGTTTCCTACCGTTTAGCTGCAAGTATGCAACCCCAACTTCAGCCACGATTATCCTGACCTGCAGGATTAACCCCTACACCTTTTGAATGGTGCACCGGATTATCACACAACAAACCCGGTAAGCTTTTGCAAGCCTGTATGAGTAACTCAAAACAACTCACACCAAAATCACGGGATGAACCCCGCACGTTTCAATTGAGAAACCAATCACATTTTATTCTCTTAAAGCACGAAATAAAGGAGAACAACTCACACTTTAATTTCCTTCAAAATCTAAATTAAAGAAAGCAACTTAAACCTTAGTTTCTTTCAAATCGAAACATAGAAAACAACTCACTTTTTGATTTCTATCAATCGTACCAAATCGTACCATAGAAAGCAACTCACACTTGAATTATATCAATATAACATAGAAAGCAACTCACACTTGATTTCCATCAATCGTACCAAATCGTACCAAAACGTACCAAATCGTACCATATCGTACCAAATCGTTAATAAGGAAAACAACTTGCACCTTGTCCCCTTAAAAACTGTTAATAAGGAAGCAACTCACATCCTATTCCCTAAAAACACGTAATGTCATGAGTTATCAATAATCAATTCCCGTTACCCCATGAATTACCTATATGGCAGACAGACTAGAGCTCTAACTGAAACATAACCACTCGTCCGGCCAAAGACGTGATTACCTGATATTCTACCCAAGGTCATAGACCTTTGTTCCTCGGGCTGCATAGTCCCTTGGAGCAAATCATTAAATAGTCACATTGGACTCAAAATCATTACACAAATCTCAACGCTTTTGAAAACAATCGAAATCAACATTTCCATAATCATTGTTTTCCGAAAAGCCACAAAACAATAAAAAGCATCATTTCATGCATATTGTTTTCATACACAAATCTCAACGCTTTTGAAAACAATCGAAATCAACATTTCCATAATCATTGTTTTCCGAAAAGCCACAAAACAATAAAAAGCATCATTCATGCCTATTGTTTTCCTCAATCCACAAACCACCAAAACATATATATTTCACGTAAATATATATATACGTAGTCATCCGCTCAGGAATGCCTACTAATACCAACTATAGTTTGCAGTTACTAAATAACTCTCAAAATAAAGGTATTCTGTTCATTAATGAGCCTTGTGAGATTACTCATCTCGAAACTCCCGCTGCGTCTTCAACCAAGAACAAAGCAGTCAATCCCCAAAACAACCGTCCAAAATACTTCTTCAAGTACCTAATCACATACGGTTTCCACTCAGTAACAATTCACAACCGATTTAAGTCCGAAACCCCTGTTTTGAACTAAAATCCCCCAAAGTGGCGCCAATCGAGGGAAAACCACACCTGAGACCTCCCAAAGTCTTCAAACACGTCCACTATCGATATGACCAAACCACAAGTCGATCGGACGCTCGAATCCTCACGAATCGAATAAATCAACTGGTAAGAAACCGTAAAAATCATAACAATTTCATACGAACTCCAGAATATACATATTATATATCAAAACGCTCGTATCGACGAGTAGAAAACATATAATACCAGAAACAGCCCCATACATGGCCGGAACCCCGCCACAGGCAGTGGCGCACTGCCGGCGGCCAAAACTCAATATTTCACAAAACTCCCAACATCAAAGTTCTTCATCTAAGCATGCTTGTGAACTTTCATAATTAGCTCGAAGTTAGAAAACAAGCATAAAGGGTCGAAAACTACCTCACAAGCCGTGAACAGTAATCCAAACTGAGTTGAACCAAGTTTTACGTGAATCGATCCAAACAACTACCAAGGATCGATCAAGGAGGCTGCTCTGAGCTCCCCAAGCTCAACTTGAAGCCCCACCGACGTCGGAGATCGGAGAACCGATCGGGTCCGAAAACACCCAACTGCGCCGCCGTGGAGGAGAATCGGCACTAGAGGACACCATAGGGACGACCAGACAGAGGAGACGATCCTATCTGGAAAGTTTCATCGCCGGAAACCGCCGTAGTTCGCCGGAAAAACCGAGTCGGGTCGGTCGGGTCCGGGTCGGGTCAGTCGGATTACTTCGATAGTGAAGGTGTCGACCGAGAGAGAAGAGACAGAGAAAAGTGAGCTTCCGGAAATGGAAATAATGAAAATAGTAAGTTTCCAACTTGGGAAACTTCTATTTATACCAAAATTGAAATTCCTTCCAATGGCCATAACTTTCTCATACGAACTCCGATTCTCGCGTTCCACATGTCCACGAACTCGTGTCGATGCGTTCTACAACTTTCGTGAAGGAAGTTTTCCGAGAATCCCGACGTATAAAAAGTCAAACTTCACAAGACCCCCCTAAACTGTGAAATTCGAATCATTACACGTACGAAAACTATTCCACTTCACATACAACCTACGAATAAAGCACAGAAACAATTATTCGTACAACTGATCCATTATTAATTACCAAAATTACATAACAGAAATCCAGGTCATCACAATTAACACGTTGGCAAGGGTTCAAACATCAAATCACGAATCAAAATATATCCAAGCATAGAATCAATCAAGAACAAAGATGAAAGCATACAAAGTTCTTTTTACTTCCCTTAATTAAATTAACTAAAGGAACGCACCATAGTTAACCCTATTAATCATGCAATAACTAGTGGTAGCTAAGCACTAACAAAAACACTTTCAATGCATTAAGAATCATGGAAGTTTGATCAATTCAAGTCAAGAACACAAGTTAGAATGCTAATCAAGCATGCAAGACTCATTGTTAATTTACCTAAGTATTTATAGGTTTTCCACCGAAATTATTAAAGTCTAGAACGCTAGCACCTTAGTATGGATTCAATTACATGTTCATCAACCTAAGTATGCATCCAAAGATCAATTAACACATAACAATTGGGATTGAAGTTCGAAATTAACAATCATGCAAGAACATCATGAAATCACAACTTTTTATTTTGAAAACCTAAAACCTAAAACATGCTTCATAGTATTCGAAAACTACATATCTAAAATCAATCTTTCATCCACTATAGAAATCGTAAATCAAGAAACAAAAATAGAAAACCAAATCGCAATTCAATTAAAACCCGAAATAGTTTTACATAATTCAAAACCGAAAACAGAAAATAGGGTTCCATGGTTACACTTTTTGATCTTCAAGGACGCAAGAAGCTTCAAAAGGTGGTGGGATGGATGAGAGCTACGGTAAGGATGCTTGAATGGATGAATGGATGCTCACGGCCTTGAACTTTGGAATTCTTGAATTTGCCGAAACCTTGGAAGAGAAAGAGAAGTGTTTGTGTATATGATTATGAATTTTGTGGTATGTAGAATGTCTTCACAAACCTCCTTTATATAGTGAACGGCAAGGGCTAGAGAATCTAGGTCAAAATCTACTTGTGACATCATTCAACCAATGAAAATATTCCTTGAGAAGTAGAGAACAAGTCACCTCCTTGCTTTGCCGAAATCATCATGTATCTAGTCTATATATCGGCCTTCTTGTATGTAGAGTCATAAATCAATACTTATTTCTCTATTTTCTCTCATAAAATCTAAAGAAAATCCCATAATATCTTTTTGCCGAAATCTACTAGTAATTCCTTGTAATTCTCACGGCAAAGGCATGTAGAATAGGCCAATGACTCCTCCAAAACGTCAAGAAGGATCTAGAGACTCATGTGCAAGTCACATGCTTCAAACTTCGGGCCAAACTCTCCAAAAATGGGCCAATTGGACATTAATCTTCATATTGCCGAAATTCCTCTCCATTCTAGAACATTCTTGAACCATCTTGAGTCATCTTCAAGACACAACATCTCCTAGCACCACCAGGTCTCCTAGCAACATAAGAACTCATTTTCCTAGTAGGATTAGGAAAGCTTCATTTCTCCATTTCTTTCTCATTTCTGCGCCACATTTCCTCCTTGCCTTCATTTTCATCATTTCCAGCTCTTCTTAGCTCATTTCTTGCAATTGAAGCTCATTTCTACCTAAAAACAACAATGTAAGTCAGAAATGATATTGTTAAGAGAATAACTACGTAAAATGTAGATAAAATGATACTAAAAACATAGAAAATAGTACTTCGATCAATTTGCTCACCATAAAACTATTTAATTTTCTACCTAGAGCACGATGTTGATGGACGCATTTGCGCCTTCAAAACTTCGACTTTATCACTGATTTCAATTCCGCTATGCATCGGATTACCTCCCAACTAAAATTATGTGGAGACCCTGTCAGTAAAGATAGCAAGCTCAATGTCTCTGATTTTTTTTTTTTCGTAGATAATGGATAACATGTTGATGACATGATTAGCGCAGTGTTCTTAGCACCGATTAATTCTAAGCCTATATTTAGGCATTTTTTCTACCTACCTTTGTTTTGTTTAGTCATTTTTATTTGTCTTTTTCTTATTTAATTATCTTTAATTTCATTTCATTATGAATCATGCTGAATATTTCATCATGAATTATGTTCATTTAATTATTATTGTTATAGAGAATCAGAAATTGAGAGATAATTGCTGTGTATGCTCATTGATAATAGGGGCCTCTTTATATAGAGGATTACAATGCATAATTCTACATTGATTAGGATTCTAGATCCTTCTAATTAAATCCTATTACCACTAGGTCAAGTAACCTAGAGTTTGAGCTAAACACAAATTAGGTTTTCCTTGAACACTCTCCCTTGTGTTGCTCAAACGCGGTGCTTCTCTCGTTGCCTCGTTAAAAACCTTGCCGAGTAACAAAAACCCAGTGGGACAAAAATAACCTCGGTCGAAGGGGAAAAAGAGCACAACACACCCTTCACGATTCGAGACGAACATATAGACATCTCCCCCTGATGTCTGCGCCTCCCCCTGATGACTACGATCATGGGAGTTCAGATAATTTCCGCAAGCCAATTCTTGCCACATGTTTCTCGAACGTGGATTTGGGCAATGACTTAGTAAACAAATTTGCCACATTGTCCTCAGATCGGACCTGGTTCACTTTGATCTTGAGGAGCTTCTGTTGTTGCTGATTGTAGAAGAATTTAGGCGATATATGCTTGGTGTTGTCGCCTTTGATGTAGCCTTGCTTCATTTGTTCAATGCAAGCAGCATTATCCTCATATATGCTCGTTGGCTCATCTGTGGTAGACTTCAAACCACAATTGCTTCGAACATGCGTAACTATGGATCGAAGCCATATACATTCACGGACTGCTTCGTGAAGAGCAATAATCTCTGCATGATTCGAAGAGGTAGCGACTAAGGTCTGCTTTGTAGACCTCCAAGATATCACGGTATTTCCCATGGTGAAAACATAACCAGTTTGGGAGCGACCTTTGTGTGGGTCAGAGAGGTACCCAGCATCAGCAAAACCTTCCAAAACACTTATATCGTTTTGGGTTGGGGATAGGGAACACAATCCACCATGTGTAGCGTCCCTAGCACTTGATGGGTCCGAATCCATCATCTCTCTATGGGGATAGAACAAGCTCATATCAATCGTACCACTTAGGTATCGAAAGATATCTTTAACACCAGTCCAATGGCGTCGTGTTGGCGCAGAGCTATATCTAGCTAGCAAGTTCACTGCGAATGAGATATCCTGTCTTGTGCATTGTGCTAAGTACAACAATGCGCCTATTGCACTTAGATATGACACTTCTGCCTCTAGCACTTCTTCGTCGTCATCTTTTGGACAGAATGGATCCTTTTTTGGATCAAGACTACGGACGACCATTGGGGTGCTTGAAGGCTTAATCTTATCAATGTTCAAACGCCTAAGCATCTTTTGGGTATAAGCTGATTGATGAATCAGAATACCATCTCTACAGTGCTCGAGTTCTAAACCGAGGCAAAACCATGTTTTCCCAAGATCTTTCATCTCAAACTCGGATTTCAAGTGTTCAGCGGTTTCCCTTAACTCTTTAAGGGTGCCAATTATGTTCATGTCGTCAACATAAACCGCTACTATTGCAAATCCGGAACTTGTCCTTTTTATGAACACACATGGGCATAGTTCATTATTGACATATCCCTTTCCAATAAAGTAGTCACTTAGACGGTTATACCACATCCGTTCGGATTGTTTTAATCCATATAGTAAGCATTTCAATCTAATCGCAAACGCGCTCCGTGGTTTAGAGCCACTTGATTTGGGTAACTGAATTCCATCTGGAATCTTCATGTATATCTCTGTATCTAGATCCCCATATAGATACGCAGTAACCACATCCATAAGCTGCATATTCAGTTTTTCGGAAACTACCAAACTGACAAGGTAGCGGAACGTAATGACGTCCATTACGGGAGAATAAGTCTCCTCGTAGTCGATTCCAGGGCGTTGTGAGAAACCTTGCGCCACCAGGCGAGCTTTGTACCTTACAATCTCGTTTTTCTCATTACGCTTTCTAACGAATACCCATTTGTGACCAACTGGTTTGGTGTTGGGCGGTATTGGCACAACTGGTCCGAATACCTTTCTTTTCGCTAGAGAATCAAGTGCTGCCTGGATCGCATTTTTCCATTTTGGCCAATCGGCTCTACGTTGGCATTCATCAACGGAGCGTGGTTCGATGTCATAGGTCTCAATAATCTCACGCGCCACTAAATAAGCGAATACATCATCAATGATGATGGAGTTTCTTTCCCACGTCCCATGTACACTAGTGTAATTAATAGAGATCTCTACGTTCTCAGGGATAGGTTCTGACATTGAGGCGTCCCCCAATGATGTCTCATGGACATAACCATAATCTGGAACATTCTCATGGGACGGATTTTGAGTATCGATGATCGAAGGATTTATCTGTGCCTCATTTGCCTTCTTTCTAGGGCGAGTATCCTTCGAACCAATTGGTCTACAGCGCTTTCTTGCAGGACCTGCGGCCATAGATGCCACATCATTGCCATGTTGTGCAATGGCACCATCTCCTGGTGTCACAGGGGGGGCGTGATGTCCAGTATTTGAGACATCGATCCTTGCAGGCACGTTTGCAGCAAGTATGTGTGATCTCGTCACTTTGGCAACATCAGAAAAAGCATCAGGCAGAGTGTCTGCTACGTTCTGGAGCTCGATTATTCTTCGCACTTCAAGTTCGGACTGTGCGGTACGGGGATCGAGATGAGACATAGTGGGGACAGACCACTACAATTCCTGTCGTTCCTGTTGAACATCTGTGTTCTTATCTCTCCCTAACGATGGGAAGACTGTCTCATCAAAGTGACAATCCGCAAATCTAGCGGTAAAGAGATCGCCTGTCAAGGGTTCAAGATAGCGGACAATAGTTGGAGATTCAAATCCAACATAAATGCCCATTCGTCGTTGTGGACCCATCTTAGTACGCTGTGGCGGCGTAATAGGCACATAGATGGTGCACCCAAAAATGTGTAAATGCGAGATATCAGGCTCGTATCCAGTCACTAGCTGTAACACAGAGTAGGATTGGGTGGCAATGGGTCGTAGACGAATGAGTGTAGCTGCATGCAATATTGCATATCCCCAAGCAGAAACAGGAGCTTGGTGCGCATAACCAATGTCCGTGCTATCACCTGTAGTCGTTTGATAGCGGCTTCTGCAAGACCATTTTGGGTATGAACATGGGGAACTGGATGCTCTACATCAATCCCCAGTGACATGCAATAGTCATCAAATGTTTTCGATGTAAACTCCCCAGCATTATCAAGTCGAATCGACTTAATAGGGTGGTCAGGGTAGTGAGCCCGTAGACGGATAATCTGGGCGAGGAGTTTAGCATAAGAAGCATTTCGAGTGGACAATAACGAGACATGTGACCAATGTGTCAACGCATCAACCAATACCATAAAGTATTTAAAAGGTCCGCATGATGGTTGAATTGGTCCACAAATATCCCCTTGGATTCTCTGTAAGAACGAAATGAGTATTTTGGGATCCTTTACGTAGGACGGTCTTGGTCCTAATTTCCCGAATGAACAGGCTTTGCAAAAAGAGCGAGGGGCCTTAGAAGCAACCAATGAGGATTTTGGTTGGGCCTGAGCGTCCGTAGCGCTATTAGAAGCAAAGTGTGTGACTACATCGCCCATTATGGCGTTAGAGCCATGGAAGTTGATGTGTGTGGCGTCATGGTCACCAGGAGGAGCAACCATGGAGTCATGCTCATGGTTGGCGCTATTTATGGCGTCATCACTAGGGACAGGGGCGGCCTTTCGGCGTCCCAAGACAGCAGCAGCGCCAGAAGCTGCAATTTTCGCGGTCTTGCTAAGTCCTGGAATCAATATTTGATTCTTGCTTCTTCTCACTCTAAAAAAGGGATGCCCGTGTGAAGTCTTAAGTATACGGAGCATCATATCACGACCAGGATGTCCTATTCGGTCATGCCAAAGCCAATATGTGTCTGAATCCAAGAGATCTTCTCTTATGACATTATTGGATTCAATTGGTCGAATTGTAGTGACATAAAGTCCACTAGATTGACACATAAGTTTCTCTAAGATGCTCTTCCGTCCGCAATCATTAGAGGTAATGCAAAGGAATTCTATTCCGTTCTCACTATGCATTTCTGCATCGAATCCGTTGGCTCTAATATCTTTAAAGCTCAATAAGGTTCGATTGTCCTTAGGAGCGTAGAGAGCTTCAGTGACTTTAATCAAGGTGCCATTAGGCAAAAGGAATTGGGTCATTCCATGTCCTTGCACTAAACCTGATGACCCAGCCATCGTAGTCACAGATGAATATGTAGGCAACATCTATAAGAATAATTGCCTATGTCGTAGAATGGTGTGCGTAGTCGCACTATCCGCAAGACATTGAAGTTCATCCATTCCTAAAAGAAAAGCTCGTAATTAAAAAGGAGTCATAAAGAAAAGAACTCAACTTTTATTAATAAGCCAAACGGAATTACATCATCGTTTCTCTTAACCAAAGAAAATCTAATCCAATAAACTAGTTAATGCAAAACAATGGTAGTCGCCCAACTTCTTTCGGTAATTCCAATGTAAATGTGACCAGTTAAGTAGAGAGATGTCGGTGGAGCAAAGCTCGCTTAAGTACCACTTATCTCAAAACCTTTTTAGACATCACTTTTACATTGAGTACGCCTACTTTGAAGAGAAACGAATAACATTGGCATCTATTACAAAAGTAATATGGCAATTGCCTACATCTCTTGGAAAATAAAAAGACTTAATCAAAATCACCAGTTTCTGGGTCTTGATCCTTGTAGTCTTCCACCCTTAGATCGAGATCTCCATCTTGATCTTCTTGTTCCATGTAATGTGCCTCCCTTGCTTCATGATACATCTTGTATGCGTTGGCAACATTCTGGGATGCAGTACACTTCCTTGCCCAATGTCCACTTGATCCACATCGAAGACAAACATCTTTATGGTCAGGCTCCCTTGATCGAGATGCTTTTGGTGCATGTGTTGGACGACTATTATTCTTGGTGGCGTCACCACCATAGCCGGAGGCTCCGCCTCTCTCTCTCTTCACACGTTGACCTCCACGGTTCCGTACACGCCTTTCTTGGCGATTTCCTTCCTCTTTAGGGCTAGAATATGGACCAGAGGTCCAGAATTGTCCGTACTCTTAGGGTTTCACTCCTTGCGTCCTCCCTTGGGGGCGCGACTATAGTTAGACTCCGGAATATACTTGGTTCCCACGGGTCTAGCATTATAGTTCTTCACGAGTATGTTGTCGTGCTTTTCAGCTACGTTCATGGCGCCAATAAGCTCATGAAACCTCGTGATACGTCATGCATTCACATCAATCCGATAATTCTTTGAAATCATCAGGGCAGAGACGGGGAAGGTAGAGAGAGTCTTCTCGATCAACATCGTATCAGTTATGGTTTGACCACAAAACTCCATTAGGGACTTGATACGAAGAGCTTCCGAGTTATAATCAAGCACAGACTTGAAATCACAGAAGCGGAGGCTATGCCATCGCACTTCTAAATCAGGAAGTAGGGAGTCACGAACGTTGCCAAATCGCTGCTCAAGTTCAACCCATAACTTTCTTAGGTCTTCCTCATTGGTATTCACTTTGGAGCGCGTCATTCATGTGCCTTGTCATGAGGATGATGGCTTTAGCTTGATTTGCTTCAAAAGCAGTAGCTTGCTCAATGGAGAGCACGTTCTGACTAGGCTCTTGGATGGTTTCCAGAAGTCCATCAGCCTTAAGATGTTGGCGCACATCTTAGACCCACCTATGGTATCCTGCGCCAGTTGTCTCTAGTGGAACAAAGTTCAACTTGTTCAGGTAACTCATCCTGAAAACAACACAAGATTAGGGTTAGTTTCGGAGCGAAAAAGGCTACCACGAAAAGCTATTAAATTTCTGAGCGTAGTCGCTTCCAAGAAATTAGGGATTTTTCTGAGCGTAGTCGCTTCCAAGAAAATCCGGTTCCAAGAGAGGTTTTGGATTAGATTGAAACGACGATGTATGTGGTCGATCGTTTTCTTCTCAACAAACTCTAAGTTTGGAGGACTCTACAAGCTCCAAGCTTGGAGTGAGCACGAACCCCCACAGTTCGGCTATTGGTCTCCCCTATGAAGAAGAAAGGGGGGTAGAAGAAGGGATGTTGGAAGTCCCCGAGAAAAGAAGAACAATTTGAAAAAAAAAACTTCAAAAACGGGAACTTTTAGAAAAATTACCTTAAAAGATGGTCGGAAAAATCGTCGCCGGAAAGTTACTGTAGTTGCCGAAATTACTGTAGCTGACTGGAAAAGTCGAGCGAAGTTGGTCGGAAAAGTGGCCGGAAGTTGCCGGCGGTGGTTGACAGGAGAGTTGACCGGCGTTGACCAGATTGCTGACGTGGCACTGATGCTGACGTGGCTCGCTGACTAGAGCTGACGTGGATGCTGGCGTGGCAGATGACGCAAGGGTGACGTCAGATGGGTCCGGCTGCTGGGCCTCAGGCTGCGGCTTGGGCTCGGCTTCTGCTTCCTCCTTTTTTTTTTTTTTCTTTTTTTTCTTTCTGCCGGTTCGGTTTCAGCCTTTTCTGGTGGCCGGTTTGGATGGTTCTATGCCGGTTCCGGTGGAGAAATTTCCGGTTCCGGGTTTCTGGGGTGGAGATGCTGCAGGGGGTCGAGTATGGCTGCAGGAGGTGGTGAGGAAGGCTTTGAACCGGGCAGGAGAACTTTTGCTACTTCAGGTGGCCGGTTCGGTGGTTTGCCGGCCGGTTCTGGGGGTGGGGCCACCGGTTCTGGACTGCTGGAGTTGAGATCTTCAAGGTGGGCGGCTGTGGTTTCTGGGATTTGAAGGCTACGAATTTAGGGCTTCAGGGTTAGGGCTTCGTGCTGATAACGTGTTATAGGGAATCAGAAATTGAGAGATAATTGGTGTCTATTCTAATTGATAATAGGGGCCTCTTTATATAGAGGATTACAATGCATAAAATCTCAATCATACAAGGAAAGTAATTCTACATTGATTAGGATTCTAGATCCTTCTAATTAAATCCTATTACCACTAGGTCAAGTAACCTAGAGTTTGGGCTAAACACAAATTAGGTTTTCCTTGAATAATTATGAATTATTCTTTATTAAGGTTAATTACATTAATTATATTTATTACGATTTATTTGTTAAGATTATTTTGGTCTGACAAATATTTTTGTCATATCCGCTACATGAATACCTAATTTTTTTCTTAATTATGTCTACAATTAATGATTTATATCCACCCATACTATTTCATTTTTTTTTTTTGAAAAAATAACAAAATTATTTTCCATTGCTGGGACTTGAACCTAGGTCTTTTTGGATTAGAACCAAATATCCTAACCAACTAGACTACAACAAATTTATATCTATTTTGTTATAATGTTATATTAATGCATGTATCAATTATTGACTTTATATGAATATCTCTATATTTTGGCATATGCTACTCACGAATTGGTATTAATAATATCAATTATGTTTCCAATGAAATCGAGGTATGTATTTTTATGAGCTTGATGAGCTTAATAATAATGTTATATTAATGCATGTATCAACATGTAGTTTCGATCTCATTATAAATTGACAATTTTATATCAAATTATTAGATCAAAATAAAAATATTTTGGCGTGACTAATGTGTCTTTATTTTATCTACTATGTCATGTAGACTCATATACATACTTCACATTGTTGTATAATACAACAATAATTGCAAGCCTTCCTAACAAGAAAGTTATAATTTATCTTATATTTGCGAGTTATCACTTTAATAAGACAATCCTCCCACCATTAGGGGGAGCAATATCGTTTATGAAAAATGACATGAATTGATGTGTGATTCTTATCCACCATGTCTTATTTTTATTTTAAGAAAAAGTCTCAATCAATGATGAGAAATTGAAAAAGTGACACTCATTAACTACAAGTTTTTGACCTAAAATTTGGTTTGGGCTCGCCACCCCTAAATGGATATCATATATCTAACTTCCAAAAAATATTAGATAGTTTTGGCTCAAGCTTTGGAAGCAAATAGAGCAGCCTTAGAGGTAAATAAGGCGAAAGCCATCATCCTAATGACTCGTCATATAGATGATTCGCTCCAGTACGAGTGTATGAATAAAGAAGACCCCAGAAGGATGTGGGTCTCACTAGAAGATAGTTTTGGCAACTTCCGTGACTCCCTGCTTCCTGACCTAGAAGTGAGATGACATAGCCTCCACTTATGTGATTTCAAGTTAGTTCTTGACTACAACTCGGAAGCACTTCGCATAAAATCCTTAATGGAATTCTGTGGTAAAGAGATCACAGATGCGATGTTGATTGAGAAGACTCTCTCTACCTTCCCAGTCTCTGCATTGATGGTTGCTAAGAACTATCGAATCGATGTTACTGCAGGACGGATCACAAGGTTTCATGAGCTTATTGGAGCTATGAATGTCCACTACTAGAATAATGCTAATAGACATCATGTCATAGAAATCGGTTAGGATTTCGCGCGATGTTAAAAAAATTTCTAACATCGGTTATTGAAAATCTGATTTCTATTTGTACAATTCACATCATTTACTATATTTGACCGATGTCTAAACTTTTTCACCAAAATTTAAAAAAAAGCGGAAAATGACTAAGTTGAAAATTGGTAGTGCGGGAGAACAAAATTTCTATTCCCTCCAGCACTTAATCAGTTTCCCACACAATTCATCTTATCGACTAGCACGACATTTTCAGAGTCAAACCCTAACCACTAAGACAGCCGACCTCCTCTTCCTCATCCTCGCCTCCGACCAGCACCTGACGTACGGCTCTCCTCTTCCTTCTCCACTTCCGACCGTTCTCCACCCAATGTCGGAGCACCACTTCTCTCATCCATTTTGATTTCGGCGCATCTCTTCTCTCATCTCTTTTCTCAGATTCACCGAATCCGCCAACAACGCCAGGGCTAGCCTTGTTCCCTCATCAAGCCAAGGAAGACGAGACCGTAAAGGTCAAGACGCATTCTATTCAGGTATTTTGGTTTGGGTTAATTCGATTTTGATTTTGGGACATCGATATGGGATACTGGAAAACGCTTGGTCAAGAATATCTTTTACTAAATGTCTTTTACGATTTGCGATATTTAGGAGTATTACTTGGTTTCATTGCAATGAATCATGTCTGACGAACGTGGGTTCAGTTATTGACACAAACCTATGAACATGGAACCAATTATTGATCTCCTGGTACCTGCATAGTCTATGTATTTTAGTTTTGTGTATGTTATCTTCTTATTGTTTTCTGCAATCCTCTTTTACGACTGTGTAGATTATAATTTAACTTCAAATTGAACTTTCAGGTGGACCGTCTCCTGCTGGTGCAGGTAGCTTTAGCATATCAACTGTACAGAGAAATCCTTTGAATCCTAATCCTACACCATCGTTTTCTCAAACATTTTCAAGTCCTTTTAATACCTCAATCTTATCTGGTTTATTTGCCCAAAAACCCTCATCCTTTGCATACTCCCAGAATGCAGAGCAGTTGATTGGGTACTACAAGCAACCAACTGGGTATTACTCAACCAGTTGTAAGTCTCTCTCTTTCTCTCTCTCTCTCTCTGTATCTCTCTCTACCATTTGTTTGTTACCAGAGTAAAACATAAGGTTATATTTCTTGGCGGTAAAACCATGTAAAGGTTCAAACTTTGAAGTTTATTGAGTTAATGTTTGTGATCAGGGAGTGGTAGTTGGATTGGATTGTGGCAATGTGTGTCTGAGTAAAATCTTAACTCACTTGGTAAGTTTGTTTTGTAACTTTTAAGTAAAAATGAATCATATGGTTTAAGAAAATCAAAGTTTGTTGCTTTTCCAACAGATTGTTTTGCTAACAGTGGAGAGTCAATATGTGAAGCATCTGGCCTGCAATGTTCTAACTATTGTCTCCGAATTCGTGGCGGCTTCTGTATGTTACAGTTTCTATTGCATTTTTCAAGTAGTTTTGTGTGGCATTTTAGTGAGGTTTTGTGGTTGATTATCTGTGGCTTTATAGGGAAGCCACTGGGATGCCTTTATTCGTTTGTTGTGTGATTGTGTGGATTTGGCAATCACTGCGGCAGTTTCATGTTCTACATCGACTTCAGAAATCATCACCGCAACTGAGAACTTTGATGAAAAGTACCTCATTGGAAGAGGAGGATTTGGTAGTGTCTACAAGGCTGTGCTGGGCAGAGGCAAAGTCGTGGCAGTTAAGAAAATGAATATGTCAGTAGATTCTAGTGACAACATTCTAGAATTGATTCGCCAGAGTTTCGAGAATGAGATAAAATCTTTGACAGAAGTGAGGCACAGAAATGTAATAAAACTTTATGGGTCCTGTTCCTGGATGGGGTGCTCGTACTTGGTGTATGAATATGCAGAGAGAGGTAGTTTGAAAAGGGTATTGTATGGGGTGGAGGGTGAATCAGAGATACTTGGCTGGGACACCCGGGTGAAAATTGTGCAAGATGTAGCACATGCAATTTCTCACTTGCACAATGACTGCTCCGAGCTCATTGTTCACCGGGACATAACTCTGAACAACATATTACTACAGCGGGATTTCGTGCTATGGATATCAGACTTTGGCACAGCAAGACTATTGAGCTCGGATTCCTCAAACTGGACTGCTGTAGCGGGGTCTTATGGTTACATGGCTCCAGGTAATCATTCATTTAGTACACTTATATGTATTTCAACTATACAGACGTTTCTACCGACACAATAGTACTAAAAAGAACTTTGTTAATTTAGCATTGTTGTTTTATCTGTGTATATATATGATGGAAGAATCTTGGTTGATTTTGGCATTGTAATGTGCATGAAGAGATCGCATTCACAATGCGAGTGACAGATAAGTGTGATGTATACAGCTTTGGGGTGGTGGCATTAGAAATCATGATGGGAAGGCATCCAAGGGAACTACTGGCTTCTCAATCAGAAAACAGAGGATTTCTTTTGAAGGATTTGCTAGACCAACGACTGGGGTCTCCATCAAGTGGGTTAGCAGAGGGAGTGGTTTCCATTGTAACAATGGCCTTGGCCTATACCAGCACTGATCCAGGTTCACGGCCCACTATGCAGTTTGTGGCAAAAGAATTGTCATCAGCCAGGATCCAGAGTTGCCTCTCTGAGCCGTTAGACATGATAACTATTAACAAGTTGGCAGGTTTTGAAACTAGAAGTGACTGAAATAAAATGGAATCTTAACAACCAAATCCTACTTCACAGTTGAAAGAGTTTTGCATGTCCTATACTTTCTATATTCTACTTTTCCAGTGAATAAATCAGTATGTATTATTTCTTACTCTAGCTCAAACAATGTAAGGTATAAATATAATAAAGATATAGTCTTTCTGTAATAGAACTAAAACAGATTGTACAGTTTCACTGTAGACTATCAGTTTATTTGGTGGCTCATCATGTCTTGTGGTATTGAAAATGTAGGGTGTACAGTTTCACTAATGCACTATAAACTATAAGTTAGTCTGGATGCTCACTATGCCTTTCGCATTTTTGTGTTTCTTACATTTATGTGCTCGAACAATTACTTAAACATGCTCTAGTCAATGGTGCATTACATTGGTCTCGATTTAGTGAGGACTGTTTCATTTCCAGTGAAATACTTGGTAAGTTTTGAGGGACAGAGATATTTGCTTTATTTGGAGACATGTTTGTTCACAATTACCTGGGAGTATGAGATATTTGTGCAAATATATTAGACTCCTGCTTATGTGTTATGAGTGTTTGTGATTACTACCATAGAATTGATTGCAAGTACACTGTAAAACATATCCTGCAGGTGCTAATGATCAGGCTCATTGTCCAAACTTGTCCAAAATCCTCAATTCTTGTTTCATGGTTGCAAAGACAGGCTGTGTTCCTTTTTCTGAGGTGTTCTTTTAGTTTGATTAACTCAAATGGAGGCACTAACAGAAAATGTGCTTGTGCAAGTTGGAATTTATGCTTGGACTATGACTCAAATGCAGAGTTGCAGTGTTGTGGAAGAAAGGAAGGACTGTTGGAGCTTAATAACTGGCTTCAAGGACGTCTTCCAACTGATATGTTAGTGGACCATGAAATGTATTTTGAAAAATGTGCAGACTTTGCCAAATCCTTCCTCCAACTATATATCAAAGAGGTGCCCCATTCTCATCTGAATTCACTCTATAGTTTTGAAATTGTATTATGTCTGTATCCAACTTTTTAGCCGATTACTTTCCATGTTTGTTTGTCTGTGTGCATCATCTTTTCAACAAGTTTGCTATACTATTTGCAATTTTTCTTAGTCATATGTCCTTATTTCTTGGCTTAATCTTCAACTGTAGGATGATATATTATTCATAGTGCTCTTGCAATTGCTTTGTGTACCTTGTCCTGCACAGAAACAGTACGGAATTAATATCCTAGTTTTTCCATCTTGTAAAATATATGGTAACTGTTTCCTTCTAACAAATTTTTGGATTTAATACAGGTTTGAAGAGGAAAGGGGATCATTTCAGGATTCAAAGGGCAATGTGCTTTTCTTTGTCTCAGATCTTTTCAATCCTGTACTCTTATTCCATCTATTTCTTGTAGAGGTAAAAATGCTGCCAGTTTTGTACATCTAATTACCCCCATTTCCACCTTGTAATGATCTTTTTGTTGAATTGTTGGTATTTACTTTTCATTTGGGGAGGGAAGATAAATGGAATTATTTTTTTTTCTTCTATTCTGTAGTTAAGCTATGACCATCAGGTGCTTCTTGATTACCTTATTTCAAAAGATACTGGAATCAGTTGTGCAGAATATCTTTTAAGGTACATTATGAAGTTACAAAAACTCTTCTTGCACTCCACTACTATTTGTTTGTTTCAATTCTGCAGTTCGCTGGTATTAGAACAATAATTTAGTTAACTCTAGAGAATTGCAATTGATTGCCAGTCATTGTATCTCTGACTTTGTGTTGAATGCATTCTTTTATAGGTGCTTGCGTAAAGTGTGTGATTCATGGAGCTTATTTGTGGAATTTCCACCGAGATGCTCAATTGTGTAGAAGATGCTTAGATTTGTTAATATTGCTTACATGAGATGCTCAATTGTATTTCCCTAAGCTCGGATTGATAGGGTTGCCAGGTTCATATATATCCTTGTTGTACCTCAAGCTCTAATTGTGTATAGAAATTAATACAATTCCCTAATATTTAAAGTACATTTGAATTTCATGTTATTTGTGGATTAGCTTTCTAGTACCAAATACAGCAGCAAAAGGGATATATATATAACAGCAGTCAAGAAATGAAAAAAACATCAGTTACTGATGAAGAACTGATGTCAGAAACAGAAAATACATCAGTTTGGAAACAAAAATCGATGTCTAGCATTATTATGAACATCGATATATAAACAAAAATGATGTCTAATATAAACATGGACATCGAGATATAAACAAAAACCGATGTCTAGCATTACTATGCACATCGATATATAAACAAAACCGATGTGTAGTATATATATGGACATCGAGATATAAACAAAAACCGATGTCTAGGATTACTAAAAACATCGATATATAAACAAAACCGATGTCTAGATTACTATAGACATCGATATATAAACAAAAATCGATGTCTAGCATTACTATGGACATCGATATATAAACAAAAACGATGTGTAACATACACATGGACATCGAGATATAAAAAAAAACAGATGTCTAGCATTACTATGGACATCGATATATAAACAAAACCGATGTCTAGAATTACTATAAACATCGATATATAAACAAAAACCGATGTCTAGGATTACTATGGACATCGATATATATACAAAACCGATGTCTAGCATAAATATGGACATCAGTTAAAACTATACTACAGAATGTAGATTGAATATCTAGTGAAATATTATGTACCAAACACACGAAAAGCTTATGAACCACAAGCAAAAAATAATGGGAACCGATGTGTAAAATATTATCAGACATCGTTTCTAAATCAGAAACGATGTTAAAATGGATAATTGTGTTGTTAGAGCTATATTTCATTAAGCATCTAATGCCAAAATATGAAGGTTTGACAATAGCTAAACACACCAAAATGGTGATCACATTAACGTTTTTACATCGGTTCTGAACCTGAAACCGATGTCTGGTTGCATACTAGACATCGGTTTACAACCGATGTCTTAGTTTTGGCGATCTTTAACATCACCCACTAAGACATCGGATTTTTTTTTTTTTTAACATCAGTTGTGAACTGATGTCTATGAACTTTATCCTAGTAGTGGTCGCTGAAAAGCATGACAACATCCTTGTGAAGAACTATAATTCAAGATCCGTAGAAACAGAGCTTATTCCGGAATCCAATTATAGTCACGCCCCTAAGAGAGAGTGCCAAGAGCGAAACCCTAATCTTAGGGATACTCCTGGATGTTCTGGTCCATATAATCGCTATACTTGGGAAGGTAACCGCCAAAATAGGCAAACACGGAACCGAAGAGGTCAACGTGGAAAGAGAGAGGGAGGCAACGCCTCTGGCCATGTTGGTGGCGCCACCAACACTAAGAGCCATCTAAATGACGCTTTCAAAGCGCTTCAATCAATGGAGTCCGAACAAAGAGATGCATGTTCTCGATGTGGAGTATCCAGTCATTGGACACACATTTGTAGAGCTCGTGAAGAAATTGTCACTGTCTATAAAGCTTATTATGAAGCAAAAGAGATCGATAGATAGCCAATTATGTTTAAGTCTTTATTTTTCCAAGGGATGTAATGAGAAATTGCCATTTTGCATTAGCTAGCGTTTGGATTAGATTCCCCTAATGGTTAAGAGACAATGATGTACTCCGTTAGCTTATGAATACAATTTCGAGTTCCTTTCATTATGACTTCATTTTGATTCTGAGCATAATTCTTTGTGACTACGATGGCTTGGCCATTAGTATTAATTCAAGGACATGGAATAGCCCAAGTTCCCCTTGCCAAATGGCACCTTGATTACTGTCACAGAAACTTTCTACTCTCCAAGGGCAAATCGCACCTATGAATAGCCAACGGATTCCGTGCGAAACTTCATGTAGAGAACTGAAAAGAGTTCCTTTGCAATACCTCTAACGATTGCGAATAAAGGCGCATCTTAGAGAAGTTTATGTGTCCCTCTAGTGGACTCTATGTCACTATTCGAGCTATTAAATCCAATGAAGTTATGAGAGAAGATCTCTTGGATTTAGACACATATTGGCTTTGTAACGACAGGATAGATCATCCTAGTCATGATATGATGATCCGTCTACTAAAGGCTTCACACGGACATCCATTCTTCAGAGTGAGAAGAAGCAAGAATCGAAAATTGATTCCCGGACTTAGCGCGATTGCCGCTACCACAGTATCTGGCGCTGCCGCTGTCCTTAGCAGCCGTAGGGCAGCAAAAGTCCTTTGTGACAACACCATAAATGGCGCCAACTATGGCCATTTCGCCATGAATGTTCCTTCCCATGGCCATGCTGCCATGGATGCCACTTTCCATGGTTCCACTGCCATGATGGGTGATGTAGTCACATATTTTGCTTCTAATAGCGCTACAGATGCTCATGCCTAACCAAACTCCTCATTGGTTGCTTCTAAGGCACCTCGCTCATTTTGCAAAGCCTGTTCCTAAGGGAAATTAGGATTGAGACTGTCCTATGCAAATGATATAAAAATACTCATTATGTTCTTACATAGAATCTGTGGGAATTCTATGGACTGATCCAACCAACTTGGGGACGTTTAAATATCTCATGATGTTGGTTGACACGCAAACACGTTGGTCACGTGTTGTGCCATTGTCCACTTGTAATGCTGCTTATGCTACACTCCTAGCACATATCATACAACAACGGGCTCACTCCCTGGATCATCCTATTCCGTCAATTGGACTTGACGATGCTAGAAAGTTTACATCGAAGACTTTCGATGGTTATTGCATTGAGATTGATGTTGGACATCATATTCCCGTGAACACACCCAAATGGTCTTGCGAAAATGACTACGATGGTAGTCCGGTAATTGGTAATGCGCACCAATCTCCTTATATCCACTTGGGGTGATGCAATATCGCATGCAGCTATGCTAGTTCATCTACAACCCACCGCCACTCAATTTACCTCTGCGTTACAGCTAGTGACCGGGTACAAGTATCGTACTTACGTATATTTGAGTGAGCCATTTATGTGCCAATTGCGCCGCCACAGCGCCATATGATGGGTCCTTACAGACGAATGGGCAACTACGTTGGATTTGAGATTCCAACAATCGTCCGCCACTTAATGCCCTTACTAGGCGATCTCCTTACCGCTAGATTTGCGAATGTCACTTTGATGAGACAGTCTTCCCGTCATTACGGGGAGATAAGAACACAGATGTTCAACAAGAATGACAGGAATTGTCGAGGTCTGTCCCTAGTATGTCTCATCTCAATCCCTGTTAAAGTGACGAGATCACACAAATAAGCTGCAAATATTCCTGCAAGGAAGGACGTCCCTACTAGAGGACGTAGCACCACCCTACAAGGAGGTAGGCATGGCGCCAACGCCAAAGAGTGTGGCACTCTGGCGTTACAAGTCATGGCCCTAGCCAGGATGCGTGGGAGGCTCGTAGGTTCGAAGGATACTTTGGCACATTCCAATCATTTAATCATCAAGACTCAAAATCCGTCTCATGAGTATCTTCCGGGTTATGGTTATCGTTGGGGGACGCCTCAATGTCAGAACCTATTCTTGAGAATATAGAGCTCTTTGAAAATTACACTAGTGTACATGAGACGTGGGATAGAAACTCCATCATAATTGATGATGTGGTTGCGCATTTCGTTGCGCATGAGTTTATTGAGTCCGATGATATCGAACCACGCTCCGTTGATGAATGAATGCCAACGTAGAGAAATTTGGCCTAAATGGAAAGATGCGATCCAAGTTAAGATGAATTCTCTAACGAAGAGGAAGGTTTTCGAGCCGGTGATGCCAACACCTCCTATCATAAAACCTGTTGACTAATGGGTCTTCGTTAGAAAGCGTGATGAGAAAAAGAGATAGTAATCTCGCCTTATGGAGCAAGACTTCTCACAAAACGTCCTGGAATCGACTACGATGAGACATATTCTCTCGTAATAGATGTCATTGCACTCCACTACCTTGTCAGTTTGGTAATTTCCAAATAATTGAACATGCAGCTTACAAATGTGGTCACTACGTATCTCTATGGGGATCTAGATACGGAATATACATGAAGGTTCATGGTGAGCTTCATTTACCTAAATCAAGTGGCTCTAGACCACGGAGCACGTTTACAAAGAGGTTGAAATGCTCACTAAAAGTGACTACTTGATTGGGAAGAGATATGCCCACGCGTTTCCATAACAAATTTTGGATTCTATCGCGGTTCATGTTGGACATGATCTTCATTGGAAGCCTTTAAAGAGTTAAGGGAAACCGCTGAACACTTGAAATCTGAGTTTGAGATGAAGGATTTTTGGAGAACACGATTATGTCTCGGTTTGGAACTTGAGCATCGTGTTGATAGATGCTTAGGCATTTTGACAAGGTCAAGCCTTTAAGCACCCCCATGATCGTCCGTAGTCTTGATCCTGAAAATGATCCTCTTCGCCCTAAGGATGATGACGAAGATGTGCTAGAGGCAAAAGTGCCTTACTTAAGTACAATAGGCGCATTATTGTACTTAGCTCAATGCACAAGACCGGACATCTCATATGTTGTGAACTTGTTAGCTAGATATAGCTTTGCACCAACGTGACACCATTGGATTGGTGTAAAATGTATCTTTCGATACTTGAAATGTACTATTGATATGGGCTTGTTCTATCCCTACAGAGAGATGATGGATTCAGACCCATCACACACCAGGAACGCCACCAACACTGGCCTGCGTCCACTATCCCCACCCCAAAACGACATAAGTGTTTTGGAAGGTTTTTGCTAATGTTGGGTATCTCTCTGACCCACACAAATGTCTTCCCAAAATGGTTAAGTGTTCACCATGGGGAAAGACCATGATATCTTGGAGGTCTACAGAACAGACCCTAGTCGCTATATCTTCGAACAATGCAGAGATTATTGCTCTTCACGAAGAGCTTTGTGAATGTATACGGATTGGATCCATAATCACGCATGTTTGAACAATTGTGGTTTGAAGTCTACCACAAGATGAGCCTACGAGCATTTAGGATAATGCTGCTTGTTTTGAACAAATGAACCAAGGCTACATTAAAAGCGACAACACCAAGAATAATCAGTAACAACAGACTCTCCTCAAGATCAAAGTGAACTAGGTTCAATATGAGGACAGTGTGGAAGACATCTTCACTAAGTCATTACCTAAATTCCACTTTCGAGAAACATGTTGGTAGCATCGTTTGCGGAAGTTATCCGAACTCCCATGACCGTAGTTATCAGGGGGAGATGTCTACATGTATAGTCTCGAAACGTGAAGGGTGTGTTGTGCTCTTTTTCCCCTTCGACCGAGGATATTTTTGTCCCACTGGGTTTTTGTTACTCGGCAAGGTTTTTAACGAAGCAACGAGAGAAGCACCGCGTTTGGGCAACACAAGGGGGAGTGTTTAAGGAAATCTCTATTTTGTGTTTGGCCCAAACTCTAGGTTACTTGACCTAGTGGTAATAGGGTTATATTAGAAGGATCTAGATTCCTATTCAATGTATGATTACTTTCCTTGTATGATTCGGATTCTATGCATTGTAATCCTCTATATAAAGAGGTCCTTATTATCAATGAGAACATACATTAAATTCCTCTCAATTACCGTTTCCCTAAAACAATATATAATATATATATACATATTTCATATAATTCTTATTGGGTGGGTATGGGGATGGGGGATCAAAATATCATCCCCGCCCCGTACCCGATTTCAGAATTCGAATATTAAGGATCCCCATCCCCGTTACCTGATTTCCCGTGAATTTCTCCCCATTAGTGTCAAATAACCTATGTGTACCCTACCCGATGGGGATTTTTGCCATCCATAATCAAGGGAACATTCTCATCAGGGGGAGCATTCAAAATATGTTACCTAGGACATATGCGCGTTGTACTCTTTTTCTCCTTCGACCAGGGTTATTTTTGACATGACAATGTTTTTGACGAGGCAACATTAAGCGCATCGAATACCATATCACAAATTTGTGGACATTCAAGAGGGAGTGTTGAAAATTATATAAAATATCCACTGAAACACTTATTACTTATGTCCTTATGATGTAAACATTATCCTATATAAGGGGGTCTAATGAGAATGAAATAATCTTCTACCTTCCTAATATTATGTTTCTTATATCTCTCTTTTATTCTCTAGTTTATAACAATCCTCATATTTGTTGCTAAAAGTTTTGATTCTTGCCTCTCTCTTTTTCCTTTTCAACTAAAAGAGAAACATTGAACTTGTCACACAAGAATAACAATGTTACCACGAAAATCATCACTTACCCGGCCTTCAGTTTTCTAATACGTACTAGTTCTCATTTAACTGTGAAGATGAACAGCAGCAACCATTCTGAAGCTCATGGTCTCTGCATTCTATCTTTTACTTTCGTATAGAAAATGAAACTCACACTGCTAAGGAGGCTAGAAAGGAAGGAGGAGAACAATAGTTGGAGTCTTGCAGAACGTAGCATGTGACAAAACAGGTGAAAGTGGGATAGATGTAAAGGGTCATAGATCGCTCTCGGAGTGGTGGGCTCTGCACCCTCCTCACCAAACAAAGCAAATACAAAAACTTGTATAGTAAAAGCTAAAGCTCCACAACCACAACACCACCATGGCGCCACCATATGCACCTCTGTCGAAACATAAGCGAGACACCCTGTGTCGCACTACAACAACAAACAAACAGTCCCAAACATGCAGCTCTTGTTTGAAGTATCAATAATCCGAAGAATTATATTAATTTTCCTTAGAAAAAAAAAAAAAAAAAACTGTGAAATAATTAATAATTTCATTGGACGAATTTGCCCCTGGAAAGCATGGAACCGGGCAATGTTGGGGAGTGTCTGACTGAACCCAAGGTTTCCCATTTGAGCACACACAAACGCAGACTCTGTCTTCCTCACACAAAAATACAGAGAAACCATTTCAACACCCAAAAGGCCATGTTTGGTTTGCTGAGAAAATCTTGAAACTTTTGGGGACCCAAACCCACCAAGGTTTCGCCAAAGGTGGGACCTTTATTCATCGTCTTCCCCGCTGTCTGCTACACTCCCAACACCGTTTATGAGCACGAGACCCTCCCTTTCGATACAGGTTTCCTTACCAATTCACCCTCTCTCGATTTTTGTTCCTTCCTTTGAATTTCTCGCTCTCTCTCTCTCTTCGTTAGGGTTTTGTGGATTCTTATGCCCTCATAACTTTGACTATTCTCCCCATCATAATTCTGAATCTCTTTTGTTTAAAACGAAAGGCACAAGAAAATAAAACTGGGTTCTTGAACCTTTTCGGAAGGGGCCAAATTTGACTAATTGTTGTTATGGGTTTAGCAGCGGTTGGAGTAGGAAGAGGGTGTATGGATCCTACTCTGAAATTCTCTATCCTGCTGTTGCTACTCGGATTCGGTACGTAGTGTGTTTGTAGAGTTTCATAATGTAGGCATCTAGTGTGTAGTAGATTGGAAAATTAGGAGTAATGTTGGGCAGGCTGCTGATATTGTGGTTCTTGTGATTTATCTACAGCTTATGTATCAGTGAATGCCGCATCTTTTAAGAATGATTATGGGCATTGTGAAAGAGTTGTCAAAGGATGGGCATTCTCTTCGCTTAAACAACAAGTTAAAGAAGATAAGCACACACTGAGGGATTTGCTGTTTTTCCTTCATGTCCCCAGAACAGGGGGGCGCACATATTTTCACTGGTAATCCACAAATTATTTCACCCTAAAGATTCATACCCAAGCATTGTTAAGCCATGTTGATACCATCTGGCTATGTCTTCACTTGCAGTTTCTTGAGAAAGTTGTATTATAGCTCTCTGGAATGCCCCCGATCTTATGATAAGCTGCGGTTTGACCCCAGGTAACATCTTATCTTCTCGTTTATAATGTTTATTTTTGACTTCACTCTTCTGGCTACAGTTTTGTCAACTTTATTATCACCATGGTTTGAATAGTTTTAGTAGCAAACAATCATTGAACTCGAGTTAATGTTTCTTATGTCTAATTATCCAATTAAATTTACAAGGGGTGTATAGATTTAAAGTTGTTTGTTCGCTAGCTAGAGTGGTCTGAAGAAATTCTGAGAGGAAGTTTGGCATGAATATAGTGAAGGGGAGAAAACATATCAGTAAACAGATATAGATAATGAGCCATGAGCCATGAGTTGTTGTAATAAGTATTTTAACTGCTTAAAACAACATTAAGGCTCAGTGTTGCATCATTAACTTTTTTTCTGTGTGATGTAGATAGCAGCAGCTAAATTGGATGTCTTACAGAACTATGTTTTCTATCATTAATATATATACCTCATACTATTTCTAGTTGGCATTGTTAATCGATGTTAATATTTATTGGCGCAGAAAAAAACAGTGCAGGTTGCTGGTTACTCATGATGATTATAGCATGATGTCGAAACTTCCAAGGGAGAGAACTTCAGTAGTGACAATACTTAGGGATCCAGTTGACCGTGTTTTTAGTTCTTATGAATTTTCGGTAGAGGTAGCTGCTAGGTTTTTGGTACATCCCAACTTAACTTCTGCAACACAAATGGCGAGACGTTTGCGGTTGAAGACTAAAGGAGTAAGCACATTGGACATTTGGCCCTGGAAATATTTGGTTCCATGGATGAGGGAAGACCTTTTTGCTCGGGTATGTTTTCTTCTCAACTGCTTGGACCCAGTTAACCTTCATGGTCCTATAGCTTGTCTACTTTGTGATATTTCTGCTCAAACAATCCTTAAATTATTGATGGAGTATTACTCCATAATTATTTATATTGATGTTTCTGGACAGAGAGAGGGTCGAAAGCTTAGTGGCACATTTGAAGTTCAGAGCGATGACCCATACAACATGGAGGAAATTGTGATGCCATTACATGAATACATCAATCACCCTATAGCTCAAGATATTGTTCACAATGGTGCAACATTCCAGGTAGTTCATTCTCTTGTGGCCTCTAGCAAATATTTAATGCTTCTTATATTTTTAGTTAATTTCTTGGCTGCCACACTAATGCCTAAATAAAATGCTGGAAAACTTTGCTCCAATACTTAATGGTTCTGTCATTGTGTTAATCTTGAAATTCTCACGGCCATGAAGGTAAATTATTGGTTGAATTTTCTTTTACTATGTTGACTGACTGAATGATCTTAAATTTTGGTGCAATGTTTAAATATGGGCCTATATACTGAATAGCATCCAATATTGTCCAATATTGTGAATTTTGGGTGGTACGGCTCAATTATCGGATAGTGTGGAAGGTGTATCTTCCATGTCGCCCAAATTTCATCAATATTTCATTAAAATTTCAGCTTTGAACTGTTAATTGAAAAATGTTTCAACATGCTTATTTAGCTTCATTTTGGCAATGAATTCAGCTGATTTTTGCTGGTTATAGCTACTCTTTGCGTCATAGACTCTGTTAGTGTTACAGGCTCGTTAGTTACGATGGAAAAATTGTCCCGTTATAAGATGACTTTGTTGTTTTGTTCAAGAAGAATCTTTTCTTCATATGATACTAAGTTTTCTGTGTCAGTGGTGGACTTATGTTCACCTTGCATATGACATGTTATCATGGATATAGCATATCATGATACATGATACATTGATGTATCATTGATGGATAATATTTTACTCAAAATATCCACTTGTATGCTTATTATGTGTAGCTTGCCTCTTGAGTTTATATTGTTAATTGATGTGTTATTGATAGCATTTTTCTTATGTTTTCTAAGTAGGTTTTCTTTGCTTTGTAATTTTAAGCAGGCATTTATAACAACCAGTGACCTTTTCATGTTGGTTTGGTGATTTCGTACAATTTGGAAATATTACTTTTGGATATATGCTTAGGATATGTCAATTGCATTCACTTGGAATCAGAGGGGATGATCAGTTGCAACCAAAAGAAAATAGAAAGGGGGGCGGGGGGATGATCAATGATACCCAGGACACATCTATTTATCGCAATATGAAAATGTAAACTAATTCGTGGGTGGGAAGGTGATATAGAGTTACTTACTTAACAAATGGTACATGGCATGTCCTCCAAACATCTCACTAAAGGAGTGAGGTTAGCAAATGACATTGGAAACTAAGAGGCTGATACTATTTCCAGTTGCATAGTAATGCATATTCATGGAGGGAAAATCAAGGCTTGTCTACTCCTCGGGATATGGTATATCATTAAAATAAATAGATCTTTTAGTGCATAGCATCTGGTTGTGCTGGGTACCAACTCATAATAATAAATGGAGATGCTGCAAGCTACATTTTCATTTAGGTATAGTTCAGAAGGAAGCTGGCCAAGAGGGAAGATCTTACTTTACGTCTTTTTGTCTGATTGACTTAGGAGTATGACCAGATACAGTATTCTTGGTAGTGGTCAAACTATCATTATTGTTCTCATTAGTTCTTTTTTTACTAAAAAATTCTTTGGTCAGTTTCGGGGTTTTCTTCAATAGTTTAACAGATGTGGGTTCACATTGGGCTATATAATTGATATAAATTATCAAGTTATGTTCATATATAATTATTATTTCTGTCTAGCATTATATTAATGTATCTGATTGACTTTCCTAATTTAAAAGGTAGCAGGATTGACAAACAACTCCTATCAACCCGATTCACACGAAGTGCGCCATTGTGTGCAGAAGTATAAGCTGCTTGGTGAATATGTTCTTCAAGTTGCAAAGGTGATAAAACCAAGTTTTCAAAGCCGTCCATATTATTTTCTTTGCAAGTACTGTTTCTCTTATCATCTTCGTTTTCATCTTATGTTGTAAGTTGTAAACCATGGTAGAGATGTGTAAATCTTGCAGAAGAGGTTGGATGATATGTTATATGTTGGTCTCACTGAGGAGCACAGAGAATCTGCAACAATGTTTGCAAATGTGGTTGGTGCCCAGGTGATTTCACAGCTGAGAGGATCAAATTTTAGTGGGGAGATTAATGCTGCTAACGATAAATCTGGTTAGTGCGGTGTCTGTTTAACATTCAGTTATATAACCTTTGTCAGGAGTGCTAGCATAACAATCAAATGGATACATATGAGACATGCACTTAAACTTTTAAATAAGTGATGCCTTAGACCTAGATGTATTAGCATTATCCAAAGTCATGCTGCATAGGACTTAGGGTTACATGTCACGTCGTCAATTTTTCATTTCTTTTAATAATTATAGGTAGGGTTGACTGAGGAATGAATTTGGGTTTTATCTTATTCATCTACTTGTGCTACAGAGCAGAGCTACCCAATTTCAGATTCCAAGCCCAGTAATGATGATCTTCAGGTAATTAGCAAATGCCATCGTTACCAAATGAAATGCCTGACATTTGGATATTGGTTTTAATAGCTTTACTGAACCTTTTCTGTATATGACAGAGCAGCACTCCAGATGGAAAGGAAAGTGAGATTGCTTCATCTGAAACTGGTGGAGCTGTGAAAGAAAATGTAAGCCATTTTGCATATTGACATGAGGGTAGAGATGTTTTCCAAATATAGAATGTTGACTTTGATTCTCTCTGCCACCTTAGATGACAGTGGGAGACCTTATGGAAGCTTATGAAGATTGCATTTCTAGTTTACGGGAGGCCCAGACAAGGAGGCGCACCTCATCTTTGAAGAGGATCTCCCCAGCAAACTTTACTAAGGAGGTAGCCCTAAATTCTTTTAATTTTTCTAGACTAGCTACTTCAATTGATGATCTTTTGCAGATTATTAGTGAGGCTGCAAAGCATTTGTTTCTCTTTTCACCAAAATGTATCCTTTTTGCCATGCACTAGTTCTCTACTTGTGTAGATGTGCACACTCTATCTAGAACATAGTTTGAAGCCCGTTGCTTTTTAGAATATATTTGATATTGCCTGTTCCCCCTTTTTCTCTTGTTGCCTTGTGACCTGCCTTTAGAGCACGTAAATGTGCTGCAGTGTTGAGTAGCTGTAGTTAACATAGTTTGCTGTAATTCAGGTTCTGTCTTCCCTAGTTCTCTTTGACATTTTGACAATCAATTTATTACAGGCACGACTTCAGGTTTCTGAAGTGGTTCTCGAGCAGATAAGGCAATTTAACCACCTTGATTTGGAGCTTTATAAATATGCAAAGGATATCTTTACAAAGCGACACAAGCATGCAGTGCAAGCTTTTGGTAGTTCAGTAAGTCTCTTAATTCCAGGCTTGACAATCCCATAGATAAATATACCTATATGCGTGGCAGGATGTGTTATAGAGTAGTCATGTTGTTTCTGATTGTCTTTCAATTGAAATATACAAGTAACTATGATATTATTATGTCAAAATTTGGCTTGGGAACTGAAAATGCCACTGTCTTGGCTACTACCTTTGATGGCTAAAGAAATTGAGTTCCTCTTGTATCAAGAAATAATGATAAACAAGTAGCAAACCATATGAGCAGTTGAAATGAAATCTATTATGCATATGACTTTGTGATATTTATTTATTTTAAGTGTGGTATTCTCTTTACCAATGTACACTATGCACGTATGATGATCAATTCATTGAGTACATTTTACTTATCTGTATGCTTTTGTCATATCACATCACATGTTTCTTCAAATCATACATGATTCATATTTCTAACTTTTCATTGGGAAGTAATGTAGCCTTTTTCATACCAGCTGATGGCTGCAACAGAACTAAATTCCTTTCATTAAAATGTATTGAAACTGCAGGACAGATGGGAGAGTATGTTGCACAGTTCATATGGCACGGGGATGATGTTTTGGAAAGGGCTCTCACTAGGCATGACTCTTGTGTTACTCCTTCTGGCCTTCTTTGTTTTTGTTAATGCACGAAGAAGAACGTTGAAAATTAAATTATGATTGTATCTTCATAAAACTGTATGATCATAGGCTTTAGATTGTTTGGAAAATATAGAAAGAAGCAACTCCTTTAGTTATTTCATCCTCGGCTCTTAATCCTATTTGGTGCAAAAGAATATTTGGGTATTGCCCAAGAGCATTTCATTGGTTGAAACTGTCTTCTATGTTTGATGCTGAACCCCCGAACCCCCAATCAAATAAGGTCTGATAGAAAACCCACTAATGAAGGGGACAATAGTTTATACAGGAAGTTTCTTTTTGTGATTTGTAGTTTGATAGGAATACTGTATGAGCATAGGAAGTTTGATGATTTCATTGATGGCTTTGACCATCCCATTAGCCTTGGGATGAGAAAGTGAAGCAAAACAGGTTTTGGGGTTAAGTCCCCAACTCCCTGAACTGTTAATCTTCCTTCTGCTTAATGTAATCATAGAATAAGGCATACTGAATGGATCGACCAAGCCTTCTGCTCGGTGAGGGTGGTTGGTGGTGGCTCTGCCGCACTGCATTTTGTGAAGTAATCTGGTTGTTTGATCAATGTAGGAAAATTCAAGCATATTGACCTCTAATAATAGAAGCAAATCCTAAAATTTCATTTGGCAATCTCATCCTGAACTTTATCATTCATCAGAGGTGGCTGGGTTCACAGCACAGTTGCATGTTACTTTCATTTTGATCTAGCTTCATGTTGTCTTGTCCATATGTAGACATGAACAGACAATTTCTCACTATTGTCCCCCTCTTAGATCGTAGTATGTTCACCATTTCCTACTTTTTTGCACAGATGACATGTCCTTGACTTCTTTGATTCATAATGGTGATGGTCTTGAAACTATAAACAATTATGAGAAGCGGGTTGGTTTTTTTCTTTTATAACAGTGAGATTCAAATTATTTTTGGGCTTGATACAGTTTTTCAAGAAATATCCTTATTATTCCGTGTGCTTGTAGATAGGGACTTATCAGTGTGATTTGTTATGCTTTTGATTTTTGAACACACTGACCTCTCACGTTATGTCACTTAACCTAAATATACGGAACGGGATTAACAGCTACAGTAAAGTGAATTATTCAGTAGTCTCGGATTATCACGGGGTTCTTAATTCCTGTGGCTTTGTCTTGCTGGTGGTTGGCCCAATTTTTCGTTTTCTCTGCGCTCTATGTGCATGTTGCAATATCGCAGTGGTATGAACTGCAGGCATGTGGTAATAATTACACTTATAGAATCGCTATACACTTATAATTATTGACCTAGATCAAATAAATAAGCCTTTGGTTCATGAGTATGATGCCAAAAATATCTAGTTAACTTTTCGGAGATGATAATATTTGAAGACCAATGTTGAAGATAAAAGGTCCGGCCGATAAGACTACACCATGAGAAGAGAAAAGGAGAAGGATAGCATTTGTCTAATCAAAACGGGTCTAAATTGTAGGAAATTAGGGAGACGACGTCGAAAGGCCCTTATCTCCGAGGCACAGCATTTAGGAAAGTCCTCTCGTTAGCCACTCCTATCCTGGTTTGAATTCTTAGCCGGTAGCCATGTGTTTGATTCCTCAGACCGCAGTACATCACCAAACCAATTATTGGGGTTCCCATCCCCCTTCAACAAGTCCCATTTTGGTGTAATTCAAAAGGGTTTAACAGCTACAGAAAATCTATACAAAATAAAAATAATAAAAAACAAAGATCCAATCGAAGATTCAGAAAATTATTGTTTTTGTTTTTGGGAGGGTTTACTTGTTCACGATTTGAATTCTGTTCCCTCAGGAAAAATTTGACCCAAAAAAAAGGGAAGAAATAAAGAAAAAAGAGTGTTGGCCAATGGTCGTCGGTGGAAGTGAGAGTGAGAGGGGTGAATGGAGGATAATAAAGTAATGAGACCCACATGTGAGACATGGTGCCACTTCCCACTGTCTCATCACCCACATTTTGAATCCGTATCACAGCCACCGACGCTATTTAATAATTGGAGCCTCTCATCCTATTTTTCTTTTCTCATTTCATTATTTATACTGACTTAATCTACCCTAGATTAAATTGAAGAGTATACTGTATACCGACATATCTAATTTGAAATTTGTTTCGAAAATTGAAAGTGAATTTAATATATATATATATATATATGTAGGATAATTTATTTGATTTCGCCTATCACCCTCCCTTGATCGGAGGGGTCTTTTCTGCCTACCCCCTCTAACGCACTGTCACAAAACTCTTAGAAAATATAACAACCATGAGTTGGAATGCACAAAGCGAAGAGGAAGGGATAATGGACCAGAAAAAAGAAGGAAAAAACAAACCGTTTAACTACATTGTGCAGACGTATATAGTGTATTCACATGGCTTACGCTGCTTCACAAATATCAATGTCATATTAACGCTATCAATAAAAGAAACATTTTATCTATAAGTTTTATTCCGTTTTATTCAGCGTTAACACGAGTTTCTCCCCATGAAACTGCAGTGGCCTTGTATGCAACGAACGAATTTTTTTTTTTTTTTTTCTTATGAAAACTCAATATACTCATGTAACGTAAATACTTCCGTTACAAAAATTACAACGGATGAATATTTCCCCTCCGATCATCATCATCCGATACCCTCCAAAGAAACATCGCATCTTCTTTAATTGGAAATTTCGTCAAAAAGTTAGGAAAGGATTAGCACATAATGCTATTCATAAATCATAGTGTGGTGCACAACTGCACATTCTTAAATTTTTTTGAAAAAAAAAAAAAAAAAGTAGACACGTTGTGGAGCGTTGACTGAATCACTAGCAACCGATCCGGTTTCTGAATCAGATCGGATACAAGTGACGGAGTCCACACCGTAACAGACCCTGGATATCTCCGCAGAGGAACCCAACCCCCACTGAGGGAAGAGGAATGAAAACCTAAAATCTTTCAATCTCAGACAAAAGCCACAGAAAGCCATCCTCCTCCTCCTCGAGTCCTCCTCCTCCTCTCTCTTTCTCTGCAACAACCCACCAGCTCCTCTCTCTCTCACAGTTCTGACAACGACAATGACGGCGGTCTCTGCTGACGTCACCAAGCTTCCAAAGCGTGAGGTCCAACCTTTACACCCAAACCCTCTTCTTCTTCTTCTTCTTCTCATATAATTTTCTCTCATTCTGTGAAATGTGAATGATTTTAGGGTTTTTACTCCCAGGTTTGCTTTCGCGGTTCTGTTGAATGTTCTCTAATTGCATTATGAATTTCGTTTTCTTGTTGGGTTCCGCCGGAAAATGAAATTCGCCGGGGAAAAAATCGGAAATTTCAGTGTTTTTAGTAACTTGTTTCGGTCGAATTGTATTTTCAATTGCTTAAATGTCATGTAATGTGCCTCAATTTTTCTGGGTTCTCCAGCATTTTCTCCGAAGAAGCCCAACAATTTTTTTTTTTTTTTGGGGGCTCCGAGCAGTTTTTTTTTTTTTGACGGCGGTAAAACGACGGTGTTGTAAGTTTACTTAGGAGGCGCGGTAAGGGAAGTTTTCGTTTCCAATTTAACATTGATGAAGAAATTAAATGGGATAATGGAATATTCAGAGTCCTATTTTGGGTAACTTTCAATTTATGACGATTTCCTACCAATGGGAATACGTTTTAATGAAACCCGCGTTTTATACAAAACCCACTTTGTTAAGTAATTTATTTACGTAATAATAATCCCAATCCAATCCCACCAGATAACTTTTCCTTTTCAACTTCTTACTGTGATTACTGATTGCCCTATCTTTTTGGGTTTTTTGAACTGTATATTTACCCACCCATCATGTTTTTGTGTAGAGACATCATATCCTAAAGAGTTTTCTTTTAACTGTTTCTTTGCTTCCTTTGTTGCCCTTTTCCCCTTTATACTCTTATCTTTGAAACAGAGTACTATGGATGCTTTGCCTTTGGATGATAACATTAATCAACTCTTGGAGCACTTCTACGATGACGATACCATTAAGGCTCTTGATTTCCCCATGGAAGACATTGACGCCACAGACGAAGATTGGAAGACTCAACTCCAAGGCCTTGAGCCATACTATGAATCAAATTTCCAGTACCTTTCCACTTCGGTGAGTTTGTTATGTTCCACCACAATAATACAAGAGTTATTGTTATATTGTGTTTATAGGATGTGTGTTTTGCCACTAGGTAATATTTTGGTTGGTGCTATTTTGTGCAGAGTGAAACTAACTTGAAAAAGAGATGATGAACATCATTGGCTAATCACAATTTTTTTTTTTCAATAGGACCGTAAAAACATTCTCTTGTTCCAGTAACTTTCTAGTTTCTACTACTGTTATTGATGGTTGAGTCCTACTGTTGGTTTCAAGTTTTTGCTTCCATTGTATTTTTATATTGTTTGTCTCTGCATTTTGATTTCCTTCAGGGTTAATTAGCAAGGAACACTGTGATTAAGTTATGCGGTTGGGATTTTTGGTCTTGTTGGGTGCAAAAATATGCATTATCACTGGCAAATTGTTGAAGAATGCAAGTGATCTTTGAGGCTTTTTAAGTGGCTGAGTTTGGGGATAATGGACAGTTTACCTATGTGTATACATTGAATAGGATATATCTCTGCACGTCACACTTCGTAAGATAGGATTTCCTGTTTGTAGTCAATTTTCAGGTCAACTCTTGTATTTCTACAACTGAACTGCTTCTAAGCAAGTTGAACATGCTCTTGATTGATGTAAATCATAAGGTGTTCCGGAAGAAGTAAAACTGCTTTGAAGCACACATTTTAGTTACTGCTAACACGTGTTCTGGATAGTAACTTAGCCATTCCAAACCTCTGAAGAGCATTTTTGTGTACTTAAGTACTCATTTTTGTGGGAGATTTCTATGAGATTAAGCAGCACCCTCAGTGAAAAATTACTAGGTGGGAAAATGTTTCTTCTGTAGGTGATAATCTTGGACAAAACAAAGAATCAGTTTTAGTATTTTGAGAACTAGCCTTTTTTAAATCCAAGAGGTGCGCAGCAGTATATAGTATCCTCACTCTGATGTAGGACCGTAGAGTCTTTCTTTATATAATGAGACCCATATGTTTAGTTGGCATTGATTTGTCGTTGAACAGTACATGATGTTATGATGAATTAGATCTCAAGATGTCATTTACAGAAAACCTGCTTATTGTGCATGTTCATTTTATCTTTATTTTGTTTACTTCTAGGAATAGTGTCTGTTAGGGTTTTTATTGCTCTGAAGCATGTGAATGGTGTTCATGTTTGCGTATTCTTAAGATACTCTACCTCTGGGTAATGGCTCGAAGGTTCTGATAAATGTTTGTGACCTTAATGCAGATGCTGCTGAAAGAGCATATTGTAATTAACTGACATACTGCATGGGAATGATGGGATACCTCATATTTATTTTATCAATAGTACTAAAATATTGTGTTCTTTTTCTTTTAAAGAAATTAGATTTTCAATTATCTTAGGCAGAATTTTGGGGACAACTGCAACATGGGTCTTCCTTGTCACTTTCTTTATTTGATTCTGATTGTCCTTTATTTGCTGTCAGTATGAAGGTACTTCCGGTGTTACTGCTATAACCAGCGGCGGCAGAAGCAGTCTCCAAAGCAATGATTGTTTTGATCGAAAGCACCTGCACCTGATCCCAATCCATAGTCCAGTGTCTGTCCTTAAAAGCCAGAGTGATCTCTTGAAGCTGATTGTCACCCCTTAATCTCAGCTTTGAAATCCTCTTTGGGATCGGTCTCTTGGTCTACACTCTCTTGGTTTCAACAGATCAAGTCTTTGGCTGATTCTTTCTCTTCTATAAACTGGTCTTGGATCAGTAGGGAAGCAAATGTGGCAACAGATGTTGCTGCTCACCTTGCTCCACGACTGGAGAGTGTGTTGGATTGGTTTCTGAACCCACCTCCTTCCTTGCTTCATGTACTTCAATCAGATGTGGTGGCAGCTCCACCTTGAAAGCATTGTTTAGCTCTGTTTTCTGTTTTCTTTTTTCCTGTAAGGTTACCGTTATCACAAAAAAAAAAAAAATAGTTCTTTTGATTTGTGCTCATACATAGAAATTTTAATAACTTCATGTCATTTTACACCAAAAGACACTCAAACAAAAATAAGAGATAAAGAAAAATTTAAAAATACTCTACCACACAAAACTAGTTTTCATAAATGGCTCCAAGACTAATAGCTAGTGTAAAGATTAAATGATCGTTGGAGGTACGTAGCTGCTCACATTTCACGTGGACCTATCTTATCATCCATTGGATTTTGATTAGGATGTTTGGTTCGACACTTAAGTTTTGGCCACTCGGTGTTTTGCTTTTTATCTTTCAGCATACGAAACTCTGTAAATGGTCCATAGCTAGCTAGCGCTATGGTCCCTCCATCTCCATCACCAACCAGTTCACGACTTGATGAAAATGGTCACCGCCCTCAAGTTTTGAAACTAATCTCTATCTGTGTTTTACTATTGTCACGTCCCAATTTTTAAACAAAATTAAATATAATTTTTTTTTTTTTTTTTGAGAATAAGATCATTTTTTAAAATGAAACCAAATTACATAACACGGGAATGACCGGTTGTGGACAAGAATTCCCCACTCTCCTCCCTAAAACCTAAATCAGTTACGGGTCCATCACCATAAATGACTTCCATGAGCCGAAAGGACCCAACCCCTAACCACCTATACTGCCCAACACCTCGGGCTACCGAGAATCCCGAGAATATCAATACCACCTCATAGACAACCGCAACGACAACCAACGCCCTCTTCCACATCGTGTCCTAAAGATGCCAGACCACGTGCAAGGATCGCTCGTCAGCACATTGACCATAAGATAAAACTGACAATAAACCAATTCGTCCCTAGGAAAAACACCACATCCATGGCACCTCAATTTGACCCAACCCTAGCTCAACAGAGTAGGGACATGCTAAAAACCAGGAAAACCTAACCAAAACCCTAATCGAATTCCTAACCAAGAAAATTATTGTAAACAAAGACATAGACCAGTCGCTGCAATCATCTTCCTCCTCTTCAGATGACCCGCCTGCAGACCACCACCATAGATCTGTCCCGTCGAACTCGCACCGCCGGAAAGACTCCATCCACGCAGAAAGCCACACCAACCTCACCTTTTGTCGGCCAGATCCAGGCATAAAGCCAGATCTCGATGAGCCCACACCGAGTATCAGTGAGAAACTCGTCGTGCCTTGTCGCCCGGCTTCATCCATTAACCAGAAACTTCGACACCCTTGCACTCTCCGCCTATCGACCAAACTCAGAGAGGGAGTCAGCGCTGTAAGATCCATGGCAAACCACCACCACGATCCAGCCTCTGACCACCTGCGCCGATCGCCAACCATCCATCCAGCCCTCTTGCACCGCCGCCTGAGAGGAACGAAATGTCATACACGACCAAGAAAGTCGAATCAGATACCAAAACTTGAAGCCCCAAGACCCCACAATCCCGTCCGGCAACACCCGCCACTCTTCAATGAGGCCTGGACCTATGATCGACGCTGGGGCGCCGCCGGACAGGCAACAACCTCTTCTGTGCTTTTCCAAAACCCTAGAGTTCGTGAGTCGTTTGTAAATTAAATATAATCTCATAATTATACATGCGTGATGGTGCAGCCATCAATACAGAATACCTACAAAACTTTTTCTTTTTAAACCAAGTACATACTGATGTCCTGAACCTACTATGTCAATACAGACTCGCTCCGCAGAGTCAAATATTACATAAGTTTACGAATTAAATTGTCACAACAAAGTAATAAGTAAATGCTCATCAGAACTTACTACAAAGCGAAAGTCTTAACAACGGTAAAGTCACAAAATAAGCTTCTTACCATAAAGCTGCAACTATAGAAACTCAGCTTCAACTATGATTACCCTGACCTGCAGGATTAACCCATACACCATCGACACAACAAACCCGGTAAACTTATGAAAGCTTACATGAGTAACTCAAAACATAAATCACACAACTCACACCAAAACGAGAAAAATCTTTCAACTCAAGAAAAAAGAACACATACCATGCTTCCCAAAAACAATAATCTTTTCCCAAAAGAAAACAACAAAAGTCACCCCGTGACAAAATCATATTAATTGCAACTCCGACAATTAAAATATGATAAATCAATCCAACTTGGATAATGAAATTCAACAACACAACAAATCATATCTATTATTAATCTAACTAATCAAATAGAGTTTGGATCCACTTTCGTCCTTTTTTTGGACCAAATTTTTTAGCCTTGTAGTTCACTTTTACACTACTTTGTGAAATTTTATATGCAACTTTTGGAGGATATTGGTTTTGTTCTGAACCATCAATTATTTTGGCTAATAATAATTGAAGTCTACATTGCCGACTAAAATGAACATGTGAGAATGGTTTTTACAAAAAGCACTGTGCATGCAAAAGGATAAAATTTGTTGTGTGAATATGTACAACTTTCGCGTGCTTAAAACTGTAATCTTATCCTAAATTTAAACATATTAATATAGACAGTTTAAGGTAGCAGCGGTGGTGTCACTGCTGCGGGCCTGCAATTCTGAGAAATCTTCGATCAACTAAATAAGCACACATGTAAACTGTACTAAATGTTGGAAATTTGGTTCGAGCTTCAGCAGGACATCAACAGCCCATTGCTTTTTTTTTTTTTTTTTTTTTTTTGGGATAGTTTTCTTCTCATTTTTTCATAATTCTTTTGCAAATTTTCTTCCTTTTTCCTTTTCTTTTGTTATAGAAATTTCTTCTCTTTTATCTTGCCTGTTTTTTATGAAAATTTTTTCTTTTTCAAATTGTTTTTGTATATATGAATTTGATCGTGGTACTTTTTTCCTAATGTATTTTTATTCAAGTCTAAAGCCTCCATAAAATTTTGCACCAGGCGTCTCAAAGACTCCGGTTCAAGGAGCTCAAACTAATTTTGGAGTGTATATATGTTTGCATAATAAATCGTGGTTTCAAAGTAACTGGCGCAAGGTCTAAAAAGAAATGATTTTTTTTTTGTTGAAATATTATATTATTAGATTTATTAGATATAGATATGGTGTTCATCTTTCAATAGAGATTCTTGTGTGTTCTATAATTTTTTGATAAGTTGCAATGTACATGTTTTTTCCTCAATTTATATATGAACGATTCACAATTACAAAATAAAACTTCGACTACAATCAACTAAAGACAATTTAGAGTTTAAACTCAAGAGCAACTTGCTCAAAAATCAGTGGAACCAAATTTTTTCACCATCTTACAAATGGTTGAATCTCAACCAAAAATGAGCAGGTAGAAGATTACATCATTGAAAGTTTGAAACCAAGATATAATGAAGAATTAATTTGCCAAAACATGAGCACCCAATGGACTAACTAACTGTTAATGAGCTACCAATGTAGCTCTTTACTTGTTTATAATGATGATTTTTGTCTAACCTAGGATGATAATGAAGACCCTTATATAAGTTCTACAAAAATAATTTGTGCCTAGAAGACCTTAGGCCTTCTCCAATAGAAGGTTTAAAGTCCATATTTTAGACCATGGTTGAATAAAACCCATCTCCAATAATGGATTGGGTCTATTACAATAATGTTCCATGGAGGTCTAAAGTCTATTTCAAGGTCTATATTTAGACAACCATTTAGATCACCAAAGCTGGCCCACTTAAACTAAAATCCATTTAATTAGTGGTATGATACATCAACTAAACATAACTATGAATACAAAATTTACTACAAAATGAAGACATAATTAGTGGTATTATAAATTTGACATAATTTATTATAATTATTATTTAATTATAATACAAAATGAGCCATTACAATAATACTTTACTACTTTTATTAGAAAATTACACACAAGTGTCAGTTTGAAACTTAAATTAGCCATAAGGCCACCAAAGTTTTCTTGTATACATAAGGCCATTTGTAGCTTTAAATTATTTTCAACCTGACAATTTTACCCTTCCACTAACTCTATGATCATCCTGCCAAAACGAAAAGAAATTTATTCCCTCTCTCTCTCTCTCTCTCCCTGATCTCTCTTCTTCTTCTCTTCCCTCTGCAATTCCAGCCACCATCTCTCATCACTGTCACCATCAATTGAACCACAACACAAACCCGACCAAAGCCCAACCACCCCATTGCGATTAAGACACGACGCTCTCTCCATCCACCCCCCCCCCCCCCCCGCCCATATTCCGATGACCACTGCCTCCGATCTGGTGAGATTCCAATGGATCCAAGCTTGCAAAACCTAGAAACGAAGCCGCCATGTTGAAGCCTATGACGACGACGAAGAAGCTCCGATCGAAGCTACCTCAATGGAGTCCAACTCAGATCTCTCCTATTCTCTACACATCTCCTATTCTCTCACTGGAGTCCAACTTAGATCTCTCTGGAGGTGAAGAAAGCTGCTTTGATCTCTCCGTCACGTGCAAGGCCGACGCCGCTGCCCTTTGAATTTGGTGTTGGTGCGCTTCCGAATTGCGTTCTCGGTGTAGATTCGAGCGTCGTCAACGTTGCCTTGTGTTATCATGCTCCCGCTTGGATCTCCAGGCCTCGGGAAAGTATTATTAGGGAGCTTACAAATTGAATTTCAATTTTCTTGTTGTGTGATTTTGTATCTCTAGCAATTATGAATTGTGCAAAGTTTGATGGACAACTAAAAAGTAGTTGTTTGATTTCTGATCTTACACTTTGCTTGTGATATGATTCATAACACTCATTTGTTGCTTTTGCAAATAAACTGATGTATCAACTTCAATTATTCGTGTTTTTGGTCAAGAAGTTCCTGAGCTTCCTTTAGTTGCAACGAGTAGTGGTAATTATAGCAAGGTGAGACTACATGTACTTTTTGCTTAGGTTAATTGACAACATGAAGTGTTCAAATTATGTGGTTTGTGCATTTTGTTAACGAATATGTAGAAATCACTTATCCAATTCGTTCAATTTCCTTAAGTTATGCATATTTTGTTTAGTCCTCTGTATAATTGTTATAATGGATTTTCAACACAATTATAGTAGCTTTTTATGCCTATTTTAGTATATTTTCAAGTGGATGTCAGTAGCTTTTCTGTTTCATTTTGATTGATTTCAAGTCAGTAACTCTCTACAATTGTTATAGTGGCTTTTCAATACAGAGAAATTAGCTTTCTATGGTTACATTAGTATCTTTTCAAGCTGACAACAGTAGCTTTTCTATTATTGTTTTGATTAATTTCAAATTAATAGCTCTCAATAACTATTATAGTGGTTTTTCAACATTGTGATAGTAACTTTCTATGCTTATGTTAGTATCTTTTCAAGCTGATGTCAGTAGGTTCTCTGTTTTCATTTTGATTGATTACAAGTTGTCTCTTGTTGTTGTGATTTCATATCTCTAGCATTTCTTGTTTGGAATTTGTGTTACACTATCAACATGTACAATCAGTTGGTTTTGTACAATCAAAATCTATGTCAGTAGTTTTTTATTACTGGTCCAGTAACTTTGTGCATGTGTGATAGTAGTTTTCTGTACCTATGTCAGTAGCTTTTTATTATTAGTCTAGTAGCTTTGTACATGTTTTATAATAGCTTTTTGTACCTATGTCAGTAGTTTTTTATTACAGGTTCAATAGCTTTGTACCTGCGTTATAGTAGCTTTTTGTACGTATGTCAGTAACTTTTGATTTTGGGGAGCGTAGCTTTTGTTTGTGACAGTAGCTTTTATTGTTGGTGATAATAGCTTTTGTGACATTGCCGAAGGTTGCCGGAAATCTCATCAGAGTAGTTTTTGTTGCTAGCCACAGTAGCTTTTTGTGTCAGTGACAGTGGCTTTTGAGGTAGCCGGAGTTGGCCAGAGGTCGGCCGGAGTTGACCGGAGACCTCGCCGGAGAGTAGAGAGAGAATGATTGTTGACTTTTTATTCTAGTGGCATTTATGTAAATATGTTAGTTTTTATATCTAAAATATAACACATTTTTTACTCTAGTGGCATTTATGTAAATATGTTGGTTTTTATATCTAACATATAACAAATTTTTTTAATCTAGTGACCTTAGGAGGGAAAAAACTTATTGGTGACCTTATGACTAAAAAAACATTCAAATATGCACTTATATGTAATTTACCCTACTTTTATTCATTACAATAATAAATAAAAAATCAAATAACAATAAAAACGAACACAAATATATAAAATGTAAACAAGCCACATCCATATAATTCTAAGTATACTTGAATTAGTAATATAACTGACAGGGCTGTCCCTGTGAGTTTGGAGGCTCAAGGCGCAAAAAAAATTCGAGGCCCCAAAATAAAGCGTCAGTGATAACAACTTCAAACCCAACCAACAATCCAACAAATTCAACAATTGAATGATTTGAATCCCTAAAGAATATCATATAGAAAGCCTCAGGCATATAGCAAATTTTCAACAGAGAATGAATGAAACAGGGACGAAAAAAACACAAATAGAGAAGAAAAAAGCCAAAATTTCTTCAAAACACAAAAGAAAAAGCTTCAAAGATCTTACCTTTTTGCTTTTTGGAAGATAAAATCAACTCTTCAATCCCTAAATGTGTTTGAAACTGATCCCCGTTCTTGGTCCTCACTGGTAGTCATTAGTTCTATCATATGCCTCGTTTTCTTTGCGGGGCTAGGAGCACCAAAAATAGTTCTCTTCTTAGAGTATTCAGAAATGCCCACTAAATCTTCATCTAGATAAAAAACAACATATCTATAGTTTTCCTGATAGCGATCTAGCAGCACCAACGACACTGTTTTTAGAGAGAGAGAGTAGGAGAAATTACTGAATAAAATAACTAGTTGGAAAGAAAGAGAGAGAGTAGGAGAAATTACTTAATAATAAGCAGAGGGTTAACTTTCTTGTAATTCCATTCCTAATTAATCACAACTGGAAGAAGAAGAATTTCACTTCTTAGTTTTTGGGGGCTGCTGCTGCTATCTCATCAACAACATGAAGATGAGAGAGAGAGAACCAAGGTTTAAGAAAAAGAATAACTATTTGTAACCATTGGATTAAATGGACGGTCCGCAGGAAAAGTTGACTCAAAGCAAACCAAAAAATTAGAAAAACCAAAGCAAAAAAGAAAATCCCGCCACACTGACACCGCGCTCATTCTCTCTCTCTCTCTGTCTCCCCCCCCCCCCCCCCCCCCCCCCCCCAAATTCCCCCAAATTCCTTTTCTGATGATTTTTAGGGTTTGGGTATCAATTGTTGGGTTTAGGGCTTAATCAACAATTGTCTGGATGAAATTGCAATTCAAGGTATCAACTTTTCTCTCTGTTTCCCAATTTTCAGCAAGTAAATTTCAATTGGGTAGCTTCAAGTTTTAGGCTTTTTTGTGTTTCCAAGTGGATAGATTGAGATGAAGCACTGGGCATCCGGTGAAAATGAAGAAGCTGCAGGCCTATATAAATTTTTTTTTTTAGGCCCCTAAAATCTGAGGCCCTAGGCCTGGGCCTGCTTCGCCTAGTCTCAGGGCCGGCACTGATAACTGAAGTATACAAATTAAAAATAGTAAAATCTATTAAGGTCTATAATTTAGATCTCGAACGATTGGATTTAGAAAAATTATAAACCTTACTATATGAATAAATAATAAATTTCAAAGGGACTATAATCTATTTTAGAACTTCACGATTGGAGATGGTTTTATTATTTTCTTAGTGAGATACTCAGTTGGACTTTGGAGGTGGACGGGAGCCCGACATTCTTACGGTTCAGGCAGCCCCATACCCACGGCACCAACCTCATCTGAAACGATGTGTCGCTTTATGTCGGGGGTGGTTGCCATGCCCTTTTCTACCTTTTCTACCTCTTAACCCCCTATGATTTTACTTAATTCACTGATGCCCCAAACCCATCCACCCGTACACGTGTCCCCAGACCTGTCACCAAGTCAACCATCACGACAGAGATTCGTGGACCCGTACTGGTCCAACCCTCTGCGATCGCGCCACGTGGCGTAGCTATTTGTCTGTCTCTAGCTGTCCAACTATCTTTGCCGCAGGAAAGAGAGAAAGGGTGGGGGGAGGTAAAACACGCGCACGGCGGTGCACGTTAGCATCAGGCATAACCCGACAAAGGACTGGACTGACCTGACCTGACCCACCCTGGCCCACGTGTCCTAATTTGGGGCAGTGACAGTCCAACGGGCAGTGGCGTCAGTTCGGTTGTCGTTTTCGTCGGGGGCCGAAGACAGAGACAAATCAAAGCTGTCGTCGTATAGGTTGGGATTTAAGCCCTAATGGATTTTCTGGCATCTTTGGAGGGAGGGAATGAGAACAAAAATGGTCGTGGAAAAGTTCAGAAGGAGCTCTCATGCATGTGTCTTCTACTTTAGGGAGTTTGAACACGACGGAGTTGCAGTTTGGTGTGGTGGCATGTTTTTGCAAAGCCTGCAAGCTCTAGGGCTCAGAGAGGGTACGATGCTGTTAATAGCTTGGGGGTATCTGGTTTTTGTAGGAGTTTGGCAGAAGAAGAAATTACAGGGACCAAATGTGTAATGGTGAAGGCGTGAGATCGTTGACCTTCTCAAAACGGTGGAATATCTTGTCATCTATTAAACGCATGGACCAAACTTTCATCTTTTCTTTTCGTTGCCTAATTACTTTGTGTGGCATATGCTTCACATTAGGGTATGCTAGCTACTACCTTCTGAGCTTCTGATTTTGTTATTGAAGCACTTTAACATTTAAAGAAACAAGTCCAAGGACTTTGACTTGGTTCATTCTTGCTCTCAACTTGTTTTACAAATAAATCGTTCTTATATCGATTTATTTTTACCTCTCTTAATTAAGTATGGGATATGGGTGTTTTTAGGGTTGCGTTTGTGAAGTACTAGCCTATTAGGAATGCTGAGGCTCCTCGTATTCAAGATACTCATTTTGTTTTGTTATTGCTTGGTTTTTACCACCACATTCAACCGTTGCACTTCTGAAGTTTTTTTTTTCTTCCTCTCACACTCCCAGTCTCCCATTGTTAATTACAAGTTTTTGGTCCAACTACAGTATGAAAAATTATGTGAATGCCAATACATTAATGGTAAACTAACTTCTTAGAGCAACTCCAACAGCTTCCCGATGTCTTGATTTTTCTCTATTTTAGGAAAAAATTTGGTTGTTTTGCTCTAACAGATTCCCTATAATTATCCTTAAAATATAGATAGTGATGAGAGAGAAAACAAAATTCTCTATATTTACAGCAATCTGTAAAATTTTGGGGAAGGATTTAGGAAAGAATTATGGGATCTGTAAAATAGAGAATCTGTTGGAGTTGGAGCATAATTTTTTTTGGAGACTTTAATTTTTGCTTCTCTATAATAGAAAAATTATAGGGAAGCTGTTAGAGATGCTCTTATAGACTAGCTATATATTAGTGACATTGACCTTTAAAGCTCATTAATTTACCTCTACATGGGCATTAATGTATACAAGTAGTGTACTATTAATATACGAATACATTGTACATAATGAGATATGTTAACGAATGAAAAAAAATATATGATTTGTTGTACTAACAGATTAACCCCATCCTCCATTTGAAACACTCTAGTTAAGGTCGGACATGTGATAAGTGCCGTGTGACAATCATCATCTACAATTTTTAAATTTAAAATTACAATAGAGTTTTCAAGACCAAATATCAATTTATCTTATAAAAACATGGTTAAGAGATTAAGCGAAGACTCTTTATTATTTTTGTTAATTTAAAACTTTTTTTTAAAGCTATTCTATATAATTTATAAATTATTTATTTGTCATTCAATAAATAATACTAGCATGTGTTCACACTCCATGTGTGTGTGTGTGTGTTTTTTTTTTGGTTTTTTTTTTTTGGTGAGGAAGTAGGTAGTTTTTTTTTAACTAAAGCAGTTTCCTAGCTACAACAATAACTACTATTTATTTTATTTTAATTTTTTTTTAAATTGACATTATTGTCCCTGTTGGTGATTTCAGTTTTTAAAGTCTATTAATATTAAAGGGTTATATTCATCAAATTTTTTAGTTTTGGAGAGCAAGCTCTCTTTTCTTAATAATAGTATAGCTTAACTCGAATTTAGCTAAAATAGAGATAACTGATGCAGACGTATATTAAATGTGCCTAATCAAAATGACTTTTTAGTTTTTTTGCCGTATATTAAATGTGGCTAATCAAAATGACTTTTAAGTTTTTGTTTTTTTTTCCTTGTCTTAGACTTTTTAGGTATTTTAGCTAAAATCAACACAAAATTTTTTTTTGACAGCATTGCTAAAATTACTCTAAATCTCTACATTGATGGGAACTCATTTGAGTTAGTAATCTAAATCAAATTTACCCCCATAGCTAGAAATCAGCTCTCCAGAGTAGGTAGTACCGTCGGCAACAAAGTTCTTATCCAAAGACGTCAATTCATAAAGGACCACTAAGAGTAAAGAGTTTGACAACCAAACAAAACCAAGAACTTGATAGACGATGAGCCCGTGAATTGGTTGGCTATGAGACGGCAGTTTAAATTAATTGGACCCAGATGTTTGGCCCTAAGCATTATCGATCTAAACGGTTAATTAGGAAAAGCAATTAGCCATTTTAATTGCAATATTACATCTTATACTTGTCTCAACCTTGTGTTTTGGTATCAATTCTCGTATGCTTTGTTTTTTTTTTTTTTTTTATAAAAAAATTTATTAGAGGAACACGACAACCTTTTATTGATAATGCAAACTAGTGAGTACAATTCTCGTATGCTTGGCCAACCAATAATCTAAAATCATTTTTCATGCTTTGGCTTGTGGCTTAAACTAAAAGAGCAAGAGGACTCTTTCTTTCTCATTAGTAGCAATTGTGAAATTCTTTGGCTAACCGCCTAATTGGCTTGATCGATGTTATATGTCGGGGATCGATGTTGGTACTTGACCAAAAGATTTCCAGCTTATGAGAAAAGGATTCCCGTCAAAGGGTTTGAGGTTGTTTAGTTAATTGATATACTATTCTCAAAGTCAATCATACTTTTACAAGCCCACAGAATAAGAAGTATCCACAACTTATGTACGAAGTGGTGTTAGCTCAATGGTTAGAGCACCTACTACCTATGTACGAAGTCATGAGTTCGAGTCACCATGAGGGTATGAGTGAAATCCTTTTATCATCTTTTTTGAAATGAAAAAAATAAAATAAAAAAAGAAGTATCCACTTCGACAAAGAGCCTTTTGGTACTGGAAATAACCATTAACCTCACTAGATGACCCACAACTAGGTACACCCAAACCTCACAAGCCATTAGCAGCGCAAAAACATAAAGCCAAACCCTAACCACCAAAACCGTTAATTTGCCCCATTATCTAATCCACCACAGTTGCCGAAATCACCAACACCAAAAACACTCCCAAAACCGAAGCTTTGAGACATCACTGGATCCGACTCCTTTAAAGTGAAGAATGTGAGAATTTACTTCAATTTCATAAAATGTGGACTCTCTGTCCAATGTAAGAGTACTATCACTCTTCCACTAGTTAACTCCAACAAATAAAAAGAGTTAAACCCCTTCATGTACCGTTTTTCTCTTATGCGTAGTCTCAGCCCTAAATTCACTTACTGAGTTGTTGTTTCTCTGTGCTTCTATGTAAATTCACCCACTTAATAACCAAAAGAAGAAAAACAAAAGACAGAATTCAACTAGAAGTCCCTTCAAAAGGCATGACGTGATCTGACAATGTACTTGCATGAGCATTTGCCAAGCATAATTAGCTCTAATGAGCCATGCTCATGCTACCACCAGCGGTACCAACTCCCGCTAGCGGAGTGACCTAAGGAAACACAGCCAAGCAGGCTTCCACCTGAGCTCCGGCTCACCCCCAGATTACCCCCAACGCTCCCCCAAGCGCCACTTCAAGATGGCATCAAAACCTCCAGAAGCTGGAAACTGAAGCATATCAGTCCCACATCGAAAGCATGGAATAGATCAGCCTCTTCCTCACCTATAAAAGGTTATTTCCTCTCTCCTCATTAATTACGCATTTACTACTTACCTACTTTTATTATGTTAACATAAATACATTGACTAACTTAGGCATCAGAAAAGAGAAGACCGCCCAACGCAGTCTCCCTCTGACGCCGCTTTGTATTTTACTTGACAGGTAGCGGAAGCTTTGAGAAAGTTGCAAGTAGCGGTCTGCCCATCGGACCAGCGTTAACAAAGACTTGGGCCACTGCTCAATCTTAAACATTAACATTGGGGCCGTCTGTGAGAATCCTTGAGCAAAAGGCCATCCCACCACAACAATCACCATGACTAACGGTAGCGGGGGAAACGCTGAAGAGCAAGTGGATCAATCTGCCAACCCTGTGGCTAACATTAACCTAGCGGTTAACGTTAACCGAGCACTATTCAACACTTCGGTCAACCCCAGCTTGGAACCCAGGGCTCATCCCAGGTCCCACTGACCCAAACTGCAGTGGAGGCCTGACAAGGCAGCAGTCTTCTACCAGGCCAGGATCTCTCAGCTATGTATGAGCTGACATTAGCGAACCTCCACAAGGCAAACAAGGAGCGGAACAGGACACAGAGAGAAGGCCGAGGCCCAAAAGCAAGTGGCCATGCTGATGTCAAAATTCGACGAATTGAATAAGGCGTTGGAGGCAAACGCTAACCCAGCGCAGAGCAAGCAATTGCGAAGCACCAGACGTAGTCAACCCAACACCGGCGGATTGGTACCCGTACCAATCATCCAGATGCAGGTACCGCTAAACCCACCAGAACTATTGAGAATGAGCCCACCTCCCCTGCCCAGCCTAATGTTGGAACAGGAAGCGGAATCACAACCTCACACCAACCGCTCTGCATTTAGGGCCAAAACTGAAGGTAATTCACCTGCCCCCAGGCGGGAGCTGGCGCAGTGGAACCTCCAGGCAGGGCCCGCTGGCGAAGCAACTGTCCTAATCTTGGAAAGGATGCAATAATTAGAACAAAGGCTAATCCGGGCGGAGGCAAGCGCCCTAGCGCCAACACCAAATCCGCTCTTTGCGTCCAGGCCAGGGCCATTCACCGCCAGGATCCTGCAGGCCGTCAGACCAGCATATGCAAAGACACCAAATATGTCACATTACAGCTTCATGACTGACCCCTTCGTCCACATGGACACCTTCAAAAAAGTCACTAACAACAAGGGATTCAATGACGCCACCCTTTGCCACTTGTTCAGCGAAACACTAGACAATGAGGCAATGAGTTGGTTCTTTGAATGCCCACCTGTATCCATCAACTCATTCAATGCACTATCAAATGCTTTCCGCTCTCGGTTCATCCTGCTAGCCGCCGGACACCACAACACAAGTCAGTTGTTTAAAGTCAAATATGGTGCCGAGGAAATATTGAAGGCATTTGAAACCAGGTGGCGGGCGGCAACATCTCAATGCCGCGATCTTGACAAAACAATGACATTAGCAGCCTTCAAGCAAGGACTCCTCAAGGGGAAATTTCTCTATCACCTCAATTACAATCATCCAAATGTCGCGTATGACCACGTCATGGGCGAGGCAGTCATCCATGCATAGGCAAAATTCATCACATATGGAGAAACCCACCATCACCGCCAACACCGGCAAAGTCCACTCAGCCCTCCTCTAGCCATCAGGAAACCGCTAACAAAACATCTGCTACGCTGCCAACTAATAAGAAGAGAGAGTGGCAACAAGGCAACTACCAGAACAAGCGGCAAAAGGACCAGCATTACAACAAGGGCAACCGCTCATCCCATGGGGATAACCATAACAAACAAACAGAGTCCTCTCAGCGGTACGCAGTGTTCACAGACCTCACAGCCTCATATGAAGAGATATACGACCAATGCAAGGACCAGATTCCGCTGCCACCCCCTAGAAAATACCCAAGGGTGGGGAAACCCAGGAACACCTGCAAGTGGTGCAAATTCCACGAGGACAGTGGTCACAACACCAACAACTGCAATGCTCTCAAAACGGCTTTTGAGACTTTATACCATGATGGCAAGATAGAACAATTCAAGGTGCGCCAACCGCCACCTGTGGTCGCCAACATCAAACCCATGCACCGCATCAACACCATCAACGGCGGTACTCCAATCACCAACATGTCTCATAGGGCAAGAAAGCGCAATGCACGCGCTAACCACCCTAAAGAAGTTTGCAACATTCGCTATGAGAGATCCGCCAAACTCCTAAGGTCTAGTTAGGAACCCATCACCTTCTCGGAGGAGGAGGAGCGTGGAGTACATCTGCCTCACGATGATCCATTCTTGATCGATGCCGTGCTCGATAAATGGTCAGTGGGAAGGGTCCTTGTTGACAGCGGATCCGCTGTCAATGTCATCTTCAATAACAACCAACTCTAGCGGAATAGAAAATTGCTCCAAGATCATGAGCCGCTGCTCAGTTTCTCCGGTGACGTCACACAACCACTTGGTTCTGACTACATGTGAATAGTTATCGACTCTAGTCCATGTACTGCGGAGATACATATGGAGTTCATCGTCGTCGACTGCTTTAGTTCATATAATGCCATCATTGGTCGACCGGCACTCAACAAACTCAAGTGCATCATAGCTGGGTACATGCTTCTCATAAAGTTCCTTACGCCCAGCGGAACGGGCTGTATGAAAAGAAGTCAACAACTGGCACGGGACTGTTATTCAACGACTATGCCACGGTCGACCCACCGCCATGAAATCTTAACAGTATGAAACCATGCACTGGCACTAAGCATTTTTGAGGACCCTCGGGATGACGAGAATAAATATGTCAAAAAAGAGCCTCTCTGAACTCACACAGTTTCTACGTGACAACACCGCCGTCTTTGCATGGTCCTACGCTGATAAGCCGGGCATCTCCCCTGAGATCATCACACACAAGTTGAGTATCAAACCATCCTTCTATCCTGTGAAGCAGCGGCGAAGGGCCTTCGATGAAGAGAGATATCGTGCAATAGGGGAGGAGGTCGCCAAGCTGCAGGGCATTGGGTTTATCCGCCAGGTCAATTATCCCCAGTGGATTTCCAACCTGGTCATGGTCAAAAAACCTAGCGGAAAGTGGCGAATGTGTGTTGACTTCAAAGGTTTTAACAAGGCATGTCCCAAGGATAGCTTCCCGCTACCACGCATTGATCAACTGGCCGATGCAACCGCTGGACACGAGCTGCTCAGCATGATGGACGCCTTCTCTGGCTATAATCAGATCAAGATGCACCCCGGAGACCAGGAATGCACTACCTTCACCACCGACAAGGGCCTATACTGCTACAATGTCATGCCTTTCGGTTTAAAGAACGCCGATGCAACTTATCAGTGGTTGATGAATGCCATGTTCGCTGAGCATCTCGACAAGATAATAGAGGTATAGGTGGATGACATGTTAGTCAAAAGCATCAAAGCCAGCGGACACGTGGCAAACCTCAGAATCATATTCGCCATTCTCTTGGCTTATGGTATGCGCCTCAACCCAGAAAAATGTTTCTTTGGCTTCACCGCTAGCAAATTTCTGGGCTACATCATCAGTGAAAGGGTCATAGAGGCCAACCCTGACAAGGTGCAAACCATCCTCAACATGAAGGCTCTGGAATGGAAGGTGCAGGTTCAGAGCCTCTAAGGCAAACTAACCGCTCTCTCTCGGTTCATCTCCAGACTCACTGACAGGTGCCTCCCATTTTTCAAAGTTCTGAAGAGGACCCACAAGAAGGAAATCAACTGGACCCCAGACTGTGAGGCAGCGTTCCAAAGTTTGAAGGAATACTTGGCAGTAGTCCCACTGCTTTCCATCCCTGTATAGGGGGAGGTATTGTACATCTACCTAGCGGTATCACAATCAGCGGTTAGTTGCGCCATTGTACGACGAGAGGGCCAGGAAGAGCTCCCGGTATTCTACGCCTGCAGAGGTATGAACGGGGCTGAGAGACGATATACCCCTCTAGAGCAGCTTGCTCTCGCACTTATTGTCTCCGCTAGACGCCTCCGCCAATACTTCCAAGCCCACACCATCCATGTCTTAACAAACCAACCGCTGAAGCAGGTAATGCAAAATCCTAAACACTCTGGCCGTCAGCAAGTGGGCCATCGAGCTCAGCGAGTTCGACATTGACCTATAAGCCAAGACTGCCATGAAAGGCCAGGCAGTGGCAGATTTCATCGCTGAGCTCACCGAGCGTCAGGATGAACCCAACCTAGGGGCTGAAGAATCCAACACAGAAATGATAACCGCTGAGAACCAGCCCCCCTGCAGCAGTCAGACTAGAACCTCCACGTGGACGGCTCAGCTTGCGCCAAGGCCTATGGCGCCGAAGTCATCCTGACGGGACCAGGGGGACTAAACGTGGAATATGTGTTAAAATGAAATTTCAAAGCCTCAAACAACATGGCGGAGTATGAAGCGCTCATTGTCGGCTTACTCCTCGCCATCGACTCAGGAGCTGACAGTGTCAACATATTCAGCGACTCCCAGCTAGTCGTTAACCAGGTCAACGACAGCTTCCAAGCCAAGGACCAGCAGTTAGCGGCATACCTGGGGTATGTCAAGACACTCCTCAAGAAATTCAAATTTCACACTACCACATAGATCCCCAGGGAAAAGAACGTCAAGGCTAATTCACTGGCAAGACTAGCAATCGCCCAACCACACCAAAGTCCAGCGGACACAAGGGTGGAACACCTTGACAGGCCAAGCATCACCAAAACCTTGGAAAAAATCTTCAACATTGAGGTAAACCCCAGCTGGATGGATGAAATCATTGAGTACAACTGCAACGACACACTGCCAACAGACAAGGTAGAAGCGAGGCAACTCAAGCGGAGAGCAACCCGCTATAATATCCAGAATGGCAAACTCTACCGCCAGGGATTCACCCATCCAAACCTCCGATGTCTGACCCCAGTTGAGGGAAAATTCGTTCTTGCAATGATAGAAACCGGGGAATGTGGAAACCACTCCTGTGCCAGATCTCTGGCCAATCGTACAATGCGACAAGGCTACTTCTGGCCCACGCTCAACAACGACGCCAGGAAGGTCTCCAGGTCCTACCACAAGTGTTAACAATACGCTGACCTTCCCCATGCCCTGGCGGAGCCCCTGTCAATCATCATTGGCCCATGGATCCACTCCATGTGGGGCCTAGACTTGCTTGGAAAATTCCCAACCGCTAAGGGCCAATTTAAATACATCATTGTCGCCATCGACTACAACATTAAATGGATAGAGGTGGAACCGCTAACGGCAATAACTACCCCCAAGGTAACTCACTTCCTCTGGAAGAACATCTATTGCCACTACGGCATCCCCCACACAATCATCACAGACAACGGCACACAGTTCAACAACAAAGACCTCATATCTTTCACCGTTAACCTTGGCACCAAGATGAGTTTTGCATCTGTCGCTCACCCCCAAACCAACGGCCAAGCCGAAGCAGCAAACAAGATAATTAAGAAGCTGCTAAAAAAGAAACTCGACCACGCCAAGGGTTTATGGGCGAAGAAGCTGCCGGAGGTGCTGTGGGCCATCAGAACTACCCCAACCTCCGCCACCGGAGAAACACCATTCTGTATGATGTTCGGCACTGAGGCCGTCCTACCCATCGAGGTCACCCAACCTACCGCTAGGGTCGAGAGCTACTGTCCCGAGACCAACGACGAAGGCATCAACCTTGACAAAGACCTCCTCGAGGAGAAACGACACAAGACCCATTTGCGCAACTTGCAAAACAAGCAACTGGTATCGCGTTTCTACAATGCCAGAGTCAAAACCTGGAACCTCTAACTGGGGGACTGGGTAATGAAGGAAGTCATTCCACCGCCAACGGCACTCCGTCCAACTTGGGAAGGCCCATACAAAATTATGGAAGTCGTTAGCTCCGACACCTTCTACTTAATGGACAAGGATGGCGTCACAACGACCCACCCTTGGAATACCGAACACCTTCGGTATTACTACAAATAGTCATGTGACTACCTAAGAGCATCTTGACTTAGCTAAATTTTTTTTCAATATTTAGCTAAGGGAAGCTACCCAATGGGTACAACCCCGCTTTTGTAAACGCTGATCTATCAGCTATCAATGAAACGAGGAATTATTCAAATCATTGTCACGAAGTCCAAGCACAAGAGTTAATTGGCAACGCCAACAATATTCGGTGGACTACGTCTGCTACATCGTACACTTGAAACAATTTTAATTCCTTTATTGTTTTTTTATTAACAAAAGCAACGCCAAAACTCTAGCGGTTCATCAACATTTAAACAACGCAATCATTAAACAAATCCACACTTTAAAAAATTTCAGAGGCAAATAGCAAATGCTTCATATATTTAGGGTCAACGGGGCTCTCCTCCCAACAATATTGTCAAATTACAAAAGAGGCCTTAGCGGCTTTACAATAAAATAAAAAAAAAGGAGAGCAACAGAAGCAGGAGCACAAGGCTCAGGTAGTCTTCAGGGACTATGGGGAGCAGTTGCGACTTCTTCATTGGTCACCGGTGGCTACTGAGCGCCCATGCAACTAGTTTGGTTAGACCCAAGAGTAGTGGGACTCGACGTCACAATGGTACCATCTGGCCGAGTATGCGCCGCCATGAAGTTGGCCTGGGAGACTTCAGAATGGGTAGCCAGAGGAGTCCGCTGACCATCATCCGCCGGACCGTTATCACTCTCGCCACTGCTAGAGCAGGCATCTCCAGCCGGAGCAACAGCAGCCCCTCCTACTGGCACAGGAGGTTGCCTCGACGTACTGGCAGACTGAGAGGCTTGACCCAGTCAATGGCGCCTTTCTGCTTCAGCAACTCCAAGTTAGCGGCGGCACCTGCTTTCGCTGCCTCATTCAGGGCTTGCTTATATGTGGCGGACTGCTTGAAAGATTCCACGGCGGCGGCCTCTGCATGGCCCTTCTCATTCCCCAGCTGGGCAACCTCGCCCTCCAACTTCTTTAGCTCCACAGTCTTGGCGGCGGACTCCCGCTGCAGGATGTCGACCTTCTTACCCTTGGCAACCACTTGCTCCTTCAATAGAGCTATATCCTGCTCCAGCCATGATACGTGGTCATTTCGCTTGAGGTCCCGCTCAACGGCGGCGTTCAGCTTGCCGCAGGCATCCATCACATCACACTCCACCTTGATCAGGTGCCACTCAACGTCCGCCAGCTTATCTTTGGCCTCCTGCAACTCCCTCTCGAGACCTTTGATTTCCTCCTTCAGCTGCTGCTCAACCCAAGGCTGGTATGATGCGGCGAGGAACAGCTCATGCAACCCGACAAACAGATGGCCAAACGTCTAGCTGGATGGTGACTGTTGAATAGCGGTCTAGCGGACGGTCCCATCCAATCCTCCAAATCCTAACCGCTCAGAGAGGTGGAAGAGAAACTCCCGCTCGAGGTTGGTCAGGAATTCAGCATACGCGCCAAAGGAATCTAGACATCTCGCCTGCACCTCTCCGACAGCTGCCACAGTCACCTTTGGCGGGGCATGTTTTTCCCTCTTTTGTTGGCGGACCGTGATGATCTCCGCGTCGTCTCCCTTCTCTTCTTCATCTGTGTCATTCTGTCATAGCTTTTTCTAAAGAACCACCCGTGTAGCACCGGCGACGACATGCCTCGAGGTCACCTGTGGCTCCAACATCTCAACGGTAACAGGTACTCCCTGGCGGAAGATCACCTCGTGCACGGCGGCGTGCCCAGCTGGCAGAATCGAAGCTCTATCTTCCTTCATCTGCGGTCGCAGCTTCACAACCCCAGGGAGATGAAACACCCGCTTAAGTCGATTCACGGTGGTTACAGTCATCGGCCCGCCCGCCTCGTCCAGTAGGGTACCATCGTCAAAGTACCTAGGCTGACTTAATTTTCTCCACCAACATCTCCCCCATCAGCGAAACCGCTAGCGGCGCTATTACTCTCTAGCCTCTCTTCGCGCAGATCGCAGGCGGCAACGTCCTCCCTTGTCCTAGAACTCTCTGGTCGCCCACCTCGAGCCATGGCTACGCCCCAGGGTATGGTTTGTAAAGGTTCAATGTCTAGCGGTTCCTGCAGGAGTTGGCGGATGCAACAAATCAATAAAAATCCTATCCGCAACATTCAACGACACATCAGACCCGGAATCCTCACTGCTCGAGATCTCTACGACGCTAGCCATCACAACCCTAAAACCCAAACCAGTCAGTTCCAACAAGATCTAAACTATCCCTATGTCAGATTGTAGCCAAGAACATCAAGAACACCCATACCCAGAAAACCCAGAAAGTGCCAAAACAAGAACAAAACGCATATACATTCAAACCCATATTTCACCATCTAACAAAGCAAAAAACATCAACCCCATGTCAAACGCCTAGACCCATCCCTAAACATCATTCTACACCCTCATAACACACCGGGGAAGGGCAGGAATCACTCCAAATACCAAAAACAGAAACTGACAGAAGCAAACAAACAAAAACCCAATAAAACAGGGACGAGATTTAGGCTACCAACCTCAAAGAAGGAAACTTTGGTACACTTGAGGGTGCTCGCCTTCACTTCAAGAGGTCTTCATCCTCCAAAGATCAATAACTTCACGGAATTGCAGAATCTTCTTCTTGAATCTCGGAGCAAAGCTTGAAGACGACGATATTAGTTCAAAGTGCGAAGTGTCAAAACCACTCAGTTTCCCTCCCTTTTATGTCAACATCAAACAAATCTAAACCATCCACTGAAAAACGACATCACACGATAGCTGTACACGTGGCCCACGATCCCACTTACTCTCCGGATTAACCGAGGCGTCACCTCGGTTACAAAATCAATAATTATTCCTCTTAATGGCGAGGATGCGGGCGTGCTGCGGGGATGTTATTCCACATGCTAACCCAGTACATGTTGGCCACGTGTCGAGCGCCATCAGACGAAGCGTCTGTCTGAAGTAACCTTAAGAAGGGCAGGTATACCAATCGTCGACGCTCTACTAGGCGCAACTCCGCTAGTGGGACGCCTCCCCTTTTCATCTTGCAAGTGAGGCAGTCTCCACTAAGCGCAACTCCGCTAGCGAGACGCCTCCCTTTTCATCTTGCAAGTGAGGTAGTCTCCGCTAAGCGCAACTCCGCTAGCGGGACGCCTCTGTTTTCATCTTACACGCGAGGCAGTCTCCGCTAAGCGCAACTCCTCTATCAGGACTTCTCCCTTCTCATCTTGCAAGTGACAATCTCCGCTAAGCTCAATCTTCGCTAGCGGACTTCTCCTTTTTCATCTTGCAAGCGCAACAGTCTCTGTTGAGCACAACACTGCTCACTGGGCTACCACCGAGCAGGTCCTCGCGACATTGCTTGCTGCTTACTATCAACGGAGGGACTTTCACGAACGACTATTCCCGAGGCAACACCTCATCCTGACAATGACCGCCACGCGGCGTTACAGTCAGGCTACGTCCCTCCAGGACACGGGAACAAGTCAACAGTCTACGATGGCCCTGATCAGGCACGTTGACCCACACCACTCGGGTTCCAAAGATTGGGCTCGCTACCCAACACCCTGTCACCCTCTGCTCAGTGCAACTCCCCTCAACAAACAATATACTGACCAAACGGAGGTCTATCTTAGCCGGGGAGTGGGGGACTCCATGGGGGGCCTAGCAGGGGCTCACCCAAAAGGGTATAAAATGTTTGCTCAATAAGTTTATGGTTGACAACGCACTAACGCTAATTATGCTTTTGCAAGTCTAGCGGAAGTAACACTTCAAACCGCTAGATAACTCCCTAACTAAGATTTCCCTCCTTGACTGGGGACTTGGGGGACTTGTAATTACATGAGCATTTTCCAAGCATAATTAGCTCTAATGAGCCACACTCATGCTACCACCAGCGGTACCAACTCCCGCCAGCGGAGTGACCTAGGGAAACACAGCCAAGTAGGCTACCGCCTGAGCCCCGGCTCACCCCCATATCACCGCCAACGCGCCGCTACCCGCCACCTCAAGATGGTATCAGAAGCTGGGAACTGAAGCATATCAGTCCCACATCAAAAGCATGAAAGAGATCAGCCTCTTCCCCACCTATAAAAGGTTCTCTCATCTCTCCTCATTAATTACGCATTCGCTACTTACCTATTGTTATTCTGTCAACATAAATACATTAACTAACTTAGGCATTGGAGAAGAGAAGACCGCCCAACACAGTCTCCCTCTGACGCCACTTTGTATTTTACTTGACAGGTAGCGGAAGCTCTGAGAACATTGCAAGTAGCGGTCCGCCTATCGGACTAGCGTTAACAAAGACTTGGGCCACCACTCAATCTTAAACATTAACAGACAACTTCATCACTGGCTGTCGAATTGGCTTATGCATTTCCTAAGGCACTTTCAACGAGAAACTTTCTAACTCTCGATGAGAAGGATATTGGATTGATTTAATGGGGTCTGAAACATGCAGACCTACAATTTTGCCCTAGAATGAAATATACAGGCCTCGAAATCAGTTATAAGTTTCCTATTCGATGGCTAGCTAACCTATCAATTTCACCATGTTCCAATCCAAATTCACTTTGTGATCCTATTTAATTGAATATGAATAGCAAGATAATGTTAAGAGTATATACATCCCACATGAGAAAAATGAGACATTGCTAGTGGGTTTGTAAGGGTTTGGGCCACTCCATCAATTGCCAATTGGTTTGGATGTGAACCTTAGATCACTTTATCATGGTATCATAGCCAAGTTATCCCACGTGTGCCTGCTTCACGGCCACACGGGCCCCACGTCACAAAGTTGTCCACTTGTATGGCTTGAAAATTTGCCACACATGAGGGGGCGTGTTGAGAGTATATACATCCCACATGGGAAAAATGGGATATTGTTAGTGGGTTTGTAAGGGTTTGGGTCACTCCATTCATTGCCAATTGGTTTTGGATGTGAATCTCAGATTACTTTATCATGGTATCAAAGCAGGTTATCCCATGTGTGCATGCCTCACGGCCACACGGGCTCCACGTCACGCAAAGTTGTCCATGTGTATGGCTTAAAAATTCGCCACACGTGTGGGGGCGTGCTGAGAGTATATATATCTCACATGGGAAAAATGGGACATTGCTAGTGAGTTTATAAGGGTTTGGGCCACTCCATCAATTGCCAATTGGTTTTGGACGTGAACCTCATATCACTTTATCAGACAAAATTGAATATATGAAATCTCTCGTAATACATATGCTTTTTAAGTGCTTGGTGATTACTATCTTTAGAATCTAGCCTTGCATATGAATTTTGCTTGTGATTATTGATTAGGTGCAGTTCTGAATTTTACACTAGTGCAAGAAGTCATTGCATGATTAGTGAAGCAGCCATGGAAGTAAAGAGAAATAGAAAAGGAAGCACAAAGAAAGAACTTGAGACGTAGAGGAGAAACACTAACGAGAAATCCTCAAACCTTTTTTCTAGAGTTAATGGCATGTTAACTAGGGTTTATACAAAAAAAAAAAAATTAGTGGAAAAGTGATGTGTCAATTGTCAGAACCCTTAGATTGGATAGAGTTCATATTTTAAGAAATTGAAGTAAATTCACACTCTCCTCACTTTAGAGGAACCGGATATCCGACATCGCCACGCTCACTAGAAGCAAATAACCAAGGCCAGGGAGTCATGGTCAAGCAAATCAAAACAAAAAGTCTAAAATCAAAGGATATAATCATTGATGGAATGATGTCCATCCAAAAAGACCGTCTAAAATCAAAGGATATACTCATTGATGGAATGATGTCCATCCAAAAAGACAGTCTAAATTCTAGTGTCACCCGAGGAAGGAGAAAGAATAATTTTTTTCCCCTTATGATACACTACCTCATCTTTTGATCGGATCCATTTTGTTGACAGTAGAATAAGGACAATTAAGAGTGTATAATGATACATTATGAATGTGAAAAGATCTGTCTATGCTCGCCCAAAAAGGAAATCGGAAAAAGGATTTACTTATGCGAAATGAATGTAATCCTCGTATTCATCTTCCTTCATATTTAGTAAATGAATAATGCTTTGTTAGATGGTAGTGACAAATGACAATGAGATTCTGTAGTTTGTGTCTAACTATATGCTTTGATAATGTTGACAAATCTTTTAAAAAGTTGTTGGCGTTTTTCCTCAAATTGCCGTTTTCGTCGCATATCCCATAACCAACACTTTTGGCTTCAATTCAAGACTCGACATTTCAGAAAAATGTTTGTTGTATTAAACACTTTGAGACACGACAAAGGGTGGTAACGATCCTTCACTCCCAATTAATACCACTATCCACCATAAAGCCTATGTTTGAGTGTTTATTTATTCATTGATTACATTTTATCCTTATTCTAATTTTTCTTTCTTTTTTCCTTTTGAAGCTTCAAAAGAGACTAGGGTTTTGATTTTTGAAGATAAAAATCGAGTCCGAATCCGAGATAGTATTTCACACCTACTTTTTAAGAGTCTACTTCAATAATGAACTTAGCTTAATAAACTGAGTTTGAACCCGTGATAGTTCACTTATTAATTAGTCTTTTGGTGATAGTTCAAATGAGGATTTCATTTAGTATAGAAGATAATATTATGTAGTCTAGAACAATCCATAAATCGTGATTTACATTTGGTGATAGTTTTTTTTTTATTTCAATAGAGAATTCTAGCACAATTAAAACCCTAATTTGTTCTAATAAAAAAAAAACCAAATATGTCTTAACAAATTTAGTTAATTTCTCTAATTATCTCTTTTTATTAGAAAAATAAGTGTTGGAGCTCAAATATAATCTCTTCTTGCATCCTTCTATCCGAAATAGAAAAATAAGGGTTATGACGATGGACTTTGAGATGATTGATGAAAAATAAGAAAAATGATGAAGCATATAGAATTTCGATTATGGACATTAAGTCTAAAATCAGAGCATGAACTTCATAATCAGTACTCCTATTATATGCATTCGCTTTCTTTTTTTATATATTATATTATGACCGCTAGTATCAGACACAATTATCTAGTACCAATTATGAAGTTTCTAAAAAAAAAAACACCTCATTATGTATAATTTCGTATTGTATGATTCACACTGATCTTAGCCCCAAACTTACTCAAGAAAATAAACAAAACTCTAAGTGAGACCGCTTTCCATTAGACTTGCTCACCTAAAGAACAGATTTAAGGGATTGTGAGAACAAATGCATATCAACCACATAAATACATGTAAAAAGTTAAAATTATAACAACTCATAACCGTGCATTTGTTTTCGAATGAAATATTCATTTATCTCTCAACAATCCTTTAAAAATTATTCCTCGGGTAAGAAAACATCTGTTTTTCATTACCTACCTCTTTTGCCTCTTAATTGAAAAACAAAATCAAATAGTACGAGTACATTATGAGGACCCTAAACCCAAAACCGTCACAAACTTTGAGTGTGATAAAGATCTGAACAAAGCAAAGCATTGCCTCTGCAATTTTTGTTTGTTTTTTACCCTAAACCGGAAAGCAGAGAGTGAACTCCAATGTCAAGAGTCAGAGAGCATTAAGACCCCTCAATAGGTCAAGTCAGAACATCCGACGCACTCCAGCCCCGTTCCAAGTCACCATCAGCTCCCTCTCGCCCCCGGCCAAAAAATGGGCGGACCCCCAGTTCCCCAACTCTCTCTCCCCGGCGAGTGAGTTTCACCTCCTCTCCAACCCCACGCACCATAAATTGCGTGCCACTCAACAGTTGGTACTCGGTCCTAATCCCATGGGCCGGTTAACAGTTAATCACCTACGGTAAAATAGTAAAGACCCGCTAGGTTAAAGTCGTGTGTCTCCGCTTCTACAGTAGTCAGTACTGTGCTGTGCTCTGATCTCGGAGTCAGTCCAAGTACGACTGAATAGTAACCACCTATTAAATTTAAAAAAAAAGTATCTCGAAAATCATTTATTTTCGTTGAATTTTTTAAAGATTTTGTTTTTGTTTTGGGGTCCGGGTGATGGAGAGAGAAAGCTCAGTGTTTTCAGATCTGATCACATCTGAATGAATGAAGGACTAAAATACAAAAACAGGGAGAAGGAAGGAGAGAAATTCAGGTGAGAGAGAGATAGAGAGTACGAGAGAGACAGGGCCCAGATCTTATTAAAAGGGAGCGCTTTTCAAAGCTGAAAACAATGGAGAGAGATAGAGAGATAGAGAGAGAGAGCATACTGTGGGAAAAAAAAAAAAAAACAGTGATCGTAAAAAGTGGTTCTCTGTTGTCTCTGTGATTGTATAGTTACATTTTGAGGAGGGAGTGGTAGTAGTAGTGGAAGTGAAAAAGACTAAAATTGGTTTACTTTCCCATTTGGTAGTACATTTCGTTTTGATTCAGAAGATTCTGCTGTGTACCTGAGAAAGGTAAATGCTGTGAATTCAATGGCAGTGATGATGGACGTGTAGAAGAGGTCCACTTTTTCCTCTTTTGTTGGTTTTAACCTTTTTCTTGGATCTTTGTTTTCTTGTTGCTCAGAGCATTTAACTCGCTGAATCAAAAGCCCTTCTTTCTTCTTCTTTCATGAAGTTGAAGCCTTTATTGCTTTGAAATAGAACAGTCGATCAAACCAGCATTCAAACCCAGAACAGAGCACTCAAAACAGAAACCCGAAACCATGAAGGACATGGAGAAAAGCTTGGATCCTCAGCTATGGCACGCCTGCGCCGGCGGCATGGTCCAAATGCCTCCGGTGAACTCCAAAGTCTTCTACTTTCCTCAAGGCCACGCCGAGCACGCCCAAACCCACGTCGATTTCCCCGCTTCCTCCGTCAGAATCCCACCTCTCATTCTCTGCCGCGTCGCCGGAATCAGATACATGGCCGACCCGGAAACCGACGAGGTCTTCGCCAGAATCCGGCTGGTCCCTTCCGAGAGCAACGAGGTTTTTGCTCAGGACCAAGGCTCTGTGGACTCTGATGGGTCTGGGAATCCGGAAAAGCCTTCTTCTTTCGCTAAGACTCTGACCCAGTCCGACGCCAACAATGGCGGCGGATTCTCCGTCCCGAGATACTGCGCCGAGACCATTTTCCCGAGGCTGGACTACTCCGCCGACCCGCCCGTGCAGACGGTGATCGCCAAGGACGTCCACGGCGAGGTGTGGAAGTTCCGGCACATTTACCGAGGGACCCCTCGCCGGCATTTGCTGACCACCGGGTGGAGCACGTTCGTGAACCAGAAGAAGCTCGTCGCCGGCGACTCGATTGTGTTCCTGCGAGCCGAAAACGGCGACCTCTGCGTCGGGATTCGGAGGGCCAAGCGGGGGTCGCCGGAGGGGTCGTCGGAATCGGGGTGGAACCACGGCGGTTCTGGGGGAGGGTCGGGTTTGCCGTATTCCGGGTTCTCGGTGTTTCTGAAAGATGAAGAGAGCAAAATGGGGAGAAATAATGGGTTTGGGAATTCGAGTCTGAATAATGGGAAGGTGAGAGGGGGCAGAGGAGGAGGAAGAGTGAGGCCTGAGGCTGTGGTGGAGGCTGCCACTCTTGCGGCCAATGGACAGCCGTTTGAGGTGGTTTATTATCCGAGAGCCAGCACGCCGGAGTTTGTGTTAAGGCCTCGGCGGTGAGGGCGGCGATGAGGGTGCAGTGGTGCTCAGGCATGAGGTTTAAGATGGCCTTTGAGACTGAGGACTCTTCTAGGATTAGTTGGTTCATGGGAACCATAGCTTCTGTTGATGTTAATGATAAAATCCGCTGGCCTAATTCTCCTTGGAGAGTTCTACAGGTATTATATTGCATCATAATAACTTCTGTTTGTGAGTTGGTGTTTGAACTTTTATGTTGTTGAAATCTGTGTGTTTTATGTACTGAACTTCAGCAGCTGCATCTGTTTGTGATTTAATTTCTTGAGATTTATCTCTATTGAATTTCGTTAGATTTACTAAAATGTTTGGGTGACTTTAATGTTTGTGTTGTCTATTTCATCTGCTTTAGATTTAAACTCCACAGCTCATTTTGGTGACTAGTCTCTGCATTTTGTGATTCCATTATGTTTTTAGCAACCGTCCTGCTTGTGTGATTTGGCTGTAATTGTGGTCTGAAGAACCAAAGTCTGTTGCTGGTAGAACAGGTTTTTGGCATGACTTTTGTGGAGTTTTCATGTTTCCATGATCCGAGTATGGAAATGGAACAATACATGACATAATCTATGATGTTTTACATAAACATTTCAGCACCACCATTCTTAATGCCCAGTATGGGTTTAAATTAGAGATTGAGGACACCAACTATGCTCAGCAAGAATTGGCTGTTCATTCATTAACATAGTCTGAACTCTACGTGGAAACAGACTTTTAACTCTTAAGTCTGCTGATTCGAGACTTCACCTCATATGGAGTCCCAAGTCTTTGTCCAAATGATTATGTGTGTTGGGTGATTGTGGACTGAATTTTAATTTGCTGCAGTCACCATTTCTTCAGTCTGTTTTAAAAGTCTAACCTCATCCAATTCTGCTTTTGCATCACTTCCCTTTCACATTAGTTGACAAACCACCATATTACATTTACAGGTGACATGGGATGAGCCAGATTTGTTACAGAATGTGAAGTGTGTCAGCCCATGGTTGATTGAGCTGGTATCAAATTTTCCCATTATCCACATGGCGCCCTTTTCACCGCCACGGAAGAAGTTGCGTATCCCGCAACACCCAGACTTTGACGGGCAGTTAACGTTGCCATCATTTTCAGGCAACCCCCTCGGGTCCAGCAGCCCCATGTGTTGTCTACCAGATAACACTCCTGCAGGCATACAGGGAGCCAGGCATGCTCAACTTAGAATATCTTTATCAGATCTCCACTTTAACAGCAAACTGCAGTCGGGGCTGTTCTCGTCCAGTTTCCAGAGGTTCGATCAAAATTCTAGAATTCCCAATGGCATCAGGAACGGCCACACAAACAGCAACGAAAGCCTATCTTGCTTGCTAACAATGGGAAGTTCTAATCAGAACTTGGGGAAATCTGATGATGTGAAGAAACACCAGTTTTTACTCTTTGGTCAACCAATAATTACTGAGCAGCAGATCTCTCGTAGCTGCTCCAGTGATGCAGTTTCACAATTTCTTGCTGGTAATAATTTGAAAGATGAGAATCAAGGCAGAAAAAGGTTTCTATCCGTTGGTTCAGACTCTGCTCTTGAGCGCTGGGTTTCACTAGAGAAATCTGCATTGAACGAGGAATTTCAAGCTATTGATGTGGATACCGGTCATTGCAAGGTATTCATGGAGTCCGAGGATGTTGGAAGGACTCTTGACCTCTCAGCTTTAGGCTCTTATGATGAGTTATACAGGAGGCTGACCATCATGTTTGGATTAGAAAAACCGGAAATGCTGAGCCATGTTCTTTACCGAGATCCAACAGGTGTCGTTAAACAAACTGGAGATGAACCATTCGGGTATAGTTTTTTGTGTTTTATCTTCCTTTTCAGGCGAATTTGGTTTCATTAGCTATATATTTATTGGACTTCTTTTTTTCTTGTGTTGGCTAATGCAGTGAATTTAAGAAAACAGCAAAGAGACTGACTATTCTAACACGTCCGGCCAATGAAACTATTGGAAGGTAAGTGAGCATATAAACAAGTTTCTGGTACATTGCTCTGCTTATATTGGGTTAACTTCTGCAGACATCTGATTCGAAGGATAACCTTTTAATGAAAGTTGAATGCTGTTTTTGCAGGACATGGATTAGAGGAATGGAAAATGCTGAAAGTAGACTTGGTGCGTCAAACAAGACTGGTCCTTTGAGCATATTTGCTTAGTCTAGTATGGCATTGAGGCTAGATGATGTTGAGAATACTCGATGAATGTTGAATGTTTATTTGCACTTTAATTTAGCTAGGAGAAATGGGATACCGAACTCCTCCTATTCTGTGTCATCTTGAAGTACATGCATGTTCTACTAAATATAAATAATGCCAATGGTGAAAATTTTCTTGCCTAATATCTGATGATCTCTGGAAGAGAACTTTTTCATTCTCAAGACTCACAGGGAAATAGTTCAAGTCCCGACTTATTATCATTGCAAAGAAGATTTTGCTTAAGCATATCTTCGGAGATTATGTGCTTTTGAAAAGTCCAATAACACTCATTATGTAAATCTTGCTAAGTTTGGAGTATAAATGGCCATTTTAACATTCATAACGTGATCTGTGATGGAACAAATATGTTGACACATTCCCACTTGATGATCTAATTGCTAGTTGGGATTTTTTATTGTTATTATTATTATTATTATTATTATTTTTTTTTATGAAATCCAGAGGTACTTAGTTGGCTTCCATGGTTTGCATGTTAAGGTTTTATTTATATATATATATATATATATATATATATTTTTTTTTTTTTATAAAGCAGCTTGTAGGCTTGTAGGCCTAGTACATACATGTGAAGCAGATTCCAACAAAATGATACACACATTATGCTTAAAAATTAAGTTGTCTGAGATGGCAGCTTTAATAGATCTCCAACAAAATGATATTATTGCAATACTGAAAACACTTATTTGGTCATGATGGAATCTAGATGATTGACAAAAGGAAGAGGCCTTTGGCTTCATGAATTGGTACTTAGTTTTTTGACTTTATTCAATTGGCTTTTGCTGTTGTTGGGTATGCATTGGCACATAATGTGTCTCCTGTCCTACTCATTTGGTCTTCCTTCAATACCAAGTGATTGACCAAAAAAAAAGTGACTTAATTTTGCCTCTTATGGGTAAAGAATACAAAACAAACTTACTATAAAAAATTGAAAGACTTTTGCCTTTTATCCTTAAAAATTTCAACTTCAACCTCAACTTCAACCTCAACATGGTAGAATTACATGAAAATGATACCTCAACTGTTCCAACTTGAAACAATATAGGATTCCCATTCAATTTGTATATTCTATGTGACACTCAACTTCCACTAAATATTGAACCCTTGACTCCTGCTTTAAAATATTTTAGAGAAGTTTGATGTAACCCAAAAACAATGATAATAGAAACGTTAATATTTTTCTTTTTTAGTGGTCCAAGCATAAGCTTGATGCAAACCAAATATTTAACCCCAAGGCAGCTTATAGTCTCCTTCCAATTGCAGTAATAGGTCTAATTTCATTAACAGTCTAATTTCATGTTGAATGACGAAGAGGCTGCTTACTTTCCCCCAATTATATACAGTTTCAACTTCATAAAATAAAAAAATAAAAACACAAACTATCCTTAGTCAGTTAGTCTTTACTTCATGTTTTAGGTCCATTTTATTCCCCTTGTACAATGCAAGGGCATTATATATCTAATATATATGAAAGAACCTGATGATCAGAGGCCAGAGCTTGGGGATCTGGAAAACCCAGAAAACATTGACCTGCCTTGCTTGCAGTTCACAGGTTGAATTTGGCAAACACTATGCCACATTTTCCTCCACTGTTCACTATTATTTTTTGAATCCCAATAACAAAAACCACAATAGAAAAAAAGGAAAAGACCAGTCCAATGCAACGCACACGCCTTCGCCAAAAAATAAAAAATAAAAAAATGCAACGCACACGTGCAATGAACCCAAATGACATAAGAAGATCACGTGCGGGCAACACTAATGTCGCCGTTTTGATGCCCGGGCCGCGTCGAGCTCTGTCAAATGGTGGCCATGCAAGCTGCTTAAGCTGGGGGTTGGGGTTTCATATTGGGATTGGAGTTTTGACTCCTCTTGTTTTACTTGTTTTTCACTGAAAACGAAACCCCTTTAATTTTTTGGTTCAATCTAGTCAAATTAAGCATGCAGAAACCCATGGCTATTTGTTAATCCGTGGTTTAGTTGGTTGTCGTTAACCAGAGGCAATTGGTATTAGTTTCTTTTGCTTTGAACGCAGAGAGATTTCAAAGATAGTTACTTGTTATGACTACGGAAGACTTTGGGATTGGAAGTGCTGTGATCGATCATATTTTTGAAAGATATTCATACATTTGATAATTGTAAGAGCAGTTAGTGCGGACACAGCGAGGGTAGTGTTTATCCTTGGTCATCTATGTTTAAGAGAAAATGAATTGGGGAGAATAGTGTGTATTTCATTCATAATATGGGTATCTCTATATAAGATGATTATATAAATGTTTGTTTGGAATACAAATACAAAATCCTATTACAATAAATCTAAGATATTGATAAGATATCTAAAAGAATATTTCAATCCTACTACAACTAGATTAAGCAACCTCGTTTGGAAGAGGCACACTAAAACTCTATCTTCTACGACACTCCTCCTTGTGTTGTCCAAATGTAATGTCGATGGTGCTCATCACGTTGCCTCATTAAAAATCTTGCTGGGTAACAAAAACTCAATGGACAAAAATAACCATGATTGAAGGGGAAAAAGATTACAACACGCAATTCACATTTCGAGATCAAAACATGTAGACATCAAGCCTCACCTTGATGTTAATCAAAGTTCAGATAACTTTCGTAGATCAATACTTTTCACATGTTTCTCGAATGTGGATAGGCAATGACTTAGTGAATAAGTCTGCCACATTGTTCTCAAATTGAACTTTATTCACTCTGATCTTGAGAAAAGACTTTGTTGTTGCTGATTGTAGAAGAACTTAGACAATATATGTGTATTAGGTTGCTGCGGGATAAAGGGGAGTTTGAAACAAAGAAGATGAAAGAATGGGCACTGGGGCTTTTATTATGGGTTTTGGGTTCATCCAATTGTCCTACTCACCACTTCGTTCTTGATCTAAGCCATTGAGCTTGGATTTTGAGCCTAAGACCAAAATCATCAATGTCGTTTGATCAAGAAACGAACATCATGTATTTGCATTACCTTCCACACCACGCCTATGACTATAAGCCCTAAAATAGTGATTGTGGCTTCGATCTACGTGCATGGGATGACAGTTTAGCGTCGTTAACTTATTTGATATATTTGCATGTGTATTTCTTCAGCGGTCTTCAAATGTGCACAAAGCATTCTTCTGCTTTTTTGGGTATCAACAGTGATTCTATACACCTTGTATTTATTTCATAATACACAACAATTCAATTACTTTTGACTTATATTCTAGGTTTTTTTTTTTTTTTTTTGCTATAATGATTAGGTTTTACATCATGATTAATTTATCGATCCTCTTTTATTTTAATAAAACAATTGCTGAAACTCCTAGGGTTAGTCTAAGTAGTTAGGAAGGATGAAAAATAGGAATAAGACAGAAGAGACAAATGTGCAAGTGAGGGCATATGCGAAATGCACAACACTAACAGTGAGGGCAAAATCGTAAAGGCCCTATTCCTAAGAGAGTTGCTGTTCAAATGAACAGTAAAAGGCGAGGTGAGCTTTAGTATAGGTAAATTAGGCTACATTACAGATGTCAGCGGGCCCACTTGCTGAGCGTACAAACACACACTCGTGCAGAAGCTTCAAGCAGGCCCCCCGCGGAACTTGTGACAGCCTCCATGAAGTGTCACGCGCTCGTACACGTGGACGGACACGATCAAGCCAGGGAAGGTCAGTTTGACAACTAGCCCAAGTTCCAATCATCCTAGATGCCTATAAATAGAGCCTTATTTCTCATTCCTTAGGTATTGATCATTATCCATTCCCAACTTTCTCTAAGATAGCTTCCGCTTTGGTCTCAACTGACTTGACTGTTGGAGGAGTGAAATCTGTATAGCCCTGAACTTCCTCTTAACGACTTCTTCTTTGTTTGTAGCCTCTAGCAAACAAGAAGTTCGGCGAGCACAAGCTTCTCAAGGGTGTTCCGACAGTGGACATCCCTCGAAGAAATCACACCTCTGTTGGGTGAGTGGATCCAATTCCACATAGGATAAGGATTTGTTAATCCTTTATCAAAGAGGAGTTTTGATTGTTTCATACCTGCTTACATAATCCTACTTGGTAATGGTTTCTATGTCTATTGGGAATAGGTTTCCAATGTCTTATAGGGTCTGGTTATATATCTATAAATAGGGGCATAGGTTGTAGTAGTAGATCAAGTCTTTGAAGCATTAAACAGAGAGAGCAAGTGAGGTCTTGAGAGTTGGTGAGAACTTCTTGTGAGAGACTCTTGTATTCTTCTTCTTCTATAGTGAAACCCAAGCAGCTCGGGGACGTAGGCAAAGTTCTTTTGCTGAACCTCGTTAACAAGTTCGTGTTTGTTTTCTCGATTTTTTATCTATATTGTTTTGCACTTGTCTGCTTCCGCAAGAGGAATTCTAGGTCAAATTCCTAACAAAGTGCTATCAGAGCTTAGGCTATAGAGTGGAAACAATGAGCATAAAAGACGTTGAGAAGAGGGTCGATAAGTTCGATGGTAATGACTTTAGCCTATGGAGGTCACAGATCGAGACTACTTGAATATGAAGAAGCTTGCTAAGACTTTAGAGGGCAAGCTCTCATAAGATATGAAGGAGGAAGAATTTGTCAAGATGAATAGGATGGCCCTTGGAGCCGTTCGACTATCGCTTTCGAATGATGTACGGCGATTTGTTATCAAGGAGACTACGTTGAAGGGGATGATGGATAGGTTGTCCAACATGTATGAGAAGCCAAATGTCGTTCAACAGTTATACTTGATGAAGCGCTGTTCACTTTGAAGATGGGTAAGGGTATATATGTTCGCTAGCAACTTGGGATAGTTGGTGATATTATCGAGCAACTAGCATCGGTGGATGTTAAATTCGACGAACACATCAAAGCTTTGGTGTTGTTGACTTCCATGCCTTCGGATTGGGATGTGACTGTGAACTCAATTTGTAGTGGAGTTTGGACTATGAAGAAGCTGAAGTTTAATGATGTGCGTGACATTCTTCTGAATGAAGAGACGCGAAGACAAAATAACCTTGAAGATCCTTTAAGTTTTTCTCTCTCTATAGAAAATAGAGGTAGAACGTTCAACAAGAACTCAAACAACAATCGTGGAAGGTCCAAATCTAGGGCACCGAGAAAAGGCCTAAGAGTGTCCAAGTCAGGAAAGTGGTTCGATTGGTGTTGGCATTGTGGGAAATCTGGACATGTCAAGAAAGACTGTAACCAGTGGAAGGAGACAATGAAGATGGCAAACACAACTGAGTTTGATTCGGATGCACTTGTACTAAGCATTAGTGAAGCACCATTGGAGTCATGGATCGTAGACTCTGGAGCGTCATTTCACTCAACTTCACAATAAGAGCTCATGGTGAATTACCGACGTGGTAATTTTGGCAAAGTGTTTCTTGCTGATGGTGGAGCTTTGGAGATTGTGGGAAGGGGTGATGTGAAGATTTCGCTGACAAATGGTGGAACATTTACCTTGACCAATGTTAGACACATACCACGGTTGAGAGGAATTTGATCTCTGTGGGTTAGTTGGATAATGAAGGATGTCGCACTACCTTTGAGAAAGGTACGTGGAAGGTGTGTAAAGGAGCTATGGTGTTAGCTCGTGGAATCAAGACAATGACACTTTATACGACCTTGAATATTGTTGCTATTGTTGAGAACAATGAAGGCACTGTGATCGTTGAGAAAAATGAAGATGCATATTCATGGCATCGTAGACTTGGGCACATCAGTGAGAAAGGTTTGGGCGTACCTCAGTCGAAGGGTAAACTACATGGTGTGGACTGAGTGAAGATTGGGCTTTGTGATGATTGCATATTTGGGAAGCAAAAGGTTGTTAGTTTCTCAAAGGGTGGCAAGGCACCAAAAGATACAAAACTAGAGTTGGTTCATACTGACGTGTGGGGACCTGCACCGGAGCTTTTGTTAGGTGGTTCAAAGTACTATGTGACTTATATTGATGACTCCACAAGGAAAGTAAGGTTTATTTCATGAAAAATAAATGGGAAGTATTTGATACTTTCAAGAAGTGGAAGGCGATCGTAGAGAATGAGACCGAGTCGAAGATCAAATGTCTGAGGTTGGATAATGGAGGTGAATACTGTGGTAATGATTTCAAAGAGTACTGTGCAGAGAATGGGATTAGGATGGAGAAGACAATTTCAGGAACTCCATAACATAATGGAGTGGCTGAACGCATGAATAGGACTCTGAATGAGTGCGCAAGGAGTATGAGGATACACGCAGGATTGCCAGAAATATTTTGGGCTGATGCGATTAATACTGCTGCTTATCTAATTAACCATGCACCATCAGTACCATTGAATCATCTCCTACCTGAGGAAAAATGGAGTGGAAAAGAGATAGGCCCATCGCATTTAAGAGTGTTTGATGGCGTGGCATATGTTCACATTGAGTCCGGTGCGAGAAGCAAGTTGGATCCCAAGTCTCAAAAGTGCATATTCATAGGCTGTGGTGGTGACGAGCTTGGCTATAGGTTTTGGGATATGCAGAATAAGAAAGTTGTAAGGAGCAGGAATGTCATCTTTAATGAAGAGGTGATGTACAAGAATAGGCAAGCAGCAGAGCCTAAAAGTCCTGTAAGAAAATATCGGCAGTTTGCAAGATTGGAAGAGTTGTCCAATGAAATGTGTCTAAGGGAAATCATGTGGAGGAACGACAACAACAAGAAGCTTTTGAGGTCGCACAACCTGAAGAACAAGTTCCTAGTGATGAGCCAATGACACCTCCTTTGTGCCAAGAGTATCGTCAAGAAGTACTAAAGGAATACCAGCTGATAGATACTTGCTTTGTGCTAACTATTTGTTGTTAACTGACTGTGGTTGTTTGAACCCAAAATGAGCATTTTGACCTGACAAGGCGTCTTGGAGAAATTGAGCCAATGTCAATGGCTCAAGCTATATATTGTCAACAAGTTCGAATATATTATTTAGAGGCTAAATAAAGACTACTTGTAGAATTATGGAAGATTATGCAAGCTGCAAGAAAAGGCACGCCCATGCGAATATTCATACTCCATTCAATTAAGGAATATGACATGCACGTGGGGAAGCATTCAACTACATTTCATGGTGGCCAATAGGGAAAACCTATCATGATTCCATTAGTGCTTAATTGGAAAAATCTATCATGATTCCATTAGTGCTTAAATGGAAAACCTATCATGATTCCATTAAGTGCTTAATTGGAAAACCTATCATGATTCCATTAGTGCTTAATTGGAAAACATATCATGATTCCATTAGTGCTTAATTAGAAAACCTATCATGATTCCATTAGTGCTTAAATGAAAAACCTATTATGATTTGTTTAAGGCCAACCACTATGGCCTGGTAGCCTATATATAGAGGCTACGACGAAGTGACAAGATACACAATTCATCAATTAATCTCTACGATTATCCAAGTCTCTCCAGAGCAACCTCTCTCCTTCTCTTACTGGTGACCACACTCCAGTCCTAGAATCTTCAGGAGTCGACTGTCAGTGCCACCAAACCCTCTGTCAACATGCTTCTGTCCTAGTCTCCTCGGGAGCCGACTGTAGTACCTCGACCACAACGGTTACTGAACCAGCCAAGCTAAAGTCACGCTTTAGCAAGTTCTCCCCACTTCCCAGTGATTTTCGCTCTGCTCGATCTACGACGTCGAGTATCGATTGTGTGATTTTGAATAAGCTTAGCAAAAGTCCTTACCATGAGGCACAAAGAATCCCTCGACGAGGTTGGTGCTCTCCTCATCCACAATCGCTCAAAAGAAGTCAGGTCAAGGGACACCCCCGATGACCTCACCAGAACAGTGCTGCCACGCCCACGCAAAAAAGAGACTATTGACCAGCTGCAACAAAACTAGAGCCAAATAGTGGTGAACCCATGAATTATGATGAGGCAATGCAACATAAAGATTTTGCTAAGTGCGAGGTTGCCATGCAAGGTGAGATGGACTCTCTCATATGCAACAATACTTGGGAGTTAGCTAAGTTACCAACATGCAAGATAGCATTGCATAACAAGTGGATTTAGAAGATTAAGTAAGAAGTTGATGGGAGCAAACGTTACAAGGCAAGGTTGGTTGTGAAAGATTTTTAGCAAAGGGAGGGAATTGATTTTGATGAGATATTTTCCCCGGTTGTGAAACATACCACAATCCAGGTGGTACTTGGTTTAGTGGAAGCTAAAGGTCTGTATTTGGAGCAGCTAGACGTCAAGGCTGCTTTTTTTCATGGTGATTTGAAGGAGGTCATATACATGAAGCAACCACAAGGTTTTATAGCACCTAGTAAGGAGGACTTGGTATGCAAACTGCAAAAGAGTCTTTATGGCTTGAAACAAGCCCCAAGACAGTGGTACAAGAAGTTTGATGCTTTCATGTGTGGGAGTAGCTACACAAGATGTCAATCCGATTACTGTTGTTACTTCAAGAGGTTTGACAAATCTTATATCATTCTTTTACTATATGTAGATGATATGTTGATAGCTGGGGAAGACTTCAACGAGATTGAGAAGTTGAAGAGAGAGATGTTAAACCAATTCGCGATGAAGGATTTGGCTGAGGCGAAGAAAATCTTAGGTATTAAAATTATCCATGATAAAGTGGCTGGTACTCTGAAGCTTTCACAAGCGGAGTATGTTGAGAAAGTGCTTAAGTGATTCAATATGGATGAATCAAAGGCTGTAGGAACAAATTGGCGGCTCACTTTAAATTGTCCAAGGAACAATCACCCAAGAGCAAAAAAGAGAAGGAATATATGAAGAATGTACCTTATGCATCGGCAGTTGAATGCTTAATGTATGCTATGGTGTGTACTAGACCCAATATTGCTCATACAGTTGGAGTTGTGAGTAGGTACACGAGTAATCCAGGAAAGCAATATTGGGAGGTTGTGAAGTGGATCATGAGGTCTCTTCGGGGTACTAATGATATGTCTCTTTGTTTCAAGAGAGGTAGTGCTGAACTACAAGGATATGTTGATGCAGACTTGGCAGGAGATCATGATACTTGTCGGAGTACTACTGGTTATGTTTATACTATAGGTGGTGCTGTCGTATCTTGGGTCTCAAATTTGCAAGGGCAAGTGGTCCTGTCTACAACGGAGTCTGAGTATGTAGCAGTCTCAGAGGCTGGTAAGGAGATGGTGTGGCTAAAGGGTCTGTTGGAGGAATTGGGTAAAAAAGCAAGAGAATTGTGCGTTGCATAGTGATAGTCAAAGTGCAATTCACTTGGCAAAGAACCCTGCTTTTCATTCAAGGACTAAACACATTCCTATGAAGTATCACTACATATGAGAACTCGTGGAGAATGAAGTGTTGCAATTGTTGAAGATTCAAGGAAGTGAGAATCCTGCTAATATGTTGACTACGTCTGTGCCAATAAGTAAACTAAAGCTATGCTTGGCTCCAAGTTTGAAGAAGGAGATGTTGGCTGTAATAATGGGTTTTGTGTTGCTATGATTGAAGAGTATTGAAGAATGTTAGCTACTGGCATAATCGGCTCCAAGTGGAAGATTGTTGGGTGTGTGGATCTGATTCCACATAGGATAAGGATTTGTTAATCCTTTATCAAAGAGGAGTTTTGATTGTTTCCTACCTGCTTACATAATCCTACTTGGTAATGGTTTCTATGTCTATTGGGAATAGGTTTCCAATGTCTTATAGGGTCTGGTTAGATTTCTATAAATAGGGGCATAGGTTGTAGTAGTAGATCAAGTCTTTGAATCACTAAACAGAGAGAGCAAGTGAGGTCTTGAGAGTTGGTGAGAACTTCTTGTGAGAGACTCTTGTATTCTTCTTCTTCTATAGTGAAACCCAAGCAGCTCGGGGACGTAGGCAAAGTTCTTTGCTGAACCTCATTAACAAGTTTGTGTTTGTTTTCTCGATCGTTAATCTATATTGTTTTGCACTTGTCTGCTTTTGCAAGAGAAATTCTAGGTCGAATTCCTAACAATCTCAACAATAGATTCGATGCATTTTCATGTAACAGATCAAAAAAATTCAACAACTAGTCATCTTTGAATACTCATGGCCTCTCTCTTACAAAATAAGGAGAAATGCCATTGAACCAGTATTTGGAAATAAAGTTTATGTGAGGTTTGTGAAAACATATGTGCCTCATGAAACACACTTTTACCCGTAAATGATTAAAATGCATCTAGATAAGGACTGAAGAGTACGTTTGAAGCACCGCCTTCTCCTTCTAAAACGACCTGCTACTTCTACCCTTTTTCTCCTCGGAAATTTCCTTCAATCGTCATGAAAAAAAAAAAAAAAAAAAACAACAACAACTTTTCCAGAAGAATATATAGAAAACCCGATCCCAGTCCTAGAGCACTAAATCTAGAAATTAAACATTAAAAGAGAGATCGATGAAACCTCCAGCCAACCCAGAATAATGGCATTGCGGGAGGTGAAGTAAATAGTGGTGGGCGTGGGCTCCATGTGGGATGTTGTAAGAACAAATTACAATAACTCCATGGTAATATATATAGCGACCAAAGTCTCACAAGCCGAGCATTATCCAACCATTTAATTATCAATCACCCTTCTGAATGGAATAAGAAAGACTAACAGATAAGAGTAACAACCACAAAAAACCAGATTACTGATAGGAGCACAAAGTGTGACATTTTTAATATGTATTTTCCCTCATTTGGCTAAGTTATTCTCTTAAAATTAATAATTATAATATAGTTTGTGTTTTTAGCTACTTCATGGTCGAAAATGGTGAACATAGGTAAAAAAGAGCAGAAATGAGCATAAATTAAGGACAAGTCATTTTAGAAACTTTCCTCTTTCATTTTAGGAAATATTTCCTATTTTTTTTTTGGAAACTTTCTTCATTTGAACTTTTCTATTTCTAATTTTCCTATTTTAATGAGAGTCCATCCCATTAGAAACTCTTGAGTGATTAAATCAAGAAAAATTGAAGGATTAATCAGGAAGAATTCGAGGAGATAAAATGGATTATTTTTAATCAAAATTTATTCCTAATTATCTTATTTCTTATTGATTATAAACTCTAATTAAATTCTGATTTTTCTTGATTGTACGAGTTTATTGTGTGCACAATTCTTGGAAGAAATTAGTGCAAATCAAAGGAGAAGAATAAGGGATGTATCTGGTCGCTATTCAAGGCATATACAATGAGCCATTAAGGGGAAAAGAAATCAAAAAATTCATGACTTTGTCAAGAGAAAATCAAGCAAATTTGGAGGAGAAATCACCTCAAGATGATTGGCCATGATTGCATCATAAGAGAGGAGAATCCCACTATAAATAGCAGTCATTCTCTACTCCAAAATCATCACTTCCTGACCAAGATCACTTCCTGACCAAGATTACTTCCTGACCAAGATTAATTCCTAGCTTATCAGTTCTTAGCTAAAAATTATTCCATAGCTCTGCCCAATTCACTTCTCAAACCTCCATCACCTACAAGATCGTGACCACCATCCTTCCATCAATCCAAGAAGTTCTTAGGCGCTAAGTCAAGGACGATCCACCACCATAGCGGAGACGAGTTCTTCACCTTGTTGCCAAGCCGCTAAGGAAAGCTTCAAAGTGTAACTATGACTCTACTTACAATCTTTGTTTCGGTTTTGTTTGTTTGGATTTGTGAGTTGTGTAATTGGAGACATGAGATTTTCAGAATATTTTTATTAATATTTTTGAGATTTTCAGTTATTATTAAGTTACTTTTGAGAATTCTTTGATGATGCATATTACAATCTTGTGCCCTTTTATGTGTTTAGGTAGTTTTCAGAGTTAGATTGATAAGTTTGCATTGCTAGAAAAAGGTGAGGTTCTTGTGTGTTTGCTTAATTTGCCAAGAGTAATTGTTATTTGTTAAGGCGCTAAGTTAAACAAGTAGCAACTTAGTTCTAAAAAGGGACATTGCCACAGCGCTCTTCTAGCACTACCAATAGCTCTCTTGCATCCTTGATCGACATATGCTCCAATCTGAGTGCCTTGTCCATATGGCGTCACATCAAGATAACTGCTTGAGCATGCTTTGTAGATGTTCGGTTGAACATAAGATCCGGGTTAAGTGCCTGAATTATGGGTAATATTCCCTTGGAAGTGAGATGATTCTCAACATCGGTTACCCAACTGTGGTAATCCGAGCCTGTTGAGTCAAGCATGGGAAAGTCAAGTCTAGGTTCATTCGACATCCTGAAAATAAGAAGAGAAAATATATTAGTTTCGGAGTTAAACTTCCACGAAAACTAAAATAATGAGATTTCCGAGCTATGCTACCGAGAAATCAATTTCCAAGAATCTCTTTTGGATTAGACCAAACAATGATGTTTTAATATGGTCACAATGCGGACGCTCTTAGTCCTAATATCATGAACGCTCTTAGTTCATTGATTACGAACGCTCTTAGTTCGTTTAATTATGAACACTCTTAGTTCATTGATTACGAACACTCTTAGTTCATTAAGTGTGAATCCCCACAATTCCGCTTGTTAAATACTCAAAATCATTTGGCAACATATATTCCAATATTATGCAGAAAATAAAAGGAATTTAAAGTACGAAAAGCAGCAACTTTAATTACAAAAACTTACTTGATAATTCGGGGCTTGAGAACATGCGCGTGTTGATGCAGGCGTGCGTAAAGATTTTTTTCGGGCTTCTGCTGATTTGTTGGGCTAATTTGCAGCCCACCCTTTTTTTTTTTTAGTGGCAGTGGGCCACGTCTTCTTCTTCCTTTTTTTTTTCTTTCTTCTTTTTCTTTCTCCAATTTGCTGGTGTTGGCTGGGCTAGGCAGCAGGGTGCAGCAGCTTGGGAGCCAGCAGCAAGTGGTAGCAACAACGCAGGCAGCAGGAAGGCTGTCGGACTGGTGCGCAAGGGCCTGCACGGGCTGTAGGCTGCAGCGCGGGGAGCAGTGGCAGGGTGGGCTGCAGGGGTGCGTGCAGATGTGCAGGCTGCGGAGCGGGCTGGAGGGGCTTGCGGTGGAAGGTAGGCAGCAGTGGGCTGCAGGCTTTTAGGTTGGTGTGCGGGTTGCAGGCGGGTGCGCAAAGGCAGCAGTGGGTGGCGGAGTCTGGGCGAGGGGGCGCTGGGGAGGAGGCCGGTCGAGTTGGGCTGCTGGGTTTGCAGGTACTGCTGGAGAGGTCCGGCCGGTGAGGTGTGGCTGAGGCCGGAATGGAGATTTTTTGTTTTGTTTTGGGTTGGCGGCAGAGAAGAAAAAGTTTTTTTCTTCTAGGGTTTTTTTTCTTTTTCTGAAGCTAGGGTTAGAACTCGTGCTGATAACGTGTTGTAGGAAAATAGAATTGTGTGTTTATTATTGATAATAGGAGCCCTTATATAGGGAGTTACAAGGTATACAAAAGGTAAGAGAATCCGAATACAATTGAATACCTATAACACTTTCCTATTACAATTCTAAACCCTAGTTTGTAGAGACACACTATGTCGACATCCTTCAACATTACAAAATTAATATAGAGACTATTAGTCTATATTACTATGAAACCCCATGCATAAAAAATGGGATTTGAAATAAAAGAATGATGAATTTTGTGGATGAAGGCTAGCAACTCGCTCCTCCACAGATGTATTCCTTCTTCCTTCACTGTAACTTGCACAACACTTCCCAGAAACTAGTATTATCCTTCCTGGAAAGAGGGGACAACAGAAAAAGGAGAAAGAAAAAATAGTGACATGCATGCATGTCTAGATGGTGAATAAGAGTAGCAAAGATGGGAACAGTAACTACATAACTGGGAAGGTAAGATCAAAGAAACCACTCACCTTATAGTAACATAGAATTTTGTTATTAGACTCTGATTGCCTATAAGGAATCGAAAATCACATAAAACCAACCTCATTTGATGACATGATTCACGAGTTACACTGCAGGATCACTTCCTCAAACTCTCAAAGTCAATGGTCCTAGGGGTCGGGAGAGGATATAAATCAACAACCGAAGGAAGAACGTAAGAGAAGAAAAGGGTAAAAAGAAACCAGCAAGTAGAGATGCCTTTGCTCAGAAGTCAAAACCATCGACTCAGAACTGAGCACGTATGTAGCCTATTATTTCAAGCATTTCATTGTCATCATGCTTAAACAAAAGAAAAACAAACCATACGATCGATTTCACAAGCATATCAGATATCGTCTTCCGGAATAGAAAGTGTATAGGTACCATAAATTCCACATCGATGCGATCGAACAAACAATCACAAGTTATCGAGAGATGAAATTACATGATTGAGAATGTTGGGTTACTCCATTGATACTAATTAAGCCATCATAACAATCTCCTGATGATGCAACCCAATTTGAAGAACATTTAGATCGTGCTAAAGGAGGAAAACGAAAAGTGACTAGTAGACAGGAAACAGCTAGGAGTCCGATTGGGACGTACCTTACCTTTCCGGAATGGGAATTGCGCCAGAAACAAGACTCGTTGCTTTGCTATGAGCTGTAGCATTTTTCTGGATTTCAAGGTCGTTTAGGGCCTCAAAACTGCATTTTTCTATTTTACCCGTTTTTGGTTTTCCTAGTTATTTTTGGGTTGTTTTCGTTTTTATCCATGGGCTTTAGGGTTTCAATGTTAGTCGCCCTAGGATATTTTTCTCTTATTTATGCAGCTGCAGAATGCATCTTTCATCTTTTAATCAATAAAATAGAGATTTTCTCTTTTATCTCTAGTGGACTCCAGAATTCTTTTGTTAGGTTTATTGCTGGTAAACCTAGGTTACTATTCCGACTGCGTCACCTGAGAGGCATACATAGGATTTATTATACATGCATCTGGTACAATCATCAACGGCATGCATACAGTAAAGAAGGAATAGGTCAATCGTAATAGAGTTCGAGGCCCATGCTGTCGTGGATCTCATAATCCTTAGGAGTGATGTGATCCTTGTAAATATTGTACCACTTCTGGATTCGGATCTTACGGGTTTCGGTCTGAGCCGCAACCAGCTTCTTCATATCTCCGATGGTGTCGTCCTCATTGCACTTCACCCGCACCTTCTTTCCAAGCCGATCGTTCAGAACCACCTCAATCATTTTCACCTTCTTATATCAAGCTCCCTTACCTTAACCAATCCTAGATTTTATAAATTATGATGACAGTACATCTGATGAGTTTAACGGGCTGCCATGAGGCCTTGATTTAAATACTGAATAGCAAGTCGGAAGACTCTCCAGAAGATTATTACACCATGGTCCGGTGGGTTATTTTGTCTGTTACGTTCTCCAGACCATTCCCTTCAGATTTTTTTTTTTTTAAAGGAAATTACATGATTATTGATGGAAAAAAAAATAAAGAAAAGAATATTTAAGGAAAACTGAATTGGGAGAGAATTGAGTCGTACTTTCATAGATAACTCTTTATATAGAGGATTACAAGCATAGAGATAGAGTTGTACATGGAAACATAATCGTACATTGATTGGATATCTCCTAAGATTCTCCGAGAATATCTCTAATATAAACTCTATTTCAACTAGAGCAAGTAACCTCGAGTTTGGGCCAGACACATATTCTGGATTTACTTGAACACTCCCCCTTGTGTCACCCAAACGTGGTGCTCCTCTCGTTGCCTCATTAAAAACCTTGTTGAGTAACAAAAACCCTGTGGGACAAAAATAACCTCGGTCGAATGGGAAAAAGAGCACAACACACCCTTCACGTTTCGAGACCATACATGTAGACATCTCCTCCTAATGTCTGCATCTCCCCCTGATTACAACGGTCATGGGAGTTAGGATAACTTCCGCAAAAGATTCTACCAACATTTTTCTCGAAAGTGGAATTTAGACAATGACTCAGTGAGCAAGCCTGCTGCACTGTCCTCCGATTGAACCTAGTTCACTTTGATCTTGAGGACTCAGATTGAACCTAGTTCACTTTGATCTTGAGACAATTTTTTGAACATGCGTAATTATGGATCCAATCCATAAACATTCACAAACCACTTTGTGAAGAGCAATAATCTATGCATTGTTTGAAGATATAGCGACTAGGATCTGTTCTGTAGACCTCCAAGATATCACGGTCTTTACCCATGATGAACACTTAACCAGTTTGGGAATGACCTTTGTATGGGTCAGAGAGATATCCAACATCAGCAAAATCTTCCAAAACACATGTCATTTTGGGATGGGGATAGTGGACGCAGGCCAGTGTTGGTGGCATTCCTGGTATGTGATGGGTCCGAATTCATCATCTCTTTATAGGGATAAAATGAGCTCATATCAATCGTACATCTCAAGTACCGAAAGATATCTTTTACACCAATCAAATGGCGTCGCGTTTGCACGCGCAGAGCTATACCTTAGCTAACAAGTTCACTGCAAATGATATGTCCAGTCTTGTGCATCGAGCTAAGTATAATAATGCGCCTATTTTACTCAAGTAAGGCACTTCTGCCTCTAGCACATCTTCGTCATCATCCTTCAGACGAAGAAGATCATTTTCAGGATCAAGACTACGGACGATCATGAGGGTGCTTAAAAGTTTGGCCTTGTCAAAATGCCTAAGCATCTATCGACACGATGCTCAAGTTCCAAACTGAGACATAATCGTGTTCTCCCATAATCCTTCATCTCAAAATCGGATTTCAAGTGTTCAGCGGTTTCCCTTAACTCTTTAAGAGCTTCTAATGGAGATCATGTCCAATATGAACCGTGATGGAATCCGAAACTTGTTATGAAAACACGTGGGCATATCCCTTCCCAATCAAGTAGTCACTTTAGTGAGTGTTTCAACCTTTTTGTAAACGCGCTCTGTGGTCTAGAGCCACTTGACTTGGGTAAATGAAGTTCACCATGAACCTTCATGTATATTTCATATCTAGATCCCCATATAGATACGCAGTGAGCATATTTGTAAGCTGCATGTTCAGTTCTTTGGAAACTACCAAACTGACAGGGTAGCGGAGTGCAATGACATCCATTACGAGAGAATATGTCTCATCATAGTCATTTCCAGGGCGTTTTGTGAGAAGCGTTGCGCCATAAGGCGAGATTGCCATCTCTTTTTCTCTCCACGCTTTCTAACGAAGACCCATTAGTCAATAGGTTTTATGTTAAGAGGTGTTGGCATCACTGGCTCGAAAACCTTCCTCTTCGTTAGAGAATTCATCTTAACCTGGATCACATCTTTCCATCTAGGCCAAATCTCTCTAGGTTGGCATTCATTCATCAACGGAGTGTGGTTCGATATCATCGGACTCAACAAACTCATGCGCAATGAAATGCGCAACTACATCAACAATTATGATGGAGTTTTTATCCCACGTCTCATGTACACTAGTGTAATTTTCATAGAGCTTTATATTCTCAGGAATAGGTTCTGACATTGAAGTGTCCCCCAACGATAACCATAACTTGGAAGATTCTCATGAGACAGATTTTGAGTGTCGATGATCAAAGGATTGGAGTTTGCCAAAGCATCCTTTGAACCCACGGCCTCATGGCCTGTAACACTAGAGTGCCACTCTCTTTGGCGTTGGTGCCATGCCTACCTCCATGTAGGGTGGCGCTACGTCCTCTTGTAGGGACGTACTTCCTTGTAGGCATATTTGCAGCAGATGTGTGATCTCGTCACTTTAGTAGAGATCAAGATGAGACATAGTGGGGACAGGCCACGACAATTCTTGTCGTTCCTACTGAACATCCATGTTCTTATCTCCCCCTAACGACGGGAAGACTGTCTCATCAAAGTGACAACCCACAAACCTAGCCGTAAGGAGATCGCCTTGCAAGGGCATTAAGTGCCGGACGATTGTTGGAGTCTCAAATCCAACGTAGTTTCCCATTCGTCTGTACGGACCCATCATAGAGCGTTGTGGCGGCGTAATTGGCACATAAATGGCACACTCAAATATGCATAAGTACGATACTGTACCCAGTCACTAGCTGTAACACAAAGGTAGATTGAGTGGTGATGGGTCGTAGACGAATTAGCATAGCTGCATGTGATATTGCATCAGCCCAAGCGGATATAAGGAAATTGGTGCGCATTACCAATGTCCGGACTACCATCCTAGACATTTCTGAGAGACCATTTGAATGTGATGTCCAACATCAGTCCCAATGCAATAACCATCGAAAGTCTTCGATGTAAACTCTCTAGCATCGTCAAGTCCAATTGACGGAGTAGGATGATCCGGGGAGTGAACCCGTTGTCATATGATATTTGCTAGGAGTGTAGCATAAGCAGCATTACAAGTGGACAATGGCAAAACGTGTGACCAGCGTGTTTGCGTATCAACCAATATCATGAGATATTTAAACGTCCGCAAGTTGGTTGAATCAGTCCATAGAATCCAAGAATCCAAGAACATAATGAGTTTTTTCTTATCCTTTGCATAGGACGGTCTCAGTCCTAATTTCCCTGAGGAACGGGCTTTGTAAAACGAGCGAAAGACTTTAGAAGCAACCAATGAGAATTTTGGTTAGGCCAAAGCGTCTGAAACGCTATTTGAAGCAAGTTGGTGATTGCAGCATCACCTAGGGCACCATCACCATGATGGATGCCATCTATGGCACCATGGATAGGGATTGCGCCAGCCCTAAGCAGCTACGTCGGTCACACTTAGTCCAGAAATCAACTTTTGATTCATGCTTCGTTTTGTTCGAAAGAAATGATGTCCATGTGAAGTCTTTAGTAGACGGATCATCATATTTGGACTATGATGATCTATCCTGTCGTGACAAAGCCAATATGTGTCTAAATCCAAGAGATCTTCTCTCATAACTTTATTGGATTAATAGCTCGAATAGTGACATAGAATCCATTAGAGAGACACATAAACTTCTCTAAGATGCGCCTTTGTTCGCAATCATTAGAGGTATTGTAAAGGAACTCATTTCCGTTCTCTACATGCGTTTTTACATGGAATCCGTTGGCTATTCATAGGTGCGATTGGCCCTAGGAGCATAGAGAGTTTCTGTGATAGTAATTAAGATGTCATTTGGCAAGTGGAACTTGGGCTATTCCATGTCCTTGAATTAATACTGATGGCCCAGCCATCGTAGTCACAAAAGTCATATGCTCATAATCAAAATGGAGTCATAAAGAACTCAAAATTTTATTCATAAACCAACGGAGTTACATCATTGTCTCTTTGACTAAACAAAATCTAATCCAAAATGATAGCTAATGCAAAACATTGGTAGTCGTCTTACTTCTTTCGGTAATTCCAAAATAAATGTGACCAGGTGAGTAGAGAGATGTCAGTGGAGCAAGGCTCGCTTAAGTACCACTAATCTCATAACCTTCCTAGACATCACACTTACTTTGAGTGAGCCTACTTTGAAGAAAAACTAAACCATTGGCATTTACTTCAAAAATATATGACAATTGCCTATTACATCTCTTGGAAAAATAAAGACTTAAACAGAATTGGCTATTTATTGATCCCAACCAGATTTGTAGTCTTCAAACCTTCACTCTAGATCATCTTCTTGATCTTCTTGTTCCATATAGTGAGCTTCTCTTGCTTCACAATATTCTTTGTAAGCGGTGAAGATTTCTTCACGAGCTCTACAAATGTGTGCCCAATGATCGAATACTCCACATCGAGAACATACATCTCTTTGCTCAAACTCCATTGATTGAGGCGCTTTGAAAGCATCATTTAGATGGCTCTTAGTGTTGGTGGCGCTACCAACATAGCCAGAGACGTTGCCTCCCTCTCTCTTTCCAAGTTTACCTCTTCAGTTCCGTGTTCGCCTATTTTGGCGGTTACCTTCCCAAGTAGAGTGATTATATGGACCAGAACGTCCAGAAGTATCCCTAAGATTAGAGTTTTGCTCTTGGCGCCTTCTCTTAGGGGCGCAACTATAATTGGATTCTGGAATATTCTCTATTTCCATGGATCTCGAATTATAGTTCTTCTCAAGGAAGTTGTCATGCTTTTCAGCAACACTCATAGCTCCAATCAGCTCATGAAACCTTGTGATCTGTCCTGCAACAACATCGATTCGATAGTTCTTAGCAACCATCAATGCATAGACAGGGAAGGTAGAGAGAGTCTTCTCAATCAACATCGCATCTGTGATCTCTTTACCACAAAATTACATTAAGGATTTTAATGCGAAGTGCTTCCAAGTTGTAATCAAGAACTGACTTGAAATCACAGAAGCGGAGGCTATGCCATCTCACTTCTAGGTCAGGAAGCAGGGAGTCACGGACGTTGCCAAATCTATATTCGAGTGAGACCCACAACCTTCTGGGGTCTTCTTCATTCATACACTCGTACTGGAGTGAATCATCCATATGACGAGTCATTAGGATGATGGCTTTTCTCTTATTTGCCTCTAAGGCTGCTCTATTGGCTTCTAAAGCTTAACCTTGCTCAACAGTTAGCACGTCCTGGCTAGGCTCGAGAATTGTATCTAGGATTCTATCGGCCTTGAGATGCTAGAGGACATCACGAACCCACTTGTGATATCCAGAGCCAGTTGTTCTCAATGGAGCAAAGTCCAATTTGTTCAGGTTACTCATCCTGAAAGAGAACAAGAAATTAGGGTTAGTTTGGGAGTGTAAAAGGCTACCACAAAAACATATAAAATTTCTGAGTGTAGTTGCTCCCAAGAAATTTGGAATTTCTGAGCGTAATTGCTTCCAGGAAATTCAATTCCAAGAGGTATTGGATTAGATCGAAACAATGACGTAAGTGGTCGATCATAAATTCTCTACAAACTCTAAGTTTGGAGATCTCAACAAGCTCTAAGCTTGGAGTTAGCACGAACCCCCACAGTTCGGCTTAATTAGGTCTCCCCTAAGATGAAGAAAGGGGGGTAGAAGAAGGGATGTTGCAAGTCCCCGAAAAAGAAGAGAAATTGAATTAAAAAAAACTCTAAAAAAAATGGGAACGTTTAGTAAAAAATACCTCGAAATAGGTCGCCGAAAATTTGACTGGAAAAAGTTACCGGAAAATGGCTAGAAAAGTAGCCGGAAATGTCGTTGACCAGGGGTTGACAGGCGTTGGCCGGAGGTCTGACGTGGCAGTGGATCATGTTGCTGACGTGGTGCTGGTCCTAGGGCTGATGTCAGCGGGCTTCTGGGCCTGTTCTTTTTTCTTCTGGGCTGGGACTTCCTTTCTTCTCTCTTTCTTCTTCTTTTCTTCTTCTTTCTTTTCTGCAGGTTCAAGGTGCAACTGCTCAGGTGGCCATTTCAGGTATTTTTAGGCCGATTTTTGGATTTTTTCTTCTTGTTCCTGAAACTTCATATCAACGGGCTTCTACTATCAAAATTTGGTAGAAATTGGAGGTCCGGAAGATGGTGAACTAGTGGAATATTTGCTGTGAGTTGTATGGAGCTTCCCGTGGCCGGTTCGATAGGTTTCCGGCCGGTTCTTAGGGTACCGCAGCAGATTCTGGACTCCTGGGATCGAGTTCTTCAAGGTGTGAGGTGGAGGCAGAAAAGGCTTCAAGGTTTTGTATTCGGATTCAAGGTTTTTAGCTTCTTGAATCAGGGTTTGGCTTATTTGTTTCAGGGTTAGGGCTTCGTGCTAATAACGTGTTTAAGGAAAACTGAATTGGGAGATAATTGAGTCGTACTTTCATTGATAATAGAGGCCTCTTTATATAGATGATTACAGGCATAGAGATAGAGTTGTACATGGAAACATAATCGTACATTGATTGGATATCTCCTAAGATTCTCCGAGAATATCTCTAATATAAACCATATTTCAACTAGAGCAGGTAACCTCGAGTTTGGGCCAGACACATATTCTGGATTTAGTTGAACAAAGAAAAAGTAAAGTACGTGATTTTTCTAGAAAAGATAAGGGTTAATTACATATGAATGCATCTTTGAATGTTTTTTTAGCCATAAGGCCACCAATTAGCTTTTTCCCTCATAAGACCAATAGATTAAAAAGGGTGTGATGGTTTAGATCTAAAAACCAACATATTTATAGAAATGCCACTAGAGTAAAAAGTCAACAATCATTCTCTCTCTCTCCTCTCCAGCGAGGTCTCCGGCCAACTCAGGCGGGTCTCCAGCTAACTCTGACGAGTTTCGGGCCGACCTCCGGTCAACTTCCGGCATGTTTCTGGCGACCACAAAAGCTACTGTCACTAACACCAAAAGCTACCGTGGCTAGCAACAAAAGCTAGGCCCACTTTGGGATTGATTTTGAAATCTGCTTTTGGTCCCAAAAGCGCTTCTAATGGGACTGAGGATGTCTGGTGAACTCCAAAATTTGTGCTTCTGGGAGAATCGCTGCTGCCAACAGCAGGAAATCAAAAGCAGCTCTGAGGAGCTTCTTGTTTCAGCTTTTGCGGAAACCAAATGGAGGATGCGGAGGATTTAATGAAACTTTACAGACTACCAAAATTATCCTTAATGCTCTCTTGAATTTACATCAAATGTCCTAATTTTCTTTGCTTCAGTTCTAGCGTCTTCCCTCTTCTCTCACTAGGTCTAGCCCAAATCTCTTCCCTCTTCTCTCACTGGATCTAATCCAAATGTCTTCTCCTAAACAATGTTTGAATCTTAGATCTATGGTACTTTATTTATCTGTTCGAGATATCGTTTATCCCCTTCTCTTTCTCCAGTTTTAGTGTTCATATATTTTCCTTCAGTTTCATCGTCTTCAAAAAATTCAGAGAAGAATCTCTACTCTGCAAAAGGTAATTTTTACATGTTTGGGTTGGGTTCTGGTTATTTGTTTGCCTCATGGTTAATATAATATTTGTATTTGATGGACATTCATTATTTCATGTTGGATGTTTGTGGTTAATTAGTTGCTAGGTTCTGAAGAATCGATGGTAAAGAAATTGATTTCCATAGTGATATATTTGAGGATGATTTATAGCTAAGAAGCTAATTTGTGACTTTAATGACTGAGGTTTTGGCTATGAAAGAAGGTTTGCTTTTGGCTCATCGATTCTCCTCTTCTTTGATTTTCGAATCGGATAATCTTCAAATTAGTCAGCTGCAACTTTGTTAGAGAGAATTAGAGAAGTTACAGTTGCTTTTCTCAATTTCAGCTGGCATTGGATCAATAGAGATGTTAATCAAGCACATATCATTTTGCTTGTTTAACTCACAAGGGGATGTGTTCTCTGGATTGGATTCACAATCCACCATCCTCTTCCCATTAGTTCAGTTGTTTTGTTATTCTTTAGCATGTGACCTTTTTTTAATTACGCCAATCAAAAATATTTTATTTATAATTTATCAAACACTCAGAATTTGTTTTTCATTCTTACTGCACTTATAAAAATAGTTTACCAAATACTTAGCTGCTTCCCCTCATAGCAGATTCAAAAGTGTTTCCCCTCACAACAAAATCAAAAGTGCTTCCTCTCACAACACAACAATTCCAAACTAAGCCCTACTCTTGTGAGATTTCCAGCAACCTCTGGCGAGGTCACAAAAGCTACTATCACTAGCACCAAAAGCTAATGTCGCTAGCAACAAAAGCTACCCTGGTGAAATTTTCAGCAATCTCTGGCGAGGTCACAAAAGCTACTGTCACCAGCAACAAAAGCTACTGTTACCAACAAAACTTATGCTCACAACACCAAAAGTTACTATCCTCACCAACAAAAACTACTGTCACCAATACTGAAATCTACTCTAACCAGCAAGAGACGTTGCTATCACCAACATCAGAAAGCTACTCTCGCCAGTAACAGAAGCTACTCTCACCATCACTAAAAGTTACTCTCATCAACACCAAAAGCTATAACCAAGCAGAACAAAAACTACTACCACGCAGAACAAAAGCTACTTCCAGAGACTAAGAAAACTATTGTGAAAGACTTAGAAAGCTATGAAATGTAAAAAATACAACCAAAGAAAATGCTACTGTAATCAAGAAATAAAACATATTAGATGATACAAAAAAGTATGCAGGGTTCAACATGATAATTATGTAAAAAAACTTCATAATTGTAAAAAGTCATACCATAGTTATGAAAAATTATTACAATAGTTGAATAAAGTATTGCATGTTGTAATGCTACTGTCATTTTCAATGCTGGACACTCTAAACCATAGGTATAACTTCATTTCACATTTCTTGCTTGGCTGAATGATCTATTGGTCAATGGATGCTTCAATATCCAAATTCACATGATTTTTGAATTTAATACTACAAATGCAAAGGGGAAGAATTCTGCAAGAACAAGATACAACAAAATATTAGCTTTGAAATGAAAAAAAAACAACAATGTACTGTTGCGCTGCAAACGTAACACTCTTTATCAACTTGATAATAAAAAACAAGCAATCTAAAATACTACTGAATAGGTACAGAAAGCTACTATAACACACGTACAAAGCTACTGAACTAGTAATAAAAGATATTGACATCGTTAAACAACTATAAACATATACAAAGCTACTGGACCAATAATAACTTTGTACTGGACCAATAATAAAAAGCTACTGACACAGGTCTATAAAGTTACTATAACACATGTACAAAATTACTGGACCAGTAATAAAATGCTACTGACATAAGTACAGAAAACTATATACAATGTACAAAGTTACGTGACCAGTAATAAAAGCTACTTAATAAATACTGATTGCAAAAACCGGTCAATTATACATGTTGACAGTGTAACACAAATTCCAACAAGAATGTAGAGATACAAAATCACAATAAGAAGAAAATTAAATTTCATTCAGAATCATGCTTTCCAATTTGATAAGCTATTGACAAAAAAAACCACTTGAAATCAATCAAGATGGGAAAAAAAAAGCTACTAATATCATATTGAAAAGATATTAACATAGGGATTAAAAGCTACTGTTACTATGTTGAAAAACCACTATAAAAAGTATATAAAGCTACTAACTTGAAATCAATCAAAATGAAAAATAAAAAAACTACTGACATTAGTTTGAAAATATATTAATATACGGATAGAAAACTACTATCACTGTGTTAAAATGCCACATAATAGTTAGAGAGAGTTACTCACTTAAAACCAATAAAATGACAACATCAAAAACCAATTCATTGGCGACACAGCGGAGAAAGAGTAATTAACAACACATAAATTGAATTTGTATTTGACACTTCAAACTGTATGCTACTAAACTAAGGTAACCTTAAACATGCAAACTACATATAGAAAATCACTAGTAATCACGAAAACTTATGCCACAACACCAAAAGTTACTATCCTCACACAACAAAAGCTACTGTCACCAACACTGAAATCTACTCTAACCAGCAAGAGACGTTGCTGTCACCAACATCAGAAAGCTACTCTCGCCAGTAACAGAAGCTACTCTCACCATCACCAAAAGTTACTCTCATCAACACCAAAAGCTATAACCAAGCAGAACAAAAACTACTACCACGCAGAACAAAATCTACTCCCAGAGACTGAGAAAACTATTGTGAAAGACTTAGAAAGCTATGACAATGTAAAAAATACAACCAAAGTAAAAATACTACTGTAATCGAGAAAATAAAACATATTAGATGATACAAAAAGTATGCAGGGTTCAACAATGATATAATTATGTAAAAAACTACTTTCATAATTGTAAAAAGTCACTACCATAGTTATGAAAAATTATTACAATAGTTGAATAAAGCTATTGTCAATGTTGTAATGCTACTGTCATTTTTCAATGCTGACACTCTAAACCTATAGGTATAACTTCATTTCAACATTTCTTGCTTGGCTGAATGATCTATTGGTCAATGGAGGCTTCAATATCCAAATTCACATGATTTTTGAATTTTACTACTACAAATGCAAAGGGGAAGAATTCTGCAAGAACAAAGATACAACAAAATATTAGCATTTGAAATGAAACTAAAAACAACAATGTACTGTTGCGCTGCAAACGTGACACTCTTTATCAACTTGATAATAAAAAACAAGCAATCTAAAATACTACTGACATAGGTACAGAAAGCTACTATAACACACGTACAAAGCTACTGAACTAGTAATAAAAGCTATTGACATCGTTAAACTACTATAAACATGTACAAAGCTACTGGACCAATAATAACTTTGTATTAGACCAATAATAAAAAGCTACTGACATAGGTCTATGAAGTTACTATAACACATGTACAAAATTACTGGACCAGTAATAAATGCTACTAACATAAGTACAGAAAACTACTATAATACATGTACAAAGTTACGTGACCAGTAATAAAAAGCTACTGATATAAATACTGATTGCACAAAACCGGTTAATTATACATGTTGACAATGTAACACAAATTCCAACAAGAAATGCTAGAGATACAAAATCACAATAAGAAGAAAATTAAATTTCATTCAGAATCATGCTTTTCCAATTTGATAAGCTATTGACAAAAAAAACCACTTGAAATCAATCAAGATGGGGAAAAAAAAAGCTACTGATATCATATTGAAAAGATATTAACATAGGGATAGAAAGCTACTGTTACTATGTTGAAAAACCACTATAAAAACTATATAAAGCTACTGACTTGAAATCAATCAAAATGAAAAATAAAAAAACTACTGACATTAGTTTGAAAATATATTAATATAGGGATAGAAAACTACTATCACTGTGTTAAAATGCCACATAATAGTTAGAGAGAGTTACTCACTTAAAATCAATAAAATGAAAACATCAAAAACCAATTCATTGGTGACACAGCGGAGAAAGAGTAATTAACAACACATAAATTGAATTTTTATTTGACACTTCAAACTCTAAGCTGCTAAACTAAGGTAACCTTAAACATGCAAACTACATATAGAAAATCACTAGTAATCACGAATAAGTTCTCTGGTACTGATATCAAGAACTATTCTTCTCTTTTTGTTTTTGGTGTGGGTGGCATCTAAGGTGTTCTTAGCTCATTTTAGAAAAAAAAAAAATAGATAAAGCAGTGAAACTGGATATATTAATGAATTTAAAGCATTGCTTTGAAAGTATTTTTAATTCGCTAGGAGCTCAATGCATACTTTTTGGTTTGACTAACCTCTGCAAAAAAAAAAAAAAAAAAAACCTCTGTAAATAAATCATAGTGTCATTCAAACTCAGAAATTGAAAAACGAGGTCTGGGCATGCCTTTATAATTTCAATTTGCCTACAATTTCTTCATAGGAACTTTAAATCAGAAGTTAGAAAAAATATTATGCAATCCTAAATAAACACCTTGTATTGATCAATCCACAAGTAATAAACATGAAGAAATGAATTGAATCAAACGAACTGAAAGGGAGAATAAAATATAACCAACCTTTGAAACCAATTCGGTAGGTCCAAGTTGAATTGGCTATGTTAGGTAGCGAAAAATTTTAAATCTGAATCAATCTTCCTTCTCTCCGTCGTAGTTGCAATTGCTCTCGCCTTCGCCGACAAAGCCGTCGCGGCTGGTGACCGGGCCAATGAGACCAATCTGTTCACACAAAGCTCAATTATTAGAGAAATCGAGAAATATAGGTTGATGGATCTGGTGGAAATGAGAATCAGGCTTTTTCTAGGGTTTGGTTTTGAACCTGATCTCCCAAAGTGTACTCGACGGTGCACCGGTGAAGACGTGCAATCGAGCAATTGGATGCCGACTGAGATGGGATGGTGCGCCGGCGGAGACGCACTGTCCTTCCAGGCTTCCAGCTAAAAGTAGAGAGAGAGAGAGAACGTGATATTTTTTTGAAATAATTAGCTCTATCGAAGAAAATAGAGAGAGCTAGAGTGAGAGAGAGTGAGTTGAGAGTAAAGTAGGTATATCATAAAAAAGAGCTGATGGTTTTGGACACTAAAGTGGCCTTATGTGTATAAAAAAGTTTAGGTGGCCTGATGACTAATATAAGTCTCAAAATGACACTTATATGTAATTTTCTAAAAAGGGTATAAGACCTGAAAAAATATTTTTAGAAAAAATCTAATTCTGCAAAAAATGATCTGTAAGGCAACTTAATGCCAATATCTCCTCTTTTGAGTAAGGATGCTTGATTTTAGGGTTATGATGGTTATGTTGGCAACTAAAATTCATTAATTTCATTAAATGGGTTTTGGAACCTATTAATTTGTCATTGATTTTATAAACTAAAGTAAAGAATTAAGAGACATTATATATGTGAAAGATAATGTGTGTTTTTATTTTTATTAGATCCTTTTTTATAAGAGTTGAAAAAAAAAAAAAACTATATCAGATAACAAAAATCATGTGGTATAAAAACAATCATTGTTGTTCCTTTTTTAGTGTTGAGTGAGCACGGCTTTCTTGATCGGAGTGGCTTCGCTCTGGATCGATCGGGTTGGTGGCTCGTGGTTGGTGAGATCGGAGTCGCTGGGAGGTTGTGGCTTGTTTTTTGTAGGATTCAGTCGAGGGTCAGAGGGGCGTCGGTGAACCCGGTTGTCTTTGGTGGTTTGGGAGGGGAGAGGGCGATGGGATCCGAGGTGGTCGTTCGACACCTGCTTGGACGGGGCTGGTTTTTGCGGATTAGGCTATCTTTGATTGGTGCTGCGGATTTTATTTCGGAATCCGGTCTAGATAGAGTAACCGGAAAAGCTTGTCTTTTGGACAATCAGGTGGGAGGAGCAGCGGCAGTGGTGACCATCGGCGGGTGGGAGTTCGATGCAGGCTGGGGTGATCTGACTCATCTGAGGCAGATTGTGGAGTTTCGACGCGGGCGGCGTTCTATTGCATACAGTGGTCTGTGGCAGACGGCGATTCGATGCAGGCGAGACTCCGTTGCAGGCGGTGGTGTTCGCAGATCGTGGCGACCCGAGGCAGGTGATGGCAAATTTGGGCTGGGCTTGACTAGATGGCTGCGGTCTCATTGCTATTTGGGCCCTACCCAAGTTGAGTTTTTAGTTCATGTTTTTATTTTTTCTTGCTGGTTAGTTATGTTTCGCTTTATGCGAGCAATAAATTCTTACGTCAGTGATGTAAGGTACGTCGGGCTTTTAGCCTGTGTATGCAATCAATGTGCCTTGTCTACTTTGGGTAGGTAGCGAATTTTTTGCTTCGTCAAATGGTCGCTACCTCCTAGTGGCAAGGTGAGACTAAGTGTCGTCGGATTTATTTTTCGGCGGCAACATAGGAGGAAAGCTATGCTAAACCTGGTAATTATGCTATGTTGTAATCGGGTTACATGTCGAGTTATCTTTCCGCTATGTTAAAGCAAATGGAGTAGCTAATTATGCACTCTTTGCTAGTTGGTGCTTGTTAGAATACAGGTCTTCTGTAGAGATTTCTAATATTATTTAGAAAAATACTCTAGATGTATATTGTAATCAGGGGTTTAGGCTCAATGTCCCCCCTTGTATTCGATAGTTTCATTAATCAAGGCTTGAGGGCAGCCGCACCAGCCCTTTATTCAAAAAAAAAAAATCATTGTTGAAGGAAAAAATAAATAAATACAATTTCGGATGCTCCCCTGATTGTTGCAAGCTTCAGTCATGTATGTGATAAATACATGTACACTCACATAATATGGTTAAAACAATTTCATATGCTTAATTCACTAGGTGAATTTCATTAAGTATTAGCTCACATAATAGGGTTAAAACAATTTCATATGCTCAACTTCATAAATAAATGTATTAACTAAAGAGTAACAATATAAAGAAATAAGAATTCGTACATCTACCTTTATACAATATTTGCAGCATTGAAAATTAATACGATATATTCAGCCATAGTATTAACTTGTACAATTGATAATTTCATATAAGCTCTGCAGGAGCTCTAATGAATCCATAACTCCGTGAAAGTTAGAATACGTTGCAGCATAATTCAAATTTGATACCTAGATCTTGTCATAGTATTTATTGAGGCAATTCAGATCTCGTTGTTTATGACAAAATGTACATATGAGATCTAGATTCTTTGAGTTCATATTTTTCATGAACTTGCCATACAGAAAGTATGAATCCTTTAAGGAGTCACCATCTCAGCACATCACCTTATTATGCGACAAACTGAGCTTCGGTTTCCTACATGGCGTCTAACTCTATTCTTCATGCTCGTATCATACAAATTGTGCTCGATTATCACTACATACATCAATACTTACTTTCTGATGCGCATAGAGTTCAATTTGTTCCATCGTCATAAATGATCGCTGATATATTGACAAATGACCTCTCTAAAGCAAAGATTTCACCTTCTCCAATCAAATCTTGTACCCTGAATCGTCATATTCGTAGGGAAGTATCAAACCACCTCCTTAACTCTTATTCAATGTCTCATAAGTCAACTACAACTAATAATTCATCTAACCTATCTGAAAAATGCTTGAGGTCTCAAAATTGTATGCCAAAGTTTAAATTTCAAAGATGCCACATCATACGTGGTTTCCTAGTGCCTTCAGGACTTCTAGTCAAACAAGGACTCTTTATTTTTCGCCATTTTTCTTCATTTTTCCGATCATGCTTCCTAGTTGACTCAGGAGTCTTGCCTTGACAAAGTTTCCTATTTCGAATAGGATTTCCTGGTTGAATGAGAATTTCCTGGCTAGACCAGGAAAACTTCATTTATTCATTTTAGCTCATTTTCGCAGCCCTTCTGCCTTGCCTTAGTCATTTCCAACGTTTTTTGCTTCTCTTTCTCCTTTAAGCTCATTTCTGCTCCATGGTAGGTGTAAATCACCATGCTTATAACCCCTCTTGCTATTCTTTCTTAAGAACACAGCAGCTTCATTGTCACAGTAGACTTTCAACTTCTCATCTACAAGATTTCTCAAAATCTTGGTTTCTAATAGAAAATTCGAATCAAAACATATTGATCTGAAGTTTTATAGTGTGAGAAAGAGAGTGAAAGATGGAGAGGTTGACATGTTGGTATTAACACTGAAGCACAACTTGCAGACCCTTTTACCAAGGCCTTATCAATTTCAGCATTCAAGCAACATGTTGAGAACATGGGAATCCTATCCAGTTTGAATTCATAGTTTCAGTGGGAGCAAAAGTTTAGAAAATTAAATTTTCAGTTTTCAGTTTCTGTATTTTTCATTATTGATTTTCTGAGTCTAGTTCATGTTCAGAAAATATCATGTACTCATGATTTGATCAAATGAATAAAGTTGAGATATTTTTCAGAAACTTCTTATAGTTAATTTTGTCATGAAACTTTGATTGATGTTACTTTTATCAATTCTATAGTTGTCAAGTGGATTGGTAAATGCATATGTATTCAGAAAGAAGCAAACGCCAACACGAAGTGAACCCGTATAACCCGATTATACTATATTTCTTCTTGAAATATTTGACGTTAGGAGTATTTGATCATAGGATGATAAGACAATTTGAAATATTTTGCTTTATAATTATTGGATTTAATTAGTTATGAAGTACATATAATTATTTATATTCTTTGTCTTGTCGAGTTTTTAGTGAATTTAATCAATTTTTGTATTTTTTTAGTTAAATGGGCGCATTGTTAACCCTTAAATGAGTCATTTTGTCTAACACGACACGACCTATTTATTAAATGAGTTAAGCGGGTTGGAAACGGGTAACCCGTTTAATAAATAGGTTGAGTTTGGGTTTGTATCTTGTGACATGATAAATATCTTGACCCGACATGATCTATTGACAGCCCTAATATTCAGCTTTACTACCCCCTTCATTCAAATTACGAAACTTTATTTCAGAGATAAGATGGAGCTTCTCTTCCTCATTTTCTATTACCATCCTGACTGAAATAATGAAAACAAAGGAATTCAGTCATTAATAAAGCTTGATTTCATGCAAATAGAGAGAGACATACATATGAACTTAAAGAATTCAGCTCTAATTACCAGGGTTATATATGAAACCCCATGAAACCACATTAATTTTGGTTGTGGTTATTGATCAATTGCAAGTTCTTTACGAATGTTGATCAATTGCTTTTTGCAAGTTAATTACCTCTGATTTTGAGGATTTTATAATATGGATTCATGATCAATTTTTTCTTCCCAGCAGTGCAACATATGATGATAATAGCATCAATTAGACCCTAACAGGGTTCAAGTGTTCTTTTAATGTGTTATTTTGTTCTTTGTTGTGCTGAGTGATTGAATTATTAGTGAGTTTGCATGGAATTCAAAAATAAAGAATGGCAGTACGTTTTGATCAGAGCCGGCCCTGAGGGCTGCTAACTGAGGCAGCTGCCTCAGGCCACCGGCTCCCGGGGGCCTCCGGAGTTTCTGTAAATATAATATAGATATTATATATAAATACTATTTGCTTCACTAAACAAGAAATGCAGTGTTGCTCTAGCGGAAATGAAGAGAGTTCACATCCTTCCCCACCAAGGTTCGAATTGTGTTCCAATCCCTTCCTTTTTTTTGGTTTTTTTCAATCAGTTAAGTGATTTGAGGAGGGCCCAAAGCCTAAATCCAACAGCTTCATCCTTTCAGTTTTTTTTTTTTTTAATTACTTATTTTTCTTGGACCCTGTGGCCCAGCTCACTTTTTTTTTTTTGCGCTTTTCCTATTCCATATAAACTTTTCTTTTCCTTTTTTCCATATGAAGAACTATGCCCTTTAATTCTCTGTATGGAAAACTAACCCAAATTAAACTTTTGTAGGGAATAAATATTGATATACTTTTGTTGTGTTATTAACTTCATCTTTACTTTTACTTTTATTCAAAATACATGATTTTGTACTGTTATTTGGAGCAAATATATATATATATATATATATATAGTGGCCACATTTTTACTCTTCGCCTCAGGCCGTTAGAATCTCAGGACCAGCTCTGGTTTTGATTTATTGTTGCTTGATGTATGCTTATTTTCACGAGAATTGAATGAAAATATTTTATGTTTTAAAGAAATGTACTAATTAAAAGTCGATCTTTACATTTGATAGAAAATATAGTGATTGAAGTTTGTTTCATTCATCAAAGTTTTATTTTGTGGTTGTCCATTATTTTTTCGCCCCCATGTTCAGAAGTTTCTATGTCCGCCACCGGTAACAACAATGAAAGAAATCCATAATCGTTATGTGTCTGCCATTGGTTACAACAATGAAAGAAATCCATAATCGTTATGTGTCTGCTTTATTTTCTTTTGATTAGTTTATGAGGTGGTTCTTGAAATTAGGAGTTTCATCTTAAGTGATGATTGAAAAGATGCATTCTTCCATCAAACTCCGTAAGTCTTAACCCATGACTATTCAGTTTTTTATTTTATTTTTTTAATACATCAATCATTGAGAAACACAACAACTAGTCTTTTCTGAGTCAAACTCAGTCAAACTCACAACATCGCACTTACAAAAGTAGAAAACTAAGAGAGACTCGACCAAATGATATCATTCAGAAATTAATTCAACATGATTATTGAATTTTTTAAAGAAATTTTTTTTTCCTAAATGAATAAGTAATGCTTTTCTCCCTCACAAGAAATGTGCTAATTTATTAATTTACAAAAACATCGACATCTAAGATTAGATTTTGATAAATTTTTTGGTGTCTCTAGAGCTAATCAACCTATCTCGCAGTGATGCTGACTATTGTAACTATTTTAATTATTTCAAAAAAAAAAAAATTGAAGAAAAGACGACAAGTTATATTAAGTGAAACTGAGAAATACATGAAACGATGCAAACACATCAAAAGAAAAGCAATAAAGCATAACAAGATGCACAAATGCATCTATAATGAAGAAAAACAATAAATCATAACAAGATGCACAAACGCATCTAGAGTAAAAGGTAACCAGGACGTGACTTGATACCAAAAAAATTCGGTATCACTGCACTACATATGTCACTAGAGTAGTGTAAATGAAATAGTAACCATAACCGTAACCGGTGATATGATCATCTAGGAGAGGTGATTCGCTCACCAAGCATTCGAAAGTGATCGAGGGTGCCAAAAACTCAAATGTCAGCAGACGAACTCCCAAGAACTAGAACCAATACCAGCAAAAAATGAGCATCTGTCTCGGATCCAAGACTTGAATTTTCGTGCGCGCCAGATCCCAAATCCAGAGTCAAACCTGCCAACGCGTATAAGGCAAGAGCCCAAGCCCAAGCCCAAGCCCAAGTGTGAATGCCAACCCGTCTCGAAAAGCTAAGGACACCCAATCCGCTGGGCACCCTAGCGCCGAAAAGCCTTGTCGCCCATCTGATCCGACGCGCCACTAACGTAGAGCCTGGAGTGGAGCAGACCGGGAGAAGGTTCCCATCAATCATCCTGGAGAGCTCCACACCAGAAAGCTCTATGAGTCCTTGAACAAGATGCCTCCCCGCCAGAAAAGACCCGATCTCTGAGCCGCCAGCCCTCCCCGGAAAAGCCACTGTGCCTCCGTCCATCGCCAGAACAAAGCACCACCGATCCCACAGCAACCAGATCCATACTTATTCGAATTGCACCAAACCCACACAACCAGACGCCGCAAACCTGGCAGCGACTCCTCATCTTTAAGGCGCACTTGCGTTGGCCTTGACATCCCTCCACCGTGAGCCACCAAGTGAAAGCGCCGATCAGTTTCACCGTTTGATTCACTACAAACTGCTCATCGATATGCCAAAGCATTTCAAGTGCCACAACCAACGGGTTGATCTGAGGCGAGCCACAATCTCAGAAAAGTCTATCAACGAGCACCATGAGGAGGGAGCCCTCAACCGGAGCCAAAAAGTTTTGAGTTCAAAGCCCCAGGGCTAGGGTTCGTCGCTACTAGAGGGAGGAGAGAGCTCTCGCTCTCATCTTTCTGACTTCTATTAGATTGATTCTTACTTGACAATTGACAAACCGCTGATTATTTTGACTCTTTAAGACTTCGAGATCGGATTCCTCCAGTTGTGTCGGCCACTTCCCTGGTGTAGGTTCTCTTCCGACCAAATTGACGAGATAAAAACAAAAAACAAAAACAATTTAAACATGGATGACAAATTGAATTTCGACTCTTAAATCTGAAATAACACTGTTGCTAAAAAATGCAGTACTAGAGCTCTTGTCAAGTTCAAGTGGAAGTCCATACTCCATATTGTGGATGGAGACTCAATACACAATGTAATCTAATTTCACCTGCCTGTAATTGATGGTTGAACTGTTGCCAAAAAAATGCAGTACTAGAGAGCTGCTTGACAGATATACAAAGGATCCATGCAAATCTCAAGTCATGACCAATGACCGAAGGGAAAATATCCTAAAGATCAGAGAAGCTTACAACTTTTTTACCTGCTAATTATTCAATGAAAGGCAGCACAATGCACCAATATCAAAACTTCTAATATAGAACAAGAATACCTAACCAATAATTAAGGAGTCCAGGTTCCACATTAAGAATGATTCCAGCCATAAACGAAAAAAAAAAGGACCTGGGAAATTCCATAATCAGTATTAAGAAAAAGAAAAAAAGAAAAACAAAACCCTGAATAATAAACAATGAATAACAATAAATAAACAGAAATACCCATAACACAACCTACCATCTGATCCCATTTTGTAACAGAAGTATACTGTACATAAGACTCCTGTGCAAGCCAATTTCAACCCAGAATCAGATCTGTGGCCGTCAGACCCAATTTTGGATTTGCAAGCCTAAGCAGGATCACCAAGGCATCAACCCATCATTACTCTAAAACAGCAACCTCTTGATCAACACGCCAATAATTGGCATCATTGAACTCCTTACTTGCAGGCCCACCCTCATCCGAATTTTCCTTTTCCGGAACCTTTGACACAATGTTTTTCTTCAATGGCCCAGCCTCCCCAACTATTCCTTCTTTAAGAGCCTGATCCATAGCCTTCTCGGTACCTTCTAATTCCACGCCAACAAATTCGACATCCTCTTCAAACAATGATGGAACAGCAGTTGATCTCGTTGCATCGCTGCCTACTGACCCTTCACTGGAAGTATTAGTGGTGGTTGGAGAACCATTTGGAAGTATAGATTCTCCTCCACTTGAAGGCAAACTAGTATCAGGTATCACTAGCTCAGGTTGGGTGGAAGATTTCGCATCAGTGTCATTATGATCCTCAAATGGATTTACACTTGAACCACCAACTTGCAAATCAGACGATTCACCCCAACTTACCCATTCAGGTAAAGGCCTGTCGCCAAACAAGTCCTCATTGTCAGTTGACTCGAATCTGAAGAACCCCATATCATGCGAGGCACTTGCGTTCTCACCATCTGGGTTCAGGTTTCCAGCGCCCATGGAACCACTCCCACTAGGTCCATTCAGATGGTCTTTGCTGGAACTGGATGTGCCATTGACAGAGTCTTTACTTCCAGCCAACTCATCATCCTCCCCTACGACAACCTCATCATCACTGCTACTATTTCCACCATTCGCAGTCCCATTCAAGTTTATATCATCCATCATGTCTGAGGGTGATGCATCTGTAGATGCATTACCAATTCTATCATCTTGGAATGCAAACCAGTTTGAATTTGTGAATAAACTGCTGCATTAAGGACAAAAGCTAATCAGCATTTCCATTAACATAATTGATTCTGCAAATAAACTTTATAGTATACAACAAAGTTTTCATACACTTCCAACAATATCAAGCTCTTGAATTCATCTCATGAAGCACACAGATGGAAAATTCACCAGCGGTCAGACTAATACAGTTAAAACATCCGCAGAAGAATTTTCCGAGAAAACTAACTAGGAGAACTAATGCACTAGGAGTTGTTTCCCTTCATACAAAATCTAGTACATAAACTAAAATGGATTTAGGAACTCACCTCCCATGGTCATCCCCAAGCCTCAAGGACGATATGACTACTTCAGCAGATTCATCATCAAAGTACACATCCTGTATATTACAATCAAACCACCTCATTCAGAACCTAACTAAAAACAACTAAATCATTTTTACGGGGGAAAAACACAATTAACCAAAGATTTTTTTTGGATCTTGTTTCAGCCTCAGAGCCCTACTTATGTGAAATTAATTTTTTTCACCCCAAAGCCCAATACATGAACCCAGGAAACAACAGAGGTAGAAAATAGAAATGCCAAAATATTACCTCGTCATCTCGATCAAGAGCTCCATGGTCCTACAGCCAGATCAATCATATCATTCATCCATAAAAACCAACGGAGAGAAACAAGGTATGGACACCGGATTAAATAAATAGATAAAATACCTCTCCAGCGTCCTCATTCCCATATATTTTGTATCTAAAAGCCTGGCTTAGATTGTTTGCTAGCTCTGCTACATCATAATCTCTGTCAGTCATCTCTTCATCATCACTATCTCTTGTTCTGTCATGCAAGGCAGTGGGCCGCCTGTACGTAACACAGAGAGACAGAAGTGAACTCAAAGTTGAGATCCAATAAAAAGAATCCAATATATAGAAGTGCATCAGTTGACCATTTTAATAACACCGACAGATGTCCATAAAAGCGCAAAAATATGCTGTGCGAGAATCATCTTAGGAAGTCGCTGTAATTTATTGGGGAAAAAATTGTTCATTACAAAAATCGAATCAAACTTCTTTCAATCAACAACGTACATCATAACTAACATTTCAAACTTCATGTCATATGTTCACATGGTGTTGTGTTAAAAATAGAAAGAGCACAATTTGTTTTCCTAAGTATATACTATACTTTCATACGCATATATGATTGAGTTTCAATCAAAAAATTGTGAAAATTAATGCATTATGATAGTATTTTAATCATATGTGATTATGCTTACAGAAAAATAAAAAAAGAATTAGGCCTAAATCATATACATCTATGACGGCAAAGTTGTAATTTTAACTTCACAACAAAACACCACCAAAAATTTGAAGAGAACAAGGTTTAGACCACCTAAATTATCTATCACGAGGCACATGAAAACATAACAGAATGGGAAAAGAATTATGTAGTTTAAACTAATGGGTAAGAAAAAGGGTGTGAAAAACTATGTTTATAAATTGGTTTATTGCTGAACAAATAAGATGTAACGTGTAGTGCTGATGTAGAGTAGTGGTAAACTTCTGCTTTTAACAAACTTTGTGGGGCTAGATTTATGTATGAATTGATGATATTGACATATCCAATTTCTAGTTTACTGTTCTGCTGGTTTTATTAGACAGGCACAACATATAGTATACTTGAAAGAATCCAATATATAGGATCCCCAGAACATTCAAGATCACATAATACTATTGCTACTTACACCTCACATCTTATAGTTGCAAGACTAAACTTAAACGGGCCATGGCCTAAACCAACAACTAAGTTAATTTGGACTATCAAATCCAGAAAAGTAGGTAGAATGTGCATTGCAAAGCAGATATATGACACAAGAGCATACCCACAAGCCCATCGATAAACATTTTCAACTGCATTGCGCTCTTGCAAAACTGTAGCTTGCCACTCATTCCATTCAGTATTTTCCTAGAGAGAACCAGCAAACAATTGGTGTTAGAGGGAAATATATTTTATAATTAAACATCAAATAGACTACTTGTGTGTGTGTGTGTGTGTGTGTGTGTGTGTATTACTCAATTAGCCAAACATGTAACTTCAAAATTATCATTTTGCTAGAAACAGAGAAATAAATAAATGGAGCTAATGGTACAAAGGTACAACTGAAATACAGTCAAATCGCTTCATCGATGATACACATAATCACTTCTAACATCACATTATAGCTAGTATCCAATTTTAGGTGCCTCATAGTACTCGAAACCCACAACCAACCTGGAGGCATGCCTGAACACGGCTTTGGCTGTTCCCCAACTGAATGAGCTTATTAGAAATTCGTGTTATATGTCCAAGGTTTCCCGCTCGTGGGGTCGATTTTCCCACAGCAGGTGCTGTTGGCTACAAAATGAGGGAAAAGTAAAATTATCAGAACTTGAAATAAAACCAAGACCAAGTACGTAATTATTTATATATGCTGAGTGCAATTGCACATTACAAACTCCCAAGTAAAAGCATGCTCGATCTTCTCGACTACACCTCATCGCAAAGGATGGAAACTAACACATTCTATAAATATATAACATGTTGAGCATTTAATGTGGTGCACAATTCTACATGAAAATAATCACGATTCATCCATATATCCAGTAAATGCATCTCCCTACCTTATTGGTATCGCCAGAAACAATGGGATGTTTATCTGTTTGGAGAAACTTTCCCACTAAATCACACTCCCGAAGAAGATGGTCCACAATGGCATCACTCTTGCTCTCTAAACATGATAATATGATACTATCGACATGATGATGCAATGAATTATTGAATGGATATCTGCATTTAACCAAATAAACAGTCAGTTACTCCGAATTAGATCTTCATTAATGTAATAAATAGAACAGCATGTCTTACTTTTTCAAATCGAATTTTAAATTAAAATCAAAATGATTTAATTTGATTTAATAAAATTTAAAATTAGAACGAAGTTAAGATTATTGCCTATACCAAACTAAAACAAGTGACATTATTATTACTGATCGATAAAAATAAGAAGCTATCCTCAGGACACATGCAGGCACAGAATGAGACATTCAACATGAGACCAACGTTCTAGTGAAAATTAAAAATAAAAGAATAGGTGCAGTTTTAAGAAGAAACCAAGTTGAAAGCATGTCCATTGTTCCGGTATGGAAAGTCAGAAGATTGAACAATCGAAGTAGTAACTTACTCAAAGAAAAGATCAATGACCCGTTGGATGGTTCCCGAGCTAACCAGTTCTTTTTCTGCATCTTCATTGCCAGATCTCAATAGAACAGCAATGAACTCCACAACCTGAAATATATTTGACAGTTAGACATGCATTACACAAAATGTCAATTCTTTGCATTTACCAGTTCTTTTTTTCATCCCGACTTTCATTTTCAATAGCAGTCAACTTAACATAGAGGTTAGAGGGTATTAACAAACCCAAAAGGAAAAAAAACAGAGAAAAAAAAAGCACAAAAGCATCTTCTTTATCCATATAAAAGGAGGCAGATTAAATTGGATGGAGGTTCTCAAAATGGGCACCTCCATCTCGATAAGCTACCACACGATGACCAGGCTGAATGCATGCAGAAGCAGAATAGTAATCCATGGCAGACAGAAGCAGAATAGTATGAGTGCTGAAGTGGAGAAAATATGGTAGCAGAACGCGGGTGGGGCAAGTTAACTGTTTCAAATAGAGCCAACAAAGAAATGGAATGCTACTATTGAAGGTAGAATGGACCACTGGGTTTCCTAGAGAGCCAGGAACCTCCACTTTAATAGCGTAGTTGAAAAAAAGTTGCGGGCCTTGGAGATGGATTCTTTTTACTGCTGCTCCAATATTTAGTCTCATAGGTATCATTTTTGCCACCTGAAACAGATTCTGTGGCAGAGATTCCACGGGGCTTCCAGCTTTTTATGTTAGAATCACGTAAAATGTTTACTTGTACCTCTGCACCTTGTATTACCAATGTGAGTTCAGATTTTAGGTAATACCAGTTGACATTTCCATCACTGAGCAAGGCGATCTTTTCTTTCAGAAGTATACTTGTTCTCTTGTTTAATAGTCATTGAGGTTTCATATATCAAGCTTTATTTTAAGACCATCAATTTGTCCCTTGATTGATCAGAGGGTAGATCTCCAATTTTGTCACTCAAACCAAGTCAAGTGAAATTTTGCTGTTAAAAGTGATTAATAGGAAAGGTGTGTACAAGGACTAAATGAGACCACAGGAGTCTAGTTGGAAAGAGCTATAACCTCAGGTAATCAGCATGAAATTAATCATTGAATAAATGACAGCTATAGTATTTAATCAACCCAGTTCAGAGCATAATTGGAGGTCATACATTGAATAACCCAACTAACCTTCAGACGATGCTTTCCAAGTGGAGGCCTCAACTCGCCATATGTTGTCGGCAATATCTTCTCATCCGATGCCACATTCAAAAGCGTAAGCAAGTCACCTGCACAATGAAACTTTAAATCTTGAAATCATACTGACAAAACAATTCGTGTTCTTTAAGGAAGCTATAGTGCAAGGATTGTACAGATGACAGAAAATGCATCACTCAATTAATGAATCAGATAGCCCTTAGATTTCCCACAAGTTACCAGACATTAGCAATATATTTTACCCTATAGTTATGAGCCACTTAATAATCCAAGCTGCTGTGAGGCTCAATTACTTCCACCATTCATGGACTGGACCTAAGATAGCCCCTTTAAAGTGGATATGAAGTCCATGTTAAATCGAAATTCTACAAAGCATGGACATTCAAAATTTGTGCTGGGAAATGAACTGAAAATAACAGAATATAATGTAATATGCAATAGAGTTTTCATATAATACGTTTGGTTGGAAACTATTTAGCAGACTCACCGAGTTTTGGGAGCATTGCACTGACAGTGTCTGGATTAACAGGGATTGGAGACTCATACATATGTTGGCTCCGAAAAGAATGAAACAAGGGTGAAGAAGCTGCTGATCTTTTGGGATCCAACAAAGATATGCAGACAGAAAGTGAGTTCACAAGGCCAGACTTTGAAGGTGAATCTTCCAATGCATGATCAAATATCCTTGTGACGAAACTGCATATGAATTATTTTAACAATTCAAAACCACCATCCAAAAACTATGTACAGAAACATTATAAAATAATCATTGCCAAACAATAACAATGGCTCTCACTGCAAACCTTGGGCTAGAAAGCTTGGTGGCTAGGGCTGATGGGGCATTTCGAGTTATAGCAGAAAGTGTTTCTGCTGCATTAGCATGAACTTCAGGAGAATTCTGATCAAAAGTCAAAGAAAGCTGTTAGATGTTCAATCTTTGACAGCACCACTGAGGTAATCTATTCAAAATTGAATTCAAACTTCTTTAGCATATAACATTTATATGTTACCAACAACTGTTTTCTTCATTTAGTTATTCTCTTGTACTTTTTTCCCACATTGTTATCAATTCTTGCAAAAAAAAATTATAATAACATATAAAACACCAAACAGAAAGACCAAAGGTAGACAGTTAAGGTGAGAACGCAAGCAACACAATTTTACAATTTGCAGCACTCTTATGTAACATTTGAAAAAAGAAATAGACATACACATGACACGTGCAAAACTCTCTAATAAGTTATTTTTTCCATATATGGTTCTCTGCTTGGGTAATCAACTGAACGGTGACCAGAATATTAAAAGAAAAAGAACTGCAATTTCACATACGTAAAAATGTCTGTGGTTGCTACAAGAAGTAAATTAGTAGTCAACAGTTAATCTTTCACTTACAGATGGACTCAATTTGTCTACAATCATCTCTAGCAGATTACTCTCAGCTAACCATTGCATCACATCTATAAAATTGGGATACACATGGTCGTCCGCGCCAACAAGTCGAACCAAAACCTGTGCCATGAAGTGCCTTAGATAGAATTTCAAACAAAAAAACTTGCATGCATAACTGTCATCTATTTTAAACTCACTTCTGCAAAATTAACTCTTAATTACCTCCATGATAGATGTAATTCCTATCAAATCAACTAGTTGCCGGAAAACATCCTGATGGGCCTGTACAATAATGTCAGAACATTAACCACATTTCAGAGAACTTGCCTCAAAATTTTGTGAGCAGTCAGTGGAGGGAATATATAGTAAAGTCAATCAATGCTGAACCTAGTGAAAATAACTTGTCTGTTTAAGAAACAAATAACGATATTTACTAAGGCAAACACAAGGGACTACTACAAACACAGATAAAGGCAACTCCAAAATATCCTGATTTTTCTTAAAAGAGCAACTGTCATAACAACACAAGTTTGGCACCAAATGACATGACCAAGAGCATAGGGCCAATGTTTAGCAATACACTCTAGACCACACTGAGAATCTACACAGAAGGGGAAAACATATAAAAAGAATACTGTGCATCTTCATGTCGAAGGATATACAAAACATTCTAAAAAGTGTAGGACGCTTGCAATATGAAGATGCAGTCGATGGTCCAATACATGCACAGTTTCTGCTCCACATTGATGCAATGGATAAAATCAGATAAGCCAATAATTACTTACTTGAACATAATTCATAAGTGGGACTGTCTTCCGTATCATAAGGCATACAACAACCTACATTGGCCACAAACTAATTAGCATCAAACAATCTGTTTTTTCACCAACATTAGGAGAGAATTACAAACATCATCATAGCTTACCTTGCTAAAATACCCAGCCAGCAGGGCACTATGGGTACGATTTGGTTCCAAGAAGGAGAAGAGTAAGTTCATGAGCTACAATCACATAATAAGAGTGTCAGTATTAACAAAATTTTAGACATCGACTTTCTTATTAAATACAACATGTGATCATGAATACCTCCTCTTCCTCCACCAAAGTCTTTAAAATTACGTCAATTTCACATGTGAAAACCTCACAAGCAATGAACGGGAACCTAAATCATGAAACAAAATTACTAAATCAGAAACAAAACCAAGCGAAACTTGGTACAATTTGGAGTACGGGCATTTGAACATATTAAAAAAGAAACTAAAATTCTTTGTCAAGTCAGAAGAATACTTGAAGGTTCGTTTGCTTTCCGCATCCTCATGAGGCTCTTCAACAATATAACGCAGTAATTGCTCCACCTGGGCTCTATCCCGTAAACTGAAAACAACAATTACACAAGGGTATGAGGGTGTATCATCCACAATCATGTTAGATACAATACATGACATCATCTGCAATTCATTCCTCCATAAAAACCCAAAATTGGGAAGGAAAGGGAGCAAATTTTAGTATTCAACTTATAACAAATGCAGAAGGAAACTTGAGATCAGGAATAGCACTAGCCCAAAAGAGAGTTCAGCGGGGCATTACAAATTAATGAGTCGAGTGTTTAAGGCTTTGCATTCTTGGATAATTTCTTCTTCGTCCAGAAGCTCCTCCAATGTAAAATTCTCCTTATCTAGCACCGCCTCCACCTGTAGAAAAGAGAAACCAGAAGGCCAAATGCACTAATGAGAACGACACAAAAAAAATAGATAAGCAAGAAACTCATCGTGGGCTTCAAGCACTTAAAATTCAATAGTTTAACGGTGCTACTCGTGCCTATAGCTTGGCAAACAGGCAGTACCTACGAACTAGTAGCTGCTAAAGAATGCAGCCTTCCTTATATCCAAACCCTTAAAAAAGCAAGCATGACATTCAAAAATTGTTCTTTCCCTAATTTCCTTCAGTGTCTCGAAAACAAAACAGAGGGTAATCACAAATAGCTAAAACATCCAATTTGAGCTCTTACATAGTAAAACAAATCCCGGAAAAAATACAGCTCACAAAATCCACGTTCCATTCAATCCATGTAACTAGTACAACTAAGTTAGATCAGTACACAACAAATTACAATTATGATACTAACGGAGCGGTGCTTGGATTAAGATAAACAACCAATAAACTTAACTAGCAGTTAAAATAGAGCGATTAAACTCGTTCATAAGCAAATTAATCAAACAGAAGACCAGTCAATTCCTCCATAAAAGAAGCAGCAGAAACTTAGGTTTTGAAATTGAAAGAGAAAGTAGAGGTTAGAGAGTTACAGGCGAGGAGGGAGATGTGAGCTTCCAAAACATGGCGGAGAGCAAGAAAGCGAAGAGCAGAGCTGGGAAGTAAGAGCCGTCTTAGATCTGTGAACCCTAGAAGAAGCAGCAGAAGCAGCAGCAGCAGCTGCAGCTGGAAATCTCGGAAGGACCGAAGCGAAGACGACGAAGTGGACTGGGAAGAGAAGCTTGTGAAGCTGGAGAGCCGAAACCCTAGGTTTTGAGGGAGATCGATTAGGGAACAAGGGCCGTGAAGATCGAGAGGGAGAGAGAAAGAGAGAGGAAATGAGCCCCAAAAAGAGAAAAATAATAAGTTGCCAAGTGAAAGAAAAGCCTAATTGGCTTATTAGCTAAAAATCGGTGAGGGCTGTTGAGACTTGAGAGAGAGGAGAGCCGCAAAAGTACAAATGTGTAGCTCCGGATTTTTCAGATTTGAATTTTCTTTTTTTTCTTCTTTTTTTTTTTTAAATTCAATTATCGTGTGTTTTTGTGGAAAAAGATCCTTTTTCGAAACTTTTTTTTATATTTTTTAGAAAAATTACTATGGGATCAAACAAGAAAAAAAGCTTGATTGTACACCGTGTAATGTGTGAGATATTATATATATATCACTATCAATTGTTGATGTTGGTGGTGGCGATGAGGATGAAATTTGAATCTAGTGATGACCTTGGGGGTCTTTTTTTCTTTTTTTTCCTTGCTTTACAAAACCATGAACACCTAATACAATTCAATTAATAAAAAAGTAAAGTGTTGTGTCACGTTCTATTAAATTCTTTTGAGATTTCTATAACAAAGATTCTAGTACATATAACATTACATTAACTATATGGTTCACGTTTGTGCATTATTTTTACTTGCGTTATTCGATCTTATTCAACTAGTTTTATTCTATAAATTCTTATATGCGCCAACCGTGTAAATAACTCAACACTTATAAAATGATGTCAACATTTGATATTTATAATCAATATTTTTTTTAATAATCAAAAAATTTATTTAATGTAATTCAATCATCCATTCATGTTTATGCAAGTACACGTCGGTGATCTGAATCCTTCCCCATTTTATTCTCATTAAATTTGAGTGAAGCTTCAATTTTTGCCCTCATCAAAAAGCGTAAACGAAGACATGTGGATAATCAAGTATCATCTAGAAATTAACAAAGATTGATCTAGTAATAAATATTAATTACAGACATGTATTATTAATTATATTTCTATGTTGCAATAATATAATGGGTGCGTCTATTGTCACCCTACAATTTTCTTTGTTTACCCTATTTACTCATTACACCCTACATTTTAATTTTAATCATTAAATTTACTTATTTAACCAATTTCTCTTTCCAATAATATCCTTATATGGCATATCCAATTAAAAAATAAATATTTTTAGCGAAAATCTCTCATTTAATTTATACTCATAAAAAAATTAAAATTTATTAAAGTTTCCTAATTAAATCATAATATGATGTACTCCCATTTTTTTAATTTTTTCTTTCAATTTCAATGTTATCTATTTCAATCTATGTAAAAAGATTAGTAAATTTACAACTATTATCAATGAAGAAGAGATTGATTTTTTTTCTTCATGTTTTAAATTTTTACTTTCGGTGTTCACAAAGAATATTGCAAAGATTTTAATGAAGTTAAAGGTAATGATTTTGTGAATTGAATAACGAATTAACGATGATGAGGCAACAAAAAGACAAAAAAAATAGTAATAAATTCAAATTTGGGTGAAGAAGATAAAGATTAATGTTATCCAATGAGAAATTAAGTAGTCTTTGTATTACTTATATATTTATTTTTTCTTACATATTTGGATTTTAGAAAATTAATGTACTTATTAGTCATTTTGCACTTGGGTAATATAGTATTTCAATAATTCAAATGTTTGTAGGGTGAACTAAGAAAATAGTAGGGTGGCAATAGCCACACCCTAATACAATACCCTAATGTTATGATGGTTACTTTTACTTTGGGATGAAGATAATGGACTACGGCCAACTTGAAACAAAAAATGTGTTTTTCTGATAACATCTAGGGGAATGTCTTCTTTGTGGTTCATATAGAAAAGAGGTTTGAGCCATCCTTTCATGTGCCCTATAACATTTCTAAAGTTATTATGGGTTATGCTACTGATCGGAAACAGAGAAGTAAACAGATAGAGCTGATATCTTGGTGTAAGCCTAATTTGGAATGCTTCAAGTTGGATGTCAATAGGTCTTGGTCTTCTAATGATATGATTGGAGTAGGGGAGTGATCATAAATGAAACTGGGGAATGGATAGATGGTTTTATAGTCAACATTGGTGCTGGATAGGTAATTCAAGCTGAGGCATGGAGCCTCATTCATGGTATCCAAATTGACATTTTCCTACATTAATAATAGAATCAAACTTTGCTAGTTTTGTACAGATTTTTCAATCTCAAACTATTGATCTTCACCCTCTTAGTATCCTCCTCTTAAACCGTAAGCACATGATGGAGCAATTTGATATTTGTTAGTTTAATTCACAGGAAAGGTAATATAGTTGCTAATATCCTAACTAAATAAAGTGTTCAACACTTTGTGGGTGGTTGCACGTTCACTTCTCATCCTGCTATGGTAGTTGAAGTTGTTCTTGATGCCATCTCCGGTATTACTAGACCCAGAAAAGTTTATAGAAGTCATAATGTCTAAGTAGTTTTCTTGTTCTTTTTGCAGGGCTGTTGATTCCATAGTACCATAAGGCCTAGTTTGGGATTGCTGTGACTTAAAAAAAAAACTGTTGCTGCTGTACTGTGAGAATAATTAGATGTGAATTAAAACAGTTTTGTGTTTGGTAAATAATATTTTTAAAAGTGTTGTCTGTACATAAAACAACTGCATAACGTGTTTTGATTCACAGCAGCTTCTAAAAGCAACCTCTAAGCTGCTTCTAAAATATATTGCCAGTAGTGACCTATAACTTTCAGTTAAAGCTGCTTTTTATTTATTTACCAAACACAATGAAATCTAAAATTTTAAACAAAAGCTGATTTTTTTAAAAGCGAAGCAATTCCAAACAGGGTCTAAGTTCTATACACAAACCTTGGTAGGCCTCATCATATGGCCCTTGGGCCCAAAGCCCGCCCGACCCGACCTGACCCTTTTTAAAATAGGGTAGGGTATGGGTCATACAATTGAAGCCCGGCCCTATCCTACGACCATGCCCGATTGAGCCAGTAAGGGCTAAGCCCGGCCCTAAAAATTAATATTATATTTTTATTATTTTCTATTACAATATTACATGTGTATAAAAACTATAGAAGTTTTGATGAAGTATATGAATATGTCAATCTGTCATATTACAAGTTGGGTCTCTTAAATTGATTCTGGTTGTTTAAGGCCCAACCCAAATGTTGAAGTCCAACTCTAATAGTCACTTTAGCAAAAGCCAAACCTAGACCGCTAGATGTCAAAAGCAAAACCTATCCCACTATCGACCTAATCGAGTCTCTCTTAAAGACTCAAAGCCGCCTCTTTCTCACAGTCTCACAGAGTCTCTCTCAAACCCTCTGTTCCTTCAGAGTCCATATAGCAAACCATACTTCTACGCCGCCAGCCACCACATCCTACGGTTTTGGACCAACAGAGACTTGCGACTACTCCTTCAGAGTCGAGAGCAGCAAACCTATCTTCTCTACCGCAGATCGAGACTTGTTCATATAGGCTTGCGACTAGTAGGACCTCAGATCGAGACTTGTTCCGGTAGGCTTGTGACGAGTTGGACCTTAGATCGAGACTTGTAGACGGAGTCGGCGACGCGAGCTTGTGACGCAAGCTGAGGCTATGATGTTGACAGTGTCCGACGCGAGTTGGACCTCAGATCGAGGAGTAGACGGAGTCGCCGACGCAGAAGGTGAAGACCTCGTTCTGAATTTTTGTTTGTTCTGGCCTTCTAGGTTTGAATCTCTGTTTGAAGCTCTCTCTCTCTCTCTCTCTCTCTCAATCTCACAGTTCTTCCTTGATCAAGCACTCTCAAAGCGAAAACAGAGACCGGTGATCTCCTCAGAGGCTCAGAGCTAAAAAAATGGTGACGTCGAGCTTATCCACTCAGTGAGGTAATCTCTCATTCCCGTTCAGTCATACACTTGGTGTCTTGGTGATGTCGGTGATGTTGGTATGTTTTGTTTATGTTTTGCGGGTTAGTTTGTTTTGTTTGTCTTAAAATTATGTTTTTTAGAAAGGTGTGTGATTGTTGTGCTTTATTTTCAGTCTATGTTAAATCACCGAATATGTATTGTGTCCAGTTAGTATGTTTTGTTTATGTGAACTGAAATATATGTCTAGTTTCTAAATTATTTAATTATTTATATGTTTTTGTGCATCTTTGTTTGGTGAAGACTTGATTGTGCAAATAGCAAACATTTGCAACTTTTTGGGAATTGATACAATTTTTGTATCAAACATTACAACGTTTTTTGGAATTGATGGAGGACTTGATCAATTCTTGTATCAAATCAGTTTTTGTAGCCTTTAGTGGCTTAGTACCTCTGTGCAATTATTCAGTAAGACTCTAAGGAACTGAGAATGTGAGTTTGAGACTTGAGTTTAGGTGGGATTTGTTATTATTTGTATCAACTCTGTAATATCAAAGTATTCAGTGATGTTTTTTTTTTTTAATAGTTAGCAAAATTTGCTTTTATGTGAGTTAGACAAAATCCCGGCTCGACCCTATTCGGAAAGGCTAGCCCGGCCAGGCCCTTGCAGAATGGGCCTTAAGGGCGTAAGGGTTTGCATTTTGAGGCCTCGACCTGGCTCTAAGTTCAGTTGACTTAGTCAAAGCCCGGCCGGCCCGGCCCTATCCTAATCCCTAAATTTTAGGGTAGGGTTGGCCCTAACCCGGCCCATGATGAGGCCTACACCTTGGATTCAACATGAATAAGTTCTATATTGGAAAGATATCTAAATAATGTGCATACAATATTTATTTAAAAAAAAAAAATCGTGATGAGAGTTATTTCATTTTGAGCGAGTGCATGAAATCATACCTTTCTTTGTTTTAATTTTTTTTTTTCATCAAAACTACTAACAAAAAGAGCAGCGAGATTTTTGATCATTGCAAATCTAAAATATTATTCATACTGTTGTAGGACACTTAGTGGAGTGGTTGTCCAGTAAACTAACATCCGTACAAGATACAAAAAGTGGAGATATTGGTATTAGTATTAGTATTGGCGCAACTATAGCTGGTGCATGCACTTGAGATGCTTGTACATTGTTTTCCACTACAATATTCCTCACATAATTATAGTCATTGTCCTTTTCTTCTAAGTTCATTACAGCAACCACAATATCCATATAAGCCTTTAATTGGTATCGAACTGTTTATATCATGTATATATGCTGCACAAACACTGAAAGAACACGACAAACTAGCCATCAAAAGAGACTTGGATCCTAACTCTACAAGGTAGGCCTAAAGCTTAACACATATACTAGTCTCACATTCCTAACTTTGATAGGCCACACCTAAGCCCACATGAGAAAGGGAAGGGTGACAAGTCCAAACCTAACATTATAAATACATGTCTCTTTTCTCATGTAATTAAGGTAAGCAACCACTCTCTCCTTACTCCCATTTTGTCTACATTCTTACTTAATCTGACATAGGCATCGGAGAGTCATAGACTGGGAACCCGCTGACCTTTGTTCATGATTGACAGGTGATGGAATCCAGTAATGGTCTGCTCTCTTGTGATTCTCGATTCTCCCACAGGAACCACACAGAAACAATGTGTAACGTTCCCTCGTCTTGTTACTTAGTGAATGATTGCATCTAAGAAATTTCTTGAGTCAATAGATATTGTGACATCATAATCTCCCTGATTTTGAAGTCATGCCCCATTAGGTCCAAGACGAAATTCTCTCAAACTATCAAGACTTTCCAATAGGATGCATCTAAGTTCAAGAAACTTTAAGATCAGTAAAAAAAAAAAAAAAAGATTAACTTCAGTTTACCCCCCTGAGGTTTGGGAGTGTCATCATTTCACCCATTCTACTCTCAATTTTAAACTTTTACCCCCAAGTTTTCCAATTTTAGTCTTTTGTGTCCAATCTCTCATGCTCCGTCAAATTTAGACGTTAACTCCGATAATGAGGCCCACTTTGAGGGCTAAAATGGTAATTTCAAGAAAAAACAAAACAAAACAAAACAAAAACCCTCTTTAGAGGCTAATCCAATGTCGTTTTGGCCTTTTGGCCTCTGCTCCACCATCCCCATTATCCTCATCTCAGCCCTTGTAGTAGAAGTCGCCTTGCCTAACTCCTCTTCCTCTTGGCCTTTGCCGCCTTGCTCTTGCAACAAAAAAAACTCCATCTTCTTCTTCTTCCATCAGTCCTCTCCCCACCAATAATGTCTTAAGACCCAATTTCAGTTCATCACCCAAATCCAAACACCAAAAAAAAAAGGAAACAACAAAGAGAGAGTGAGAGAGTGCGAGCGAGACCTTGGATCTAAGGCGACCGAACTCTTCAAATCCATCCGCAATGCCATAAGGCGAGCCACCGCTCCACGAGAGCTGCGTGGTAGGGCTGCATCTAGTCGAGTCATCCTTCTTATTGTTATTATGCCGCTGCTTGAGGAAGATACCGCCGTTGCCGGCCCATAGGCCTTACTGCGTGGCAGCCGGAGCCCCCACTGCGGAATCAGGGACTTGGCTGTGAAGGGATACTAGAGAAGTGAAGATGACCATGACGACACTTCTCGCTACTCCTTCATAGAGTCGGTCATCGCCGCCCTCATCCACTCGTCCTTCGCCATCATCATTGAAACTTTCAGAGAGAAGAGAATGAGGAGGCTTTAGAGAAAGAGAGAAGGGGCTGAGACGAGGATAATGGGGATGGTGGAGCAAAGGCCAAGAGGCCAAAACGATGTCGGATTAGCCCCTAAATAGGATTTTTTTTGTTTTATTTTTTTTATCTTGAAATGACCATTTTAGTCCTCAAAGTGGGTCCCATTATAGGAGTTAACATCTAATTTTGACGGAGCAAGAAACATTGGACACGGAAGACTAAAATTGGAAAGGTTGGGCGGTAAAAATTAAAAATTGAGAGTAGAAGAGGTGAAATGATGACCCCAAACCTCATGGGGTAAACTGAAATTAATCAAAAAAAAAAAACACATCATGTACCTAAAATCATCATATTCCTATTTCTGAAATTATATTGTTTTAACGATATGTTCCAATTTTTTTTAGGCTAAAAGGATCAGTTCCTATTGTACGTTTTATGACATTTTAACCTTAGGCTTTAATACCAGTTTGTCAACCCTATCCCGTAAATTTTTTTTTTTTCCCGAGTGAGGGTATGAATTAGTTCTTAGTTACCAAAGATAATAAATACTTCGATGAAAAAAAACTAATGAAATAGAAATCAGAGATGACTTAGTTCCAGATTAACACACTTTATTACATAAGTTTCTTATTACAAAATAAAAAGAAAGCAAGCTCATGAAATAAGCTTGATTATACAAAGATAAACAACAAGCTAAGCATTAATTTTTTTCTTCTTGTTCCAGACTTCCAAAATTAAGATCCTAACCCTTAAGAGTACCATTTGCAAAAATTCATGAGGGGTAAGCTTTAAGCCTAGTAGAGCAAACCTCATGTATATGCAATATGAATGAGAATATAGTATATGAATAAAACTCAAGTCACTTCATAGTCTCTATTTTGTTACTCTTGTACTAATCTCGGTCACTAGTGTCATATGCCAAATTGCCAAAATAAGATAATTTTATCCCTTCTCTTCTCAATTGTATATACAATAGGCTGACAAGCCTAGTCCCTTACGAGTATTAGACTCAACCCTATCAAATTCTCATTCTTTCCCAACTTCTAATAACTCAGACCATGATAAGATATAAGATGCACTGATAAACAAAGCATATATTATATATATTCACTATAACGTAATCATTCATAGCAACATATGTCAATCAAGTGTATAAATAAGTGTATGAAATCATAATTGAGATTCCCCAAACTTTCCCTACCTTAAATTTAGCTTAGTAATGTTAAGACTTTGCTTTCAAGTCTCTCTCTAACAAACTTGCATCTGATGTTTCCAAAGTCTTTGTCTCTCTCTTTCTCTATTATTTTTAATTATGTTTCTGTCTTCTATGTTCTTACTTCAGGTCAAACCTCTTTTATAATAGAAAATCTAATCATTAACACCTATAGGTAGACTAGCTACCTCCTAATATTATAACTTAGCTTAGTCAATTAGATAAACACATGAAAAACACCTTACTGCCAGGCCCCAGCTCCTGCTTAAAAATCACATATGAGTTATCCAAATTTGCCACCTCATGTTTAAGCTTGCAGCTTAAGTTTTTAACCTGCTCAAAGAGCAGCCACATGTGGGCACATGTTTCCATGCTTTTAATTATGGCTAGTATGGTACGAGTATGTGTTTCTAAGAAGTTAATAGCTGAATAAGCAGTTATGTAAAAAACAAAACAACATTCCAAGTATAAGCTAATAGGTGGATCACCAACCAAGTAAAACAAAATAAAACAAATGTTTATACCTAGAAGTAAATTTAAATAGCAGTTGTTTTATTTCTTTAGTTTTAGCTCTAAAAGATTGATTTCCTAAATCAATAGGCAACTTCTAAACCTTATTTTTACTAAAACAGGCAAGTTAAGTCTCATACACACACATATAACAAAGTTTAGAAGTAAGAGTAAAACTATTAGTATAATATTAACTAAATAAAATTCAAATCTTCATAGTGAAATATGTGCATTATTGTACTTGGTCACTGAACATCTTGTTTGTTGTGAATATATTGTTTAGCTCGACATAGCACCGCACCAACACTCCGCCACTAAAATGGTGTCAGAAACGTATTCTGCTACCTTAAAGGTAGTACAAATACATGCTTGTTCTATCTTTACAATCATCAAGTGGATCTAGCCTCCTTGACACTCGAAATAAAGCAACCCTTGTCGGTTACACTGATGCTGTTTACTTTTCAGACCCGCATAATGGACGTTCTCAATATGGTTATGTCTTTACCATTGGGAATATGACAATATCTTGGAGGTCTCGAAAACAAACTCTAGTAGCTACTTCGACAAACCACTCTGAACTGCTCGTGCTCTTCGAGGCGACTAGAGAGTGTGTATGGCTTCGAGTAGTTATTGGTCATATATGAAGTACTTGTGAGCTATCTCATGATCATGATGAACCATTTGTCATTTATTTCATTTCCCTCTTCCTCATCATCTTTATTAGTTCGTAGTAAAAGAAGTCTGACCAAGCAATTCAATTGACATATCAAGTTTTTATTGGTTGGATGACGTCATTCTAGAGTTGGACCAATCAAATAATTTAGAGATGGCTTTTCCCATAAGTTTTGGAGTTTCAAACCAAAAAGAAATTAACGAGGACTAAAGAATGAGCACAGAAGTAGTCCTAGACATTAGAAAATGAGGGGATGCATGAGAGACAAGAGTAGCCTCCACATTTTTCTTTATTTTTGTTTTGTTTCTTCTATGTGTAATTAAATTTTCATTAATTAGGGGTTTTCTTTGAAGCCCATAGGCATGATTCACATAGTATTTTGACCTTTTATATGAATTTCTTTAATCAATAGACAAGGACATTTTTACTGCAAATTCATCGATGAGTCTTTTCATGTTTATTTTGGTAGCAAACAATATATGCATGTTTAGAATTCTAGAGCTATGAGTGCTTGATGTCTTCTTCTTGTTGATAAGATTTCTCACGCATTCTAGAGTAGCACTTGTCAGTCGAAGGCTGACATGTAAATTGGTTCTAGGTTAAGCAAGACAACATCGGTACTTGTAACACTTAATGATGACTCACATCCTTTGAAAGCATAATGATTTCTACGTGTTGAATCTAGTAAGTAGACTTCTGGATTGCCTGTTAGAAAATAGGTTAGGTATAAAGTGTCTCTCACTTGGCATACACCGTAAGAGAGGATAATGTGTTGTATTCAAGTTTTGTGAACTAATCTTAGCATCTTCATCTAATAATAAAAGAAATTAGGTAGAACAATACATCAACATGCATGATTGTTATAGGTGGATAACATCTCCCTTACCTTGTTTCTCTCATTGATTTAAAACCATCTTAAAATCTGTTTTCTTAATTTTAGTTTATGTTTTCATTTTTGTCGAATTTTATTTCCATACAAAAAATATAAAATAAAAACCCCAAAATTTGTTTGCCAGTTCCTCTTTGTGTCTAATGTACTTCAGTATTCTTTCATACTTTTTAGAGTAGTTTAGGATAGTTAAATAATTAGATTTTCGACTGCTGTTCATTAGGAACAGTTGTCCCTTTAGTGACTTTTTTAAATGATTAGAATTCTTAGTTCTTTAGAGGAAAGACCCTTGTTCCCTATACTATAAAAGAAAAATTTAGGTGTGAATAAGGAAAATAATTAGCTTTTAATTTTGCTATTAGTAGAGAGTGATTGCTTGGAAGCTACAAGACTTATTTCTAGTGATGAAGAGTGTGCATCTTCTGTGGGAATGCCGGTTCATGAAATCAGGGACTTAAGGGCTACTTTTTGGATTCCAAGTGTAGCCTAGAATATAGAGCTCAACTAGTTGGGGGACTCCTCAACGTCATAACCAATTCCTGAGAATAAAGAGCTCTTTAAAAATTATACTAGTGTACATGAGATGTGGGATACAAACTCCATCATAATTGATGATGTAATCGTGCATTTCGTTGAGCATGAATTTGTTGAGTCTGATGATATCGAACCACTCTTCATTGATGAATGAATGCCAACGTAAAGAGATTTAGCCTAGATGGAAAGGTGCGATCCAGATTAAGTTGGATTCTCCAACGAAGATGAAGGTTTTCGAGCCAGTGATGCCAACACCTCCTAACATAAAACCTATTAACTAATGGGTCTTCGTTAGAAAGCGTGTTGAGAAAAAAAAATGGTAATCTCGCCTTACGGCGCAAGACTCCTCACAAAATGCCCTGGAATCGACATATTCTGTCGTAATGGATGTCATTGCACTCCACTCCCTGTCAGTTTGGTAGTTTCCGAATAACTGAACATACAGCTTACAAATGTGGTCACTACGTATCTCTATAGGGATCTAGATACGAAATGTACATGAAGGTTCATGGTGAACTTCATTTACCCAAGTCAAGTGACTCTAGACCACGAATCGTGTTTATAATAAGGTTAAAATGCTCACTAAAGTGACTACTTGATTGGGAATGGATATGTCCACGCGTTTCTATAACAAGTTCTATCGCGGTTTATGTTGGACATGATATTCATTAGAAGCCCATAAAGAGTTAAGGGAAACCGCTGAACACTTGAAATCCGAGTTTGAGATGAAGGATTTTGGGAGAACATGATTATGTCTCGGTTTGAAACTTGAGCATCATGTTGATAAATGCTTAGGCATTTTGACAAGGTCAATGTGATGCCTCGGAAATTCGTATTTATTTTCCGGAATCTAAATTCTGATTATTGGACGATTTCGTGGCTCGTGGATGGAGCCGAAGTGTTTCGGGAGAATAATTATTCGAAGAATATGGTTTTAGGGGGGTTGCAAAGGTTGACTTTTTATTCGTTGGGATTCTCCGGAAATTTCCTTCACGAAAGTCGTAGAGCGCATCGATATGAATTCGTGGACATATGGAAAGCGTCAATCAGAGTTCGTATGAGAAACTTATAAGCGTTTGAAAATTTGGAAATTTCTATATATAGGGGTTTCCGTTTTCGGAAATTGCCATTTTATTTTCTGAAGTTTCCAAAACTAGAAACTCAGAAACTCTCCGTTCTCTCTCCTCACCCGCGTCTGACCTGACCAGAACCCAGAGATCCGACCCTGCTTTTCTGGCCAACTCCGGCGACCTCTATAGGTGAAACTCTCCATATTGGTTTGCCACCTTGCTCCGGTCGTCCCTCTGGCATCCTTTTGCGGCGATTCTCGGTGGTGGTGGCGATCAAAGGCGGCGAAGTTTGAGGATTTCAGACTCGATCGGTTCTCCGATCTCCGACGTCAGCGAGGCTTCAAATCGAGCTTGGGGAGCTCAGAGCAACCTCCTTGATCGATCCTTGGTGTTGTTTGGATTGATTCACGTGAAACTTGGTTCAACTTGGATTGAACAGTAATCCACTGCTTGTGAGGTAGTTTTCGATCCTTTATGATTATTTTCTGACTTCGAGCTAGTTATGAAAATTCACAAGCATGCTTAGATGAAACTTTTTGATGTTAGGAGTTTTGGGAAATAATGAGTTTTGGCCGGCGGCGGTGCGCCACCGCCTATGGAGGCGTTCTGGTGGTTTTCCGGCCATGTAGGGAACTGTTTTTGGTATTATATATGTTCTACTCATTGATACGAGAGTTTCGATATATAATATGAAAATTTTAGAGTTCTAATGGTTTTGTTATGATTTTTACGGTTTCATACCGGGTGATTTATTTGATCCGTGAGGATTCGAGCTTCCGATCGACTTATGGTTTGGACACCTCGATCGTGGAAGTACTCTGGAGACTTAGGGAGGTCTCGGATGAGGTTTCGCCTCGATTGGCGTTACTTAAGGGGATTTGGGTTCAAAACGGGGGTTTCGAACTTTAATCACTTTGTGATTCGTGCACTAAATCAATGCCCTATGTGTTCAGGTGCTTGTTGGACTTGTTGAATGGATTTCGGTGATTGTGCTTCTTTTGGTTCTCGTGTGAAGACGCAGCGGGATTCAAAGGTGAGTAATCTCACAAGGTTCATTAATTAACGGATTACCCTTATCGTTTTGTGAGTAAATCTCACGATATTTGTTATGAGTATGATCGATAATTGTTATGAGCACGATCGATATTTGTTATGAGCAAGATTACCCTATTGTCTTGCAGTTATTAGGTTAACTATGACTATAATTGGTATTAGTGGTATTCCTGAGCGAATGACTACGTATATATATATTTATGTGATATATATATATATATATGCATTGATGAATCTTTGTGATGATTGTCATGTGAAGTTTGTGTAGGAGTATTTGTGTAATGAATTTTTGGAATCAGTGTGATGAATCTTTGTGATGATTGTCATGTGAAGTTTGTGTAGGAATATTTGTGTAATGAATTGTTGAAATCAGTGTGATGAATCTTTGTGATGATTGCTATGTGAAGCTTGTGTAGGAATATTTGTATAATGAATTGTTGGAATCATTGCGATGAATCTTTGTGATGATTGCCATGTAAAGCTTGTGTAGAAATATCTGTGTAGCTTGTGTAGGAATATTTGTGTGATGATTGCTATCTATGTGATGACTAGCCATGAATCTATGTGATGATCGCTATCTGTGTGATGACTGGCGATATATGTGTGAATCTATGTGATGATCGCTATCTATGTGATGACTAGCGAAATCTGTGTGATGATTAGTTGGATGATTGCTATCTATGTGATGACCAGCGATATCTGTGTGATGATTAGTTGGATGATCGCTATCTATGTGATGACCAGCGATATCTGTGTGATAATAAGTTGGATGATCGCTATTTGTGTGATGACTGGTGATATCTGCGTGAATCTATGTGATGACCAGCGATATCTGTGTGATAATTAGTTGGATGATCGCTATTTGTGTGATGATCAGTAGGATGATGAATATCTGCGTGATGACTGGTGGAATTCGTGCGATGATCAGTGTGATGACTGCTCGGTAACGGAGCTGAATTGTTATTAAGTTAACAAATAATCGAGAAGATTGTTGTGATGGTCGAGGCAACCTACAGACGTCAGAGTGTGAGATTACGATGACTACTTTGACTTGAATTGCTTGACTTAATGTGACCTCCTGAACTAAATTATATGCAGGGGTTACTATGAATTGTTTTGTTTGTTTTAAGTTGTGATTCCCTTGTTTTCTTCTTGATTTGATTGATTTATAGTTTGATTTATCTTGAAGACCATAGTGGTGATGATTTTGCTCTGTGTGAGGATAGGAAGGTGATTCATTGTTTTCACCTTGATGTCATGTTGATGACAAAAGCTCCTGGGGGGGAGGGAATGAGTGTGATTTGGAATTCGCCGTAGTGCGTTAGGATGGCGTCAAACATTGCTTGAGGAAGTCTTGTTTGACCGAAATTTGTGTAATTGGATACTAGGATTGAGGTTCTGAGCATGAGGCTTTAGTCACCAGTTGACTTATGTAAGCACAATATGGAAGGATGTGGAATGGATGGTTGTAGGTGTGAGATGTGTGCTTATCATTGTTTAGGTTGTGGTGACTTAAGAAATGTGTTTTACTTTGTGGTTTTGAGTTTACTCATACTAGCTTCATAAGCTTACCGGGTTTGTTGTGTGGCAATCCGGTGCACTATTCAATGGAATGGTGTAGGGGTTAATCCTGCAGGTTAGGGAAATCGTGGTTGAAGCTGAGATGGCACCTTTGCAGCTTTACACTAGGAAGCTATCTTTGTGACTTTACTGTTGATAAGGACTTCCGTTGTATAGTTACTCTGAGCAGCATTTACGTTTTATTTTGTTGTTGACAATTTAATTTGTAAGCATTGTAATATATGACTCTGTGGAGCGGGTCAATATTGACATAGTGGGTTCAGGGCATCAATATGTACTTGGGTTAAAAGGGAAAAAGTTTATAGGTATTTTGTATTGATGGCTGAACGTTCACGCATATGTAATTATGAGATTATATATATATATATATATATATAACGATTTTCATGTGTGTAAAATCAGGGGCGTGACAGTCAAACCTTCAAGCACCCCCATGATCATCCATAGTCTTGATCCTGAAAATGATCCTCTTCATCCAAAGGATGATGACGAAGACGTGCTAAAGGCAAAAATGTCATGCTTAAGTACAATAGGCGCATTATTGTACTTAGCTCAATGCGCAAGACCGGACATCTCATTTGCAATGAACATTTTAGCTAGATATAGCTTTACACCAACGCGACCCCATTGGATTGGTGTAAAAGATATCTTTCGATACTTGAGATGTACGATTGATATGAGTTTGTTCTATCCCTATAGAGAGATGATGGATTCAGACCCATCACACACCAGGAACGACGCCAACACTGGCCTGCGTCCTCTATCCCCATCCCAAAAAGACATATGTTTTGGAAGGTTTTCTGATGTTGGGTATCTCTCTGACCCACACAAAGATCATTCCCAAATTGGTTAAGTGTTCACCATGGGTAAGACAGGGATATCTTGGAGGTCTACAGAATAGACCCTAGTCTTTATATCTTCAAACAATACAGAGATTATTGCTCATCACGAAGTGGTTTGTGAATGTATATGGATTGGATCCATAATTACGCATGTTTGAACAATTGTGGCTTGAAGTCTACCACAGATATGGCTATGAGCATTTAGGATAATGCTGCTCGTTTTGAACGAATGAAGCAAGACTACATCAAAAGTGACAACACTAAGCATAATCAGCAACAACAGACTCTCCTCAAGATCAAAGTGAACTAGGTTTGATCTGAGGACAGTGTGGCAGACTTGCTCACTAAGTCAATGACTAAATTCCACTTTCGAGAAACATGTTGGTAGCAGTATTTGCGGAAGTTATCTGAACTCCTATGACCGTAGTCATCAGGGGGAGATGTAGACATTAAGGGGAAATGTCTACATGAATGGTCTCAAAACGTGAAAGTTGTGTTGTGCTCTTTTTCCCGTTCGACCAAGGTTATTTTTGTCCCACTGTATTTTTGTTACTCAGCAAGCTTTTTAATGAGGCAATGAGAGGAGCACCACGTTTGGGCGACACAAGGGGGAGTGTTCAAGTAAATCTAGAATATGTGTCTGGTCCAAACTCTAGGTTACTTGACCTAGTTATAATAAAGTTTTGAATTAGAGATATTCATAGATATCCGATTAATTGTACGATTATCTTTCCTTGTACAACTCTGATTCTATGTCTTGTAATCCTTTATATAAAGAGACCCATATTATCAATGAAAGTATTACGACTCAATTCTCTCCCAATTTCTGTTTTCCTTAAACATTTTCTTAATTTTAGTTTTAGTTTTAGCTTTTATCGAATTTTATTTCCATATAAAAAAATAAAAAATAAAAACCCCAAAAATTTGTGTGCTAGTTCCTCTTTGTGTCTAACGTACTTCTGTATTCTTTCATACTTTTTAGAGTAGTTTAGGATAGTTAAATAATTACATTTTCGACTGCTATTCATTAGGAACAGTAGTCCTTTTAGTGACTTTTTCTAAGTGATTAGAATTCTTAGTTCTCTTCAGGAAAGACCCTTGTTTCCTATACTATAAAATGTAAATTTAGGTGCGAATAAGGAAAATAATTAGCTTTTAAAGTTTTAATTTTGCTATTAGTAGAGAGTGATTGCTTGGAAGCTACACGACTTATTTCTAGTGATGAAGAGTGTGCATCTTCTGTGGGAATGTCGGTTCATGAAATCAGGGACTTAATGGCTACTTTTTGGATTTCAAGTGTGGTTTATGCTCCAAGAGAAGCAAACAAGGTAGTGTTGCTCAATTCGTAGCCTAGAATGTGGGACGATCAAGTTGGTTAGGGGTTGGACCTCATTGACTCCTGCAAATCATCGATAATGATAATCCTGTAACTAGAAATGATAGTACGAATGCGAGTTGTTAACCTTTATCGCAACTGATCATTCCATTTATGTAATTTCTATTAGTGATTAATACAATCAGATTATTCTTCCAAAAAATGGTGGGAAAACAATTAGGAAATTTTAAATTAATGAAAGAAAAGAACGAGAATCTTAGAGTATGAAATATTTCATTTTTTCTCCACTTCACTTATTCCTATACGTGTGGTTTCTATACATAAAAAATGATCCAATTTTTTTTTTTGTTACAAAAACGGTGGCAACTTGTGCTACCACTTTGAGTTGGGAGCTGATTTCGGATAAAGCTCTCTCTAGAAAGAGTTTTTCACAAGCGGATGATCAAACGCTGATCTTTTTGAGTATCCAGCTCACATTCGTCTAACTTGCAGGCATATACAGGTTTCCGCCGGACCAAAATTTCTTTTTACAAAGCGGTACCATTTTTTATTTTTATTTTTACCTTGATCAAATTATTTTAAAATACACCAAAAGCAAAAAGAAAATCACAGTGCCTAGCCACTCCCACAAAAAAGTACAACAGCGTAAAAACACAGCGAAGACGTCAAAATCTCATTTGGTGCAGGAGGGAGGAGTCAGAGTCATACCCACGACTCACAATACTCTCAAAACCCATCTTCCGATTCCCCCATCTTTTCATCCCCACCAGCCAACGACCAGATCCCACAAGACTCGTCGTTTCAGTTTCAATCCATCTGAAAAAGCCTCGGCTATGATTCTTGTATAATCCGAATACCCAAGAGAGGACTGAGGAAATGAATGTGAGCCACGGGTCGGTTCACCCGGTTGAAGATGTCCCCACCACAGACGGCGCCGCCGGCCCAAACCCGCCCCGGGTCCGAATGAAGGACCTCCCCGGCATGCCCGGCACTCCCGCCGGCCTCGCCTTGCGCCTTTCCCAGTTCCTCTTCTCCGCCGCCGCTCTCGCCGTCATGGCCTCCACCTCTGACTTCCCTTCCGTCACCGCTTTCTGGTGGGTATCATCATTTTCACTATTTTTGTTTTATCTGATTTAGCTTTAATGTCAATTGGGTAACCAAATTGGATTATGTTTCTGGGTTTTTGGTGTTTGGTTTGGATCAGCTACCTAGTTGCCGCTACCGGGTTGCAGACTTTGTGGAGCTTCTCACTGGCCATTGCTGACGCCTATGCCCTTCTAGTGGGGCGTTCTTTGCAGAGCCATAAAGTTGTCTGCTTGTTCACTCTCGGCGATGGGGTAAGACGAGTTATAAATTCCAACTGATTTTCGCAGAGTTTTACAGTTTCAGCAATTTGGGATTGTTGGTGTTACTTTGTTTTGTTTGGTTCTTGCTTGTCTACATTCAAAATAGCGATTTTGTAAGTTCAGTTATTAATCGCCATACAAATCGTAGCCCTTATTTACAAGCTATATAGTTCTTTTACAAGCTATTGAATCTGATTGATGATGCTGTCGTAGTCCTTGCTGATCACTAGTAATGCAAGAGCACAATGGATCCGATTCTGAGTTTACATGGTGCTTACAACTTTGTCTAGTTTTAAGCAAAAGTGGCTTTACCTTACTTGTATTACTAGTTTCTCTTGGCGGTAGTAAGTTGGTACTTTCTGTGATTGGCTTAGTCCTGCAGTTTTTTCTGGACCTAAACTCGCTAATCCTATGTCACTATAAGATGATCCTATTGTACCCGCAGAGGGGATATCGTTTTGAATATATGATACCGGAAGCATCTTTAGAATGTTAGAATCTTTAACATAGCTGATCAGGGAAGCTTTCACTTATATGAAACACTTTGTCATGTTCATTATGTAGTTTCCAAATATTTGGTATTGGAAGTACTTATTAATGGTAAAATATTAACAATCATATTAAAGGGTGAAAACACATGTAAATATCCTCTCTAAAGCAGTAGATTGGCTCATTGTTGCTGAGCATTTATCTTTCCTTTAGTCTTGCGCTATGCACTGTTTGAGTGTCTCAAGGCTTTATTTGTGAGCTGTGGGTGGCTGAAGCAAAGTACAATTATTATTTCTTTTGCTGCAGATGACATCCACTCTTACTTTCGCGGCAGCTTGTGCTTCTGCTGGGATCACAGTTCTTATTGACAATGATCTTGACAGTTGTGCCCATAACCATTGTGCACAATTTGAAACAGCTACGGCCATGGCTTTTATAACCTGGTTCACTGCACTACCATCTTTTCTTTTAAATTTTTGGTCGTTGGCATCCAGATGAATGCATTTATCGGAAAAGTTCTAGGACAGAATGATGGCTTTGGCCGTGTTGTAATACCACCCGGGATCATTACTTGTGTTGTATGATTTTTCTTGCCTGTCATGTATTGGGATGTGCTTAATTCAAAACTTGTTGTATTTTTGTGTATAGCTGCCGCATGATAAATATTTGGGGGTGTGGATATGAACTGGTAGTTGATGCTCAACTAGGAGGTTGAATTGTTTGGATAGTCATGGTTTGTGATAAGCTTTGATGCTATGAATGTAGGAATGCAAACGTACATGAAGTTTGAACAGATGTACTTGTGTTCATTTTAATTTTTGTCTTTGCATCTACTTCATGTTTATCGGCACGATCTTCCATTATTCTTTTTTTTTTTTGTTACAAGGGAGGCTTAAAAGGCCTGTAACAAAAGGCAAAACAGAAAATTAGCCCTCATGCCGCGTTCTGACTCCCCTAGCTCTTGGGAGATCACAAAGATCATCATTGAAGGTACTAGCAACATGAGGGGGAGGGGTATCAAAACTCATAATGCCATAGTCATGGCTGAGACTTCCGTTAGCAAGAGCATCAGCTGTATAGTTGCATTCTCTGAAAATATGTAGGATCCTAGTGTGATGGAACATCAGACATCTTTCTCATCAGTATCTACTACCCATCATCTGGTGTGAGCCACTTGAGAAAAGGAAAAGATTGGTCTCTCTGGTACAACTTGTCTTCTCGCAGTGTGTAGGCATGCACGACGTTTGAGGCGTCTGGCTGCTATTCGATCTATGGGCAGTGTTCCATCAGTAAGGTATGCTATGAAGGGATCCATCCAAGAAGATTGTCTTGGTGGTTCAACTATGAAGATTTTAGAGCAGGCCTCAGAGATGCTTGGTTTGTCGATTGTTTCAACCTTGGTGTTGCTTGTATCGGTACCGGGAGGAGTAGTGGCTAGTCTTGCTAGAGCGTACACCCTTGCATTTTCAGCTTTGGTCTGCGTGATTTTGTATGATGTGAATCCCTGCAGTAGGGCTCCTGCCAGACTCTGTTAAGAGCTCAAGTGTGACTGTTTAGCCTGGAATCCTCCATTGACCTGGTTGACCACCAATTGAGAATCACAGAATATGTTTAGATGGTTGGCTCACAGCTCCTAAGCCAATTGTTCCATTGTGATTAGAGCCTCGTACTCAGCAGTATTATTTGAAGCCTGGAAATTAAACCTGAGTGCATACTCATATGTAAAGCCATCTGGGTGAGATAGAATGATACCCACGCCACTGTGCTTGTTATTTGATGAATCGTCCACGTGTAGTTACCAAACCTCAGCGGGAGCAGGTGCCAGGGCAAGCGCCGGGTTCGCTGCTACTTGATGCTCGTCTCCTTCAAGTGGAATGAACTCGGTAATGAAATCTGCTGATGCCTTTCATCTTATGGCTATTTGTGGCTTGTAATGTATGTCACATTCACCCAGTTCAATTGCTCATTTGACCAATCTGCCGGAGGTCTCAGGCTTTTGTAAGATTTGTTTCAGGGGTTGGTCTGTGAGAACATGGACAATATGGGCCTAGAAGTATGGGCGAAAGCGTCTCCTTGAGATGATCAGTGCCAAGACAAGCTTCTTAATCTTGGGTTACCGGGTCTCGACATCAGTAAGAGTGTTTCTATTGAGACCTCCAAATCTGTTCACTTGACCTCATTCATAATCGAATTATTAAATTACATATATAACCTACTATAAAATGACTATTAAAGACAATAATTATACCAAAAAAATATTATTTTTATTTCTCTAGACTTTCCAATTCAATAATAATCAGATTGCATTATTTATTATTTTCCTTATGTATTTTCATTTTTCAATTTCACTACAAACTCATTAAAGCATTCATATATATTTAATAAGAACTAAAACTATGATTAAGATCATGTGACATAAAAATATATGATATACATGTTGAACACATATTGTGAGGGAGCAAGATAAATCATATTATAACTTAAATCTAAGTCTATCTATTATATTTGTAAAAAAAAAAAAAAGAGCTAGCATTTATAGAAAAACTAAAAAAAAAAAATTAAATAATTAATCATGAGGTGCAGAAAATAGAGAAAAAAAAAATTAAGAAAAAAATGATTACTTTTTTTTTTTTTGCACATCTAAAAGAAAAAAAAAAGTTTAAAAAAAAAAATCACACAATAGTTCATGTTATTTTATTTTTGATTTTTTTTATTAGATAAGAGATTTATGTACGTTGTCTGATTAAGGAATAGATATGTAATTAAGATTATAGAGTAATTAATCATTGAAATGACTAAGTTTTATTTTATTTTAAAGGTAATAGTTTGTTTGTAAATTATATGAGTGGGGTTATTTAAGGAACTTTAGTGAGGTGTAGTGAGTAAATTTAGTATTTGAAAATTTGATAAGAGGTGCAAAAAGCATAGAGGTCAAGTGAGCAAATTTGGAGGTTCCAATAGAAAAACTCCATCAGTAAATCCCTTGCCTGAATAATGGTCAGAGAGCTCGTTGTCTTCCTCCAGGTGAGTTAATGCTGTGTTGACAACTGTTTTGGAAATTGTCAAGTAAATGAATAATGTCTCTCTCGGTACTGGCTTTGATAGCAGTGGTACAGATGCCTGGTAGTTCTTAACATGAGCAAAGGCTGCCTCGTATTCTGTGCTCCGTGAGATATTTTTTCCACATGTTGTGTTTTGAGTATCTTAAAGAAGGGGGCACACTCGTCTGTAAATCGAGCAATGAACCTGGCGAGGGCCACGATTCTCCCAGTGAGGCACTGAACCTCGTTCTCGGTCTTGGGTGTTTCCATATTAAGTATTGCTTGTGCCTTTTCAAGGTTGGCCTTAATGCCCCTCTTGCTGACGACAAAACCTAGGAATCTGCCTTCGCTGACTACAAAAACACACTTTTCCAGGTTCAAGCGCATGCTGTGATAGATTATTTCAAAGATGATATCCAGGTTCTTGATGTGGCCCTCTACTGTGAGGCTTTTGACCAACATATCATCGACATAGACCACCATGATCTTACCGATATAGTCTGCAAACATAACATTGACCAACCTCTGGTACGTGGCACCTACATATTTGAGGCCAAAAGGCATAACCTAGTAGCATTAGAGGCCTTTGGATATTAAGAACTTGATCAGGGCCTCCCGGAGCTCAGGGTCCAGGTTAGCCCCAATACGTACTTTCCACTTGGGGTGTTCATCAGAGATGGAAACCGATACGAGCTCCTCCGCGGAGTCGGGTCTCGGCGGCTTTTTGGTCTTTTTATTCTTTTTCTTCTTCTCTGGTTCAAAGTCTTTCCGTGGGTAGGCTAGTTAGGGGGAGAAGGCTCGTCACCTACCTAGAATATCTCGGTGTGCCCCTTGGCCCTCTCCACCATGAGTGAATTGCACTGACGTGCTACCTCTTAGTCACCTGTTACCGTGAGGATTCCTCCTGGTGTAAGTATTTTCATCATTAACATGTGCCCAACAACAAAGCATTGTAGTCTCTAAATGGCATCTCTGCCCAAGATTACATTGTAGGAGGAGAGGCAATCGACCACAATGAACTGTGTAGAAATAGAGGTGATAGTAGGAGCGGTACTGAGAGTGATTCTAAGCTTTTCAGAACCAAGCGGTTGGGTGATTTCCCCTTAAAAGCTTATCAAAGGCTCCTAGTTTTGGTAAAGATTATTTCTCCCACACCTGAGCCCCTTGTAACAGTCATTGAATACTATGCTTACTGCTGCTCCAGTATCCATGAGGACCCAACCATACAAATAGTGATCAATTTGCATAGTGATGAGGAAATGGTCATTGTGGTGCCTGTAAATAGTGTTCTCAGTCCTGTGGAAAGTAATTGAATCCCATTCGACCTGGTGGCTGGTCCTCCTCATAGTCTAGGTGAAGGCTAAGACCTCTTTGGCCCCGGGGGCACTAGCGCTTTGCTTGGCAGTAGGTTTCTCATCTCGGTGCCTCTCCATGTATAGTCAGTATCTTACCGGCAGCTGGAGTCCTGTATTGCTATAGCTGACCACTCTGGATGAGGTGCTCAGTGGCGTTTTTTAGGGCATAACACAGATTAGTGTTGTGCCCGGCGTCTTCGTGATATGTATAGTACTTGCCATTGTTCTCTTGGTTAGATTTGTTCCTATGAGATTTCCTCTTTGGTAGACGAGGTATGATATCCCTGTGGTTATTCCAGATTAGGGCTGTCAATGGTTCATGTCATGTTGGGTCAAGGTATTTGTCTTGTCACAGGAGACAAACCCAAACCCAACCAATTTAATAATTGTGTCAAAAATTTAAATTCAAACTCAACCTATTTATTAACTCGGTTACCCGTTTCCAACCCGCTTAACTCATTTAATAAATAAATTGTGTCATGTTGGGTTTACGAGTTGACCTGCGGTTGACTCACTTTTTAATGGGTCAAGACCGGTTGACTCGCGACTAACCCGCTTTTTAATCGTGCGGGCTCAACCTGGTTTATCTGGTCTTGTTTGAATTGATAGCCTTATTCCAGATATCCTCGTAAGATGTTGTTAAAGTAGTAAATACTTCATACCTGGGAATTTGTGCTTGCTTGGTATAAGGCGTGTCCCGTTGCAGTTACCACCAGTATATTGCTGTCGTTGTTTTTCTGGACTTTTTCCATAACTGCCAGACCCCTTGCCCTGACTGTATCCACTTTTGTCCCGTTGCCACTCCCTGGACTTCTCCTGGCTACGATGCTGGGGTTGTGCAGGAGCAACTTGATATACAAGTATGCTCGGAGTGTTGGTTCTTGTCAGGGGCTCCAAATGTATCAAATTGTGCATGTGCATCCATGGGTCGTCATAGTCCTTGAGTTGGTTAGCATTGATCTAGTACAAGAATAGTCTTGGCCTAAGCCCTTACCGGAATGCCGTCTCAACCATAGTCCTATCAAAGTTACTGAACTTTGTTGTGGCGGATTGCCAGCGGGTCACGAAATATTTGAGGCTCTCGTCGTCTCGCTGCTTGACTTTGAACAGTTGAGTTGTGTTGTGATAGCCACTTGTGCGTAGGATAAACCTGTTAATAAACTTATCTGCCAATTGTTTGAAATTGTCGATAGAGTTGGCCGGGCGGTTGAGGAACCAACTCAGAGCTTTCTCCAATAATGTCTCTTCAAAAGCATCGTGAAGTGTGTCCTGTTGAGCTGGGACCTAAAGATCTCCAGGTGGTAGTATGGATCTGTTGTGCCATTGTACCTATCCATCTTCAATGGTTTGGATCCCAGAGGTGGCTTCTCTGGCTTGACCTGGGCTTAAGGGCGTTGACTTTTCCTCAAATCCCGCTGAGTAGGCGCCAAGAGGCTCTGTTCTCAGCCATTTCAATCCGAGACTGGAGGCTTTGTATTGTTTGGCACATTCGGAGTAGGAGTCTGGTGTTGAGATCCGGAACCGAGGTGTCAGTACCGAGTATGGTGTACCTAACACCGAATCCGAGGTGTCAGCGTAGAAATGTAAGTAAAAACCACACCAAATACATTTACAGAAATCGTCGAAATGTAACATTTGAAATAACAAAATTCAAATAAAAAGAAATTACATTTCGTTCTTGAATCTAACTCACTCTTATCTTCTGTACTTTTTTCTAGGTCTCATAAATAGTACTAACGTCTCGCTTAGTCCACTTGATAAACTTGTCGTACCTCGTAACGTACCTTAACAATAATCTAAAAGGATGAGCTTTCGCTCAGTAGGCCAAACCTCTTTAGGTTAATCTTAACTACGTTACACAAACAAGTTATCAACCAATACTTTATAAAACATAATAATTATGCATGTATGCCAAATGAACTTCACTTAAGTACCATTTAGTCCATATATAAAATACAAGAGAGCCTACATGTCTCATACTATGTATTTTACCAATTGGGGGTGGCCCTAGATATTTCGAATATATGATCTAACAACCCATAAGAACTCAATCTACATATCCATTTTGTTAGTCATCTTGTTTGCTCATGATATTCAGACCCAAGATGAGATTGTTTTATCAACACTCTTCGTTGAAGGGGCACACTTTCAGATTTGTGCACTTGTGCGGTGATCATAGATCCTAAACGCCTCATGACGCCAAACTCAACTCCACAAAAGGATTCATTTCTTTTCATTTCAACGTGGATATCAATATCCATCACATCCTTCCACAAACACCACTTTCAAATGCATACCCATAATGCCTCTCTATGCATCATGTATGCCAATTTGCATATCAATGCTCATAATATGATATCCAACACATGTTTTAAAGAAAGCAATAATATTTCAATAAGTAACTCATTAACTATACATGCTTTTATACAGAGTGATAACATCTAAGAGTTAAGTCAAGCAATGACACATAATTCAATGATTTCAATTATAATGCTATTTGTCAATTTAACAGATAAGGTTTCCCGAGAGACCATACTTGGAATCGAAGCTTTAACTGCAACACTGCCCAAGGCTATCCTTCTGGTTATAGGACTGTTAGTACACATTTAATCCTCGTATCGATCAATACAGAATTCAGTCAACCATTCAGTCTAAGTGACCAGAATTACTCTGGACGCCCAATATTACTCGTAATCAAATCTGGAAAATCTAAATCTTCTTCTTATCCTCTTCACACAATATTCCCCAAATATAATCAATTTGACCTGTACATGCTCTTTTGATTTCTTCATTGCACACATCTCACAGTCCTCAAATCTACTATGGACACCCAAATCCTTATTCAATAACAATAGGCGAATAACACATTTCAAGTCGGTTTGATCAATTATTTTCCAAATAATAATTTTTTTTTAGAAGAATTTTCCAAATAACGATTGACCAAAATTTTGAAATACATCATTTGTCTTATTGGATTCAAGTCGTCGCAATTACTAAGGACACCCAAATTCTTCTCATCCCCAACTTTCGATTTCGATTCTAGATGCATGAGCTTCCTAACTCACACTAGTACAAAAAGTTAATCACACAACACTAATCACACAACGGAACACAAATCATTTGTTGTGTGTTGAAGTCAGTTTAATCACACAACGGTGCTGGTTGAATTCTGTTGTGTGAATGCCAACAAAGTGATAACTTTTTTATAGGAACTACATTGCACAACGGAAATTAAGCATGGTCCGTCGTCTGAGCCTTAAAAATTTAGCGGCAGATTTCCCTCCACTTCGGAGTTTTGGTTGGATGTTGAAAAGCTGAAATTTGGGCTACTAGGACAACGGGTTTTATTATTGCCGTTGTGTGATTGAAAAACTAAGCACCAAAGTTGAAGGATGCTTGCTTGAATGTCTTCACCGAGATAGGGCTAGTGCAAGCTACAATAATCATACAACAGATTTAAGGTTTTCTGTTGTGTGAACATGCAAATGACGGTAACATTTTAACCAAAAATGTTGAAGGCGCCAAGTTTCCCTCCATGATTTTACATTTTATACATTCAGACGACAGTCATATATATTTCTGTTGTGTGAATAACTTAAGAAAATTTCTAGCTAGGTTTTGATTCCCACATCGTGTCTAAAAGAAAGAAAGAACCAAAAAAAGCATGCGGCCGCTCTCTCGACACTTAGCCCTCTCTCGACTGCACATCGACACTTCGCTCACTCTCTCTCTCTCTCGACACTTCGCTCTCTCTCTCGACTGCATATCCCTTACACTTAGCTCAAGAATCGAGCCCCCAAGATTCGAGAGGCACCACACGAGGCCACAAGTCTCTCGTGGTTGTTCCATGGCAAGTTCATCTTTCAGACCCGGTTTCTGAATCCCATTTGGGGTACTTTCGATTTGGCGCAGTGCAAGCAAGATGTGAACTTGACTGTCAGTGTGGTCAGAGAGCTAATGGGCGAGCAGCTTTTGAACGGTGATAAGGCTCTCTGTGTCGGTGAAGGATCGGCCTCGGCCGTGATGGCGTTGCAAGATTTGGGGTTTCCCAATGCTCGTGGTGTTTATGAACACCGATTGTTCACCGATTAAGGTAATTGGTATGAATTGGCATGGGGTTTTGGGTTGGTTGTTTCTGATTCCAGATTTTTCCGACCAATTGTAGTTCACATCTTCAGATTTTGGACCTAAATTTAGGTTTTGGTCCCAAATTTGGGTTGCCCACTGCTGATGCTCTAAAACTGTTCTTTAGCCGCGTACTAGATTTTATTTCGGATATGGTTCTAATCCAGAAATGGAGAAGAAGAAGAGTAGAGTACTGATAATCAGAGCAACAGGAAATCTGGGTCACCATTTAGCCAATGCCAGCCTCCATTTCTCTCACCCCACTTTCGCTCTCGTCCGACCCGACACCTTCTCCGACCCCCACAAGTCCCAAAACCTTCGAGCCCTCTCCGATGCCGGCGTCACACTCCTCCAAGTCGTACCCTTGTTTCCATTTGTGGCTCTTAACCATGTTCGAATAGTTTAAGTCATTTATCAACTCAGTTTATTTGTCTCTGTTTCAGGGTTCGCTGGAAGACGAAGAGAACCTTGTTGGAGTAGTGAAGCAAGTTGATGTTGTGATTTGTGCTATTCAGGTCAAACAGGTGCTCCATCAGAATCCAAGTTATCAAAAATGCTGGTTCCATCAAGGTTTCGATAATTCTGGCCTTCTTTTTTACCCTCTTAAAATTATGATCGACTTTGGGAAATTTGAGAATACTGTATTATCTAAATTCTTTTGTTCTGTTCTATGTAACTTGAGATTTACAAACTCAGTTAAGGAGTGGTGACCAACAGAAGGCATCTTATTAAAAACTGATATGCAAGTCTTATCACTCATTCAAGACTCAGATTTGGAGTTCCAAAAGCTTAAGTGATCTTTTTGAGCAAATGAGGCAGATTAGGTACTTTCTTGCTAAACTATATTCTTATTCACTTTTATTAAGTATAAAGACCTTCATCTTTCGATTTTGACCGGTTTCATGTCCGTTTGCTTTATTGTCCTGAAAATTATATCAATGTTTTCTGCAGGTTAGGGATTTGGGGAAACCTAATTGGGTTGTACAAGTTTGCTGCCATATTACTGATTCTATCAGTTTGTGCGTAAGGTTGAACAAGTCACGGCCACGAAACTAATCAAGGTATCCGATATTGGGTTATCAATTGAGAGTAATTTTAGGTTTTGTTTGGGTTTTGTTAGTTAAATTTAGTATGGATTTAGGGCTCACTGATATAATTTGATTTCGTTCCTAGCTATTGTTGATTGATTATGAAAAGGTTTGTCTTTCCCTTTCTATAGGGAGAAAACAGGGCAAATACTTCATTTTGGGGTTGGGTTACTAATCTCTGGGATATATAAAGTGTAAATCTTGCCAAACAAGATGAGTAAACAACTGCCTTTTGTGATCTTTGTTTATCTATTCTTTTGCTTTCTTAGGCATATTAATGTGTTCACTGAGTTATTGGGTTGATCATTCAATGTTTATGTTTTGAACAGTAAGAATGCTTAGGGAAGAACTACAGCTTCTGTAAGAGCCTACACAAAGGTACTTGCTGTATTCATATCCTGATACAGTTGGAAAAGAGTTCATTTTGAAGTAAGGAATTCCTTCATTGCATGATGTTTGATATTAAGATTCTATTAGGTAGACATCATTATACATCATAAGTGGGTTCGATAGCTAGGTGCCATTTGATTGTGCTCTGAATTGTCTAGTCTAGTCATTTGATTCGTTATCTGAAGCCCATTAGAAAGATTATAGTATCTGCTATTTAGAACTTTCCAATAAGAATGAAGACTTGTTGCAAGAAGCTTTTCAGTATTCATTGTTTTTGCATGAGCTATGAATGTCACAACATCTCCTTGTCTTCGTTGGACATCATCATTTGCATTCTGGTAGGTTCTTAGTATCTCTGAGTCACTGATAGGGTAACCTCAATTGGAATCACTTTATCTTTTAATTACAGGTATTGATCCTGTGATTCATCCCCATATATTCTCTCCCAGATAGCAACAAGTTTAATTTAAATAAAGTTTCAATTGAATATTTTCTGTTGTAGTCTGTACTAGTTGTGAGTTCTTGCTTCTGCAGAGTTCTTTTATTCTTGTCTTGGACAATTATGCAGAATAAAATTATAGAAGATCACTCACTGTTAGCATATGTAAATTCCAATTTCAATTTAGGAAAATGTCTATGGCTTCACTTTTAGGTTTATGTTGGGGATTCTGAAAAGATGACATGCATCAGTTCAGTAGGACATAAGTTTGCTGTAGACTGGCAGTTTATCAAATTTTGGCAAAAGCCCAATATTGCAGGCCAGTAACCAACCGTCTGATATAGATGGTTACCATTATCTGAAGATCAAATTCTGTAAGTTTGATAAGTTTGTCTTCCTGTGTGCTTTCACTACTAGAAAACTGGCCAGAGGGCACCGACTTGGGCACGCCAATTTGGGTTGGTGCTCTTACATAATAGTATGACACGGTTGGGATGAATCGGTGTATTGTTATGGAAATGTCACTGAACTTCAGTGCCCATTTACTTTATTTCAATTTAATACTTTAGTTTTTTATACAACTTCGATATAATAATCGATAACTAGAGTGTGTGGCACACTTCCTGTTGCAGGTATTTACCCTTTTAACCCCAATGTTAGGTTAAAAGGACTGAATTTGATGTGGGTGAGTGGGTCTTTGGAAAGAGCTTTCGAAATGCAGATAATCCCTCTTCGTCTCCGTTTCTTCCTCTATTTGAAATAATCTACGGATGCCGGATCCACTGTCACCTTAAATATGCTTGCGACACTGTCTACACCAATGGTTCGGGGTGAGCCGATCTACAAAACCCATATGGTCGTGTCACTATCCATCGCCGTCGCTAGAGTTCATCACACGCGCCACCACTATGTTTCAAGTTTCTCCAGATCCACATGAATGTGCTCCGAAATTCATTTTCTTGATGTTAACGGAGTAAGACCGGTTATGTGTATGCTTTCTCCATGCCTTAACAAATTTCTCTATTTTATGCTAATTTCTTCGTTTGACCCATATGTGGTGATTTTGCAGATATATAGAGAGAGTAAAATAACAGCCAAGGTATCACAATCATTGTTTTTCCAGTGGCTATTGTTGCGTTGTTTTAGTCAGCATTCACATTTTCTAGTGTGATGCATAAAGGTAAACATCATCCATCAAAGCAATTGATAAACGTGTTATAAAACTTGTATTCAGTGTTGACGCATTAAATCTACACAACGAGGATTTTTCTGAATCCATAGAGTAGAGTCAATTGTGCATGAGAATATAATAGTTAAGTTCAATGTTTTTGCAATGTAGGAAACGTAGTTTGAAGCCGCCGCATCAAAAGTTTATGAGTCATATTTGAAGAGGTATGCTGTCAAAAATTTATAATTTAGTTTTTCATGTTTTCAACATCTAAATTTTATCTAATTGTGTGATCAGAGTTTTAGAACATGGAGTGTTAGAGGTTCCAACAATAGGAGCCAATTTGAAGTCACTAAAATTCTCAATTTTTTGGCAATTTTCTGGTTCTTGGGCATTGTGTTGTATAGTTAGCCATAGATATATCTAGGAATGTAATGATCTATATGTTCAGTGGGAGTTGGTTTCAATGCCACTATGTCTTTTAACATTTTGGGATTCTCCTATTTATTCCTATTGTTCTGAAATTGTCAGATTATTATTTGGGTTCAATTTTATTTGTTACCCTGATTTATCAACAGTTTTATTATTACCAGCTGAACGGAGATTTTTTTTTTTGGTTTACTTTGTTTGAATATTCAATATTCTACGACATGGTAGTCGCATTGAAGGTTTTTGAGTAGTGCAGTTAAATTTGTATTGATTTACCCAGATACCTTTTGATCTCCTCAATTACCAAATTCTAACAAGTACTCCTTTAATATTGAAAGGGTTAAAGTTTCTTCACTTCCTGTGTTACCCTACGATGATGCAGATAAATTTTATCAGGTACTCGTATAATAGAATGTTATTGTGTGCTCTTTGTTGCTACAAACTGTGTCCTTTTAGAATTTCTCCTGTCCTTTAAGCTTTTGGATTTCCGATATACATAATTATGACGTTGGATTTTCTTTTATTTGCTCTTCACTGTTTTTTGGCTTTGTATTTGACAAGCTTATAAATAACTTTGCCATTGGAACCAAACCAGAAAAAGAGTGAATAAAGATGAGGAGGCTGTAGGGTTATAGATTAGTTAAAGCTTGAACACAACACTTGATTAATTGTTAGCTTGTTACTTTGCTGGGATCAAGAAGGTTCATGCTTACATTTGAAAAAAGAATGGTTCTTATATGAAACCATGTTCATGTTGTCGTCAGCTAATTGTTGTTCATATTGTTACCCACTCTTTCCTCTCAGTTATGTATTACATTTATTATCATTTGTTCTTTGTTCTATGTTATCCAATATGGTCTAGTAATGTTTAGTTTTGTTTTTGGCAGGTCCCTGATTACTGGAAAACATATGTGCATGAGGTTGATGAGGAAAGGGAAATGTGGTTGAACTCCTTCTATAAAGCTCCACTGAGAATACCTATGCCTTCTGAGCTTGAGTACTGGTGGTCAAAGGGTATTAATTTCTGTGAGCTACAATGGAAAAGTTTTAAGTTTTTTCTTATTTTTGTTTGCAGGAAGCAAAATTCATAAGACATATAAAGCTGGCTTTTGGGAATCGATTAAATCTGGGTAATTGTTGATATCCACTTTTACTCATGATATGAATACTACAACATGACATATCTGCTTATAATTTTCACACTGAATGTGGAAGTATTTTAATTCTGTGAGCTGTGCCACATTATTGTATTTTGTTTATATACATTAGTGTGTTGAAACTGCTGTTATTTAAAATGATGTGGCTGAAGCTCCTCTTGTTGAGTAAACGTAGTGTTTTTGCTTGAGGGCAAGTTCAGTTTTTGATTAGATCATCAAAGTTTGATTCTTTTATGTGTTTAGTGAATGTAGTGTTTTTTGCTTGAGGGCAGTAGGAGACAGTTTTCATTCTTATTCAAGAACTGTGCATTCTATCATTTCGTATCAGCAATGGAAATTAGCCGGACTGTTTTTGTAGTTAAGAAATGTGCATTGTATCATTTTGTATCTGCAATGGAAATTAGCCAAACTGTTTTTGTAGTAATAATGTTTTATTGTATACTTCATAAGAGTTCTGTTTGTAAGGATAATGCTATGACTTGCATGTCATCTAGCAATGTTGGATTCCAAGTAATTAATGTATATCTTCAGTGCAGTTTTCAGTCAGCATGTCTTTGCATGATACAAGCTTTTGCTTTATTTGCACTCATTTAACCTCAGGAGAGAAGGATTGGAGGGTGATGAGCTAAGAAGGAATTCTGATGTCATGGAGATCCTAAAGAAGACAAGTTTCCAAAGGTTATTGGCTCTAGCGCGTTGAAAAACCCAGAAACAACCCTGGAGCATGAACTATTGATTAAAGACTGATTACAACTTAAGCATATGAACGCATGGTAATGTTGTCCTCTTTCTAAATAAACTGGTTTAAATAGTATGGTCTATATTGGCACGTTGGTATTAATTGAATAGCTTGCCTTTGCAGGACAAGGTTGCACCGATGTAATGGTACCCATGATCACAGGAATATAGCATTTCCGGCTTATAAAGCTTTTCAGGCTATCGCGGTTGCTTTACATAATAGTTATTTTTCCATTTCCTGCCTGTTGATAACATGTCTGTGTATATTAATCAATTAGCGTCTTACAATGTCAATCAAGTCATCAACAATGTCACCTCAGTTTATTAAAACTATTCTTCAATTCATTTTGATTCATGTGTAGCTAGCTAGGAATGCTTTATTGTTTGGTACATTACCTAGTCACTTGAATGTATGGATGTTTGAAAAATGGTAATGGAATGATATGGATTTGAGTACTTTTTATGTGGTAATTACTGTCCAATATTTAGTCTTACAACACAATGCAAATCAATGTGTTGTCTGATTGTAAAAGAGTTCAAAATTGAGGCTTTTCCTAAAATAGTCGCTGGTTTGTTATCCAATTTGATTACAACATTCACACCACAGCCAACCAAATAGAGTAGTTGTGTGAACTAACAACCAACAACAAAAGAAAACAAAGTTATGTTGTGTGAGATTATAACACACAACAGAAATGAAATCATCTCCGTTGTCTGAGTAATCAACAGACAAGGGAGAAAATTTCACTTCAGTTGTTCTGTTGTGTGAGATTCATAACACACAACAGAAATGAAATCATTTCCGTTGTCTGAGTAATCAACAGACAAGGGAGATAATTTCACTTCAGTTGTGTGTTATTAATGTCAGACAACAAAGAATGAGTAATATCTGTTGTGTCTTATATATCTCAGACAACAGAGAATGAGTAATATCTGTTGTGTGTTATATATCTCAGACAACAGAGAATGATTAATATCTGTTGTGTGTTATATATCTCAGACAACAGAGAATGAGCTATATCTGTTGTGTGTTATGAATCTCACACAACAGTTAATTCTTTCTTCTGTTGTCTGAATGTGCCGAGGCATCGCCGCACATGCCATGCCAGGCACATGCTGCGCAGAACTCACACAACGGAAATAGGTATTTCTGTTGAGCAAACTACTATCACACAACGGTGAAATCACCGTTGTCTGATTTTTCAATCACACAACACTCACTTAGACCACGGTCAGCTTGGTCATCAGACAACAGAAATCCACCGTCGTCTGATGACCTTTTTGTAGTAGTGTCATTTTGTAAAAACGCACATCAACAAGAGCAAAGATGATCTTCTATGCTGGAACACAGATGATCCAATTCTGGAGGAATCATCCCACTTCTACGGTTCTGAAATCAAAGCTCCAAGTTCCAATTATCAGACTAACAAGCATGGATACCAAATATTAATCCAAAACAGTTGCAGTTCGTACACCCCCGAGTAACACAGTTCAAGTCTGATCATCCACTTCTTATCATTCTTGAATTCTGTGATCGAAAACAAATTAAAGAACTTCAATATCAAGGGGCATTCAAAACCACAAAAGTCGTGAGGAGTCTTATAGAACGCGCTTCACGCGCCTAGGAAAAAAGAAAAAACTGGAGGGTGGGTGCTTCTCTCCCGGCCAAACACGGCAGGCAATCAGGCCTCTGCATTCTGGCCCGGGAGAGGATTGATGGTTCGAAGGTGTTGGGGGCTGTTGGGGCAGCGGTGTGGTCCTGGGAGAGTGGTTGTTTCTCTGTTTTCGGGCGGTACGGATCGATCTCGATCTGTCATTCTCGGATCCGGGGCGGAGGCTGTGGTGCTGCAGCGTCATTCTTAGTCTTTCCGGTGGCGGTCTCTGGCGTCATCGATCGGGTTGTGGTTGTGGCGATTTAGTTCGGATCGGGGCAGTGGTGATCTCGAAAAGGATCTGGCTCCGATCTGGTCTGGATTAGTTCTGAGGTGGGCTGCCTGGTGTTGGGGCTGGTTCTGGAGTGACATGGCTGTGCTGCAATGGAAGGCTTCGGCGCGGCGGCTTGTTGCTGCAGGGCGGCGTTTTGGTGGCGATGGGGCTTGCCAGCGGTGTGTGTGGTTGTTTGCAGTGTTTGGCCTTTGTGGGGGGATGGGGGTCTTGGGCCGGGCCACTGTTCTCGGTCCTCTTTGGTGTTTGTTGTTGTTTTTCAATTTGGCTTGTTGTTATTTGGTTTATGTTGTTCTTTGGTTGAGAATAAGTCCCCCCTCTGTTGAGCGGGGGTTTGGGTGTTTTCAGGTTGCGTCGATGCCATTGTTTTGGTATCTTGGTTGTACTGTAGTGCCATCTCTATGGCTCGGTCTGTTGGCCGTGCCGGCTGTTTATCGATGTGATGATGAATTACGCTTGCACGTGGTCTGGCGGTTTTGGGACACGGTGCTTGAAAGGGTGTTACGATTCATCTTCATATTGGTGGCAGGGTTGTATCTTTACACTAGAGTTCGGCTGCTACCCATGGTAGCCCGCATGTATGGGCGAATTAGGTGGTTGGATGTTGGGCTTGTTTGGCTCACAGAGGTCGGTCTTGTTGGCAGATCCGCCACTATGGTTCTAGTTTGGAAGGGGTGTTGTGGTTTGATACCACATATGGTTACTCCTGGTCTTTGTAATATGTTTGGTTATTAATAAATTTCCTTATTCTCAAAAAAAAAAAAAAAAAAAAGAACTTCAATATCGCCACTGCCAACAATGAACCCGTAAAGAACATGAACCTCAAAATACCAAATCCTCAAATCTTAACCAAAACTGGAAATTGATTATACCATCTTGTAGAGCTCGATAAGTAGACCAACTTTGGTACATGAGTTGAAATCAAAAACATGAAAACTCGCCGGAAAAGTCAGAAACTTTTAGAGTTTCGATTCTCCCTCATCCGAACCCATCTTGGAAAACTAAAACAATAGAAAGGTTGCTGAAGTCGAGAGGAAGATTCTGATATAGGTCCGACACCGCGACTCGACCAGAATCGGAAAAACTCGTCTGCGAACACGAGAAGCTTTTGGGATTCGATTCTCTGTCATCGGAGCTCTTCTGTGAAATCCAAAGACATAGAGATGATGGCGACGTCGAGAGGAAGCCGTGGCAACCGTTGCGACGCCTTGATACGGCCGGACGACGGAGAAAAGATCGGATCGCCGGTTGCTGCAAAACGGGTCGGGGAGAGGTCGGTTTGGGGTTTGCTGGTGCTTCTCAAGCTGGCCCAACATATATGTAATCAAATAAGACGGTCCAGATCTTACGGTGATTGAAATGGACGTTCTAGATTACACTGTCTCTAATTTCTATTTTTAATTATATTTTTGGATATACAAACTTCTAAAAATCATTGAAAATAACTCGGGTGCCTGAAATATCCTCTAAATTCTTACGAACTCGTAACGATGTCTAATTTAATCCTACGGGCTCAAAAAATAAATTTTGAAAAACTAAAAATTTAAATAATTTTTGAAAGCTATAAATAGTTTAAAACTAATAGAAATTCAACTAAAAATAGCTAGAAATTATTTTTCCTTTCAAATATAGGAAATCGAAATTATGAGATCTCACAAGTAGCTGGTTCTCCGCTTTGAGCTCGACAAACCTGTTTTGAGCAGCAAGAGTTGTAGCTTGCTCACGGTAACTTGCTTCGGGAGGTCTTCGATGTCTTTTCGCATCAAAACATTAGTTGCTGCTAGGTCAGTGGCAGTTTATCTAGGGCCATCTGTCATCACCAAGCTCGTATTTTTCGAGGAGAAGAGGTCGAGGGTTTGAGCTGCCATGACCTTGGGGTTTGTGCCTAAGAGGATTTGATGTGGGAGTGTGTGTCCTCACATGCATTGTGAAGGTCTTCTAGTTGAACTTGAGGGCTGTTCTGCTCCCATGTCTTGCATACCACAGAGGATGGCTTCGGTCGACCTAGACATTGGTGATCTGTAGTGCTCTTTGCCGGGGAGCTCTAGCCTGTCTCCGGTCAACCAAGAGATGGTCTTCAGTGGCTATTGAGCCATGTATTTCCTGTGTTTGCACTTGACACGCATGTGGAATGAACAAGGAATATTTGCAAGCTAATAAGCTTAGCAATAGTTTTGTTGCTGCTAGCCGAAAGAGCACTAAATAGTGGCAGGTCCCTGAAGATCATGTATTGAAATCAAATGTCAATTGTGCTTTTGTGCCCAATGTCGAATTTGGGGGTACATGAGGTGTGCTTTGTAACTCTCAAGGCAGTTTCTTGCTACATTCTCACACATAATGAATTTTGTAAGTTCTCCTTTCATATTGAGCTTCTGGCCATGAAGAAATGTCTGGACTTATTATAGGCAATGCAAATTTCCCAGGCTGCGGTGGAAAGTGACTATCTGTTGGCTTATTCAAGCTATTAGAACGTTGCACTGTAAGTTATCTCCTTTGAGTGCTTGAATCGATGATATCAACGACTTACTTAGAACTAATGTGGGAGTTAGTGTCATTTTTGCTTCTAGGAATACAGTAGCACATAGGCTTGCCAGTCACAGTTTTGATTCTAATGTATATTTTGATTGGTTTGTTAATGCTCCAAAGTTAATACTGGATGCTCTTATGTACGATTTAAATTGTACTTAGTAATAAAATTTCTCCCCTTCAAAAAAAAAAAAAGGAAAAGGTTTTTTGTTAGCTGATTTGCTAACCTATATATGTTATCAAAATGAGCTAATTCATTTCTCCGTCAAAATAATGATTAATTTTTGGGCTAAATACTATTTAGTACCCTGTGGTATGGGTCCAACATCAATTTAGACCATCGACTTTCAATTTCATCAAAAACACCCCCACATTAGTATTTCTCATCCAATAGGTCTCTCCATCGGAATTCAGTCGAATAGATCCGTTAAGTAGCTGACATGGCATGCTAACTGAGCACAAGTTGGGCCCACATGAAAGGAAAAATTCTGAAATTCTAAAACCAAATTTCAGAAAAATAACAAATTTCTCTCTCTCTCTCTCTCCCCCCCCCCCTCCGGTTTCTCTCTATCTTCCTCTTCATTATCTTCTTACTCCTCTGTCTTCTTCATAGCAGAAGAGTGTCTCTTCCCTCTTCCTCCTTTGCTCCTCTCTCTTCTCTGTTAATTGCAACCAAATTCCATTACACTGATCCTTCTCAAAGTCGACCTGAAAAGACTACAACTCCACTGCTTGGGTATAGATGTCCTGCATTTGAGAAATCGATGAAATTGGGTTCTGGGTTTCGAAGATGGGCGGAATTCTGATAATGGGTTTGAAGAATTTCAAGCATTCGTTGTTGGGTAGGCGGAGGATTTTGAACTTCGGGGCTCCCAAATGGGTCTGTTCTAAAATTCTTGTTTAAGTCTTTTGACTCTCTTTTAGCTTCGATGTTCAAATTTCGAGATTCCTTTTGTGAAAAATTAGGTTTCTGATTCATTGGTTATCTGAGATGGCTCTCAAGCACAAGGCCTCCGCAGTCAATGGCATCCTCCTCGGCCTCTTCTCCCCCAAAACGACGGCATCGAGATCATTGATGTTGTCCCTCTCTTCCACTCCGAGCTCGGCTTTTCCCAGATTAGCAATCCAAAATAAAATTTAGTTAATAAAAGTCAATCGTTAAGATTAATGCCCAGATAATCAATACTAGAATTCATGCCTAGAGACATCAACCTTCAATTGTTTGTTTTATTTTTCTGGGTTTTGTTCATATAGTTTCACAGGTCCATGTTCTTTTGTTGTGTATATTAGACAATTTAGAATTGATTTGAGATAATTGTTCTGCTATGAAGAAGACACAGATGATAGAGAAGTAAGAAGGTATTGAAAAGGAAGATGAGAGAGAAACTGAGGGGGGGGAGAGAGAGAGATTTGTTATTTCTCTGAAATTTTGTTTTGGAATTTCAGAAATTTTCCTTTCATGGGGGCTCCACTTGTGCTCAGTTGGCATGCCACGTCAGCTACTTAACGGCTCCATTTGACCGAATCCCGACGGATGAACCTGTTTGACGAGAAATACTAGTGTGGGGGTGTTTTTGATAAAATTGAAAGTTGAGGGACTAAATTGATGTTAGACTCATACCACAGGGTACTAAATAGTATTTAGGCCTTAATTTTGAAAGCTTAGGTACCAAATTTGACGAAATGATAGCAAAATGGCTAGTCTTGAAAACCTATGGTAGCAAATTGGTTGAAATAAAATCTTGGTCATCAAATTGACAATAAAGTCAAATCTAGGATAGCAAATAGGCTACAAGCTCAAAACCCTAGAAAATCAACAACATATGAAGTATGGCAGGGGAAATGGCTGATCCATTCAGCCATTTAATGCCCCCAACACGAAATTTGTAGTAAATTTCTCACTACAACTCCGTTTAATATGCCGTTATCCACTACACTCTCCTATTGTCGTGCTTTATCATTCAAAGCCAAGAAAATTATTTTAGAAATTTGTCATAAATAATATTCCCTTAAGGAAGCCTATTTAAATGACGAGAAATAATGCGGTCTAAATGCAATATAAAAATTTAAGTATGAACATTTTCAAGTATTGGATGTTACAAGTCACCAGGGGAAATATCCAAGTCTAAACTAGGCCTGGGCATGGTCCCAGCCCGAGGGTCAATATACTGAGCCCGGAACTGAGCTCGAAGTTTTTGGGTCCGTCTTAGATCAATTTTTCCAGAAGTCGAGACCAGATAGAGCCCCGACAAAAGTTTCTAGGAAGGGTTTCTCGGGTTTTTGGGCTTTTTGCACCATCTCCAGATTTGGAATATCCTGTGAAGCTCTATCACCGATCCAGTTAGAAACATATCTGGCGATTATGGAATTTGAGAAATTTGAGGAGGTAGAGGTTTTGGTCAAGGAATTTGACGAAGAAATTTGGCCAGAAACATATTCTTCGGGGTTTAAGTGGAGGAATTTGAGGAGGTTAAGGCTGTTGTTGTACTGGCAGCGGTAGATGTGCTCCGGAGAAAGGCGATAGTTGACAAAGAGACCTCGTCGAAGGAGTCGAGGTTGAGGAAGCTAAAAGGAGAATAAGACGACAACGGGGAGAAGGTGGATCTCTAGCTCTTGGAGGAGGAGCAAAGTTGGGATTGATTGGCTGAGGAAGAAGAAGAAGAAGAAGAACTGAAGAAGAGAGAAAGAAGAAAGAAGGAGAGAAGAATCGTGCGGCTGAGGTAGAGGAATATTTATATTGGGGTGAGAAATTGTATGTGGTAAGGTGTATAAGTCTTGTTTAGATAGCTAATAACTGAACAACATGTGGAATATATATGTATTCGGGTTTTCCAGGTTTTCTAATTGGTGGAATGAGATCAGCCAGTTTTTTCATAAATGGTTTGGGCCTTTCATTTTATTTTTTAAAAGCCCGGCCAGAACTCGGCAATCCGGATTGGTCCGGTGCGGGTTTTCGGGTTAAAATGCCCAGGCCTAGTCTGAACAAATATCTATTATTGGAATGACTATATTACCCTTACCCTTATCTAAGGGTATAGGGCTGTTGGTTTTTTTCTTGTTAAGAAGTTAAGAGCATGAGAAAACGAAAAGTAAAGGTGGGAAGTTAAAATTTGGGTCCACTTCTGAAAATAAAACGTCATTTATAGTGCACCAAAGAGTTAGACAAGCTATAAAGGACCAGTACCACAAATACACATCATTCACGACATACATTTTACGTAATAAAATTTACGGCGTGCATTTATGACCAATATCATATATTTTTTAAGGCGCATTTCAGAGTGGACCAAAAATGACTGTTAATTATGGTACACATCAAAGGCATGCTGTAAACTAAGGGGTAAAATTATGGTATGTTAACATTTCTCATACATCAACTATTTTTACCCCTCTATGGACTCATGTTATCACTTTGAGAACTAATATTACTATTTTCAGGACTCATATGGTAAACTAAGAAAATTTACCACTTTAAGGACTCATGTTACCACTTTGAGGACTAATATTACTATTTTGAGGACTCATGTGTTAACTAAGAAAATTTGCCACTTTAAGGACTCATGTTACTACTTTGAGGACTAATATTACTATTTTGAGGACTCATTTGACCACTTTTAAGGCAATTGTATGCATGTCATACATTAACACATTGTAGAATTTTCCGTAAACTAAGTGTCGTAGAAGAATAGTTTTCAAGTAGTGTGCTATATATATATATTAGGGCTGGGTCCAATAGCATTGTCTTTACACAAGTTTTGAACCGTTAGATTTTAAGACTTTCTATAGTATAGATAAAGAGTAGTGGCAACGATAGGGTTGTGCTATGAAGGTAGTTGGTGGGGTTTAATTTGGGTAACATAAAATATAAATGAGAATGAGAATGAGTATTTTTTATTATTTTTAAGACAGAGAATGAGATGTTTACTAAAACTATGTTTTGGCTTTAATTTGTTAATAGTTACGTTTTTTTTTCTCGATAAATTATGCTTACTCGTAGTTTTGGGTTTAATCAGTTGCGTCCCTTGACTTCTAATTTCATCAAAATAATCATTGCACTATAAATTCTCATCCAATAGGTCCATCTATCAGACCTCTGTCTAATTTGGACGTTAACTCGCTAACGTGACAAAAATATTCATGCTAAATTAGCTCGATAGGGACCTATTTGAAATATAAAATTTCCATTCCAACCTTGTGTCCTTTCTTTCTTTCTAGCTATCAATACCCAATTCCAGTCATTTTTCCTCTTTGTAGGTTTTAAATCCAAAGCTTCAATCTTTGAATCTAACCTCTCAACTTTAAAACCAGCTATTAGTTCCCAATTCTACTCGGTGGGTAGTGGAGAAGAAGGTGCATAAAAAAAATAAATAAAAAAAAGAGAAAAAAAGGAATAAAAGATTAAAAAAAAAAAAGGCAGAAAGGAAACAAGGCTGGAATGGTAATTTTATCCTTCAAATAGGCCCCGATCGAGCTAATTTGGCGTGAATGTCTTTGCCACGTTAGCCAGTTAACATCCAAATTGGACGAAAGTTTGACAGATAAACCTATTAGATGGGAATTAAGAGTGCAAGGATCACATTGATGATATTAGAAGTTGAGGGATTACACTAACTAAACCCTAAAAGTACAGGAAGTAAGCAAAATTTAGTACTTTTTTTTATTCAGTACTTTACTATCATAATCCTTAGATAATTTTATCTTGGATTAATTTCTGTTTACCTACCTGAACTTTTACTGATTCTTCATGTTAGTCCTTTAACTTCCAATTTCATCAGGATTCCATGAACTCCCAATTTTCATCATTTTCATCAACCGTGTTCAATTTTCGAAGCTCCATCCAATTTGGACGTTAAATTTGATGTTCAGGGCCCATTGTAAGGGCTAAAATGATCAATTCAAGACAAAAAAAAATCAGAACAAAAAAAATATATCTTCTTCTTCCTTCAATCCCACTTTGACATCCTCTCTCTCTTCTCTAACCTAATCTGACCTCGATTTCCATTTCACCTCCTTCCATGGCAAAACGGGCCTACATGAGGCATCAAACCATGATGGAGTAGGACTTCAAATTAAAGGTGCAGAACTGCGACGAGATGTGCGGCTCCAAGCTGATGTAAGGCGATGTGGATTTCATGGCCGGGGCGGAGGGCTAGGCTTAGGTTTGGAAACGTCATCGTTTTCGGAGAAAGATTGGGCTGGGGAGGAGGAGGAGAGGAAGAGGTTATTTCGGGGAGCAGAGTGAACAAGGGGTCAACGAAGACGACGTCGTTTCCCAAGAAGGGAATGGATGGCGAGGTCGGCGATCTAGAAGGTTGGGATTCGGGAGGTGAAGAGATCGATGATGAGGATGTGGGTGTTGGCGGAGGTCGACAGTGATTTGAGGGATAGATTGGGGGGAAGTGTTGGAGGAGTTGATTTGAAAGTGGGTGCCTTGAGAAAGAGTGTAGAGGGTGAGGCCGGAAGAGAAGATCACAAGGCTAGTGTTGTACGGCGGATCGTCCAAGAAGTCAGTGATTTTGTTATTCAAGCCTTTTAATCGATACCCAGATCATAATTTGGTCATTCCTGTGATGCCCCAAAAATTAGTATTTATTTTCTGAGGATTTTTCCGGAATCTAATTTGTGGTTATTGGACAATTTCATGGCTCGTGGATGGAGCAGAAGTGTTTCGGACGAATTTTTATTCGAATAATATGGTTTTAGGGGGGTTGCAAAGGTTGACTTTTTATTCGTTGGGTTTCTCTGAAAACTTTATTCATGAAAGTCATAGAGCACGTCGATACTAGTTCGTGGATATGTGGAACGCGGAAATCGGAGTTCGTAGGAGAAGGTTATGGCTGTCGAAAAAGTTTCCATTTTGGTATATATGGGATTTTTCCAGAAAAATATGAGAAAAATCAGAATTTCCCTTTTTGGCAACTTTTTCTCTCTCTTCTCTCTCGAGCCCGCGCGCAGCTCTCCACTTCGCCGGCTTCGTTCTTCCTCCTCCAGCCACCATTGGACGCGATTCCAAGTGGGCTTTCTTCGCCTCAACCTCCTCTACACGTCTGTGGAAGTGATTCTTCACGATTTGAGCTGTGGTAGAGGCTGAAAGGCCGAGAAGAAGCCTTGTAGGGGACAAAATCGCCTTAGTCGGAATTAGAGATTTTGGCCACCTTTGCCGGTGATTCTTGAGGGCTTTTGGAGCTCGGAGGACGTAGATGCTTCCCACAAGGTGGCTTGCATCGATTCAACTCGTGGAGGTCGAATTTTGGAATTGAAATTCTAAGGTTTCAATCGAGCTGTTTTATTCTAAGGTAAAATTCGATCGATTGGTTCATAATTGGACTTTGGTGTAGTTATGAAAGTTGTAATTGGAGTTGAGATAAAGAACTTTGGTGTTGGGAGTTTTGTCAAATTCTGACTTTGGGCCGGCGGCAGCGTCGCCACTGTGGTGGTGTTTTCGGGTGGTTTTCGGCCACCTCAGGGATAGTTTCTATTCCTTAGTTCGATATACTCATCGATACGAGCATTTCGATATATAATACTAAATTTTTGGAGATCGTATGAGCATGTTAGGGTTTTTACAGTTTCGGACCGTTCGATGTTTCGATCCGTGAGGATTCAAGCGTCCGATCGACTTGTGGTTCTTGCATATCGATCGTGGAAGTATTCCGGAGACTTTGGGAGGTCTCGGATGTGGTCTCGCCTCTATTGGTGCCATTTTGGGGATTTTAGTTTGAAACGGGGTTTCAGACTTAAATCAATTGTGAATTGTTACTAAGTTGAAACCGTATGTGATTAGGTACTTGGTGAAGTATTCTTGGACGGTTGTTTTGAGGTTTGGCTTCTTTGTTCTATATTGAAGACCCAGCGGGAGTTTCGAGGTGACTAATCTCACAAGGTTCATTAATGAACGGAATACCCTTATTGCTTTGAGAGTTATTTTGTAACTGCAAACTATAGTTGGTATTAGTAGGCATTCCTGAGCGGATGGCTACATATATATATATATATATATATTTATGTGAAATATATATGTTTTGGTGGATTTGTGGATCTATGGAAACAATAGGCATGAATGATGCGTTTTATTGTTTGTGATGTGACTTTTCGGAAACAAATGGTGGGAAATGGTATTTCTATTGTTTTGAAAAGTGTTTGAGGATTTGAGAGTCACAGGTTGTGATTTCTTTTGATTTGATTTAACGTTTTGATCCGACGACCGGTGGTTTGAGGATGTGAGAGTCACAGGTTGTGATTTCTCCTTTTGGTTGATTTAACGTTTCGATTCGACAACCGGTGGTCTAAGGATGTGAGAGTCACATGTTGTGATTTCTCCATTTGATTTGATTTAACATTTGGGGTCTAGTGTGACTTGTTTAATGTTTTGAATCTGAGGGTCAGGCTGGCCTAAGGATCCGGGGTTGCAGGTTGGATCCTCATAGCAATGTTATATCGCAAGGTTGAACCTCGGTCGGGTGACAGGTTACGATTCAGTTAGAGCTCTAGTCTGTCAGTCATGGTACCTCATGGATCTAAGTAGATTACTTACGACTCCTGGGTACGTATTTTGCCCAGGTCGGACCAAAGATTCGTGTTCAATTTGTTAGGTTAACAATTGATATGATTTGATGTGTGTGTTGGTATTTTGTCTAAGTTGGACTAAAGAATCATATTTTATTTGTTAGGTTAATGATAGATATGATTGATGTGTGTTGATGTATTGTCCAGGTTGGACAGATTTGTTTTTTTGTCCAGGTTGGACCGATTTGATGTTTTGTCCAGGTTGGACCGATTTGATGTTTTCTTCATGTTGGATCGATTTATCATATTTGAATTGTTAGGTTAACGATTTATATGATTTTGTCACAGTGTGACTTGTGTTGTTTTCTTTTGGGAAAACAGTATTGTTTTGGGAAGCATGGTATGTTTTCCTTATTCTCGAGTTGAAAGGTTTTCCTCGTTTTTGGTGTGAGTTGTGTGCGGTTTGAGTTACTCATACGGGCTTACAAAAGCTTACCGGGTTTATTGTGTGGCAACCCGGTGCACCATTCAAACTGTGTAGGGGTTAATCCTGCAGGTCAGAGTAATCGTGGCAGAAGATGAAGTAGCTTGTTGGCAGCAAAACAGGTAGGAAGAAATTTTGGTTGGCTTTGCCATTGTTATGACTTCCGCTATGTAGTAAACTCTGAGGAACATTTACGTTTTATTTTGTTGTTGACAATTTAATTCGTAAGCTTATGTAATATATGACTCTGTGGGCGGGTCAATATTGACATAGTGGGTTCAAGGCATCAATACGTATGTAGTTTAAAAGGGAAATAGTTTCCAAGTGCTTGGTATTGATGGTTGAACGATCACGCATATGTAATTATGAAATTATATATCGATTTTTATTTGTGTTAAAAATCAGGGGTATTACAATTCCAATCACCTCCACCATTTCTACAAGGTCCGTCAATTACTGTATCTAAGACCTTCGCCTTCACCTTCTTCCAAATGCACTCAAAAGTGTACTGGATTAATTGATGCATTGTTTACAGGGGCATATGGGATTTCACAATGTGCATCAATATCTCATGGAGATGGGTTTCTCAAAGTGTCTCACTTTTCTTGTTCTTTCTTAATATTGTTGCTGATGCTGAAGCCTATGATTACCCATCTCTTTCTTCTTCTATTTATGCTTGTGAAGATGTTAACAATTACTATGCCAATATGGAGTATTTAGAGGATAAATCAATGGTTTAGGGAAATAGGTGTGGAATGCTCTCAAGATCCTAGATGCTTCGGATGTTGACAACCCAGGAGCTTTATCAGGGATATGGGGTAATCAAACCAAAGTGAGGGGTTGGACATGGTTGGTGAAACTGTGAAGAATTTTTTTTTTCTCAATTAGGTTTGACAAGGGGTAGTATAGGAATTTAGCAATTTCATCTCCTGCCACGCCATTACTTAACATTCAAATTGGACGGAGTTTCAAGAATTGGACATGACTGATGAAAATTGGGAGTTCAGGGGTAATCTTAATAGAATTGGAAGTTTAGAGACTAACATGAAGAATGAATAAAAGTTCAGGTAGGTAAACAGTAATTAATCCTTTTTTTTTTTTTTTATGAGTCACCTATTAACTCAACTAGGCAAGACAGAATAACGAAAGTGAGAGAAGTGTAGAGAGCAAGAAGTTGCTTTGTATTGATCTAGTTGTGAATGATTCGATTGATGATGTGAAATAAGTCAAATAACGACGCAACAACCTCTTTATTTGGTGGAGAGGTTGAGGTGTACTCATGGTACATCGTAATGAAAAGCAACCATCTAATCCCACTATCACCACTAACCTTACTAACCATACAACTAATGTTCTCTCACTACTAGTATAATTTTTATGGAGTAAATAGGGGAACACCAAAGATCTTTAGGAATTGATGTCTTGCACAATATATATGTGGTTCACTTTTTATATCTCGTATGGAGATTAGGTTACTGGATAGCCACTCCACTAGGTGTCCTGCAACAATTTTGAGTTTTATTAATTTTTTATTTTAAAGGGCATTATAGACAACCCATATCTTGGTGTCTCTCAGTTATACTCATTAATATTTAGGATAGATAGATAGATTAAGGTTGAGTTCAATAGCATTGTTTTTAGAAAACTTTTGCAAAAATTTTACAGCATTAAATTTATGATTTCAACAAGTATAAGAGCATCTTTATCCATTGTAATAACCCGAAAATTAGTGCCAACTATAGAACACTATATTATTAACTATATTCGAAAAATCTTTGTTATTGAGCTCAAGACTCTCATCTATATTATTTTTATGATGCATGTCATTTTAGTACTAATTATTGCTATTTTTTTTACCTTAAAAAAGCACTAAAGTTCTTTACTTATTAATTGGGTAAATGTGCATATGGATGTGTGTGTGTGTACATATATACATACATATATATATATACACACACACGTATATATATATATATATATATTTAGCAAGTGGATTTATGATCTGATTTATGCTTTCTTTCTTTTATTATTTTTTTTTTAATTTTATCTTATCCTTTTAATCATTTAACCTAAATAGTGATTAGTCACTCACCTTACAATAATTAGTCACTTACTTATTTTATGCTTAATTCTAGCCTATTTAAGCATATGATCTGATCATACCTCCTACAAGCTTGAAGATCAAATGCAAAAATTGATCAAAACTCCCTTAGTTGAAGAGAAAACCCAACTAGAAGTTCCTCACACAAAGCCTTCACCCTTTTTCCCTTAAGAAGTTTCCTTTTTGTGAAAGAAGTCCAAAGTTTGATCACAAGACCTTCTGAGTTCCTTAAGTAAGTACATGAATACATTTCTATGTTCTTTTGTCTTTAAGATTTATCAAAATGTATAGCCAATGATAAAATGGAAAAGGATCTGCTTTGCTGCAAACTCGTATTTTCGTATATAACAAAAACTGTTTTGTCAAAAATAATTTCAGTATTAAATTCCTCATCAAAATTTCTTCAATTTAGGCTTTTGAATCACTAAAAAAGGTTAAGAAATGAAGAAGTTATGGCTAATCAAAGTTTTCAACTTTTAAACTCGCTGGAAATCTCATACAGCCATCACAACTTCAAAAATTCATATCTCCCTCATTTCTTATCCATTTTCTACAAACTTTATATCAATTTGAAGCTTAGGACCTCTACTTGTGATCTGGAAAGTTTGAAAAGTAATGGTAATTTTACACTGTACGTAAAGACTTAGGTATCAAAGGTCAGTATCAAAAATATCGGTTTCTGCACTGTTATGGTTCTTCACCATTTCTGGACTATGTGACTTCGAACTGGATTACATGACTTATACCATTGCATTCCTTGTGAAAAACCCTTTGAAATGATGTACTCATTTGACTAATTCGGACTTGTGATGGACAACATAACACATCTTGAAGTTTGATGACTCTAATCGGAGAAACATGAACATGGTTGATGAACTTCAATGGATTTGGACATAAGGACTGAAATACTAACTATAATATAATTTTGTTAAATTGTTTATAGTTACTTATTTAATGCTTGTGCTTTATTATTACCTATTTTACTTGATTTCAATTATGTATAAGCTTCTTTTTAATTATGTTGTTTGCTAGTGAATTTACTGATTTGTGTTATACAATTATGTTACACATGTTTTCATATGAGATTATTCCTAAGTATATGTATCTATATGTGTGTGTACATATACATATATTACGATCTATAATTCATAAAGATTGTATTTTGTGAATTTGATTATGTCTGAGAAGTACAATTGTGAAGCCGGGTGTTATCTACTACCCCGTGCTTAAGTGAATTACTGGTAAATGTGTTTTGGTGTTATGTGGAAGTTAAGCTGTGGGCCCTAGTCCCTTCAGATAGTGCACTATTATACTCTTAGGAATGGTGCTTACTTTGAGTATACATACTTTGGTAGTGTCCTTGGTATGCTGTGGCTTACCCATGCTTTGGTATTATGGACCCTAGCATGTGGATTCCCATGCTTTGGTATTATGGACCCTAGCACGTGGATTTATGAATTGTTACCAGTCAACCTGGCTTTCCCGTGTTTTGGTATTATGGACCCTAACACGTGGATTTATGATTTGTTACCAGTAAATCCGAAAATTCACTAAGAAGAGAAGTGTACTGATATTATTTTGATCAAATATCTGTCTGCAATATATATTATCAATATGTTATGGTGCTAAGTGAAAAGAGAATCAAGCATGTATTGCTTTAATGTTATTTCACATATTAATGTTGCAATATTTGTTGGTTCAATAAGGAGATGTGATTAAGTGATTTATTACCAGTCTCATAAACCATTCACACGAATGAATATATTTGTATATATGTGTGTGTATATTGTGTGTATATATATACATATTTAAGAATTCGTATGAACATATAAATGGTTCTTGGTACATTTTAATTGGTTGTTTAGTTTTGATTTCTTATAAGACACATTAATATAAGAATGCAAGTTGTGTACTTACTGGGCTTGTGTTGCTCATGATGCTACACCTTCTTGTTTTCAGGTATTGAGTAGATGCTTGGGGAAACGAGATGACCCTACTAGATAAAATAATATTTTTCTACTACTATTTCTAGTGAATACCTGTACTAATTTGAATTTTTCTTAACTTTGGTTATGTAAATATATTACCGATTTTTGTTTTCTAATAAAAGTACTATTCAAACATGTATATAATTTCTTTTACTTCCTGTTGATTTATTCAAGAAGAAAATTTTATTTGTTTTGACTCACATCACAAATTCACGAGCCATATTTCAGTACAATATTGGCCTTGGATTTGGGGGCGTGACATCCATGTCAGCCATTTTGTAGTCAAAAAGTCATTTTGGCTTGTCACTTTTGAAAAACGTCTCAATAGTTGTAATACCCCAAAAATTAGTTATTAATTTTTGTGTGATTTTCAAAAATTATTAAGTTAGTTGTTTATGCGATTAGTTGTTTCGTGGGTGAAGTTAAAATGTTTCGAATGAATAATTACTCGAAACATTTTATTTTTAAGGGGTCAAAAGTCAACTTCTTATTCGTTAGGTTTCTCCAAAAACTTCTTGCATGGAAATTGTAAAGTGCGTCGATACAAGTTTGTGGACATGCAGCACGTGAAATTTTAGATCATATGAAGAAGTTATGGTCAGCGGAAGATTTTTTTATTTTTAGAAATTTTCATATAAATAGAAATTTTCCATTTCGTTTGGTTTTCGATCCATGAGGATCCGATAGTTGGATCGTCCTTTTGTTTGGTCATTTTGATCCTAGAGGTGTTCCAGAGACCTTGGGTGGTTTCGGATGAAGTTTCGCCTCGATTTGCATAATCTTCGGTTCTTAGTTGAAATTCGTGTTTCAAAACTTTGAAAGTTTTTGTGCTTTGTTTGTACTGAGTTGTGACCTTGTTGCTTAAGTGCTTAATAAGATCATTTTGAGCGGAGTTTTGTGTATTGTGTGTATTCTCGTTTTGTTTAAACACATAGTTGTATTTCGAGATGAGTAAACTCACGTTGTTTTGGGTGATGAATTAGATGTTATTGTTTTATAAGAATTAATGGTTAGTTGTGAAATTATATTTATCGCAAATGAATATTATTTTTGAAATATATGAACTTGATTGTCAACAGTTTATGGGTAAGTTAAAACGAAGTTTTGCTATAGTTGTGAATTATATCTTTGAGTGAATGATTACGTGTGTGTGTGTGTGTTGGAAAGAAATGACGGTATTGTTGGCTTTGAGTTTTGAAAGAAGTATGTACGATTTTCGCAATGGTTTTGAGATGTGAAAATAATATTTTGAAATTGAGTTCGATATTGTTTTGAGATTGTTGGAACCAAGGAAACAATATTTTGAGACGGTCAGTTATATTTTATGAGAATGTCGAAATTGTATATGGAGTTGTGATTGCAAAATTGTGTTTTACTGGGGTACTGTAGGTCTAGTGCAACAATCTTAATTATGTGATTTAAGATATGGTAGCCTGTGTGGGAATTGTTGTGTAAAGGATGTGGGTTATTGTTGAGTGATTGATGTTTGAGATTGTTGATGTGGTAATTGGTGTTACCAGTAGATGAAAAAGTATTGATATTTAGTTTATTTCAGGTATTTGAATTGCTTGATTTCTCTCATTGTAATCTCCTGAACTAAATTCTATGCAGAAATTACTATTTTTCTGAAATGTATGATTTAACGTAATCTCCTGAACTAAATTATCTGCAGAAATTATTATTTTCTATATTGATTTATTTGCATGTAATCTCCTAAACTAAATTTTATGCAAGGATTACTATTGTGTTTTTTTTTTTTTTTTGGTATTGAGGCCCCTTTTGGATGGCAGAAAATCATGGTATGGAATGAGAATTAATTTCATTTTCCGTCAGAGGTGTTATTTGGTTGTAAATAGAGATTGGAAAGGAAATAAAAAATGAGATCTGACTGAAAATTGACTCCCTCAGAAAGCCTGAATTGAATTACCTAGTTAGGGGTGGTATTCTAATTCCATTTACCCCTGTCAAATGCACAATTACATAAATTCCCACTTACCCAATTTAAAGTAAATTGACTTTTCTACCCTCCACCTAATTAACAAACTACATCATTGTCATCTCTTCTCTCTCTCTCTGTCTCTCCTCCAAAATCTGGTTCAGGACTCCGACGTCCAGCATCAAAGTTCGAAGTGGCACGGCCGACTAGGAACCACGGGGTAGTCTCAACATTGGCGGTGGCGTTAGGCAGCAGGTCTCGGCTTCGTTCGTGAACTCCTTCCGAGTCACCGCCATCGCCGACCACCTGTTCTTCCACGTCCAGTTTGCGGTTGCTCTCCCAGTTTCTGCTGCTAGTTCAGAGCTTGATCGATAGGGTTTTGGAGAACCTGCACGGGAGTTTCGATTTGGAGAGCATAGAGAAGGATAAAGTGAAGAGTGGGCAGAGCTACTGGATGATTCGAGAAAGGAGTTGAGAGATGGCGGTGGTGAATTAGAGAGCTATGTTAGGGTTTTGGATAGAGTATTGGAATTGGACTGCAATCGGCGGTGGGAACGGTCTTCTAGAGTGCAGGAGGCGAACTCGCTTCCGGTCCCGGGCTGCAACAGGCAAAGAACAAGATGTGGGTGCCTAATTTTTTTTGTTTTGTTTTTGGTTAACTTTGGGCAGACACAGGCCTCAAGTGTAAACAGTCTGAATGGAGGCACATAAACTTTGGGCTTGCAAGGTCACTACGCCAACCTAGAAGTAATGAACAAAAAGAGGCTCATAAACTTTTGGCTTTGAAATTTTTTTTTTTTAACAATGCATTTTTGGTTTTAGTGAGTCTATAAGGGAGGTGAAGGGTCACAGTTCCATGCAAATTCTAATACCCATGCATTGCCAAATCCTAAGAATCTTTTTGCTCCCAATTTTTCAGGTACTGGTACCTCTCTTGCTCTTACCTCTATGTTCAAGAATTTTGGGATTTCTATGTCAGACTTGCAGGCTATTCCTAGTTGGTCGCAGGCGGTGGATGCATCCACTCCTCAGGCTGCAAAGGTGGTGTCTGAACCACCTAGCATTTTGGGAGTTCGGATGACTCCTCCAACTGAGTTTGGTCATGGTGGCAAGAAAGCCAAGATGGATGCCGGGTTTGTTAATGCTCCGCTTGAATTTGAGGGCAGTTTTGAGCTCCTAATGTCAATGGGGTGATCATTTCGTCCCCAACCAAAAAGCGTGGACGACCTAAGGGTAGCAAGAACAAGACTGTGTATAAGACCATGCCACCAAGGGTCCCAAGCCTCGCAAGAGTAGGGTTCCTAAGGTACCTATGAGGATTAGGCAGGAGGAGGTGGTTGCAATGTTGGTGGTGAATGACTCTGAATCTATTGGAGGTACTGAAGCCAGCAAGACAGGAGACATTGTTAAGGAAGGTGGTCATTTGCTTTTAATAGATGCACCTGCCTCAACAGATTTTTGAAGAACTCTGACGCCAAGGGCGTTCTTTTCATATGTGCCCCTAAATTTCTCATGGATGAATAAGAACTATGTTGGATGAGCTTAATTGCTTTTAAAAATGTTCAATTGTTAAGGTGATAGTTTTTTTTCCAGCCCCACGTGGGTAAACTATTATGTATGATTCCACTGATCAATAAAAGAATTGTCAAATGCTTCAAAAAAAAATCAATAATATTAGATTGTATTCTTTATTATTGTCCTTATCTATTTTCATTTTCCAATTTCACTACATACTCGTTAAAGTATTCATATATATTTAAGAAGAATTAAAACTATGATTAAGATCATGTGACATAAAAATGTATGATACATATGTTGAACGTATATTGGTGAGGGAAAACAAAATAAATCATATTTTGACCTAAATCTAAGTCTATCCATTATATTTGTAAAAAAAAAAAAGAGTTAGCAATTAAAAAAAACTAGATATATATTTATATAATTAATCATAAGATACAGAAAATAGAGAAATAAACATGAAGAAAAAATGATTAATCTTTTCGTTTTTTGTACAGCTAAAAAAAAAAAGGGGACTATAGAATAGTTCATGTTATTTTCTTGTTTATTAGAAATTAATTTTTGAAACACAATACCTTGTGTTTAATTTTCTTTTATTGAAAAAGAGATTTATGTTGTCTGATTAAAGAATGGATATGTAATTAAGATTTATAGAGTAATTAAATAATTGAAATGACTAAGTTTTTTATTTTTAAGATAATAGTTTGTTTGCAAATTATATGAATGAGGTTATTTGAGGTCGTGAGATTTAGTGAGTAAATTTAGTACTTGAAAATTTGATAGGAGATATAAAAAACATAGAAGGTCAAGTGAGTAAATTTTGAGGTTCCGAAGTTAACTTGATTCGAACCCTAGACCTACAATGTAACAAAAACATGCCAAACCACTACACTATCCTAGCCGGTTGGGATGCTTGGTAACTTAATATTATATATATATGTGTATATATATATATATATATATATATATATAAGGATCCTATCCAGGGCGAGGCATCGCTTTGAAATTTCAGAGCGAGGTTAGGGTTTAGGGTCACTTTTCGGTCGCATATCCACATCTCAACCGTTCAGTTTCTAGGTACTAATGTATAGATCATCTCTGCAAAATTTCAACGAAATTGATGGTCTTTAAGGTATCTAACTCGCTTAAACCAATGGACGAACTGAATCTGTCCAACCTGAACCGTACTAGCTTTAAGGCAGTTATCAATGCCTTAACGACCATCAATTTGGCTGAAATTTTTCAGAGATGATCTATACATTAGTGCCTAGAAACTGAACGGTTGAGATGTGGATATGCGACCGAAAAATGACCCTAAACCCTGACCTCGCTCTGAAATTTCAAAGCGATGCCTCGCTCTGGATAGGATTTGTATATATATATATATATATATTGGAAAAAGTTTACTGGGTCACTGGACCCAATGTGCCCCAATGTGGCTCCGTCCCTCTATTTATAGAGGATTACAAGCACAACACCATTGTGTATAAGAAATCATATTCTAATTCAGACTAGAATATTTTACCCCTATTCCAATTAAGATACATAAATCTATTTGGACTAGTTACAGGAATTAATTATTTATAGTAGATATATTATGCATCTGGTCATTATGACATTTGTGGTCATTTCTCCCACAACCAAATCAAAATAAAATATAATCCTACTTTATTCTCTCTGCAATAATTGTTTCACCACATTTATGTTGCTAGTAGGGCTTCAAATCTTTTTTATCAAAAAAAAAAGTAGGGCTTCAAATCTTTTGTCCCCATTTACCTATCCCTTTCCCTTTCTCCCTATAAAATTTTGACACTTGACATTTGTTGCCTACCCAGCCTAACCATCTCTAGCCTACTAATCCCGTTAAACTCTAACTCAACCCTAACTCAACATCTTTAAATTAAAAAGATAAATTTATATTTACAAAAATTCATGCATGTGAATACCAAACGTCGACCAAAACACAAAAACAACGACTCTTCTTCTTCTTCTTTTTCTTCTTCGTCTGTCTTGTTCTTTGTCTGGAACTTCTCTTTAAAATGCCAGAGCTATAATCAGAGGACGACCATGAGTACTACGTCGAACCTCATCATGATTTGAAACCAATTGATCACATATTGGTATATTGCATCCTTTTGCATTTCCATTTATTTTTTAGGGTGAATCGTTTCACCATTCTTACACTTGCCAATCATGGAACATGAATCTCCTATGCCGTCAAACTCAAACAACTTAGCAATATCAACACCGGTAAGTAATGATTTTTCTTCTTTTTTACTTACTAATTATATATGTGTACGTTTGTGTGTATATACATATGGACAGCTTTGCGTTTAATTCATTGTGAAGTCCTTCAATTTTGATAGACAAAGAAACTGTTCAATTTAGTTCTTTTTCAATTTTTTTTCTTCCATATATCATCATACTAAGCTCTAGCCCGAAGCTCTTATGTGATGGGTATGATTGAATGCCCTAGAGATTTGATGGCAAATAACTATTATCATAGATCATTCAATAAACGTACATACCATTTTGGCAGATAGTTGTGATTGTGGAAGCTATTATCTAATATATTGATCTTATATTTGTTTTAAGGATGTGGAAGCTACAGATAGTTATGATTGTCAAATATCTAGGAAATTGGATTTTGGGAGTGGTATAGACTTGAATGGTTATGTAGAAGTTGAAAATAATGAAGTTGGAGATAGTGAAGAAGAGTCAGAAGAAGCCACAAAACCTAATGAAACGGCTGATTCAATTCATTCCAGAATGTGTCAAGAATTGATTCCTATAGTTGGTATGGAGTTTGAAACAGAAGTTGATGCACATGCTTTTTACAATTGATATATATATATATATATATATATATACAGATCCTATCCAGAGCGGAGCTCCGCTTTGAAAATTAACGTGTGAAGTTCGAGTTTTTGGTCACTTTTCGGTCGCACATCCACATCTCGACCGTTCAGTTTTTAGGTACTAGTGTATAGATTGTCTCTACAAATTTTCAGCCAAAATGATGATCGTTAAGGCATTGATAATTGCCTTAAAGCTAGTACAGTTCAGGTTGACAAATTCAGTCCGTCCATTGGTTTAAGCGAGTGAGATATTTTAATGATCATCAATTTGACTGAAAATTTGCAGAGATGATCTACACATTAGTACCTAAAAACTGAACGGTCGAGATGTGGATATGCAACCGAAAAGTGACCCAAAACTCGAACTTCACACGTTAATTTCAAAGTGGAGCTCCGCTCTGGATAAAATCTGTATATATATATATATATATATATTTTTGGTTTCAGTACTAGATTCAGTAAAGCACGTAAATCCTCTAGTGGCCTATTGAGGGACAAGCTCTTTGTTTGCTCAGCCGAAGGTAAACGTGGAAGAGGCAAGCAAAATCTATGTGTCAAATCTCATCGTGTTGAGACAAGATTTGGTTGTAGAGCTAAGATCAAAATTAGGTTTGATCTATTATCCAGAAAGTATAGTGTTGTGGAATTTTTTGCTGATCTCAACTCCTAGTAAGACCATCTTTTTAGGTCTCATAGGAAAATCTCTCTTGCACAAATTGTTCAAGTTGATATGGGTTACGATTCAGGATTAATCAATCCAAAAGAAACTCTTGAACTATTGAGTAGACAAGCTGGTGGATGTGAGCATTTGGGATTTATTCTAGAAGATTATAGGAATTATTTATGTTCAAAGTGAACAAGAGAAATGAATTCAGGAGATACTGGTGGTGTTTTGGAAAATCTACAAAGAATGCAGTTGAATGATCCTAATTTTGTTTATGCAATACAAGTGGATGAGGATGATTTGATAACCAATATTTTCTGGGTTGATGCAAAGATGATGGTAGACTATGATTACTTTGGTGATGTAGTATGTTTTGATATATACCACTTACAGGAAAAATGTTTGTTAGTGTCAATAATCATAAGCAAACACTTATATTTGGTGCTGCATTGTTATGTGATGAGACCGTTGAAACTTTCATGTGGTCGTTTGATACCTTTGCAAATATAATGTCTGGAAAGACACCAAAGAGCATTTTAACTAACCAATATCCTGCAATGGCTAATCGTTAGTTTCACAATAGCCAGAAACACATCATCGACTCTGCAATAAAAATAGATTTTTAGCTCCGCCATCACACTTTCTTCAGGTAGTAGAATTTTTTTATTATTCTAAAAGTTCCATCCATTTGTACTTGCTTAGAGTTATTCGTGTGTTGATATAAAAGTATGTGCATCAAAATCCTATATCTACCATTCATGCTACAATGGAGTAGAAGCAAAATATATTACATGGAGCTCAATTTTCTGAGGTAACATTCTTTAGTTATATTGTTGTCTGGTTGTTGGAGCTATGCATCATAATAATATTTTTACTTGACCATCCTTAAATACACCAGGTTCTTCATATCAATAATTCAACTCACAAGCCAAATGCTTTGCCTCCACAAATGCAATTCACACCACAATTTCAATATGTCTAGGTTTCTTCAAGTGTCTCTAAATGTCTCTATTTTACTAATATATTTCTAGCATGCTTGATTAATGCTTATTACTTTTATTATACGTTTGTTTGTGGGACTCTAAATATATCCATAGAATTTAGGAGGTTTTAATGTTGTAACAAATCATCCCCAAGGTTCTATAATGAATTATCAGCAAGGTTCTATGACAATTTATCAACAAGATTCCATCTATAAATTTGACTCGTTCAGGTACTCATATATTGAAATAGTTAGTGTGTATACTGTATTGATTCTATGAAATTTCATATAACTAAATTGTGTGAGTGCAGGCACAATTTCTATTGAAGAAGGATTAAATTTGCTTTACACAAACTCTCAAGTGCCAAGATGAATCGTGAAATCAAAGAGCATGATGATTTTTTTTTTTTTGGAAAACGAGAAGAGGGCTAGCTCAATGCCCACTCTCGGAATTTTATTGATAACTCAAAGGACGTAGCCAAGGCCACTCCCAAATAAAATTACAAAAAGTATGAGACCCAAATCTACAAAGAACATTCTAGAAGATTCAATACAATGCGAAAGAGCATGATGATCAATGAGATGAAAGTTGAAGTTTTCTATATTGTTTGGACAGTTCAAAAATGTTATGCAGAGACATAATATGAACCTTTCAATTATTATTTGTTTTCTTTTGTTTTGTATGTGATACATCTTCAGTGATGTTAAATAATCTAATCAAATTCAAATGGTTGTCGTTCTGTTAGACTATTCTTCTTCATTTTTGGCTGAATCAATTTGTTTGTTTGTTTTGACATTTGAGGGCTTAATTACATGTTCTTTTGTCCATACCAGCAAAGTATCTCAAACTCATCTCCAACTATATGTTTGTGAAGTAAATTGAGTTTTTTCAACAATCTGAAAAGTTAGGGGAGGACAATGACATTGAATAATTTCCACCAAAAAACAAAACCCAATCATGCAAGCATTTCACTCTCTCATACTTCACTATTGGCATTTATATTATAGATTTGCATCGAATGCTATGATATAGATTCTGTGGAGCTCCTTATGTATATTGACCAAATGAAACTTTCTATGAAGTCCTCTAATTGCCATCTTGATTTTTTGTAAACATTCCAAATCAAAAGTTTGAGAGAAATGGTTGTATCAGCATTGAATTCTCTTAACAAATTCACATCACAGATTTAGAAGCCTGCTCATCGTAGAACTTCTCCTCTCAAGTGAACTTATAAACAACAAGGATTGACATCTTGTCAAGGAAAACATATCTAATTGAGGGGGAATATTATGTCGAGGAGCATATTTCTTATCAATGAAGAAATATCTAATCGAGGAGGGAATATTTTGTCGATTTGTTGTCAAAGAAGACTAGTTGAGGAGGAAATATTTTGTCGAGGAGCATATTTCATAGATAAGAGGAAATATCTCGTCGAGGAAGATCTAGTTATGGCAAAACCATTCAAGAAAGATTTGATCGAGGAGAGATTCGAGTAATTCATCAAGGCAAGAAAGATGGTAATAAAGAGGAGTAGAACAAACCCTTTTTTCCCTGGAAAATAAGTTTTGCAGAAAAGAACGAAAGGCTTCTTCATCATCATCTAATTTTTCCTTTCTCTTTTTCTTCCGCTCCCATAATAACCACATTGCTTTTCATGTTCAGAACCAATGCCTAATATCTTAACCGAAGAGGTTGAGTCCTCTTTCCATACATTGACCACTAGTCCTAGCCTTCTTAACTTTTTTCTCTGCATCTCTTGAATTTGATCTCATCGAACTGATAACATGAATCACTGCTAGAACTAGACAGACGAAGAAGAAAAAGAAGAACAATAATCATTGTTTCAGTGCTCCCGAATTTTTTGTAAATATAAATTTATCATTTTAATTTAGAGATGTTGAGTTAGGGTTGAATTAGGGTGAGTTAGAGTTGAGTTAGAGTGTAACGGGGTTAGTAGGATGATAAGAGATGGTTAAGCTGAGTAAAATGGTTAAAGATCAATGGAAGAGCAAAATGGTTAAAGATCAATCATATCTGCAATGATGTGACATTAAGTCTAGCTATCACCTAATTATGTACAAACTTATTAGAAATTTCTTTCATATGTGTCATTTGCGGATTGACAATAACACGTCATATACAATATATTATTTCTTCATTTGTAATTTTTAGACATTTGGAATATTTATATTAAAATTGACACATACAACTCAAAATTGTGTTAACAAATGTCATCACTAGATTTGATATGACACGTTGATTTGAACTAGCAGTAGCGCATCAATATTTGAAGTGTTTGTGTATACGTCACTTTCAAACACACGCCTTGTTTCTATTGGGATTAACATGTTGTACGCTATTATTGCAAATGGGATATATGTCAAGCCCTAGCACTTGGTTTTTTTTTTTTCTCATACATTGGTAGAGAATCTATCTTATTCCGCCCAAGCATTACCCTAGCATCTACATCTAAATCTAACCAGATTATGGAAGCCCGTCTAATGAGGACCACTAAAATGAGGATTAGTTGAGAATTTTTTTATGTGACTCACTTTTCGATCACATTTTCACAAATCAACCATTAAATGTTTAGATCATTTATGCAATTTTTTAACCAAATTGAAAATCATTAAGACATTCATAATTGTGATTTATCAGTTATGAACTTGAACGGTTAGTGTTTGATAGATATGGTTTGTCCATTGATTTGATCTAGTTAGGTACCTTTTTTTAAATTAAAATAAAATTAAAAAATAAATTTAAAAAAAAAACCCTTAATCCACCACACCCTTACATATGTCAGTGAGAATCAAATACATGACCTTTATAATGTTGGAATTATAACTTACCAACAGTTCACGATTAGAAATTTAGAAGAAAATTTTCAGAATTGATCTACTCATGCATACATAAATATCTAACGGTTAATTTGCCGTAATGTAATTGAAAAGTGGATCTCCCAAACCGTTTATTAAAAAGTCCTCAATTAGTCGTCATTTTAGTGGTCCTCATTAGAAGGGCTCCCTCAGATGAGAGATTCTTAGGTAGGACATGCGTGCCACGTGGCGGTATGCCTAGCCAATCATTGTTTATACAAGAATGTGTTTTGGGTATTTCATTTTAATTAAACATGAGTAGTTTCGGAATACAATTATAAAAAAAAAAAAGACATAATTGGCTGGACTACCAGCCAGGTGGTATGTTTGCCCCACTTAAAAATTTATCCCCCCAAGATTATTACCCAAGCCCGAGTAATAGTAACGATTAGAGATAGTATGACGTCAATTGTGGTCATTGCCACGTGTCGGCTGAATGACTTGTACGGCAACTTCCCAAACAGTTTTAGTATTGTAAATCAAGCCATACTAGGAATCTAGGCATGAATGAAATGATTGAGTTTTGATATTTGTTGCACTTTCATTGCTGCTTAATTTTTGTATCCCAACATCTGGTATTAGAGCGGACACGATGCCAATTCGTGGCCTGCAACAGGCTCAACCCTTAAGCCATCTCGATCCACCACCCACCCCTAACAATATTGACTCCACCAATGCATCAATGATCAACCTCACACCAACCTAACGTTCATCACCCCAAACCTAGATTCATGACTCCCAACACAATGTGAGTTACTACAACCTATAATGATGCACTCCAACAGTCCATTGAGAACCTTAACTATAACCATTCTTGATTACAAAACCATATCTGCACCCAATTTGCAGTCCTTCAAAACACAATCTTAGCTTCTCTCCTCCAGCATCAACAGCCAGGTTGTGCCCACAACCCCTCTAATTACATTTGGATCTCTCAGCCTCACCGATAATACATGATCTGGACTGGGCATGTCCAACCCACCACCGCCGATACATAACTCTCCACCACCTCTTTCTCACTATCTCCACTAATATCACCCTAGCATCTCCACGCCAATTACGTACTATACACACCCAACCAATTTCTCTTCGCACCCAACCTCCACTCCTGCTTTCTGACACCACGTACTACCTACTTCCACAATCACCTCCATCCCATGATTCTTCGTTGGCCAACACCGCTCTCCACTGCCTATTTCCAAAACCTACATCTCACATTCCTTGGCTGGCTATTCTGAACCCGGCATACCATCAGCAACCAATTCACTTAATTTCAATCGATTCCACTCTCCTTACCAGTCTAAGCCCTCACCGGCCATACAAAACCCCAAAGCTAGATTTACCTCGTTTTGACAACGACTACGTCATCACGATAACATGCATCACGTGTTAGATATCCTAATAAACATGACATTGTATAAAGCTGAATGTAGATATATGTATGATTGGTTTTTGAGTTCAAGCATTGAAATAAGTATAGAGACTATATTAAATTATATTTGGTCCTACTTATAATCTGTTAGAATTATGAAATTCAAATAAATGCAATTATGAGGTATTATCTGATGTTTAGTTTGAAAATACAGTTAACATATTATGACAGTTTCTTGATGGAAGAAACTGACGTGAATGGCTAACTGTATATATGTCAGATTTGGTCCCTGCTGATACACATGTTGTTTTGTCATTCTGAAATAGTCTCATCAACTGAAAGAGAAAAATAAAGGTGGAATCAGGAGAAGAACCAAATGGACAACTCGAGTGGTTCAAGTAAGATTGTTATTTACTTTCCTAGAATGTATTTCACATATAGTTTAATTTCATGTATTCAATTTGAGATAGTTTACAATATTCACTGAGGGAAATTCATTGCCATGTTTTGTTTGCGATTAAAATTTGCTGTAATGATTTGTTCACGTTTGTGTTTTTACTGCGGTGATTTGTTCATGACTATGATTTAGGATTTCTAACATCACGTGCACTTTAGACTATAAGCTTCAATCTAGATGAATGCTTTCTAGCATGCAGCTGCTACTTGGGACAGTTTCGGATCAGCTAACAATTCCAATTTCGAAGCCCAGCTTTCACATCTGCAACAACATCCCTCACACCAAACTCTCTTGATGTGCCCCGGAATCGGCCTGTGAACGTTCGCCTACAAAACTCAGTGCCACATTTTCTTGCCAAAATAACTATTGATTATAATGAAATCAATTTCTATTTCAACAAAATATATAGGCCAGGCTACTTATAGCTTTTATCTTGTTACAAATTTAGGCATGCAACATACATTTCATGTTTAGTTAATATTGTTCATTCTCTTCTGTCCCCCCACCCCTTCCTGTTACAGCAAGTCCACCCGTTGGCAGTGGCGGAGCCAGAAAATGATCTCAACTGGGGCGCTCGAAAGTTAAAAAAAATAATAATAATAAACTTAAACTTAAAATATATCAAAATTGTAATAAAAATAATAAGGTTAGGGAAAGATCAATATCTATTTTTTTGATAAAAAAGGTCAATATTTTTTTAAAATTACATATTTTATTAATAAAACTTATGATTTTTAGATTTTAGACAATTTTTCATAATGGAAATAGAATTTATCTTTGAACTTTGAAACTATAAAAAGAGAATATTAGCACATTGCTGAGAAGAAATAATAGTATTAATGTAAAACAAAAAATAAGCACATTGCTGCTACCAGCAATCGAACAAGCGACTAGCCAAACACATGCATCTGCTTCAACCACCAGGACAAGGCAACACTCAGTTAAAATATGCAACCAGATTATATATATTTTAAATCTCACTGGGGCACGGGACCCACTGTGCCCCAACGTGGCTCCACCCCTGCCCGTTTGGAGTAAATGTCAAGGTTGAAAAGTCATTGGGTTGACCGGTTAAGAAACTGTTCACTGCCACTGGACATAAGTTTTTACCCGTTCTGTTTCTTGATCAGCCAGTTACTATTCATTGAATTTTTTTATTGTAAAATTAAAATATATTTGATGTAAATAGATCAGTTGCATACTCTTTGTGAGTCTTGGAATATATTCATCTAGTTTAATTGAGATCGTTCGTTAAATTATTTATTTACAATCTCTGTAATTATAAAAGATACTTGAGTATATTTTTAGAAATTTTCACAAGTGAAATCCATGATTTAAGAGTTGGATAATAAAGTACATGATACAACGAGTTCGTCTGAATTTTTAGAGAATTTTTCGGATACCCGAGATATTTATAATAATATTTCAAAATTACGGAATTTTAGAAATTATTAAAAGAAAAATGAGAAATTTGTGCTATGCGATTTGGGCCATTGAAATACCCACAGACTTCATCGTAGCCGTCCAAATTCAATTATTGGAGGCCATATATTGGATCAGATCGGGTCAAACATGGCAGACCACAAAAGCTTCTTCTGGGCTCCTGACCCGCGAGCACAACTCAGAAACCAATCCGTCTGCACTCCACCGTCCGGCCATCTCCCGGCGGCGGACCACCTGCGTCTGATCCCTCTCCTCAGCACCGACGTCCTCCTGGCGGTAAATTATCCAATTGGTGACCACAGAGACTATACGAGGCTCGAGAAGCATGAAGTTTTTCCCACAATTCGCGGCAATTTTCTGGCGGCTATGGCAGCCTATTTAACTACATGAGTTAAGAAATTTAATCCTCTCAACACCCTCTACATACTAAGGGCTTGTCCGGTAACATTTTTAAAAATGATTTTTCAAAAACCAATTTTGAAAATAAAAGAGAGAGAAAACAAGATTGGATTTTTGAGATCCGAAAATGTGTCCGGTAGCTTATTCCGAAAATAATTTTCAAAAACAAGAGAAGATGGCAACTAGAGATGAGAGAAAGACCTGAGAAGAAGAGAGCGACGTGAGAATATGGAAGAAGAGAGCACGTTCTTTTTTTTCTTTGTTTTGGAAAATATATCTCCGTGTTTTCTAAAATATGAGAATGAAAAAGTGAAAACGTCTATTTGTCGTTTTCTTGTTTTATGAGTAAAATAAAAAATTATTTTCAAAAAATATTTTCTGCATATTTTAAAACAGACCCAAGAACGCATTTTAAAACCATTTTCATTTTATAAAATGAAAAAGATGACTTGAAAACGTTACCGAACGCCACCTAATATTCTCAGTTTTTGAAAACGATCAAATTTTGATGATTTGTTTTTTGGGTACTCCTCGGCTCCGTTGCGGCTCTTCGACACCAGTGACATCTCCAACACTCCTGGTTTAGTTTCCATCGCGGCCTTGCTGACGTCAGCCACGATATGGAGCGGGCTAAGCTGGCAGCCGCTTTTCATGGGTCAAGAATTATGTCAAGGCTTTACATTTTTTCTTGGCCCTAGTCATGAAAATCCAAACTTTGGTTGGTTAAAACTTTGACCGTGGAAGCTTCTTTTTCCCAATTTATGGTCACCACCTAGGATTGATGAGGTGGAGAACGGTCAAGGAGAAACTGGTAGACAGCTCTTAGCAAGTAGCAATGCTTTAAATTTCAACCAGCTCACCCACAGGGCTTTAGTATTTGCATGTACGTATATTTGCAGTCTGACTTTCATAAATTCTCGAAACGATCAGAATACACCAAGTAAAACATCTGACCTTTGGATACGGTTAGTTAGTTGTGTAATGCAGAATTTGGGAGTTTCAACAAAAAATTAAATTAAATTAATATGATGCAAAACCACGTTCTTACGGATAACACAAAACTTTTGGTCTTACTTACCTTTTCCACATTCATTCTTTTCAGATTTCATTTCCATATCCAGTGGAAGAAAGGTGTTTGGATGAATAACTTAAACTAACATGTTCACACAAAAGACCAGTTTACAAACGAGAAGGCAAGGCAATGGACAGAGTTATCTTCTCCAGAAAGAACTTTCCATCCAATGGCCTGTTCATATGAGATATGGCGCCCCATTGTTGACATGCAAATCCCAGCTGGCAAGTAAGCAAATCCCTACAAAAGAAACAATAGAGTGATTCAGCCCAACCTACAATTTCAAAGCAACCAAGTCCCCTATTTACTACTAGAAGCATGGGGTACTTTGCCGCGTAGCATTTGACTTTCGACTTCGACGGAAAAAACAAAGCTGAAACTGAAAGACTTGAACAGGAAAGACATCTTGAGAAAGAAAGCACAATACTCGTACAAAATTCACCTGCTGCATTAGTTTTGCAAAGTCGGCGCACAATGTCTTACGTCCACACTCATCAAAAATCTTATCTAATGAAATGTCCTGAAGAGCAACAAGAGTTGTCTCCAGCATGTCAAGCCCTGCCTGGTTAGCAAAGATGAAAACCGGCAGTGACTGCAAAACAAACAATTACGGTGAGATTATAATCTGTGCAACATATTAAACTGAAAGACATCCAGAATTGCTATGTCAATTACAGTTGCACTAGTACCTTCAATGAACAGCACAAAATCGCATCTTGATGATGCCATAGATGTTTCAACATTGAGTCACCACCCAAGGAATCAGGCTGCAGCAGTTCCGCCCCTATATGATAACTGAAGAGGAAAAAGAAGACAATCATATATAAAATTATGTACATTTACAATAAAAAAAATGTATAGCTGGCAAATGATGTCTTGGATGGTGATGAAAACAGCCTGTCCGAAAGCTTGATAAGCACTCTCAGCATGCATGCACGTGATTTACGAATTATGTACGCATTCAGCACACTTAAAATTTCCCGCAATTTACTTTATTGCAGTTTTCTATCATCACCAAGCCAGGAGATTACACAAGTGGTCTGAGGATTTATGAGAACACTTGCCTATAGCTCTGGCAGATCCAGTTAGCCAGTGTTAGTGCTTCTGGCGAGCTGGGAGATAATTTTGGTCCCACGGACGGACTCAATCCTGATGGAGATATAGCCATTGCAACTCTCTGCACTGATGATATGACATTTCGTACGTATTGGCGTGCCATGGATGCAACATTATCCTGTAGACTACTCTCGAAGGGAAACTGGAAGGCAATCGTTAATACTGATCGAGCGTTATGAAATGAATTCAAATCTCCAGCATTATGGTTTGTTGTTGAGCCCACTTCAAGACTGGACGTCAGATCTAATGTCCGATGAGTAGCCATGGCGTCTTTTGAATCACTCTGTATTAACAATTGAAAGAAATTAGTGTGTTGGGAGAGGGAGGGAAAACAACATTCACATGTCGCCCAAATTTAAAGATCCCAACATCAACTCGTGAGAAGCACAAAAAACTCAACTGTTTTTGATTCCAAAGGAATAATGCGGAAACCAGAGGGAAGCAACGGAGCATCGTCTGGAAACATCTCATCAATTGGAGCAAAAACAAGCTCCGAACAGGCTCCCACAGCATTCTCATCAACTCCACTACATATCTGCCATTAGGAGAGAAGACATGATTCTCATGATTTATATAAATGCAAGTGAACAATGTCACAAATTTTATAACCACAGCAAAATATTTCACATTATATTAGAGGAAACCACAAGAGTCTGGAAAAAGAACAGGATACTGACAACTGTATAACAAGACCAGCATTATAAAACGGTGAATAAGAATCAGGAGAAAATAAAATCACCTGTAAGAGATGAATGTCCCGTGATGCAAATGCTTCTTCTTGAGAGAAAGAATGGCCTTCAAGACGAACAACTTCTAGCAACTAAACGAAATATAAAAGTCAGACAATCACCATTGAAAACTCTGTAATATACTTCCTTTTTTTTTTTCTCAAGTATACATAATTACATATAAAAATGAATTGAAAGTGAGATGAAATATTTCTGTGTGCACAGTAACATAAAAACTTGAATTATAATTGGAAAAAAAAACATACCTCTTCGTGTTCAATGGTGTGACCAAGTGGCATGATGATTTGGCCCCCAGTAAACCTTGTTGGCCTCATCCCTGGGTATGCATATGAACCAGATTTCAAAGACGCAGCAGAATAGGCGTCAACATTGAAATCAGCCCACTCTGAACGATGCTCCCTCAAGAAACGAACCAGGACAGCTGGGGGGACATTCTGGTATTGGCAAAAGAAACACAACAACATCTCATTACCGTTATAAAAAAATAAAATAGAAGACGAGCAGGAATGACTGATTATCAAACTACAAGTTCCAATTAAAATAGAACAAATAACGTTGATAGGTATTTTGGGATGCCAGACTTGGTAGCCTGAAGAAAATCTTAATAGCTACTACCAAACCCACAATCTAGGAGTGAAGAATGATCAGGAGATTTTGCTAAAACCAAAACACAGAACAGCCTAGTCCGACTACAATCTTAGGGGTATGATCCAAGCAACACCATAATGAATAGGCAGAGATATATCCACATTGACGATCATGGCAAAGATGTGAGAAGAGGAAGCAACAAAGTAACCTTAGAACAGAGCACAAGATTATTTTAGATTTGATAGCAATCCAAGTAGCTTATGACTTACTTGGAGTAGCATGGAAGCCTTTGCACACAGAATACCACCAAGAAAAGCAAATGAATTAGCAGGATTCGTAGTAGTCAAATTCTTGGTTGAATTAACGGCCATTATAATGTCTTCAGCACCATCACAGTTGATCAAAGACCAGCCATCATCATTAAATCCATTGACAGCATCATTGAAGCCTCTACAAAAAAATAAAATATATAGGTCATTCAAAATATCTATAAAGATGTGTCGCGACTCGTTATAAACTTCGTGAGCACATAAATACAGTCAAGCAGGTGATCAAGCATTGTTACAAACAGAAATATAAACCAGAATTAATAGACTAATACACCCACCTGATTAATCTTTGGCTAAAAGTTCGCAGAACAGCTGGCTGCCTGCCAAAACTGTACACAACTTCACCACTCGTCTCCTGAGCTATTTGCCTGATGTAACGCAATGCCTTCATGAAAACAGGTTAGTCAGCACCTCTGTTTCATTTCTTTTTTCTTAGTTATGCATGATGTAGATGGCTTATAGGTTAACCAAAAGAAGTAAACTTGATTAAACATACAGAACTAGAAGAAAACAAACAGTTCATCATGGAAGTTTATACAGCCAAAAGTATAACTAATACTAGAGCACTGCAGCACTATTGAGATAAATGGAACAAATCACCAGCAAGCAGTATTGTTACAAAATTATATTTACCACTATCTAAATTTAAAGTAATATGACCTCATCAAGAAAGTTGGCCAAACAGTTTCAAAAATGAACCTTTTATACTGAAAAACAGAATGTAAAGAACTTAGGTTACATGAGTTGGGGCTAATAAATTATGCGGTTCAGCAAAGATCCACTATTTGCTACAAAAAAGACATTTGTTTCCAGGTAGCATACAAGCTTTGATTGCAGGATGCAGGGACTGAATGAATGTCACTCAAAACTCACATGGAGAAAAAGGCAACAGACATATCAGAATCCAACCAATCCTACTTCTTATTATAAGAGACATAAATTTCTCTACACAAACAAAGGAGTACGGTGCGTGTCTCAGTGGATACGAGTCCAACACAGAAGCCAGAATAATCTACTCACCGCAATAGTCCTTTTTTGTGCTACCACTTTGGACGATTCATAAAGCGGTCGCAGCACCTCTGGCACACTCCAAGCCTGGAACAAGATGAAAAACAATTGAGTTTTCCTGAATAACAAATAACCAAAGAAAATAAAGATCCGAAATTCAGACCTCAAGGTTCAGGTGGTCAACAATATGAATGATTGATCCTCCACCCTCACACGGTCGAATCAGATAACCACTAGGAAGCATTTCTGCTCTAACAAACTGGGCAGCAGAAGCTCCATTGGGGCCAGCACCAGAACCAGAAAGAGATCTCTCACATACCTTAAAATTTAGACAATAAAAACATGTATAGAGAACATTAGGTTATATCAACTGATCACAAAGTATAGTATATATACATGAAAAAGAGCAGACTTGGAGTATTTATAAGCAGAATGACCGCATAAGGTACAACACAAGACATGCTTACCACAAAACTGCCATTGTCTAAAGTAGTAGTGTATCGTAGGGTCCAAAAATCCCTTGCAGGAGCCAGTGTAGTCGGAGCATATGTCTGGAGCAGTTAAAATGTTATTTATTTATTCCTCCATAAAAGGTGAACAGAAAACATTCAACGATTTTTGTGCACCTGCGTATATATGAGTTCTATAGTCCCTCCATTTCCAGCAGGAAACATAGTAAAAACTTCAAGGCTCCGACAGTCCCGGAACCAAGATGGACGATCTTTAAGGATCTCTGCAATCTGTTAAATATGAAGAGTTCATTAACCAAATGAACAGTACATTGCCTTAAACTACGTAGCCTAAAAGAAATTAAAAAAAAAAACAAAATTTGAGCGGGATTCAAAGATGTTTACACTTACCTTCGTAGGCTCTAAACTAACGAGACCACAGGCTCGAGCTGCCACTCCACTGCAACTTTGTGAAATAGCAAAGATCCCAACCGAATCCGGACCAGGCTGCCAAAATAATTAAACATAGGAGTCGGCATAAAATGAATAGCAACATATAGAACCAGTTTGCACAAAACTTAATAAGGAAAAGAAAACAGAAACTATTATTTCACAAAGTGATAAAAAGAAAAGACTAACCTTCATCCCAGGCATCTGGACCCAATCGACAGCAGTTCCTGTAGCCTTAGAAAGGAACTCTGCCAAGGTCTCCTCCGCTATGGAGAGGAGTCTGCCAAAAACATAAGAAAGATTAGTCATCGATAACAAAGAAATCATAGTGCTACTACCTACTTATCCGGGAAAAAACTGAAAGTCCATTAGTTGTAGGAATTACCCAGCAGGATTATTAGCATCCCTGAGAGAATGCTGCGGAGTTGTAACCACAGAGTCGCAGCTTGCATCAGTAGCTGGTACCTACCAAAAAAATCACTTCAGGGTTACAAACAATCAAAAATGGAAAAGTCTTCACTTCAGTTTGCAATTCTAACTTCGCTGAATTGGAACACATGCAGTTATTTTGTCTGAAATGTCTTAACATGGCCATAGTGTAAGTATAGTAAGACTGAACAAGAAATTAAAAAGTAAACAAGCACATCATACTTGACTGTAAAATCTAAACTACAGAAAGAATACTAAAAGACAAAAAGGAAAATTTAAAAATTCTCACAATATAGTTTTGAAAGAAGTGAAGGTAAATCTTCAAGGAAAGAATGTCTTTGATAATCATAGAAAGAGAAAATTTCAAACAAGCACCAAGTGGACACATAACATAGAAATAGGAAAGAAAGAAAGAAAGCAAATGCTTACAGTATGCAGCTGTTGGCGCATGTACCCATTCTCACAAACAAGCTGAGACACCTGTTTCTGCAGTCTATCATTTTCCTCCATCAACAACTTGTTCATTGCTGATAATTTCCTGTTAACAGTCTGAAGCCTCGAAGACTCTTTTCTCTGCTTTTCTCGACATCTGCATACCCAAACAAACCCCCTTCCTTTAGCCGAAAACCACCTAGCTAGACCCAATTGAGAAAAAAAACTATGCTAGTACACCAAAATGGCAAAATCCCAAAAAACTAAAAACAAAAACGCACTCAGAGTGTGCAACTTCATCATAGTGGGAATAGAAACGACCCAATTTCATAAACAACCAAAAGATGAAAAGCAAAAACAATGAGAAACAGAAAGACCAAGTTGTCCATACCTGCGGTTCTGAAACCAGACTTTGATCTGCTTGGGCTCTATGTTTGAAAGAATGGGGCAGTCTCGGATCAATTGCTGCCTTCTCAAAGAACTCGGCTTGGGACACTCGGCATAGACACGTTCAAGAGCTTCCACTTGCTCAGAAGTGTAGCGCACATATTTTCCAGAATCATTAAGATGCTTGTTTATACTACTACCACTGCTACTCTCTCTGTGCTGATGATGAGCCACAGCCATAGCCATTTTCCCCCAAAACCAAAAACAAGCTCAACGAGCAAATACAGACAAGAACAAAGTGATAGAGAGGTTCTTAAAGCGCTAGCTGATTTGGGTTTTCCTTCGGGGGGGGAGAGGGCTTTGGAAAAAGACCAAAGATTCTCTCTGGCTTTGTAAAGTCCGTCCTATCTCGGAGAACGAGAAAGAGCAAGTGTAAACGGACGAAGGTATAGCCTGGTTTGAAGCGGCTAGAAGATTCTTGGTTTGTTGGGAACAGAAATGTAAAAGCTAACTGAGCTTGTTGGTGAAGACCAAAATGGGGTTTTTTGGCTATAATACAGACACAAAAAGACTCTGTTTTTTTTTTTTTTTCCCTTTCTTTCTTTTTCTTAAACCTCCCTGGTTGATTTCTGTTACTTACCAAAGCTTTGAACGCAATCACAAAATTCCAAACCAGCTTTAAACCCAAATTTCAAGCTGTTTTGAAACCGAAACCCACTAACACGTTCAGAAAACCCCACTTGTTTTTTTTTTTTTTCAAAACCACCAGCTCAATCCGCCTGTACTTTCAGCTCAATCCCACAACACATTGATACAGACACACACACACACACCCTCTAGAAGACCAAAGTGAAAACACAGAAACGGCAAAGGTGAAAATCAAGAGAGGCTCTGTCTGGACCAGGAGAGCCAGTGAGTGAAACAACCCAGAACAAGAGAGAGTGCATAAACCCTAATCATAATCATCATAGAGAGAGAGAGAGAGAGAGAGAGAGAGAGAGCTGGTGCCACTTTCCAGAGAGTAAATATTTCTGGGCTTATTTATTTCATTTCTTAGAAATGAGAGAGAGAGAGAGACAGTGATCTGAGCACAGAGAACAGAAGAAGAGTGGAAATGAGAGAGAGAGAGAGAGAAACAGAGAGAGTTGGCACGCATACCGACAAACCTAGTAGTAGTTATATTTTTTAATTTATTGGTTTTTTTTTTTTATATATGATGGTGTGATTTTAAAATACTAGATTCGGCGCATTTACGTCGCTGTCCCTACGGTTTGTTTGAAATGACTTGGTAGACCCAAAGAGGCGAGGGGTCATAGGCTGTTTAGCCTCTTCTGTCATCTGTCTCGATCAAGTAAAACCAAATCTTTCTTGGCAGTAAAACAACAAATCTATAGTCCAAAACTAAACAAAATTCCACAACTATCCCTTATACATAGACCTGTAAATGGACCGGATTTTGATCCGGACCCGCTCCAGATCTGTAGCTATTAAACGGGTTTGGATCAAACATTTTGATCCGTTGATCCGTTAATGATCCGAATCCGTTAACCCGTTTAATAAATGGATCGGATTTGGATTTAGGTCGATCCGATCCATTAATGATCCGACCCATTTTAGTAATAAAAAAATTATTATTTTTTATTAATATATTATTATTTTTAAAAAATATAAAATATAAAATATTAAATATTAAATATTAAATATTTCTAATATTACTTTTTTGCAAAAATCTAAGAGACAGTCTTCGTAATTTTATTTTTGGTGATACTCTTCATGTAGATCATGTTATTTTAATATTTTATTAATATCTTATGAGATATTATGATAAAAATTTAATATTACTATTTAAAATTTAAAAATATTTGAAATTATAAACGGATCGGATTAGCGGATCGGGTATCCGTTAATCCGACGGATACGGATTTGGATCGAGGTATCAATGATCCGCCGGGTTAACGGAGCGGGTTTGGATCAAATTTTTTTTTTAGTAAACGGATTTGGATTTAGGTCGATCCGATCCGAACCCGGTCCATTTACAGGCCTACTTATACATAGGATCACACTCAAAATTCAACCAAAAATTAAAAAAAAAACGTTAATTTTGTGCTACGAATTTTGGATGCTCACTTTCTTTTTCTTTCTGCATTTTGAGAACGGGAAAAAATCACGACATATGTTATGTTATTAAACTATTAAGTATTTAGTGAGTATTGGTCAAAATAACCAACGTTTAGTTTAGAAGAATAGAGTTGTTCATCTCTTTCAAATCAGTTCAATGTGATTTATGTCTAATAATATTTTTCTTTTCTTATAATGAGTTGTCAATATTATATTTAGATCCAAGTTATGAAATTGTATATCTATGGCTCTAGTCTTAATTTGTATTGATGAACATATATTCTTAACACAAAAAAAGAGCGGCATTTTCAATATTACTTAAATTCACAATCTCGAATAACATAAAATAGATAATATTTAGCTGCTTATAGCTCGGCAACAATTCTTAGTCTCATCTAAGGTGTTAAGTCTACAATCTAACACGTGTATTTTTTTTTTCTAACTATTAAATGTGTTTCTCTCTTTACTGATCTAGTCCTTAAATCGACTCAAGAAGCTGAGTCCACTAAGTTCAAATGCGTGGAGCTCGCCAAACAAGTCGACCGCTAGTTCGTTTGGTTGAAGGACGCAACCTCTGTGCTGAGAGTGTTGCTTTGTATTGTCAACCTTCGTGTGATGATTTCATTTTTCTTAAGACATAGCCTATGCGACAAAAAATTATAATTTTCTCATTTCCTTAGTACATTTAATTAACTTAATGAAAATTATAGGTAAAATTTTATTAGGTGACGTACTATAACGTTGTAAGAATCAAAATGCCGTCATAAAATTGCATACAATATTCACACAATAGAATATATATATATATATATATATTTATATCCGAAATCTATTCTTATAGATGAATTCATTTTTCAAGTTTGTTGGGCCATTTTCACTTGCTTTTGCCATGCGTGAAAAGTAGTCTCACGTGCTTCCCATAATCCCATTCCATCCGAAGATAACATGCAATGTCTATTAGTTAATGTCTCTTGATATGAAATCATACTCAAATTGACTTAATTATGCTTTTACTTGCATTGAACCAAGCAAATGTCTTTCTGTTTTATGAATAAAGAAGCACCACTCTGTTAACCAAAGGCTGTATTTTGCATCAGAAGCAACAAAAAAGGCTCACAAGATACTATTATTTTGCACATCGGGTTGAAATTAATCTTTTTGACACAATGATTGTGTATTTTAGTTGAAATTCATGTGAAAAGAATAGTAAATAAAGAGTGGTGATCGCATAGGCTCGAGCACAAGGTATGAGATGTGACCATGTGAAGAATTGGTTTTTGCCAAATGATTGAATAGCTAAAACTGTCCAACATCAAGAACAACGAGGGATCCCGTTAGCTTTCAATTCAATGAGGGATAACAATAATGCTTATTGCAAGATCCACTAATTTTGCAAAGTTTACAAGGATTTGAAAATTCTATAATAGGCTCTCTATTTTTTAACGAGTTATTTAACTGTTAAATTATAGATTTTTTATTTATTATTATTATCATGAGTAGCACCGTAAGAAAGCATGAAATAACATCATGCACTCATTTAAAAGAAAATATTTATGTAAAATGAATAAGCGCAGTGCCGATCGAGACCCACTATCAAGGGCCTCAAAATGTTCGGGACCCAAGATGTGACGCAAAAACGATATGAACAATTTAGAAACAAATCATCCACAATTCTGCATTGGCTGGACAAAATTTTTGACTTGAAGAATTTCTGTATAAATTAATGACTAAAGAACGATGAATATATAGGTAGGAAAAGGGAGAAGAGATACGTACAAAGAAACCTTGTATACAAATAATATGAAGATTAACTGAAAGCTCTGTTGTCGATCTGTACCACAAAAGAGAGAATTCTGTACTCCAAAAATAGCACAAAATTCACAAGGAAGAGAAACAGATCCCGTACGTCTGTAAAGAAAAATTTCATGTCATATCAAAGAGATCCTATGTGATCTTCTCACATTTATTAATGAATTAGTTCATACTAAATGCTGTAGCTATGCAGCTCTGAAAAGGACTTGAGTAGAAAGCTACGAACTTTGGCACCAGAATGATCATTCCCAATAAACAAGAATTAAAATGGAGCAACCATACAAGATATATTTGTTTTGTAATTTGACTCTTTTTTAAGATTTGATATACTTTGTTTTTTTCTTGCTAAGTGACTCAGTACTATAACTAGGAAGAGATGTTGTTTTGTTTGGATCTGATAATGGGAAGCTTAACTTCAAACGCAAATTTCAAACATATTCCAGTCAATCTGTCTGCTCCATAAGATGACTACCTTCCAAGCATGCCAATGAGATAGGAGAAGAAAATGCATGTGGAAAAGATAAAAGTGAGAATATAGAAGAAAAAAAGAAAAAGAATTGACTTTCCAACATTCAAAATCATTTTTCATGTCCCATATATGGATGTGGTGTTGTTGGAATGATTGTATATAATCAGTTCAGACTTGAGAGAATGCTCTCTCTCATCACATGGAAATGGTATATTCTTCATGCACAATGAGGGTTAGATGATTTGTGTGTGCATTATAGTGACATAACATTATGACAATATAATGAATATAGTGAAGGCTTGCAAGATTAAAGTTCCCTTAAACTACCTTTCCCAAAAGAATCAAGCTTGAAGATTCGAGAGGGCGTGATCTTAAATGTGGTTCCAATAAAGACAATATGAAAAAGAAGTTAATATCCTGAAAGTAAAGTTAGTTTCACAATAAAAGAATTTATAGATAATTAATGTCATATTAAGTTTTAAAATATCATGTTTGATTGATTTAAAAACACATCCGAGAAATTTTAAAATACCTTCGGCCTTTACTTGATGAAAACCTTGACACTTTAACTTTTAGTTTTGTGTCGCTCCAGTATCCGACCTGGATTTGCATTCGCACTTAAAAAAAAAAATTGATAAGAAATTAGGCGATATTAGCTCATCGGATGTAGCGTTCACACTTCAACAACACATTAAGAAGCTGGAATGATGTCAGTCAAGTTGAGATGACTGAAATCATTGATCTAGGCCGGGGAGCTAGAACTGTGTTGACCCACTCTTCATCAGTGGAAGCCCTCCAGAATACCCTCCCAACCCGCAAGATTTTGTGCTCTTTCATCGGAAGAATGTTGTGGGCATTCAATTATCAATCTTGGGTAGATGCGGCGAATGATTGATGCATGTATCTAACATGGATTTGGCTTCCTGCTATAACTATAATTTGCTAGAAAAAAAAACTGCAAGGGATGAACTTAAAGTGATTTCTTGATGCTTCTTGATGTGGCATCATCTGGCCCTTAAAACTATATCTAACGGTTGTGATAAAATCCAAGCAAATTATAGCATGTCATATTATAGCAGAGAAGCCAAGTCCATCTAACATTTGATATAAAAGACGAAGAAGTCACCGAAGCAAAGCTCTGCGCGTTTTTGAACCATATATTTCTATGGCTAAATTCCGTCCGATTTCAGAACGTCCCAGCGCACCAGAAACCGCTTCATGCCTATGCCTTCTTCTCTGCGTCTGCCATAGCCTTGTTCACCTTGAAGTACAAGCCAAGATTCCTTATTGGCAATGGAAAGAAGGTTATACCAAAGGCTTACGAGCCCCAACGCGAAAGGCAAGTCGCACAGTATCTCACCAAGTGAGTGAACTATAGAACATTTTACTTTACTACATCTTTAGCAGTTGCACATGTTTCAGTCTCCAAATTGTAGAATGTCTTTACATGTTTAAACAAAAAAAATGAATGCATAAAAGATTGTTTTTGTTGAATCGGCATAAAGAACAGTTGGAGCTAAAATGTCTAAAACTCTAAAAGCGCAAGTCAGGCTTTCCTTCTCCGTTTTCTTGCTAGTTTAGTACATGCTTAAGAACGTTTTGCTAATTATGAATCTATACTATTATTAAGAGAGAATGGTTTGTTAACTGAAATAAAAAAATTTGACAGTAATGACCTTAGAAAATTAAAAACCTTTGAAAATTAATTAAATCACAGGGACAATTATGACATTTACAAAATGTATTTTTATTATAAAAAAAATCCACAATCCACTTTTTACTCCCACTATATTTTCTTTGTAATGACAGATTTCTTTTTTATTTCTGAAAAAATAAAATAAAAAATACTTGTACATACAGAACATATGTGGAGAATGGCTAGTATTTTTTATATACATTAATTGTATCACTCATTTCTCTCTGACTAGGATTTATTATTTTTTTGTCTCTATTTTCTAACCGCTTAATAGTTTTCTAATGGATTGGATCTAGATTTTTTTTCTCTCTCATGTTAAATTTTAGTGTATCTTTATAGAGTTACGAGTTGTGATGTTTGTCTAATTTTGTGTGCTACGATGGATTTACTTACATACATTTTGATGTACTAAAACAAATACACACGTTTAGACAGAAAATCATATTACACTTTTGCAAAATGTGATGGAGTTTATTCTTTGGTCTAAAATGGGATGAAGATATTGAACTTTGTATTCCTTAACATCTGCAGGCTTAATCAGAAAGCAGATTATGCTCCACCTTCTAAGTAGGAAAATTTCATGTTGCAATGGAAGACCATCCGTTACATGATTAACACAACACATGGTAGGTTGCCTATGCATGACATATATATTACATGTTTCGTCATATATAGTACACAATCAATGGGGCATGATGGGGTGGCCTTAGAACAAAGTCAAATGGGTATATTTGTTTCTCTTCTTTTGCATACTTTAGGTGATAGGATTAACATCCTTCCACTTTGTCCCCCTTAATTCTTCCCTTTGCTTTAGTGCAATATTTTTTTTTTTTTTTTTTGGGGTGTGATGTGATCTTCTTCTTCTTAATTCCTAGCGTGGGTGGAGGGCTCCCATCCCTCTCTCTCTCTCTCTCTCTCTCTACTCTACCTCCCTTTCGCCTTTAGCCACTGCTTTTTGTCATAGGAAAGGAATATTGTGCCAGCCAAGTGCTTCTTAAAACCCCCCTTTTGGGCCCCATTTCTCTTCCCCCTCCCCGGTCCAATCACGTGGGCCAGACCCGCCCGGGCCCGGATCCGTATTGAAAAAAACACATCGCTTGCGTAAATCAATCGGATGCTGACGCGGCCTTTGCTTTTGAGGAGAGGAGGGGGAGTTGGTGTCGTTGAAGTGGAAACCCGGGCCCACCATGAATTAAGCGAAAGCCGCTTTGGTCACACGACACTGTGACCTTTGCTTGTTTGGTACACATGATTGTCGTACGCTCTCTCTCTCTCTCTCTCTCTCTCTCTACCCTGTTGTTTTCACTTTTCACCGTGGGAGCTTTTTTAACCCACCCATGGATGAAAGTGAAACTTTTAATTCTCTGGTTCTTATAGGTGCTGGTCAAGCAAGATGGGCAAGATGGAAAAGGCAACCATCCTAGTGACCTAAATAGAAGGGGGAGGGGGGATAGGGATACACCTACTTAAGGAGACCACTACCTCATGCCACGCCCAAGAGTACTGGAGATAAAATCCCTTTTAATATAATTATATTCACGATTAGACTTTGACTTGATCTTATCTGTACAATTTTTCAACGCTAATTACTAGTTAAATTAATGACATTGATTTTTCATGTTTTAAGATGGAAATTTCGTAAAAATTTTAAAAATCTACATTGCAAATTAATTCAGTTCGGTTTCGATTTAGTTTATTAATTCAATTGTAATTTTTTTTGCATGATTAATACTGATTCAAATAAAGGCGGTGGCCACAATTTATATATGGTTTCAAAAATGGTTTCCTCAAGTTAGTGTGAGGATCACGTGGTCAAAGGCCGAATCTTCTTTGAACAGTGAGTTAGATGTAAAATTTACTACATAGGGTCCATAGGAGATTAGGAGGAACCAATTAAAACATGTAATAAATGAATGATATGTGCAAAATTTCTAAAGCCTAAATTCTAATTCATTTGGACCACTGGGTAGAAAGTTAAAAACTGTACACTCGATTTGTGATACTTGCATTTGCATTTGTTTATTGCGTTCCGACCTAGACAAGCTTCTTGTTATCTTTCAGCAAACAAAGGCATTCATGATTATCATGAAGTATTACGATCTTCAAACACATATTAGTGTTGTCATTTTATTTCTTATAAATTATACGATAGATTTTTTTTTTTTTCATATGAGTTATTAAAGAATAGAAAGACACATTGGTCTAATAGCATAAGTTTCCTCTTCGTAAGCGAGAGGTCGTGCGTTTGACTCTCGAAAAACTAATTGTTGCATTTGAGTTGTTGATTTGATTAAAAAAAAGACACATTTGCGAAGTTACAAAGAAGAGTACTCTTGATGTCCTGATAATATTCTTTAAGATGGATGCATTCCGATCCTTTACTGAAATTATTAACTACAACTTGCTGAACACTCTTAGTATAATGTCGTTGCTAAGCAAGATTAAACCCTGAAGATAGTTAAGGTGGTAGATTGGTGCTTATGATTTGATATGGATACCAGATTACAGATTATATAGGACAAGATTGCTCGAATGGAAATGAATGAGGAAAACCAATTTTCATGAAAACATTCACATAGCTCAACTTCCCATTCATGATCTTGTAATCTGGTTCCTACATTTGAAGAAATTGAGGACAATGACTTCAAACTTGTGGTCCGATTATTAGGTGTGACCACATTCAATGATATAGTACCACACATTCCATAATCCGCACGATCCTGATTCATAAATAATGTTCTTTGGGGCTTTACCCAATACCCTAGTAAAAGACAAGAACATATAGGACTTGAAAGCTTCATGTGTTTGATCTGTCCGTGTTTCATGAACGTTGTTAATCAGATCTGATTGGTTAATTTTTAGGTGAGATGTTGATGTTCATACTTGGTACCATAGTAGGTTATTTGCGTATCGTGTTAGGTGCTTAGACTACTCGTTCTCCCACAATACTAGTGTCTAACTTCTTTGATTTAAGTCGCTTTACATATAAACAATGACATTTAAAAGGGGTTGAACGTAGGCAAATTCTTCACTCAATCTTTAATACGACTTGAAAAGTTTAACACTTAAAAATTTGTCAGGTTATAAAGACAAAGTATTCGTAAAAATGTCACTATAGATGTGAGAAAGACATAAGAGTTCTTAATTACCGTTCTAACAAACAAACAAACAAACAAACAAAAAAACAAATTAAGCAAAGCTTATACCTTAAGCTAAACAAGCTTTGTAGTGTGATGGCTAAACAAGATTATACCTTAAGCAAAGTGGTGATGTTAGACAGGGTTGATTTGTATATTTCCACTTTATGAATTGACATCTTTAGCGGTATGAATTGAATTGGTATATAGACATTCACATTCATAGCTTGAACTTTATGTTCATGATCTGGTTATTATTGTTGAAGAAATGAGGGAATGTCCTTCAAACTTGCGGACCTTTTAATTCTGACCATGTCCAATGGTAGTTGGACTACTATTGTCTAATTGTCGTATGGTGGTTACCAACGGACAAAAATATATAGGGACTTAAAAACTTGATTGGTTTGAATTGTTCTGCTTCTTCTTTTTTTTTTTTTTTTTTTTTTGAGAATAATTGTTCTGCTTCTTCTAAGTTATAACCTGCTCATGTTTCTAAATGATTGGTTATGCTGCTAATCTGTTTTTTCCTCACGAGTAACCTCGATAGATGAACATGAAGTACATTATCGGCCTATGTGTATTAAGTCCAATGACTCTACATTCTGCCACACTAATATCTACTTAATTGTTTCACTGAAGTCACCCTACATGTTAGCACTGTGCAGCTTCGAGGGGGAATGAGCACGGGCAATTACGTGCCTAGTCAAATTTGAATAAGATCGATATGAAGATCTTCTCCCACTATATTTTGTTAGCTTATGAAGATAAAATGTTCATAGAAATACTTCAAAGATATTAACAAAATATAGTGGGAGGCAAAAAATAAGAGTCTGATACAGTATTTCTTTGCTAGAATGTGCCTTTTGAAAGTGTCTGTCAATGTAAAACTTCGACTAGCAACATTGGAGATGCTTTTGATAGGAGATATTGTTGAACAAGAAGGAGATGAATCAAAATCCTATTCGTGGGTTTGAGAAAATACTCGTATTATAAATTTATATAAGCTAGAAATAGAAGGCTCAAGGCTCCAAAGTTGGCAGGTCCCAACGGTCCAATACAAATAACACAAACTATTCTCTACACCTGTTTTAGGTGAACAAGAAAACCCAATAGAGCTCCACACTAGGAAGCACTACAAATGAGCTCTTGCGGTCATTTGGCTCTACTGTGATTGACAAACTACCTCATTTGTTGAGTTTTTCTTTTTAATCCCCAAGTTTAAGATTCCCCAACATCAATAATTAGGTGTTGACATCTTGATTTTCTCTACAGATCTTACCCTGGATGCAACTCTATAAATTTCTCCTAGAAAAGGCTTTGTATTACCTCTATATTGTTGAAGAATGTTGACATTTAGTGTGCCTTGTCAAACTAGTGTTAGTTCTATGATTGTAATAGGAGAGAATGTTCTAGAATTCCTAGTCTTATTCTGAATAGTTTTCATTGTATCATAAGAATATGTACTTTGTAATCCCTATATATAGGGCTCCTATTATCAATAGTAGAACACACAATTCTCTCATCAATCTCTCTCGAATCTTTTATTCTTAAACACGTTATCAGCACGAGCTCTAACTCTGAAACCAAAAACCAAAAGCCATAAAATTTCCTACCATGCACCTAGCCCACGCTGGCCTCACAACCGCCGAAGTTCAACACCATCGCACGCCTCCTCTGCTCCACCTAGAGCTGTCCTCCCCCCCCCTCACCTGCCACACACTTGTGTGCTCTCCAATCCCCATATCCACACCAACTAGACCTACATCGTCTCCAAACTTCAAGAATTCAAGACTCAAAGTTTCAAGCTCCGAATCAACAAGTAAGTTTTAATTAAAGTTCCTACTTTCTGTCTTTAAATTTCTTTTCTTTTCTCGGGGACTTGTAACATCCCTTCTTCTACATCCCACCTTTCTATAACGTGGGTTCGATTATTTAAAAAGCAGAATCGTGGGATTCACGCTATATACGAACTAAGAGCGTTCATAAGACTTCAGACTAAGAGCGTCCGTAAGCATCGATTTATGACCATATAAACATCATTGTTTCAGTCTAATCCAAAAATTCTTAGAAATCTATTTCATGGTAGCATAGCTCGGAAATCTTATTTATATTAGTTTTCGTAGAAGTTTAACTCTGAAACTAATCTATTTTCTCATTTTTCTTTTTCAGGATGCCGAATGAGTCAAAGCTCGACTTTCCAATATTGGACTCAACAGGATCCGAGTACCATAGCTGGGTGACTGATGTTGAGAACCATCTCACTTCAAATGGAATTCTACCCATAATCCGGGAACCAAATCCGAAGCTCGTATTTGAGCGCACAACTATGAGACATGTTCAAGCCTTCATCTTGATGCGATGACAAATGGATAAATCACACCGATTGGAGTACATGTTGATCAAAGATGCAAGAGAATTATGGGTAGCGCTAGAAGAGTGTTTTGAAAAAGTCTAAGATTCCCTCCTTCCCGACTTGAATGTCAAATGGAGCAATTTGAGTTTTGTGGACTTCAAGTCCGTTGCTGAATATAATTCAGAAGCTCTTTGCCTACAATCCATGTTGAGATTTTGTGGACAACCTATCACCGAGCAAGAGCTAATTGAGAAAGCTCTCTCCACCTTCCCTGTCTCAGCACTTTTGGTCTCAAAGCAATATAGAGGTGAGTACAATGCTCGACGGATCATGAGGTTTCATCAGCTAATCAATGTTATGTTTGTAGCTGAGAAACATGACAATATCCACATGAAGAATTATAATTCAAGGCCCGTTAGAACTAAGAGCGTTCCCGATGTGAAATATAATGCACCTAAAGGGCGCAAGGGTCGAAACCTTAAGAATAAGGGACATTATGGATGTGTGGATCCATACGACAGCCCTAAAAAGGAAGGAAACAGCCAAAATGGAGCGGGAACACGTGGCAAACATGCCACATGTAGGAGAGGTGGTCGCGGCGCTGCAGGCCATGGTGGAGCCTCCATGGGCTATGGTGGTGGCGCCAATCCCCTTAAGGGATGTCCACAACGTGCACCTCAATTGAAGGGAGGCAACCACAATAACGTGTGTCATCAATATGGATCAAGTGAGCATTGGTTCAAACAATGTAAAGCAAGCAATCAATTAGTTGCACGATACAAGGCATATAGGGACTTGAGAGAGCAAGAAGTCTATCTTGCCGAAGAAGGAGATGATAGTGATGACAATGATGTCAACCTCACTATAGCGGACTTCAAATCTGACAAAGAAGTACACAAGGATGCCACAAATTTTGATTAGAATATTCCTTTATTTTTTCAAGAATTATGTAATGGCAATTATGCCTTAATCAAGAAGATGCCATTTTGTATTAACTCTTTCTCACTAGGCTCATCCAAAATAGTTGTGATGTCTAGGAAAGGTTTGAACTAAGAGAAGGGTTTTACAAGAGAGCATAGCTCCACCAAAATCTTGACTTACCTTACCTGGTCACAATCAAATTGAAGTTACCGAACGGATTGAGTGACTACGATTTGTCTAAGTTTGATTTTATTTTGGATTAGATTTTTGGTCAAGAAACTTTGATGTAATCATTGGCTATTTTATTAATAAAGTATCGATTTATTTTTGCATGTCTTGGACATATTTTAATTTCGAACTTTATTATTTTTCAGTATGTCTCCTGGAGAGCTAGAATGCCTCTTGAATAGTGCAACCATACATACTATACTTCAAAATAGGCAACTCTTCTTATGGATGACGCCTACTCGTTCTTCTGTGACTACAATGGCTGGATCATCAAAATTGATTCATGGTAGAGGATCAGCCCAATTTATGTTGCCAAATGGCACAACTATTAATGTCACCGAAACTCTTTATGCTCCTAGGATTGGAAGAATTCTATTGACCTTCAAAGATATAAGAGCCAATAGTTTTCATGTGGAAACATATTGTGAGAATGGGCAAGAGTTCCTTTGCATCGCCTTTAATGACTATGGGCATAAAAGAGTCTTAGAGAACTTACGTATCGTTCTAGTGGTTTGTATGCAACCATTATTCGAATTATTGAATCCAACCATGTCATGAGAGATGACTTATGGGATTCCAACACATATAGGCTTTGGCATGATTGTTTGAGACACCCAGGTCGTGATATGATGATCCGTATCTTAAAGACTTCACACGGACATCCATTCTTCAGAACGAAAAGAAGTAAAACTCAAATTTTGGACCAAGCGGAAGCACCTGCGACTCACAGCGCAGTAACTATGCAAATCTGGCCATCACAGGCTGGCACCGCCTTCCCCCTGAAGCCACAACATGACTTTGACACCATATGTGCTTCCTTGACTCAAATTTCTACTTCTAAAGTCAATTCTGACTTCATATCTCAACCAAAATCCTTATTGGTTCTTTCTAAAGCCCATCATTCATTCTGCAAAGCCTCTCTTTAGCAAAGTTAGGATCGAGACCATCCTATGCAAATGACACTAAGAAAAACATACAATTCTTGCAAAGAATCCAAGGTGATATTTGTGGACCTATTCAACCATCTTGCGGATCATTTAGATGTTTTATGGTATTGGTTGATGCATCGACACGCTGGTCACATGTTATGCTATTGTCCACAAGAAACGTTGCATTTGCTAAACTCCTAGCACAAATTATTAAGTTAAGGGCTCACTATGTTGATCATCCTATTAAATCCATAAGACTTCACAATGCTGGAGAGTTTAAATAAAAAACTTTTGATGATTATTGCATGTACATTGGGATTGAAGTTGAACATCTAGTTCTTTATGTTCACACCCAAAATGGTCTCATAGAAGCTATCATTAAACAACTACAAATGGTCGCTCGAGCATTGGTAATGCGCACCAATATCCCTATTTCTGCTTGGGGCTATGGAATATTGCATGCAGCTGTGCTTATTTGTTTAAGGCTCACTGTCACTCATCGCTTTTCTACATCCCAGATGGTGACTGGGTATGAGCTTGATGTCTCACACTTACGAGTATTTGGGTGTGCATTTTATGTGCTAATTGCGCTGCCACAACGCACCAAAATGGGTCCTCAAAGACGATTAGACATTTATGTTGGATATGACTCTCCAACTATTATCTGCTACTTAGAACCCTTGACAAGTGATCTCTTTACTACTAGATTTGCTGATTGTCACTTTGATGAGACAATCTTCCCATCGTTAAGGGGAAATAAGAACATAAATGTTCAATAGGAAAGACAGGAATTGTCGTGGTCTGTCCCCACTTTGTCTGATCTTGATCTTCGAACCGCACGGTGGGAAATTGAAGTGCGGAGAATTCTCGATCTTCAGAACATAGCAGAATCGATGCCTGACACGTTTTCTGATATCGCTAAAGTGACAAGATCATACATACTTGCTGCAAACGTGCCTGCAAGGATTGATGCCCCTAAAATTAGAGGACATGATGTCGTACCCAAAGGAAGAGAGCACGGCGCCGCCATCCCCTATATAGGTGATGCAGTGGCTTAGGCCAGGCTCCTACAAGGAAGCGTGGGAGGCCCAAAGGTTCGATGGATTCTCGCCCAAGAAAGAAAGCGAGTTTGGCACAAAATAATCCATTAATCATTGATGTAAATAATCCGTCTCATGAGAATATTCCGGATTATGGTTATGTCCAAGAGACATCATTGGGGGACATTCCAATGTCAGAACCAATTCCAGAGAATAGAGAGATCTCCCTGAATTACACTAGTGTACATGAGACGATGAATAGAAAGTCTATTTCTATTAATTAATGATGCTTCTGCATATTTTGTTGCAAAAAGAATTATACAGTATGATGATATCGAACCTCGCTTTGTTGAAGAATGTCAACGAAGAGCGGATTGACCTAAATGAAAAGATGCGATCCAGGCTGAATTAGATTCACTAGCAAAGAGACAGGTATTTAGGCTTATAACGCAGACATACCCAAATGTAAAGCCTGTTGACCATAAATGGGTTTTTGTTAGAAAGCGTAATGAGAAAAATGAGGTTGTTAGATATAAAGCCTGCCTTGTGGCACAAGGTTTCTCACAACGCTCTAGAATCGACTATGAGGAGACATATTCTCCCGTAACAGACGTTATAACGTTTCGCTACGTTGTCAGTTTGGTAGTTTCTGAAAAACTTGACATGCAACTTATGGATATGGTTACAACATATATTTATGGGGATCTAGATTCAGAAATATATATAAAGGTTCCAGATGGCCTTCAATTACCCAAATAAAGTGGCTCTAAACCACGGAGTGTGTTTTTAAATAAGATTAAAATGCTCACCATACAGATTAAAATAATCCAAACTGATGTGGTATAACCGTCTAAGCGACTACTTGATTGGGAATTGATATATTAACAATGAAATATGCCCATGCGTGTTCATTAAAAGAACAAGTTCCGCATTTGCAATTGTAGCAGTTTATGTCGATGACATGAACCTAATTGAAACTCTAGATGAGTTAAGGAAACTGCTAAATATTAGAAATCCGAATTTAAGATGAAAGATCTTAGGAAAACACGGTTTTATCTTGGGTTAGAACTTGAGCACCGTGTGTTAGGTCCATAATTACTTAGTAATTATTCTCGTAATCTTGCACTTTTACTTAACCTTTATGTTTTCCTTATCATGCTAGGAAATGATGGAGAAGCTTGGAAATGCACTAAACTTTCAATCTTAGCATATTCTCCTACTCAGTCTAGGAGAAACTGAGCTAGGCAAGGAAGGATGAGCAGCAGATTGACCAAATGAACTCCAAATGAGTTGAAACTTTTCAGATCCATTCTACACATCCTAAGGATCATTTGTTATCAAGAGTGCAAGAGCTAGTTCGGAATGGAAGGCCTTCAAAAGATTGGCCCAATTTTCTGACTAAAAGACGAAAACTGTAAAATCGGACCTATACGGATTCAGGCAGCAGTTCCTGCCAAACCACGGTAACCGTGATGATGAAATTTTGATCCATTAGCCTGCATATACTCAGAAAATTCTAAGGTGCTTTAATGAAGATAAAACAAAGCCTGTGAATACTCCCATGATTGGCCATAGTCTTGAGCCTGGAAAAGATCCATTCATCCAAAGGGTGAGGACGAAGAGTTATTAGAGGTCGAAGTGCCCTATTTAAGTGCAATAGGTGTATTATTGTACTTAGCTTAATGCATAAGACCGGACATCTCATTCGCAGTGAACTTGTTAGCTCGATATAGTTCTGCTCCAACACGCCACCATTGGATTGGTGTAAAGGCAATCTTTCGATACTTAAAAGGTACGATTGATATGGGCCTATTTTATCCCTACAGAGAGAAGAGGAATGACATAAAATTGGGATCGGACCCCAGAAGGCAAGACTCCGCCGTCCAAGGTATCGCCACCGCCACTCATGGTGGCCGGCGTTCTCCTCCTCCTCCTCTCCATCAAAATGATGGTGATGTTTTGATAGGTTTTGCTGATGCAGGGTATCTCTTTGACCCTTATAAAGGTCGCTCCCAAACGGGTTATGTCTTTACCATGGGAAGCTCTGTAATATCTTGGAGGTCTGCAAAACAGACTCTTGTTGCTACTTCCTCAAATCATGCAGAGATTATTGCTCTACATGAAGCCGTGCATGAATGCATATGGCTAAGATCTGTAATTAGACATATTCAAGGAACTTGTGGTTTGAAGTCTACCACAGATGAACCTACATGCATTTATGAGGATAATGCAGTTTGTATTGAACAAATGAAGTTAGGTTTCATCAATGGCGACAACACCAATCATATATTGCCTAAGTTGTTTTACAATCAGCAACAACAATCACTTCTAAAGATTTAAGTGAATCAAATCCGATTAGAGGATAATATAGCAGACTTATTCCCTAAGCCGTTACCTAAATCCACCTTTGAAAAATATGTAAAGAGCATCGGATTAAGAAATCTATCCGAACTCCCATGATTGTAGCAATCAAGGGGAGATATCAACATCAGGGGGAGTTATGATGTCTACATGTTCGATCTTGAAGAATAAAGGACGTGTTATACTCTTTTTCTCCTCCTCGAGGTAGTTTTTTATCCCACAGGGTTTTTCACTCGAGTAAAGTTTTTAACGAGGCAACGATTGAAGCATCACCACCAAGTTTGAGCTTCACGAGGAGGAGTGTTGAAGAATGTTGATATTTAGTGTGTCTTATCAAACTAGGGTTAGTTCTATGATTGTAATAGGAGAGAAAGTTCTAGAATTCCTAGTTTTCCTTGTATCACAAGAATATATACTTTGTAATCCCTATATATAGGACTCCTATTATCAATAGTGGAACACACAATTCTCTCATTAATCTCTCTCGAATCATTTATTCTTAAACATATATCATCCATGCTTCAAAACCCTAAAACCTAAACCTTGAACGTTCTCCTTAACACTTTAATGGAAGCCATAGACACCACCATTTGGCATAGTAGCTCTTCTTCTTCTCATCGATCGTGTATGCCATTCAACTATAGCAATAGACAGTGTTAATGGTGGGTTTAGTGTCAAACTTATCCCTCAAGACTCTCCCAATTCACCCTTTTACAACCATAAAAAGGCTCTTTCAAGAACATTATCATTCTCTGATTTCCATCCACTTACCCACAAGTGAGAGCTGACAATGGCCAGTATCTTATGAAGGTCATAATTAGAAATCCACCCTTTGATATCTATGGCATGGTAGATACAGGCAGTGACCTACTGTGGACACAATGTGTGCCATGTGAGGAATGCTATAAGTAGATGAATCCCAAGCTCAATCCCCAAGAGTCTTGAAGTTATCATGACCTTTCTTGTTCTGCACAAGAATGTAAGGCAATTAGGACTAGCTCATGTTCACCCGAGAACTCTTGCAATTAAAACTATGCCTATGAAAGTGCTTAAGTGACTCGAGGGGTATTGGCCAAAGAGACTATTACGTTAACATCTATCTCAGGGTTATTGCCTTGGAAAACGTTGTGTTTGGTTGTAGGCATAAGAATATTGGGACTTCTAATGAGAATGAGATGGGTATAATTGGGCTTGGAGAAGGGTCTGCGTCACTTGTTTCTCAACTGGGTTCTATGCTTGGAGGTAGGAAATTGACCGAAATTCTCCTACTGACATCTATCTCAGGGTTATTGCCTTGGAAAACGTTGTGCTTGGTTGTAGGCATAAGAATATTGGGACTTCTAATGAGAATGAGTTGGGTATAATTAGGCTTGGAGAAGGGTCTGCGTCACTTGTTTCTCAACTGGGTTCTATGCTTGGAGGCAGGAAATTGACTAAAATTCTCCTACTGTTTGGTTCCATTTCAAACTGATCCTAGAGTTGAAAGCAAGATGAATTTGGCAATGGTAGTGAGGTTAAGGGTGAAGGTGTGGTTTCAACTTCCTTGGTGTTCCAAGAAGGCAAGACCCCATGTTTTGTAACAATGGGAGGAATTAGTGTTGGAGATAAGTTTGTGGCTTTTAGCTCTTTAGGAAAAATTTCAAAGGGCAACATGTTTGTGAACTCAAAAACGCTGAAAATGCTTCTGCCGCTAGATTTCTATGACAGATTGGTAGTTGCAGGGAGGAAGCAGATTCCAATGGCATCCATTGAAGATGACCCAACTTTGGAAACTCAGCTTTGCTACAAAAGCAATGCTAATCTTGGAGGGCCAATATTGATAGTACATTTTAAATGTGGAGACTATTCAGTGTACCGACTTGTATTTGCACAACAGGAATGGACGACTGGATAACATTAAGAACATTTTTTGGTTACTTAAAAAAAATATTGTCTATAATTATCAACGGCTGAGATCTGCTGGATTTGTTGATTTACTGGCACCGCTGATGCATAAAAGAATTTTCCGGTAAAGTGAAGTTAACACCAATACAAACCTTCATTACACCAGAGGATGGGATTTTCTGCTTTGCAATGCACACTGTCCTTGGGAAGGTGGTATTTGTGGGAACTTTGCTCAATCAAACTTCTTGGTTGGAAATGAACTTGAAGAAATGGTCGTCTCCTTTAAGCCAGTATTGCACAAAATAAAATAAAGGTAAAATACAACAGTAATAATAATGAAAAGCTTTGTTTTGACTATTCAAATTTGGTATTTTGAAGTTATTCATTTTCTCGAATGTTTTGGGTAGTATAGTGAAAGCATAGATTTCAAATTTCCATGCTCGGCGTGAAGTATGCCAGTCTAGAAGTTAGGATGCGAGATTGTGAAGTCCTTCAACAAAGGACTGGATTCCGGAGCAGATACGCACTGTAGTTTCATCTACCTTGGTTCAAGTTTCCCTCTGTTCAAAATGTTGCAGAAATTATAATTTCATTCTCTTACAAGTAACCAAACTAACCATTATTTCAATTGCAGAACTTGTAGTTGTTTCTTTTTATGAATTAAGAGACTTTAAAATGAGTATTGGATGACGACTTTCAAATTTAATGATTTGATACCCAAACAAATTCTCCTAGAATTCTCATTTTAAAGATCGACTTTCATTTGATTGATACCCAAACAAATTCTCCTATAATCCTCGTTTTAAAGATCGTCACTAGAACCCACTTCAGTCTCACCCATGAATCAAACAAATTCTCTTAGAATCCTCATTTTAAAGATCGACTTTCAAATTTAATGATTTGATACCCAAACAAATTCTTCTATAATCCTCATTTTATAATCCTCATTTTAAAGATCGTCATTAGAACCTCATGAATAAATTCGTTAAACCCACTTTAGTCTCACCCATGAATCAATTCGTTGAACTCACTTCAGTCTTTTATGAAACTTAATCCCGCCACTACAAATTGCAACAAAATGTTACTTTTCAGCAATGCAAGATGAAATGGAGATTTTCTTTCAAAGGAGGAGCAGTGTATGACAACACATTAATTTCTCTTAATACAATTTGATACTTAAATACTATAACCATGTCTCATCTCATTCTGTAGCACACAGCTCTTCCTGAATGACATGCATAATGCAATGATCAGTTCCAGGCAGAAGATATATGATCCCATCCCATTTATATGCAGAACTATTAATCAAAAAGCCAAAAACTGACACAGCTAACTCTTGAATGGCATTAATATAAGACTGCTAATTCTAAACCAACCTGCCAACTGTCAGCTTTTAACGAAATAAAAAAGGGTAGATGATTACGAAAGATGGTGAACTAAAATGAAAACACATATAACAAGAGAAATATGACAAAACAAGCTTAAGGCCAACACAAGCATCTATGTCTCCCATGGTTTTAACTTCTTCCCGACCACCTTCAAATTTGTAGTTGTTCCAAGGCTTGCACTGTCTTGGATTCCTGCAAATCGTTTGCAGATGCACTTCCAGTTTTTTCCACTACTTGAGCTATTGATTTATTTGGAAGGGGAGAGGCAATAACAGCAGGAGAAGCTTCTTTTGGGATGATTGGAGGATCTTCTTTTCGACTGGTTGGAAGATCATCCTTTTTCGGATCATCCCTTCTCACCGGTGGAGCAGCAAATACAGGCACAGCTTGCCTCATAGTGACCGGTGGAGCCACTCGTACGGGTGGAACACACATTCCCTGGCGGTGCAATCCAGGAGGTGGTGGAAGGGGTGGTGCAGAGAACACAGGCACTGATGTCCTTATAGTCACTGGTGGTGCCATCCTATGGCAAGGAGTCCTCATCTGTCGGATGGGGACATAAGGAGCTGCTCCTGCAGCAGGGAATCTCTGCGGACGCGTCCATCGGCTTTCCACTGGAGAAGAATGTGAGGTTGGTACAAGACTTTCATTTGTGGCATTCGATTGGAATCTGCTACGAGGTGCTTGCTTTTGACAAATTAGGGGGAGTATTTTTGAGGTCATAGCAGATGGAGGCTGTGGACTCGTAGGTCTGGGGTTCTGAGCTGGAAACTTCTTTGGAAACAGTATAGGAGCAGTGGGGTTCGCCATTGACATTTTCTCCTTCAACCGATAATTGAGCAAGGCCCGTGCTATAGTGATCTGTTCCAGCTCATCATTATTCTCGTGTTCAGATGAAGAACTTGCCGTTTCTTTTGCCACTGCCAAAAACAAAACAAGTTATACTCTGCCCAAGACACACAAGCAATGCAAAATACATCAACAAGCTTAAAAACTTAAAAGGTCTTAAGATGCCACACAGAAGTAAAACTGCTCTTTCACAAATTTATTCGAGGAGATGAACTACTTCAAATATGCCCAAAATGTCGTACAAAAGTAAGGAAAGAAAGCCACAAACTATTTTATGCGGCAATAAATGAAGACATTAAATCACAGCCTACAACTCCAAAACGTTGTTTAATGCAACAAAATGGTTCACCTGACTTGGTCAGATGGGACAAACAGTAAGGATTAATTTTCTTTTATCTCAGTTGTAATTCTGGTAGGATTACTATAAGTTGGTCATCTACACCCATATTGAGGGACTCACATTGTTTCAGAGATGACCAAGCTGCCATTGCAGCATTCTTCTCTGCTTGTTTTTTGTTCTTGGCTGGGTCGCCTGTGAATGTGATTCCAGCCAGTTCAACTGTCCCGGTAAAAACAGGTAGGTGCCCAAGGCCAGACCTGAATGTTGTGTACTGCGGCAATGGAGCTCCAACTCTTTGAGCAATTTCCTGCAAGAGGTTCTTGTAAACCCCCGTCTCATCCTGCGAAGTGAGGCCACATCAGTATCGAGAATCCCTATATTATTATAAAACTTTTTAAAAGTGCAACCCATTGTGTGTGAAAATATGAAAGCACGTCATGCAAATTGGAAACAAAATGGGAAAATCAAACTGCCCGTGAGTTTGATCAATATTTTTGAGCAAACTGTGACTTTCTACTTCAATGAAGGAAAATTCTGGATATTACTCCTGGAACAGTATAACCTATCAATCATTCAAAGGGGAAATGAAACACATGCAAATACTACTCAAACTCGACAGAAACTGGAAATCATATTTTGGCGCATGCTTATGAACATTTTGTCGCAGCATAAATCTTGGTACATGGAGTGCAAAAGCCATACAGATCACAACTGTCATTGACAAACGATTTTAATTTCAGCTACAAAATAACCAATGGTTCCAAACTTCTATTGGCAAGGACCACAGCTCAGGAGGTGTTCTATCAACTTATAAATCGCAACCAACCCAAAAAAGAAGCATGAAAACACAGTTTAATAGGCATTTTTAATCTACCTTGAAACCCTATCAATTCTACCAAACTGCACTCCTCCTCACAACTTTAACCAAAAAAAAAAACAACATTTTCCAATTCCATGAGTCAAGTTATGTATTAAAAATTGCTTCGCCATTCCCGGCAACCAATCCGGCGGTCAATGAATTGGATTCCATTAAAGTTTGACCGACAGCCCACATTTTTATAACCCAAAATACCCCTCTCCTTCAACCGTCTAATTTATGGCATTTCCATTTCCCAGTCGTCAGCTTACTCAGAATTCAAAGAATCTCACTGCCTGCTACTCCCAAAGAATGAGGACACTTTCGACATTTCACCCAACTCTAGCCGGCCGGCGATCTAGAGCCTAGACCTCCGATCACTTACAATTTAAAGAACAAGAAGAAAAAAAAATTAATTTTAATTTCAAGAAACAAATTATTTTTAATTATTTTCAGCGCCAAAGCTTATCATCATGTTCATACACTAATTGATCAGTGAGGAAACCAAGCAATTAACCAAAAAGCCACTGCGGCAACTGAGGGCCACGCGCGCAAAACCCTAACGGAGCCCCTAACGGCGTGAATAGGGAGGGAGAGAACTGACCAGTATCCTAGCGGCGAGGGAGTGAGAGGGGCCGCGGTTGGAGAGGTAGTTGAGGGCGACCTCGGCGGCGGAGTGCTCGGCCTGGCGGAGAGTGTTGCAGTAGTGAGGGCTCTCGAAGATCTCGCCGTTAAAGTTGACGGTGGCCTTGAAGCGTGGCGCGTGGTCGGGACCTTCCCGAATGCACGTGTAGGAAGGCAAATTGAAGCAGCTCCTTTGGGCCAGCTCTTGCAGCTGGTTCTTGTACATTTCGCCCTCTTACTCTGGAAAATCAACTCTTCTGGGAGCAGCCTATAAACTCAGCTAAAGCCTGAGGCGAAGCCGAGACACTCGGGTCGCGGGTAATGGGGCGCGCCGGACCCAGATCGGATCGGCGCCGTTTCGGCCCGGGACGAAAAGGGTCGGACCGCGGCGCTCCGGGCGGAAATGGGTCCGGCTCGGATCAGAGGTTTTTAGGGTTTTTTTTTCTTTTCTTTCTTTCTTTCTTTCTGTTGGGGGCTGGGGATTTGAAATTGTGAATGGAGAAGAGAGAAACAGAGAGAGAGAAAAAGGTAGAGACTTTGGGGAGTTGGGGGATGTGAAGCTGAGAAAAGCAGAGAGAGAGAAAAGAGGGGGTAATTTTGTGTGAGAGAGAGAGAGAGAGAGAGAGAGAGAGTGGAGTTTTTGCTTTTTGTATTGTAATGATAAAAAATAAATGATAAAATAATTGGGTGAGTTTTATTTAAATAATGGGGTTTATTGATGGGAGTCAACTGAACGTTAGGCCTGCATGGTTCATGGATGTGATTCTTTTTGGCTAGATTTTCTCTCTTCTTTAATTTCATTGTTCTTGTTTTTGTCCTCTTTTCAAGGGCCTTCATGTTCAAGCTCATATCTGAATTTGGTTTCCTGTTTTTCAATTTTTCATTGATGCAGCAACTCACATGAGGTTGAGTGCAATGCTTAGAACGGTGGCTCACATCTCGCGCAAACGCTAGTGATTTTAGGCGTTAAAATCTTCATGCTTGTCGATAAATTATAGTTCATTTGATTAGAAGCATTATTCTACCTCATTCTACTATTCAATCCATCTCAGAGAAAACTCAAATAATTTCATATATTCCATGCTTGATTAAAAAAAAAAAGTAATCATATTTTTGATTTACAGTTCCGAGGTAATTTTGTACGTTCACAGTTGATATAATAAATATATATATATATTTTTTTTTATAAAATAAACGTATATGTACGATTTAAAACCACACTTACGAGTCACGCAAGCTCGCCCAATAAGGTTTGTTTTTACAATGTAGGTTGTTTTTGTCCACATTTGATCTATTTAGAGTCTTGCAGTGCGTGTAACGTTTCACTTTAAAACCGACGCACGATTACCAAGTTACGGTTATAGATCAGCCACTCACACATCAAAAATGTGATTTCACTATGTCATTTCTTCATGATGTGGAGTACAACTGTGAAAAAGGAAATAAAGTGATATCTTATTAGTGTTCCAAAACATTTTTATTTATATTTGAACCAAAGTTTGAGTTAAATAAATGCAACGGGTGAGTGCTATAATGTAAAACAGATATTGACGTTACTAACCCAAAAAGAAGAATTTAGCTACCTATTGACGTCTAATCAATGTGCTCTTCTCTCTATGCCTGGCATGTGAAGATACATAAACCCAACTTATATCAATCAGTCTTCAGCTGCATTGATTGGAAAAGCATAGCTACCTGCGCCCTGCCCTTCCTCATTAGTACTTAAGTTTGTGTCACATTCAAAATTCAATACTGCTACATTACTAGTGGTTTTAAGTTTTGTGTAAAATGTATTTGACATTGTGCGATCTTCACTTCCGCGTTATTTTTTCTTTTTAGAGGTTTTACATATTTTGTTAATGTTGATTAAGACTCAATTTATTTTTAGTGGTCAGCAGGAGAAAGCATTTTGATAAGGAGATCTCTAAGGGTTTAATGAAATTGATAAGGAGCACAAGTAGATACTAAAAAGCAATTATCTTCATTGTGGATAAGTCGTCAAGTTAAGGCACAGAGAATGACCTTCTCGGATGTGATCATGTGTACGTGCACGAAGTAACATGAAATTCACCAAAAAAAGAAAAAAAAACAAATTGGCTAAATTGAAAACAAAGTATAGAGCATAAACTTGACATACATAATAAAGTAAACTTGGCTAAAGATGATAAAAAGAGGGGACCAAAAAGATAATTAATCACCTCTCTCTTTCTAAGGGCATGGTAGATAATTGAAAAATGATAAGTCATGGCCAAAAAAGAAAAGATAAATGTTGAGGTGGCATAATTACACAGTCAATGACCTTATGGTCAAATGATATACAGGTCTTTTTGCATCAACAGATGTATGACACCATCTTTCTTATGCTTAAAGAATAAAGGGTAGAGACTTTTAAGAGGACCAAACGCAATTTAGTGCTTTTTGTGTATATTATCACAGCTTGCAATGCAATCTCAATAATCTTCAACAAGATTTGAATCCTATTATGAGACGGACAACTTTTAGGAAGGGTGAACTAGCATATATTCACTTTTATTGTCGATTAACATAGTTTTACTTAAAAAATTTATAATCCAATTATTCATGCTGTATAACGTAATATAAAGAATAGCTATGTAAAAAAATAAATCAAATTGAAAATTTTTTAGTTATTCATTTTTATGAAATACATAGACGGTTTATCATAATAGTAGTAAGTGTTGTTAGAACCGTCATTTATTTGGTTCAATTAGATAATTAAACGATTTCAGATTCGATTGATTTTTTACAGAGATGATCTTTAAATACTAATTTAACATATGGATCATTGAATTATAAATGTATTATGAGACCCTCAACAATATAATGTACTAAAATCAACACCTTCAAAAAAAAATCAATTATAATGATTAAGGGATTAAGATGAGTGACCAATGTGTTGGCGTTCAAAGCTGTTAATTTTGTGTAGGATATGGACCAAACCATTTGGTCCCTATGACCAATTATTGAGTTTGGGCCATATACCCTTTAAGACATAATAAATATAGAGTGAGTATTGTCCTACTAAAATAATTCACTTATCAATCCACGTAGAGTACTATTCTCTTAAACTATTGACACGAGACACTTTACGTCTTTACATATATGAGTACGATGGGCGAAAAAAGGCTAAAGTGCTAATTACATGTGAATCTGGCAAATCATGTCATTTTTGGGACACACCTTATATCCTAAGTTCAAGCGTGGTATCATCGTTACTCTATTGTGGCTGTGCCATATCATTTAATGAAATTTTTTAATATCAATGACTGCTTGTTTTGTGGATTACCAAAGTTGTTGTGTTAAGGCGAATAGAAATGTTCCTCAAACCATCAACGCCAACATTAGATGGCAACCTCCTCCCCTTAATTTAGTCAAACTAAATTTTGATGGATCTGTTGCTCTGCTGTTCTTGGTTTCATTATTTGAGATTGCTGTGGAAATCTGATCGTTGCGGGATGGAGGAGAGTTATTCAACTAAGTGTACCTACTATTGAAGCGCATTAGCACTTAGGCCATGTTTGTTTCCAAGAATCTAGGCATTGGGAAATGAAAGTGTTTCCTTCCTGCGTTTGGGACAGCCAAGGAAGGGAAATTGGTTCCCAAATGAAAGGAAAAAGTGGAGGAAATTGGTTCCTCCCCCCTCCCCTTAGGATTCACTTTCCCAATGGAAAGGAAAATGATTCACTTTCTTTCCACCAACCAAACATGGCCTTAGAGAAGAGTTTAACAAAGCCAAACAAAAGGGTGTTAAGAAGATCGTGATTAAAGGGAACTCGAAGCTAATCATTGATTGTGTCAAGGGAGTTTGTGGAATTCCATGGAGATTAAAAGCTATCATTCAAGACATTCGTTCGATTGCACGAGATTTTGAAATTTTCCTAATCATGCATGAACTCATATAGGCAAACTTTGCGGCGGATGCATTGGTGGATCTTGGACATTCAAAACCAAATGGAGAAACTTGAGAGAACTATATTCCTCCTTAATTAGAACTATTACTTTATTCGATCAATTAGGGTCCGGGTGTAGAAGTTTTTGTATTTAAAGTTTTTTTTTCTATAAAAAAAAAAAAGAAAAGAGAAAAAGAAAAAAAGATGCAGTTGATACTCAAAAGAGTGGTTCACATAACATTATTTTTTAGAGTTTTAGGTTCTTCTAGGTTGCATGCAATTGGCTAGGAAACATGCTTTAATTTTGGTAATGTGAGATTTGTAGTTGTTAATGCGGCCTTGAAAATGTTACGTGGGAATGGCAATGGAAACAATACAACAGCAATGTCTCACAACAATTTGAGCTAATGACAATGTGTTACAATGACATAAATGGTATTCATGAGTGAAAGGTAGCAAATTATGTGGAAAATTTACTGGGCAATCAACGTTCAAATAGATTTGAGGAAACTATGTGTACTCCTTCCCGATCATGGTTTAGCCGTAACAAATGTAGAGAGAGAGGCTAGGATTGGTTGCCTCAAGGATACCACGGCTGCCAGCAACGAAGATCTGATGAACTGTAGAGGCCACCGAAGAATGTCGTTGGAGATTGGTGTGGCGTGTGGGAGGCTGGTGGATAATGCTGAAGTGGGACTGTGGGAGTCATCGGGGCGAAAAGGAAGTAACAAACCCACTAGTTTCTCCTCCCGGAAACAAACGTCGTGGTCAAATCCGAATGGGAAAATGTCTCTATTTTTTAATGAAATGACAACAGTTAAATCAGAGCCCTGAACTTAATCTTTTATTTTGTATGATTCTACTGCTCTTACATTTTCTGTAATGCATTTATTTAAAAAATATATAAAATAATTTAAATTGTAATTCTTTCTATTGCATTCAAAATGACCATATCATCATTTATAACTTTACTTCATAATGTACTTCTTTTTTTTGACATATGAAAACATACCAATAACATGCCCCGATTTATAGATTAAGAATAGTACAAAAGACAAATCTTATTTCTCATGTTCTCAACTCCATAGAAAACCCTAGAGAGAACGCCGTTGATTGGGATTGCGCCTGTCTGGCTGCGCCTCGGCGCTGTCACTGGCCACTGGCCTTGTCGTTGCACTGTGCGTGTGGTTGGACGGGTTCTGTTGCCCGTGGCCAGGTCCGACACTCGGAGGCTATGTTGTGGAGGTGTCTTTCCCCATTTATTCTCTGATCCGGCTGCACCAAGGTATGATCTGTCGTTGAGGGATGGGATCGACGTCGGGTGGATCCACGATGCGGTGATGGGACAGGTGGCGGTGCTACCACGGGTAGGTGGAGGGATGGAGAGGGGCGGTGTTTGGGCAGGTTTCCTCTTGGGTATGGATCCCGGATCTAGATCACGACTGCGTGGGGAGGGGATCATGGAGTTGGATGATGTCCTCCTGTGGTGGTCTAACGGCGGCGACAGAGCGGCTGTGCTGGAGGCCCGACGTCGATGGTGGAGTGGTGGGCGTAGGGGTGCAGGCGAGATCTTGGGCCGGGCGTGAAGAGTAGAGGCTGACTGCATTTGTTCTCTGGGCTCGGGCTTTGTTGCTTGGGCTAGATGGAGTTTGGGCCTGGGTCTGTGCTTGGGCTCAAGTCCCAAAATGTTTTATTTTTATCTTTTTTGCATGTTAAATTAGGGTTTGGTTTCTTTTGTTTTGTTTTTTAGCAATAAGTTACTATCAAGGTTTTGTTTTAAGTTTAGCTGTTGGGTCGAGAGCACTGCAATTTTTGGCATAGACAATCCTCTATTCAGCGGTCTAGAGGTCGTTCCTGTTCTGGAGTTAGGTTAGCATTGGTGGCGAAAATGTTTGGCGGTGGCATACTGGCATAGACAATCAGTGGGATTGTTCCTGTCTGATCTCGAGTCGGAGGTGATGGCGATTTGGAGCATTTTAGATTGACGATGTTGACATTAAGGTGGCCATGGTCTTGGGTTTAATTTAGTCTCATGTCTGACTGTCCATCATTTCTTTTTGGTCAGGTTCGAAGTCATAACTAGTGTAGACTTGGTCGATCAAAGGCAGGTCAGGAGGACTCTGGGTGGAGAGTTAGTGTTGACAAAGTTGTGTGTTAAAGATTCACTGTGCCTGCGCATATTGTCATTGCCTTAATTGTAGTGCAAGTTAAGTCTATAGTTTGAGTCGGGGCCTTTTTGGCTCCGTTAGTCAGTCATTTTGGAGTTCCAGTGTGCCCTATCAAACCCCCATATACCACCCTAGAGGATCTGGTTAAGATCAGTAGGGTCCGACAAAGTAAACAGAAAGCGATCATCGTGCTCCTGGACTGTGTAGCGGTCATTCAACCTCCATGCTCGCCGAAACATCTCCATAAAAGATCTCTTATTAAAAGCTCTGGCTGTCAGAAGTTTCCCAACCAGATACGTTTGAGTTCAACGCAGTCCTTCTCCACAAGGAGGTCACAGATCCACCGGACGGCTTGCATCCGCTAACCCTAGAAAGGCAGCCAGACTCACAGCCATCTCGTCGACGTCCTCCATTCAAACAGAATCAGATATTTGTGAGCTAGGGTTTTTTTCCTCTGTCTCTCGCATGTGTGGGGCTAGGTTTTTTTATTAATAACAATAACAATAAAGCTAATGTTTCGTTATATGTGGTACTTCAAAATATACTGTCGTTACTACTTAAAAGTTAAATAAATAGAAAAACTGTGAAATCTCATATCAATGCCATAGTGCATGACACCACATTTATATTATAAGATTTTTTTTTCTCAAGTATAGAATAAGATAATTTAAATATATTTCCCAAGTCAGAGGACCATGGATCTCCAACATCTAGGGCATCCAATTACCAATTTAACCCCAAGTCGAGTCGTGCAAGATTATGAATGTTCCATTTACAAAGGGGGTGTTATGGTCATCAAAAATTGTAATAAACTAGCAAAGTGCTCCATTTCACAGTTGATGCACGGAGAAGATAAGTGGGGAACAAAACAAAACCAAAAAAAAAAAAAGAGTTTGTTTAATTAATCTCCGAAATTGATAGTGTTTGACGGACTGAATTTACGAGAATGCCACTAATGAGTTAATAATAGCACTTTCGACGAAAATGGGTGCGACGCGGTTACCAAGTCCACAAAAGAAAAGAGAGTAAATGAACAAGTTTGAAATGCTTTCCCCCACTCGGATTAATTGCTCACTTTAATCTCTCTTGTTGTTGAGGATGATCATGATGGAAATTGATTAGCATTAAATGAACCATAAAATCATGTTCGATGTGAATTGATTAAAAATAGCCTAATTGTTGTTGCATCTTGTGGAGGATGAGAGACTTGGATGAGTTTGATCCCAAAGTCAACCAAGCTTAATTTATCTTATTTTCAACAACAAAAAAATGAAAAATTAGAACAAGAGAAATAACATAAAAATAAATAAAAAATATGAATGGAACATTCAAATCTTTTGATTTATTTGAATAAGAATATTACACTTTACTAAGTTGATTATTGAAATCGTCTCACATTTTCTTGTTAAAATGTTGAATGATGCTCATCAATTTTTTAGAGAAATCGCAATCATCATTAACGACGTCAATTATTTGTGTTATTTATCTTTTGAGTTTTTTTTTTTCCATCATGTTGAAACTTCCAACTAATTTGGTGAGAGAGTACTTTGCTATGTTCCGTCAATTCCTGCATTAAAATACCATTTGGTGTAATGATTTTCCTAGTCAAGCTTAAGCTTTTATTGTATTTTGACGATACTTTTTGTTCAAGATCCCTGGGATCTGGTTTGTACTGGTTTTTTCCCAGCTGAAAAATCAAAAAATGTTGTGGCAAAACCCCCCTTTATGTTTACATGACATCCATTCTCCTAAGGTGGAGAGTTGTGTGAGATGCTGGCTTTTCCTCTATAATGCCCGAGACAGAGCATGCTCATGCAATCACGTATCTTCTCCCAAACATGTGAGAGATCTCTGGCGATAACGGGTTACAATTATGTGAGGTGTTGGTTTTTCTTCCATTATGCTCGAAAGTGATTTATGATACAAATGATCAGAATCGAGCTCTCTTCAAAGTCTTAAGAGGTTAGACATGATGCTTTTCCTAGAGAGCTATGGTCAATAACATGGAAGATCGAAATTAACTGTATTATCACTACTGAGTTACTAACTAGTAACTACATGGTTCATCCTAAAGCTTTAAAGATCCCAAATAAATGCTGGTTTCAGAACACATCTTCTAAGCAATGGTGGTCAACTCTCCCCTGTAAAGACCTCAACCAACTTCATTACTCACTGCTCAAGTAAAAATATAAAAGAAAGGCTACAAGGCTATAACTCCCCAGTTCATAGAGTGACCATTCCTCCATTAATACACCTTTCTATTCATCTACTTCACTGTTTCCCTGTGGGACGTTTAACTCGGTAATCACAGAAAAGAAACCAAAAGAAGAAGGCCCCTTTTCCAGCAACACCATTAATACACCCACTACCTCGAAGGAGAAGACTGAATCCAAATAATATCCACATGATTAATGAGTCACCGCTGGACAGTCAAAATCATTCGAGAAGCAGATCGATTTAGTCAGCCCTAATGTCCAAGGCACACACCACACAGTTGAGTGAGATTTGAAATTGCTGTACATTCAATATCCCTGCATTCCCTGTGGACTATCTTTATCTAGCTATGTACATCTTTCTCTTTGTTTTTTTTTTTCAAATGAACACCCTCAATCAACAGGAAGGAAAAATTTAATACACATTCACAAACCACCATCCAGTGTAAACAGTAAGCATGCTATGTTACCAAAGCGACCAAGATTTGGGATCAAACCAAAGTGACAGTCAAAGAACACAACATGTGCCGATTGCAGAGGCATCTGATAGTGTTTTAGAGATGCAACAATTGAAGATGAGTAATGGTCTGCTTTGGAAGTTAACAAGTGCTTAACGGAAAAAGAATGCAGAAGAGAATACTATAATCCGGAAAACATTCCAGAGAAGTGAAAAGGGGTGTGATGACTATGGAGTAGTGCGTGGCTCTTTAATGCCACAAACCCCACAAGGGAGCTGCAAAAGAAATGACGCTTAACTTCTGATAGCAGTGAGCCACATGTAAGAGGACAGAAAAAGATTTTAAAATGCCTCTTCAAACATTCAACAGACATATTGCACTGTTTCTTGTAAGCAAACACTTGCGTGTAAAAACAAAGTATAATCTATAGCTCTTTTTTCTTTGATTGCTTTTACATTTGTTGACAAATGCAAACTTTTTGAAGCTGAACCAACATTGGCAAATTATAAGCAGCATCTCATGCCAAGTCAATGTGTGAAGAAAGAAAAAAGACTGCTTGAATCTTATTAAATAAGCAAAACTATGGTACATGCTGTGTTACATAATATAAACAGGGTGTCACCATGAAAAGGGGCTTGCACCCAGCAAAAAAATCTCGTTTTCCACATCTTTTACCCACTGGCAAACACGGTTGCAAGTTTTTATTGCCAATGCCTGAAAAACGATAACAATACAAGATGAGAATGCTTTCAATAGAACAGTTGAAAGAAAGTTTCGTACGAACAAAATGTACAAGTCCTGAACCTTTTTCTGCCACTAGCTTGATAAGAAGTTGATTTTCCTCAAATGCTCAAATGCAAGGACTTAACAGAAAATTGCTATAACAGGTAGAATTTTGCTCATCACTTGTTAACTAGTGGATGTTACTAGTTGAGTCTATCTAACCATACATGGTGCTTAACATGCCACAAACTATAACATGGATGTCACAATCAATCTTCTAGTGTTCTAAGGTAGCCCCATCATTCGTTTCCTCACATTCTTTAATTCTCTGATAGTATCCTTTAAGCCATCTGTTGTCTCACTAACTTGATTTAAGCTAAAGGCTGCATTAGCCTGATGATATGATCACCTTTCAATAAATTTAGTTTATCTGGTAAGAGTTGGTTGGGTTAGAGAAACGCTCCAGTATTCTACTCTTATCTTCGGCTTCTTAACCAAAATCAGATCTAAACCGCTAACTCCTACGAGTTGGTTGGGTTTGAGACACACTCCATGATGCAGGACAAGTAGCAAAAGAACTCCAATACTAGGATTTATTTGCAGCAATCTCAATTGTTAGAAAGAAAAGGGTTTTAGAATAAGAAACTTAAGAAGAAAAGGGATAAAACTACTAGCATCACACCAGTAGGGTTTCTAGGCATCACACCCAGAGAACTTAGGCATCACACCTAAGGTTAGGTTGCATCACACAAACCTGGAGAGAAGCAACAGCTTTCAATTTTTATTAACTCAAATCTGCCAATAAACGACTACAAAGACCTCTATATATAGGGAGGCTAAGATAATTCTAGAATAACTAGGAATATCCTTAAAGAATCCTAAAGAAATAATCCTAATAATTATAAGAATCCTAATAATAAAAGCCTAGATTTATTTGAACTACTTTCCAAATCTTGACTTAAAATATTCTGCTTGTATTCTTCATCACTCCAGTGTTATATCTTCGGCTCCTTAACAAGAATCAGATGTCAAACCCCTAATCCCACAAAGATGAAACTGTGATTCTTCTGAATTAGACATAATTTCCACACCCGTTAGTACACTTACACTTGCTCTCTCAGATCTATGCTATATAATAGTTCCTCCCATGTTGATGATTGAATTCAACATCTCTTCTACAATGGGCACTGTAGAAAGTAGAAGCCAAGTTCATCAAAAATGGCAAACCTTGTATTGCCCCCAACAGTTTCCCAAGTGATAAGCCTCACAAGCGAAACACATTTCTCCCCAACGTATCCCTAATGCTATGCTTGGTTTGGTGAGGTGGACGAAAGGGAAATGAAATTTGGATAGAAGAGCCGGAATGTGCCCGGATTCCCCCCTCCCTGGGGGGCTGGGGCTCACATCTTGCAATTCACCCGACATGGGAGAATTGGAGGCTAGATGAAGCAACAAAACAGTAAAATGGCTATGACCCACAAACTTACTTTTTCATTTCTTTTCCCTCCTTTTTGTTCAATAAAACCAAACAAAATCACCACAGGAGCCAAAAGCATCAAATCTGTCCATTTTATTCCTTTTGGTAGAAGTGCATGTGGAAAAGTATTGCATGGTTGAACAAGGTAAAGAAGCAGAAATAGTTAACAAACTACCTTGTCTGCAAGTGGATCAAATGCTGCATAAAGCTCAAAATCCTGGGTGACCCAGCAGAGTAGAACTGAAAAAATGAAATGATTATATATCATCAGGAAGGAATCACTATAAAACATCAAAGTAAATAAGAAATATGTCATCCCAATCTCATATCGTAATAGGGAAAGGGTACCAAAAGACTTGACACAGCTTGACTAACCTAAGAGGGGTTATCAATATGGCCATTAACTTCTTAGGTGAGGCCTCAAAAGACAAAGTGGCTAGGTTTGAAATCACTAATATATGAAGACGTTAACTGTAAAGTTTCACTAGATGCCTGTTTGCCAAACCAACATCAATATTCAGGTTTGAAATAATCATTCCTAAACCGATAATTTTGACATTTAGCAATGAAAGTGCATCAAGTAGAACAATATTTTCAAGTATATAAACACATCCACAAATGAGCCAAAACTTACCATAATTCTCATCTCTTCTAAACTGGGTTTTGTGGGGCCCAATTCCTCTTTCATGCATGGAAGCGTAAAGCTTCTGGTAAGCTCTATACAATCTACAAGAAAACAAACTAATTACCTAACAAGAACAATAGAGTGACATGCAACTTCATTGCGGGAGAATCAAATCTTATGTTTAATCAATTTACTGTAAAGTTCAGCTTTGTAACCTTTTCTGCTGACGAGGACTATTTATTGGTGCTGAGAACTCAGAAGATACATATTGATCCAAAAAGATACTACGATATACAAAATGCCAGAGTCCAGCAGGGCCACCTACGCCATCATATGGTTCCCTGAACCTGTCGGGAGAATCTGTTGGAAGTGTGTGTTGATTCAAATGAGGAGAAAAAGATCCAGATCGAGGTAAAGGATCAAGAGGCAACTCCTCAACACGCATTCCACCATCTAGCATGGATCTCTGAATCTCACTGAGGACACTCGACTTCAGAAGGACCATTTCAATACGAATCCTATAAGGTCACAAAAATTTATAGGGAGGAGGTGAGCATTAATTTGCAAGGCAATAGGATGTATGAAAGTTTCCCGTGAAGCACCCTACAGCATTAACGTCATTTACCAACGCTAGAGTCAGCTGAGCAATTACAAGTCAACAGTTAGCATACCTGCAATCTTTAAGATGATAGAAGGCTTCTGAACTAGTAGTAAGCAACATCAAGTATGTGTCAGCCTACCACAAGAAAGTATGTCTCAGATCATAATAACTAGTATAAGAGAAATAAAAAGTAGATAAACACGAAACCAAGTATAAAAGCAAGGCAATTTAATTTACAGAGGAAAAATAATGAAAGAGTCACTCACATCGAAAAAATGGACATAAGCATACAAAAATGCCATGGCATTATATCTTGGCAAGCAAATCGGTGAGAAAGATTCAGATGTCCTGCATAAAAGACATTTCCAATTTTAAAACAAATATTTCACCTGCATATATCTCTCGATCATTATCTCCCACTACTTGTAACCATCACAGATGAAAAGAACGATACAAGTCGCTTTCTAATTTGTCCAGTACTCTAAAGTTTTTGAAAATGTACTGGAAACTAAGGAACTACTAGCTTCATTGCCATCCCTGATCGTGTATTGGCTATTGCTAAAAGCATGAGATGAGACTACTTTATTTTTGAGGAAAAAGACATGACTTATCCAATTTAATCTACTTACCTAAATGATTCTGATGCCATAACAAAGTTGGATAGCAATAGCATGTCATCAGGATGGAGAGACGCTTTCTGAGCACCAACAAGACTGATAACCTGCAATCAAGTTTCCAGTTGTTAGATTGCTCTAATTTTTTAAATTGAACCATGCATTTCTATTAAAACCTTTCTCTTAAAGAAAAAGTGTTGTCCAAAGTATTAACAACAGAAAGAAGATGAATGGCTGGACCTTGTGTTTGCACATCAATATTGCAAAGAGGACACCTGAATCAGCAACATCTTGCAATATGGCACCTGCAGCTTGCCTTGTCGCATAAGCAAGGGGAAGACAAGTATATGCATGAAGAAATGTGGCAGGATTCCTGAATTCAGAGAAATGAGGAATAAATGAATAATATTATAAGCATCATCTGGTCAGATCTTTTTCTCCTATGAGCATGAAATTTCAGGGGCAGCTTATAACAACAAGAACAACTGGAATACAGCAGTGACACAGTTAAATAAACTGCAAAGTAACATGCACTGCATGTATAAATTCAATTCCAATATAAAACTTTTTTTTGTTCTTATGCAAACTTCGTATTAAACAGAAGGTCAAGCTAACAAATAAGTTCTCAATAATATTGTATATCATTTAATTTCTGGAGTGAACAGTCAAATTAGAAATGATAGTTATTCAACCAGTGAAGCTGCCCCCTCCCAGTAAATTGGATGATCTATTTGGCAATATATCACTATCAGTAATAGAGGCATCACTAGTTCACTTGTAAAAATCTGATCATGAGGGGCTATGACAACAATATATTAAGGTTTTCACAAAAATAAATTTCCATTTCCTAAGTTAGGGATGCCAAGGGGAGCAGAGAAACAAACCAACTGAAAGAATGGATGAGGGAAGAGAAGACACTATCTGTTCCTCCCAGCAAAGGTGTCATATCAAACTTCGGATTCTTCTCAAAACATCTATTTACTGACTTCGTAAGAATAAGCAGCATCTGCATCCATACATCATAACTTATTAATGAAGTGCAATTACTAAAATAAGATCTTTAAGTTATTCAATAATTATCTAAACCAAACAATGGAACATGATAATCCATAAAGACTTTGGACTGGGAAGACTTCAATACTACCTGACCGTATATAAGTTCCAATTGCATTCTTAAAGACTCATAAGGCTCTTCTGTGCAGCTGATGCATACCAGGTAAATTGGTCCCTTGACAAGAAAAACCACCTGAACATACAAATATTAATGCCCATTCTCCAGCAAAAAACTAACAACTAAGCTTTCTGAGGCAGATAAACATCTACTGAAATGTGTAAAACACAATAAAAGTATGACACATTCACATTCACATTCACACAAGCATTTGAAAAATGTAAAAGCCAAGGTGTCTTGCAGATATGTTCAAACAGAACACACACACACACACGCACGCACGCACAGATATCATAATGACTTCCAACTCTGCCTAAGACAGTGTCAGCGTGGACTACTCACAGCTATGTCTAATAACTGATTTTAGTCCACAGTGGTAAATTAAATATTAACTGATCGTAATTATATATATATATAATGCAAGTAGCAAAATCAGAAAGCAGTTCTTTTTATCGACCTGTGATCAAGGAGTGTTAGAAGTACTCATAACTCGAGGAATGAAAGAAAAAGAAAAAAAACAGACCTGATGCTTCCCAGCCCTAACCAATTTGACACGATCTCCACTGTAAAAAGATTAATGAGCAAAATCATTGGAAGTCCCCTCTACAGAATTTCAATTCAAATTGAGCTCTAAGAATGGACAAATAACTGAAGAAAAGAAGAAATCATATGAAGATAATCTGCTAGATTGATAGGTGTGTACCCATTCTCAACAAAGGAAATTATGGCTTGTAATGTTGCTGAAAATCCTGCTAGTTTGTGTTCATCTCCATGTCTGAAAGAAGAGGTGCAAGAGAATACATATATCACCATGTTGTACATAAATTAGACTATTATTGTAGACTTTGCACTTCTTTTTTCAACAGGTCTTGAGACAGACCTGGAATATATTGGTTTGCCAGAGTTACTTAGTATGAAAAAGTGCTTCTTCCTTTTTCTCCATGATATGGAAGCATCATCCTGCACTTCAATTGTAGATCAAATTGCAGTTATCCTTGAAAATCACTATGTCAGTCGGCATTTAATTAAAACAATTTGCATGGAACGAGCTTTTATAGAAAAGAAACACTAGCCGCTAGGGATAATTCCAATTAAGCTCTGAAGTAATTGATGACCAAGTAGCAGTTGCTATGTTATCTCATAACCGTGCTTACAGAACCAAAATCAGAATACCATCTTCTTCTTGTTCATGTGACTTCCTCACATTTTAGTTGTTTAGCTCTATGAAGATAATAAATCCATATACCATATAATTTAGGACAAAAAAATTACTAATACTACAATAGGAAAATTTTGCGGAAAATCTGCATGTCTATTCAAGTACATAAATGCATGCAAATCAATGAAAAGAGCATTAGACAATATATTTCAACCTATTTCTATCAGCAAGAGCACCCAGACAGCTATATAATAAAAGCATACCTCCTGAGTTCCATAATATCCTAAATTCTAGATTATGCTTTCTAATCTGGGCTTCTAATTTGTACTTCAATTTGTCTACAATTGCAGCATTTTGACTGTAAGAAGACATCAAGATCCTAAACTTTGCGCTGGCTGCTGATTTGATGAAAAACTCATCCAACTGTAATCATGGGTTGCACGTTACATCTAGAAATATGAGCGTAGTAATCAAGATTTGAGGCCTAAGCATAAATTTCTAAAATGAACTTTAAAGATACACATTATTATTTACTGGTGATTACTGTGAAACACTGTTTTTTTAGATAGGCCCTGCATTTTGGTTTCACAGCTGTGGCAGTCAGTATGATTAGGTAAAATTACAATTCGAGAAGATAGATTGGGTAAGCACCTAGTCTTTCTTTGGGCATTTAAAGGCAGTTTGAGACGGGCAATTTTGAGGTCAAAGACATGGTGAGTTTAGATAAAGTGCAACTGCATTGCAAAGTTAAATATTTCTCCTTAGATTGTGTAATTCAAGGTGACATGCACACTTCATCAAAAGAAGTTACAAGTACATGAAATACAAACAAAACACACAAAATACATTTTGCAAGTGTCACAATTTTGACATCCCTAGTAACAGAAGTGGTAGACTCGATTTAGTTTCCAGTAGCAATTATACAGATATTTGAATTCTCACTGCCCTTGACATTTGTCTGGGGCAAACAAAGTCATTATAAATTGAGGCATTTAAAAGAATACATCCACCTAAAGTAGAATCTTTTAACAATTTGAAAAAAGCAAAATACTGAAATGTATAAATTAAGTATGTGTGTTAACTCAATGCCATTTCCTAAGGAATTTGGCAGATATCTTGTCCAAAGACTCTTAATCTCTCTCTCTCTCAATTACTAGTATTTTTTTTTTAGCCGTGCTAAAAGCTCCGTGCATTGTTAAAGCCACGGTCAAACCAGTACCTCTCACACTCTAAAATACAAATGCATTCCTCCAATTCCACATATCCTTACACTTAACGAAAAATTGAGCATCAAATCTTACTTCACACTCAATGTCCAATGCAGTCTAAAATCCTAGCAACAATTAAGCTCTAAAACTAACACCTCAGTCTACTAATACACAAAATGACAGAGAAATACATCGAAAACAATCCAATTGTCACATACATTACGCAACGAAAGTGTAAAGCAAGTACACAAGGAGTTACTAGAGCACAATACCTCATCAACATGCCGTTTTCCGGGCACCCACGGCGCTTGTGAATCCGAAACACCATCAACAACCTCAACATCACTAACTTCCGCAATCTCATCGATCCCGGAACCATCACTACTGGCACTACTAGTCCCTCTGCCGCCGGCATAGCCGCTGCTGCTAGGGCTCTCCGGCCCGTCCGCCTCCAGCTCCGAATTGCTCCTCGCCCACAGAATACCACCACCGCTCGATTCCACCACCTCAGACGAACCAGACGGAGCCGAATTGGTCAGCGCCGCCACCTCCTCTTCGTTCTCGATCTCATTGTGATTGTTCCCGCGCGGCGGTTCATTTGCGACGCCGTTTGCTTGGCTATCGGTGTCGGATAACGCGAGGGCGGCCAATTGGTCCTCCGGGGGCTTTGTAATCGGGTTGGGCTTCGGGTCGGAGGTTTCGTCGCCGGAGCTCGACGCGGAGGTCATGGGTCAGGAGATATTTGATGGAATAGGGCGAAAGTGAGAAAATTAGGGCTTGAATCGGGGTTTCGGGTGATAGAGAGAAGCTTGTGCCTACCAGTCGTCGGCTCTGTGCTGCAAATTAGAAACGCGGCAGTGGGAGACTCTGACCAGTAGGTGGGGGTGGGGGGTGGTGGCTCCGAATTGAGACTCGTGGAAGTGGGTACCGGTCGGGTCAGTTAGTTATGATTTAACACGTCGCGAAAGGACCGTTGGAACCCGACCCTGAAATTGTTGGGTCAATTTGCTCAATGGACTCAAGTTGAGCCCAGATAACTAATGATTTGTTTGGACACCTGCATGGACTTATTGGACACATATTCAAACTTTGGACTCAAACCTACTTTGGGGCTGCATCTCTTGGATCCAACTATTGGAAAGTTAATCCTTCAAGGTTCAGAGTGTTCTCCCAAAATTTCTAAATTTATATGAAAGTAATGACATCCTCCTGGTAATGATCATATTAAGCTGAAGGAATGTAAGGCTTCTATTAGTTTTGTTCTAAGAAACAATGATGGCTGTTCTTTATTTGCGGTCTCAAAGAAAATTGGAGAACCTAGTGTTTTGGTTGCTGAGACTACAACTCTAAGAGATGGTCTGTCTGCTGCAAAGTTTTATAATTACTCAAAGCTTTTGGTGGAAGGAGACTCCAAGGTTCTCATTGAATGTATTCTAGGCAAGCATGACACACCTTGGCAGATCTTGTCTTTGTCTTCCCCTTAGGTCTCGTTTGGTTCACGGAATAGAAATGGAAAATACAGCAATTAGAGAGACATACAATATAATGATAGTTGTTGCTCCACAAGTTAAAGTGTTGTATAGTACAACGCCAAAACTTAAATAGAGGAACAGAGAACTCAAGAACCCATAAATTGGAATGTTGAAACTGAAAAATTGGAACGTTGGAACTCAAGAATTGGAACGTTGGAGATTTTACGTGAAGTCATATTCTCTCTCTACTCTAGCTAAATATAACTAGGATGTTTAGCTAAAGCTAAATTTAGGTATTGGATAGCTATTCTATTAGAGATAGAACTTATCCTAATATTTGTTAAATTTCAAATTTTTTTTAAAATAGCTAGTCTGTTGGAGATGCCCTAAGTTTTTTTTTAATTCCTTCTTACCCAAAACACTCTAAAGAGGTCTTCTCTAATACTCCATTAAGATTTTTTTTTTTTTTTTTTAATTTTTTTTAATACCATTTTACCCTCACCCCTTTCTTACTTAGAGAGAGAGAGACCATGGGAGACTTCGCCAGAGCCCAGTCACCGGCCGCCAGAATCTGGTCACCTGTCGCCTGAATCAGGTCATCGGCTGAGGAATCCTGTCAACTTTAGCCGGATTCCGGTCACCGGAATTTGCTGAAAATCTCACCGGAAAGTTTTTTTGCCCCAATAGACAACTATCAGCCATGTATTGCCTCCCAATAGGACTTTCAGTTGCCAGAATGGGAACTAATCTCCCTAAATTTAGACAAATAAAACTTTGATTACAGAAAAAAAAAAACAAGGAGATTACATCAATTCAAAACGTCTATTGTCCCCCAATAGAACTTTCGATAGCCAGAATGTAAACTAATCTTCCTAAAATTAGATAAATAAAACTTTGATTAAGCAAAAAAATGAGTAGATTACATCAATTCAAATGTCCATTGCTCCCCAATAAACGTCTATTGGGGAGCAATGTAATATTATTTTTCCTGTTTTCTTTCCTTTCAGGCCTTCTGTTGCAAAACAGAAGTAGCACCATTTTGATTTGCCCCAATACAACTTTTTTTTCTTTTCTTTTTCCTTTCCTTCTCAGATTTCTTCCCACAGTTTACAAAAAAAAGAAAGATTTGGGCACCCAGAAAATGCTCTAGGCACCCAAGACCAAAGCACCCTCAGGCGACAAACCTGCCGGCGTCGGACTTGGTGGGCTACTGCTCGATGAGAACATCGTCGGTGACTCTGACAGAGTTTTAGACGAAGGAATGCTCGAGAAAGATGCTTTGAGCACCCAATCATCTTTCTTCTCTGCCACAACCTGCGTCGAGCACTAGAGGATACACGACGTTGATGATGTCAGTCGATTCGAGGTGGCGCCGTTTTGACACTGAGTTTGACCGGTGATGTAGCTCGATTTCAACCGGAGTCTGAGTCAACTGCTCCTATTAATGTCAGACTCTCTAGTGGCTGCAACTTCCGGCGGTGAAGTCAATTTTTGTCTGGAGGGTCCGATGGTCTGAAAGCAGCGAAGCTGGATGCATGAGGCGCTTAGACTGGCCGGAGATCTGGGATTGTGTTCTGATCCAATCAGGGTCTGGGCGTAGTGAAGGTCCGGTGGGGTCTAGGTGCAGTGAAGGTCAGGCGGTGCTGTGTTCTCTGATTTCGGTGCAGCCATGGCACAGAGAGAGAGAGAGAGAGGAGAGAGAGTGACGTCGTTGTAATTCTTTAATTGGGTTGAGGGCAAAATGGTCATTTGGTGTGAAATTGTGTATGTGAGAACAAAAATCTGTTGCTGGGCTAAGTGAGAAAAATTTAACTAATTTTAGTGATTTTGAACAAGAACTCTTTTTTTAAAGGACCTGACCCGGATTTCGGGCAGAATTCCCAGCCCTAGACGACTCTTTTATTGTGAAAGAGATGAGAGGAGTACGACGTAGGGCTGGGCGTCCGGACCCGAAAGACCGAGGGCCCGACCCGAACCGAGTGAAAAAGCCCGAATCGGTTCGGTTTTAGATTTGAAATTCTCGGTTCGGTCTAAAGCCCGACCCGAATTGAAATTTTCGGTTCGGTCTCGGGTTCGATATTTTCAGGGCCCGAAAGCCTGAACCGAACCGAATACTGTAGCACATGCCACATGTCAGTCTATGATTGGGTGTTAAAATAATAAGTTAAATATTAAAAAAAAAATTAATACACAACCCTAAACCTAAAGGCCTCCGTGTCCTCGAGTACTCGACACTTCGACAGACGACAGCCTCCTCTCTTTGCTTACCCCAAATCTCCCTCAGTCCCTCTCACTCTCTCAGTCCCTCCTCTCTTTCTCTCTCTCTCTCTCTAGTTTCTCTCCAGTCTCTCTCTCTCTAGATCGAAAGGGCAGCTCGCAAGTTGGAGACGTTGGTATTGGATCTGAGTTTGAATTGGATCGGCGGAAGGAAGACCCAGCTAGCCATCCGGTGTGTGGAATTAGGGTTTCGATTTCGTTTTCGGTGGAGAAAATTCTGATGGGCGATATGGGTTTTCGCGATTGATAAGGGAATTTGGAAGGGTGTGGATTGATAAGGGAAAATCATGGTGAGTGTTCGATCTATGGTGAGTGTTGGAATTGAAGGCGCGATCGGGATTGGGGAAAATGCAAGGCTATGCATGGGAGGGGAGGTGAGGAGAGGAAACGGAGTCTGCACATGTTGACAAGCTCCGGCCTGCTCCGACCTGGGAGCTAAGTATGAGTTCTTAGCTCCGGCCTGCTCTCTCTCTCTCTCGCTGTGATCAAAGCTTCTTCTTCTTCTTCTCTGCTATACCCAGGTATTCGGTTCTTCTTCTTCTTCTCTCGCTATGACTAATCTGTGTTCTGCAGTTCATTTGGTAGAATAGTCTTACCAAAGCTGGGTTCTTTTTTCTTTTTCTTTTTTTAATCTGTGTTCTGCAGTTCATGTGCTATCAAGCTTAAACCAAATTGAGGATAATGACTACTGCGTATTTTGGTTCTTGCTATGGGGCTTAACTGCATCATTAAGTAAATGGACATCTGGAAAATGAATGATAGTGATTAAGATTCCATTGTTCATTCTTCATTCTTCTCAAGCCTCTCGTTCTCTGTGTTCCGCCGTTGAAGCTTCAAAGCTCTTATTACGCCTTCACAAACAAAACCCACTTCTCTACTCTTACTGGTATGCATTCAACATCAACTTTTTCTCTCACTCACACCCCATATGTGACTGTTACTTCTTTTATATATTTGGCTGTTGCTCTTTGGCTGGGTTTTCTTCTTGAGTATGTGATTCCGGGACTCTTAGTACGAACCAAGTCGAATCTTGCTCAAAATTTTTGCAGTTTCTGGTTTCTGCTTTTATATGATGATTGAAACATAAGTCAGTGTGTTCTTTGCAAAAGTAAATACTATAAGGTATACAAAAGTGTATGATTTACAATTTGATATCAACTTGGTGTGTCTCATTGTCTCTATTTGGTATTTGGTGCTGTTCTAGAAGAAAAAAAAATACTTTTGTTACGTTTTCCCATCCATTTTAATTTTTAAGCAGTTGAACATATAAACTTTTATAATTAGCTGTGCCTAATTGATTTAAGAACATGTAGTGCTGGGATATTTGCATTAGATGGTAGTTGGGTTTTTTAGGTGACCCAACTTGCTTTTTGGATGGTGTTGCTTGTTTGGGGACTCTAAAAAGCAAACTTGTCTAGTACTAGTAGCATCATTTCTGTGTTCATATTCACTACTCACGATGTGCCGGAGACGGCGCCTATTGATGGCCAGTTCTTGAGATACAAGTGGTGAGTTGCGGTTTTTCGGAATCAATTTGAGTGTTGTTTTTAGAAATGGTTTGTGTGGTTTTTGATTGGGTGTTTGTTAGGTTGGTTTGATTTCGGGGTTTTGAGCTTGGTTTTTTCGGGTTGTCAATGTTTTTGGTATTGTTGGTGTTACAAACGTTGTGGTGGTGCAAAGGACTGTGTGTGTAAGAGCATTGTTGTTTAGTGTAGTTTGCATTTAGCAATGCACGGCATTTTTTCACTTTTGGTTTAGGGTTATTTTGTTTTGTGGAAAATGGTTTCCGTTGCTAAAGATGTCAGTGTGATGTATCAAACTTGGTGGTGTTTTATCTGGCTTTTGAATTTGAATGATGTATCAATGTTTTAAGTTGCGGTATGGATTTCCTTGAACAGTCAAATTCAGATAATTGAATGCTGTATCTTGGTGTTTTATCTAGCTTAATGGTGATGTTTACTTTGATATAAAAGGGTAAAATTATTTGTCAATGTGCAAGCATGTAATAGTCGGTCATGAACTCATTGATAAGGATTAATAGCAGAGCTATCTGTGTAGCAACAGCTCTAATACTGCTAACTGTCGTTTTGTAATAATTGTTAGGATATCCGGGTTAGATTTCTGCCTTTCCATTGCTAATGCATTATTAAGTGTATATGCTGCTAATTCAGGATGAGAACCCACTTACCTGGTGGTATTCTATAATGACACTGCAATGGTTGTACAGTTATACTTTTGTGGGACCATGTTCTTAAACCAACCTTCTTTGTGACTAAAATATAAAGAAAAGTTAACTGTAATGATATTTGTGCAGCTTCATATAGTTTCTGCAATTAACAATTCCTTGTTTACTATTTGTGCAGGCCATTGAATGTGTATTTAAAGTTGTCATAGTCATAGCATTACATGGTGTTGACACCCGAATTTCCACGAGTTCAAATTCTATGAGTCATAAGCAAAGAGGGGAAGTCATCAACCTCGTAACCTAATTGGGCCTTCAAGCAAGCCCATTTCGCGTCAAAAGGAAGCTCTCTATTTAGCAAGCGATACGAGAAGCCCAAATTCTCAAACGATTGACATGCATTTTCAAATGAGCCAACACGCTTATTTACCATGCTATACGCGTAGACCCAAGCTACATTTGGGGCTCATACGGCGGGATATGGTGTGGAAGGTAACGGATCATGCGAGGCCCATCGTTATGATAAGGCCCGTCGGTAATTTTGGACTTGGGAACCAAAATTCACGCTTCGAGGGCCAATATCTTAACGTGGGCTAGCAGAGAGATGAAAGCAAACCCAGCAAAACTTAGAGCCCATTAGAGTCTTACCGAAAGTCCATTACATTAGGACCCGTAGCCCAAGAAGCACGTTGGAGTCGTCTTCTCCAGAACAGGAATGTCGTTCCGTCGAGTTGCTGCTGGGATGGCTACTCCATCCTTTTCGGGTAAGAACTCCAACTCTATACAATAGCCCACCAATTCTCATCCTCCAAAATCCTGCCCCAATTTTCGATAATACCTAGATGTTTACAATCACAGTTTACAATACCACAAATCAAGGGATTATGATCTCTCAAAAATCACGGCAGCACGAAATCTGGGATTCCCGTCGCTACCCTATGCCTGCATCACCGGTCTTTACCCACACGGCCAAAGCAGGTTTTCACTCTTTTGATTTCATAGGGAAAACAAGAGCTGAAGGTCTTAGAATGATCCCATCGAAACTAAGAATACTCTCTCAAAACCTCTGGTTCTCGATACAAACCCTTCCCCTCAATCGCCGCTATAAAAGGCGAGTTCGTTGCCGTAGAAAACCAAGCCACAACAGCCCAGAAGCAACAAGCAAGAGACCAAGCTTTGTCTCTAAACCCCTGTTCTTCCCAACCAACCTTAACCCAAAACCCAGAACCTTGTTGTTGCCGGAACTCTCTCTCTCTGCTAAACTCTCATGCATCTAGCTCCCACACCTTTCCTGCATATAAGCCCTGCTCTTATGAACTCAAGTCTAATTCGTTGCCAAGTAGCTGCTGTTATCATCAGGCCAAGTAGCTGCTGTTATCGTCAGGCCAAGTAGCTGCTGTTATCATCAAGCCAAATCGCTGCCGTTATCGTCAAGCCAAATAGCTACTGTTACCATCCAGCTAGTCACAACAAAATTGTTCCTGGGTCACACCTTCGATCGATTTTGGGCCTGGTCTTCGCTCTATCAAGAGGGCTATCGCTGCTAGAAATCCAAAGCACAAACTTGCCCTCACATTTTTGGCGACTTCACTGGGGACTAGGCTGTGAGTCTAGCTGGTGGCTTCTTCCTCACTGCAACATATCTCAAGCTATGATATTCTAACAGCAATAGATCACAATCTATCCCTTAGGCTCTGTTCATGGGATCGGGAACCATTGCCGGAAACAATTTTGCAAACACACACTTCCCAGTCATTGCAAACATCAAAGCACTACACATTCTAACCCAACTCTTTACCAGATCACCCTTGTCAAGCTTGTTTACAGAACTCTTTCAATAAGTCTTACCTGCAACATGGAAAAATCTCAATCTTTGTTTGCTAACACCCACAATATTTCTTACATTCTAGAAATCATTTACCTCTTACAAGCTTCTCATCACTACAAACACATTCGCTTTTTAAAGGCTTAAATCAGCTCAACATACTCATTCTTAAGCCATCCTCCTCTGTGAAAGTAATTGGGAGCCTACAATAAAAAAGCATATATTCAAGCATCATGCAAACTTGGGGGCTTTGCTTAATGAACTTCAAAATATGCTATGATTTCACCACGGCTTCCTCAAATTCACAGCAGTGCTCCATGCTGCACAGAAGAAGAAAAAAAAAAAATTTCATGCTCTATTCCATGACAAGATGATAGTTTGCTTCAATCGATCCATGCTTTTGAAGTCGCAGCACTTCCAGCTGATATGGTCAAGCAGAGAAGCAACATGTTAAAAGTGATGCAAACAAGCTTATTACTCAGAAAAGACTTTATTTTGTTCTCACTTTTAAAAAAATCGGATTCAATTTTCTGCTCTTTTACCTTCTTTTAAACTCTGACAAAAACTCTGACTTACACCAGGAAAGAATGTTTTGTTTTTTCTCCTCAAAAGCTAAAATCTAACTATTGAAAAATATCGCATTTTTCCTCTTCTTCTCATAGTTTGTACTACCACTTTCCTTAAAATATGCATCTTTTTATCTCAGATCATGTCCTTACAAGGTTGAACCTTTTACCTGAGGACTAAGCTATGATTCCAGCAGCTAGCTTCTTCCTTGCTGCAATATATATTAAGCTAATCTCTATTCTTGATCTTTACAATCATTGCTGAGACCAGTTTATTAACACCCCTGCAAGCATTACAACTATCATCACTACATTATAATCTTACTATTCTTTAGCTACTCTTCAAGCATTTTAAGCCTATCTGAACATACCCTTTCACTGAACCTTACCAAGCAGCATAAAAGATAAACACTTCTTTATTTATGCTTATACCAGGCAGTATTCATATTCTAGATATCTTATATCTATTTCAACCTATATGTCAAAATAATAGAAATGTGAAACTACAATTTTAGAGAGAAGTACTCTCACAAAAGCAACATGCATGTGTCTTCTGATCTAGAACCCAAGCACTTCCACAGCAGTGGCCTTAAGCACAAGTGCCTTACACTTTTCAAGTGATGTTCATTGCCGATAAACATGCGACTAAAGTCGAATCGTTTACTGTAATCAAGATACTACACCTGGGGGCTGATGATTGGTTTTATGTTAACAGCAGCTCATCCACCCCAAACTTTTGATCCTCATATTCATGCATCAAGCTGATCCCATCTGAAAGCAAAAAAAAAAAAAAAAAAAAAAAAAGGAGACAACCAAGACAAGAACAATCTTCGACAATAGATAAAGATAAGCATTCATACATGCTGCTGCATTCAAAGTTTAGGCTTACTAAACAAGCTTCCATATACAAGCGTGCGATTAAAACAAAAGTTACACTCATGTTACCAAGCAGTATGAACCCTAGTACAGATAATGAAAGAAGCAACTGTCATCATTCCTAGAAGATTCCAGTACACACTCCATAGCAAGCATGGGAACATCACGCAAACTGAAATTCAAATCATCTTGAGCCTTGCGCAACTCTCCCTCAAGACGTGCAAGCTCCTTCTTGGATTGTGAAACCATCTCTTGCAGACCACGAATTTTAACACACTGGTTCTTTGATCCTTCAGGCCTTATCATATAACCAAAGAGGTGTTGTGCACCTTGTTTTAAGGAATCCAACATTAAGACCCACCCCCATGAAATGACACCAAGCATCTCTCCAAATAAGGAACACTTCTCCATCTTTTATCTGGCAAACTTCCATGCTGTACAACATCATGCCAAGTTCCTTAATCAACTCACACTTCTTCCTTGAAGTATAGTCTCGATCAATTAAGTTAAAGATATCTCCACCGCTATATCTCTCAGCAAATCTAGCCAAGGGACCCGCTAACTCTGAAGGAATTTTCATACCCGCAAAAACAGCGGTGTCTCCGCTCAATACTGGTGCAACGTCAGCCATGCTTAGAGCAGACTCCTCTTTAGAAGCAAATCGAATCATAAAGTTGTCCATATGGGTCGCCCACTCACTGGTTGACCCTTTAGCAGGCAAGCTTGAGCCAAGGCTTTGAGTCTGAATGACAGTCACCTTATCAATCCCTGGAGCGTGCTTATCAGACTCAACTAATGCATGTACTGCCATGTCATGACCAACCCTGTCATTACTCTTACCAACATCTGAAGGATGATCCTGCTCTTAAAAAAAAAAGGGGGGGTGAAGGAAATCGTAAGAAAAGAAAAATATCTGATTCTGCAAAATATTACATGCCTTCCACATTTCACATTATCAAAGGGGAAGAACTCATGTAACAGCAGCAGTATCGAAAGGCAGTGTTGTCACGAACTACAGCGGCTGGAAAAGCATAAATACTTCAATATCATGCTGCATGATTATAAAAGAAAAAATTTGTCCTCAATACTCAAGCACAATTCGCAAGCAAGATAAAGAAATCAAAACAGACACAAAAACGGACGCATGAGTAATGCAACATACCTCAAGAGAACGAATTGATTTCCTAGTCTGTTACTCCAAGCAAATAACCAGAATCATAGCAAAAGGTGCATCTCATTCCAACTTTGCTCTCTTTCTTTTCTATTCTGTTACATATGCATTATTCTACCTGAAAACTTACTTCATTATAACTCATCTTACTTGCAAATTTATTTGTTCACATTATTTAGTACTCATGATTTTTCGAAACACACTTTATCTCTTTTTCTTTCTCACGAGTACTACTCTTGCTGCTATTCCCGGCAGCAAATAACCTCATCTTTCAATTATCAAATCATACGTTTCCTTCTATTCTTTTCATCACTCTTATTTTTTTTTTTTTTTTTTTTTTACACAATGATGCAGGCATCTTATCATTTAAAATCACCATTCTTAACACAAAGGTTATGCTTGGTGCACTATATAACATTTCATATAATTAGTACACATGTTACCTATGCCACACTTCATTTAGTTTTGCTTCTGCTAATTATTTGATCACATAAGTTCCTTACTTTGTTGCACGACTTAGCAAACAAACACGATACTTTCACTCTTTAGCTATAGTAACTAAACATTGATTTCGAATCACCAAGCATCTCATTCATTGCAAATACCCATTTGTTGTTTAGCAAACATAATTATGCATACTACAACCACCTGATGCCTATATGCATTAAACCAATACAGATAAGCACACATGTCTTTTTAATATCAACACATCAACCTATTTAACTATCCGATCTCCATGTCATTACTCATTAACTACTCTTTCATACTGTTATCTTAAGCTAAAGATCTGATGAACATGCATGAAAGTATTTTCAACATTCGACAATAAGCAAATAAAAGGCTAAAGACTTCAATTCAAAAGCACATCATCACGCTCATGCAAAAGAAAAAAAAAAAAATCCAAGCTTTCGGTTTCGAATAAACAAGCTACCTGATCATTATTTTCATTCTCACTTGGACTTTGCTGCACGCTTCAACCTAAGAAGAATATACTTTATGAGCAAAAGAATCTCCATGCATGTGACACATACAATAAAGATGAAAAAGAATAGCTGGGACATACCTGATTGTCATTGCTCACATCACCGTCTTGGATAGCCTGCGAAGAAGTAACATCATGCCAAGCAAGAAGGGAGGCCACGCCATTGAATCATAGCACGCTATTCACAAACAATCAATTTTGAATCAATCAACTATTACATGCCAAGCAAGAGACCGAGCAAAATTAAAACCATAAAGCCAACATGGTCAATCCAAGCTAACAGGCACAATTTACATGATGAACTAAACTATATGATACCAAGCCACATCATGTTCCATTGCAATCACAGCAGTAAAACTCCACGCATAATGCAAAAAAAAAAAGAATCCAGGCCACTCCATGCTCAACCAATTCATAATTGCACACCAAGCAAAGGGCTAAGCTAAATTGAAACTATTGAATCCACATAGCCCAACCAAGCTAATAAACACATCTTACATGATGAACCAAGCTAAGAAACAGCAAGCTCCATCATGTTCCATTGCAATCACAGCAGTAAAACTCCACGCATAATGCAAAAAAAAAAGAATCCAGGCCACTCCATGCTCAACCAATTCATAATTACACACCAAGCAAAGGGCTAAGCTAAATTGAAACTATTGAATCCACATAGCCCAACCAAGCTAATAAACACATCTTACATGATGAACCAAGCAAAGAAACAGCAAGCTCTATCATGTTTAATCGCAATCACAGCAATATAAAAAAGAAACTCCACGCATAAAGGAAAAGATCGAGCCATTCATGCTGAATTAATCTATTATTACACATCAAGCAGAGAACTAATCAAAAACCACGACTATTGAGTGCATATAGCCAAGCCAAGCCAAGAAAAAACAAAATTTACATAGCCAATGATACTTTGGTGTACCAACCCTATTGCTGTCACAGCAGTAAAAGAAGAAAAGAAAATCGGGATGCGTACTCATGGGCTATGTACCTTTCAAAACACGTGATAGCAAATCAATCATGACAGGGGATCAATATAGCTGAAACGATGAGCAGTTACGGCAGTAAAACTGATATCCCCAGACAGCAGAGCACGCAATATGCAACGAATCAGTCACGACAACAAATCATATAGCTGAAGCGACAATCAATTACAGCAGTAGAACCGGTAACCCCAGAGAACAGAGCACGCGATATGCAACGAATCAGTCGCGGCAACAAATCATATAGCTAAAGCGATAATCAATTACAGCAGATACTAAATCCAAAAAAAAAAAAGGGACTGAGATGATTACCCCAAGCAAAAGAGGAAGCAATCCGACAAGCCTACCAAGAACGGAAGAAGTCGCGAATCGGCTCTGCAACTAGCCCGATGTAAAAGCGTAAGAATGGGGACTTTCAAGCCAAAGAAATTTGACTTCTCACGCGATGAGTCTCTGGATTCTTTGATTATGTAGCCCGTAACACGGTCACACGACCTACATAATCAAGGGGGCTAATGTTGACACCCGAATTTCCACGAGTTCAAATTCTATGAGTCATAAGCAAAGAGGGGAAGTCATCAACCTCGTAACCTAATTGGGCCTTCAAGCAAGCCCATTTCGCGTCAAAAGGAAGCTCTCTATTTAGCAAGCGATACGAGAAGCCCAAATTCTCAAACGATTGACATGCATTTTCAAATGAGCCAACACGCTTATTTACCATGCTATACGCGTAGACCCAAGCTACATTTGGGGCTCATACGGCGGGATATGGTGTGGAAGGTAACGGATCATGCGAGGCCCATCGTTATGATAAGGCCCGTCGGTAATTTTGGACTTGGGAACCAAAATTCACGCTTCGAGGGCCAATATCTTAACGTGGGCTAGCAGAGAGATGAAAGCAAACCCAGCAAAACTTAGAGCCCATTAGAGTCTTACCCAAAGTCCATTACATTAGGACCCGTAGCCCAAGAAGCACGTTGGAGTCGTCTTCTCCAGAACAGGAATGTCGTTCCGTCGAGTTGCTGCTGGGATGGCTACTCCATCCTTTTCGGGTAAGAACTCCAACTCTATACAATAGCCCACCAATTCTCATCCTCCAAAATCCTGCCCCAATTTTCGATAATACCTAGATGTTTACAATCACAGTTTACAATACCACAAATCAAGGGATTATGATCTCTCAAAAATCACGGCAGCACGAAATCTGGGATTCCCGTCGCCACCCTATGCCTGCATCACCGGTCTTTACCCACACGGCCAAAGCAGGTTTTCACTCTTTTGATTTCATAGGGAAAACAAGAGCTGAAGGTCTTAGAATGATCCCATCGAAACTAAGAATACTTTCTCAAAACCTCTGGTTCTCGATACAAACCCTTCCCCTCAATCGCCGCTATAAAAGGCGAGTTCGTTGCCGTAGAAAACCAAGCCACAACAGCCCAGAAGCAACAAGCAAGAGACCAAGCTTTGTCTCTAAACCCCTGTTCTTCCCAACCAACCTTAACCCAAAACCCAGAACCTTGTTGTTGCCGGAACTCTCTCTCTCTGCTAAACTCTCATGCATCTAGCTCCCACACCTTTCCTGCATATAAGCCCTGCTCTTATGAACTCAAGTCTAATTCGTTGCCAAGTAGCTGCTGTTATCATCAGGCCAAGTAGCTGCAGTTATCGTCAGGCCAAGTAGCTGCTGTTATCATCAAGCCAAATCGCTGCCGTTATCGTCAAGCCAAATAGCTACTGTTACCATCCAGCTAGTCACAACAAAATTGTTCCTGGGTCACACCTTCGATCGATTTTGGGCCTGGTCTTCGCTCTATCAAGAGGGCTATCGCTGCTAGAAATCCAAAGCACAAACTTGCCCTCACACATGGCTTCTCCTCAGAATTCATCCCACTTTGTAAATTGATCAGCTTTCAAATGTGAATGCAGAGCTGCAAGTTGGAGTTGTCATGGAGTTCTAGACCTGTTGAGCATGGGAGCCGGCCTAGCAGCAATTTGTGATTTTGTGCAAAACGGGAGGATTGTGTTCATGTTTCTGTTGCAGTTGTAGTACCAGTACCATTCAAACTTTGAATTTCAAATGATTGAACACATGGTTGAAAATTTCAAATAAGTTGGATTGTTTTCTGTTGGACAATGGACAATGTATTTGTGAGTTTGTGACTTTGTGTTGTAAACTATATAAATTTGTAATAATGCATGATTACTGTTATGTTAATGAGATAATTGGATATGCATTCTAGTCTTCCAGGTGCCAAAATGAGTGGCAAATGACAGGGTGCATAATTGTATTTGGAAAACAGGGAAAACAGGCAAACATTCTTGAACTGGAAATTGGGCCCGAAAAAAGCCCGAAAAGCCCGAAAGCCCGAACCGGCCCGAACCGGTTCGGTCCCTGTCGGTTTTCATTTCGAAAAAAGCCCGAACCGGCCCGAACCGAAAATCTCGGTCTCAGTCTCGGTTTTACTGATTTTCGGGCCCACAGCCCGACCCGAGCCCAGGCCTAGTACGACGGGTGACTCAAATAGTGAAATAGAACGCCGAGAACGACCGATGGACAATAAAAAAATTCAAAATGAACAAGCACACGCGGTGACTCACCAATCCGTGGTCCAACCCAATGGAAGCCGTTCTTTTCCTTTGAAGAAGCGAAACTCTTTTCATTCAACACCTTCGTCCGGACGGTGTCTCACTGTCTCGTTGTTAACGTTCACACATTGACAAAATGGTCCTTCTTCTTCTTTGGGAATGCTTATCTCGTTGTTTGTCTAATAGTCGTTTTCATGAAAAATAATATTTTTGATATGCCAAAACTACCCAATTGAATGAGTGGTTGAGCTTTAATTGTAATTATTAATCAGAAGGCAAAGCTAAAATAAAGTTAAAAGTCATGATTACCAAAAAAAAAAAAAACGAAAGTAAAAGAGTCCTAAAGTAAAAGGTTAATCTTCTTTCTTGCAAAGCATTTTACATTCCCAATTCCCAACACAATGTGAATTACGAATTATGAGACCAATATACAAACTACACAACGTAAGCACATATTAGCAAATCAGTCAACGATGTACACGAAATCAATATAATTGACTTTACGTTCGAATCACCAAAAACAAAAAACATAGGGAGAGCAACGTGCCCTACTTGCCTCAAGTACAAGTACAAGTCGTTGGTTTCATTCTACTATACACTTACGCACTTTGCCTATACTGTTCACCTTTATCTGATTTGTTCATGTCAGTACCACGTCCTGATCTACTCAAAAATTTGAGTCCAATTAATATGTGGAGGAACAGCCATTTGCATGCCACATAATTTTTACCTTTATCGGATAATAAAATAAGTATATCATTAAAATTTAAAATTTCGTATACTATAGAAATTTAGTCTAAAAAAAAGAAAACATAAATAATTATAAGTTAAATAAAAAAAGGTGGTGTTAGCTCAGTGTTTAGAGCACCCACTACCTATGTACGAAGTCATGTGTTCGAGTCGCCATATAGGTAAGAGTGAAATCCTTTTATCATCTTTTAAGCAAAAAGACAAAAAAAATTATAAGTTAAATAAATTACTTGAAACAAATATATTTGAATTGATTAGAACCAACGTCCCCCCACCTGTCCAAGCTGGCATTTCTGATTCCTAGTAATTTAGTTTTGGGGTCTATACCTTAATGGCTTAATGTAGTAAACAACTAGCATTCTTTTGTGCACTAAATCTCATTGGACCTTAAAAAACAGAAAACATAGTTGTAAGATTCACGTGAAGGGATTTAGGAACAAAGTTCCATTTCACGTATAAGATTTCAGATGGGATCGTTCTTGATTTTACTAGATTAGATCATACTAAATATTGTTATCCTCATTGTCCAATTGGTTATTTGGCTCATTAAAAAACCTAATTAACTAATGTATTGAACATGGATAACGGGTATCCCTTGCAACTATCCACAAGAACACTTACTGAAAAAGCAACTAGATAGACTCAAGAAAAAATTGAAATCGCGGATTTTATTGGCATAAGTTGTACGATTTCTCTTAGATGTGCTAATTTTATAAAGGGAAAATATCACAAATGGTGTATGAACTTTAAGTCATTCTACATTTTGGTGTACCAACTTTCAAAACTATCAGAATGGTGTATCAAGTTTGCTCCAATCTTTCATTTTGGTGTACGCCGTTAAATTTTCCGTTATCTTTACAAAAAAAAAAAAAAAAAACTGACAAAGCTAAAGGAAAGATAACGGAAATTTTTTTTTTTTTTGCAAAGATAACGGAAAATTTAACGGCGTACACCAAAATGAAAGATTGGAGCAGACTTGATACACCATTCTGATAGTTTTGAAAGTTGGTACACCAAAATGTAGAATGGCCTAAAGTTCATACACCATTTGTGAAGATATCCCTTTTATAAAATAAAAAACATTTATCATACTCTAAAGCGTGATAATTATAATTCCTTAGTTTGAATAGAGGAAATAGTATATTAAAACTCTTTGCAAATTGATTGAATTCACATTATCAGTACTCTCTTGGCTCTTAATGCAATTTAATGGCATTCACAATTCTGTTCATGTAATTTTCTTTTTTATTTGATTCTTGGCTCTTCCGCGTGAAACATTTTAAAAAGAAATGGATGGATGGTTCAGTCTCATCGGAAAATTTATATCCACGGCCCCAATTATACACGAGGGACCATTCTCACTCATGAGGACCATCCCATGTTCTACCCATTCAACATTCACCATCTCTGCTCTGCTCATCCGGATGCCATTTGAATTAAATTCAGACTTGAAACGAAATTGGCACACCCAAAAATCAACTCCAAAGTCTACGAACCACCCAAAGAATTTCAAAAAGAAACGACGAGACTTGTAAAAGCCAGTGGGAACAGGTAGTAGATTTGACACCTTTGTATTCTATGTGCATTATTTTTCTTACGGGTCCTTCTCAGCATTTTCGTACCAACCCACCAATCATTTAATTTACACCAAAAATTAAACTAACTTACCAACCCACCACCACCACCAAGAACTTAAACAAGTAAATAGAATTCTTAACCAGAACAATTAAATTAAACCTTGAGAAATTTCAAGGAAATCGTCTCTGTTAGAATTGCATTACATATATCAAAATAAAGATCATCTCGATCGCATCCGTCACCAAAATACGTGAACAAATTTAGGAACAAGATACAAGAAATTCATAATTTCAACCAAAAAGAAAAAAAAAATTCTACCCAATAATTTCCGTAAATTACCCCCCTCCTGGAACTCTTCATTTTTCTTTAAAATTGAGAAAGGAAAAAATTTGTTCTTGTTTCCGCTAATTAATCTTCGAACCCGGTTTTTTCCCAAATTGCATTTCTGACCCGGCTGAGATCCCTCCCCTTCAGCGTCCTCCCCACGCCTTCGTGGACCGAGAACGACGCGATTCTCGTCCTCGCCATCTGCCTCGCCAAAAACTCGTGCGGCGGGACCCGCACGCTCCCGTCTAAGCACTCGTCGTCGTCGTCGTCCCCGCTCCGCCGGTTTTCTCGGTACTCGTCCCTCAGGATCTTGGACCAGTCCGGAATGCCCACCGGCAGCGACGCCGCGGTCCCGCCGTTCCGGTCGCCGGCGTCGGACCGCTTGGACGATGCGGAATTCTTGGACGCCGCCGAGGAGACGACGCGGGAGCTCATCGCCGGCTTCCGGTACTCCGGCGAGCTGGACCGGGCGAAGTTGTAGATGTCGGACTCGTCGAGTTCGAATGCCGAGTCGGCGCCCAGTGTCTGGTGGTGGTGATCGGTCGGGAGGTACCGGTAGTTCGGCCTAGCGTAGTAGGTTTTACTAGTCGCCATTGAAGGAGAAGAGAAGAACAAGAAAGGTTCAAAACGCGGCGTTTTGGGGAAGGTTTTGTGTTTTTTTTTTTCTTCTCTCTGTAGAAAATGAGTTTTGGCTTGGCTTGGTTTCTTCGTAATGAGAGTTGTGAACTTTCCTCTGCTTTTATAAAGCTCGGGCTTGCCGCTTGCCTAATGGATAAGGCTTCCCCCTGCGGAATTACGCAACTACCCCTCAGCATTCACGGAAAACGACACGTCAGAATTTCCTTTTATCCATTTAAGCAGTTCAGTTCAGTTCAATATCTCGGGTGGCGGGGCCGGGATCCCATGCCTCGCGGGGTTCAATGGCGGAGGTTTTCATTGGACCCACTCAATTCCACCGAGTTGTGCTCCGTACGTGGCGGTATTTCAGAGGTGGAGACAGAACAGTGGTGTAGAATCGTCTGCGGAGGGATTTATCCTTCTGGTAACTGTAAGCACGAAAAAGGAAAGAGAAAAAAAAAAACCGACTGTTGTAATTGGTTTATCTACTTTTTGGGGAAAATAATATCTTTCCCAAAAACTTCGGCGCCTCTGGTTTTGAAGCGGTGGATAGTCGCCACGTATGGTTGTGAAATTGAAAGCGTAACGTAAAGATTGGGTAGAGGACAAAAGGAGGGGTAGTTTCGGGAATGCAAAATTTGTACGTATGTATCTTCGCACTGGTAGTCACGAGTTTTGTCGCGACGTAGATGAAGGGAGGAAGAAGAGAGCGGAGGGGGGTTCACCTGACCGTAGTTCTAGAAATACTGAGGGCACAGTGGTCCTGTTTCGACGTTCGAGGATACGCGACACGTGTTAGGTGCACACATGTCTGCGCCACGTGGCGGGGTTTGGTTTCACAAACGGGCGAGGGCATGTTGGCACGTGAAGTGGGGCCCTCTAGAGGGAGTGTTGCCAGCTGGGCCTTGGCCTGAGCAGACGCGACAGTCGAAAATATCTCCAATTTATCGCGATATATTGAGGAGTTGAATGGGAGAGAGAGAAAGCTGGTCTTCAGTCTTCACGCTTTAGCTGACCAACAAAAAAAAAAAAAAAAAGAGGTCTTCACGCTTTGCTTATGAGAGGGATGTGATTCGCTGTTCAAAAATGGTAAGAAGAAAAACGGGAATACTCAAGTCGGTCCAATCCACCAGTCCTTTTCTATTTTTTTTTTTTTTTTTTTTAAGTTTTAGCTTTTTGTGTAATCGTTCATTATTGTATCTGACATATTCTAGGTACAAAATTCATTTGGGAAGTTGGTGTTAAATGTGGTCAATTTTCTGTGAACGAGGTGCATAAATTTGATTCGAGAAAACTAGTTCACCCAATGGCAGCATTATGGTTTTCTTTTTGACGAAAAGATGTCAGCCTATTATATAAAATTCAGTAAGCAGTACAAAAATAAAACACCCCTATGAGGTCGACAGAAAGAATCGTTCCTTAGGGAACCCCAAGACCTACTCTAACAAGAATAAAAATAAGACCTAGGAAACCCCTAGTACACCCACCTTTTAATACTGATACGCACCATTATTTCAAACAAAAATCTAAAACCCCGAAGTAGAGAAAGTAAAATGAATCCTCAGAGGAATTGATTTTTGCGACCTTAAGAAGAAATTAAGAAACATTCAACATGAGGGGAGGAGACTCCCCATTCAAGTCATCAGCTTGCACCTCGCCTTCCACTGCAGCAGGTACCCTCACCACCCCATCCTTATCCATGTTAACCACATCCACGGTCTCCTCCTTACTCTTCCATTTCCTAGGTTTCTTAACTTGCCCATCCACTTCAAGGACCCGAGCTACTTTGGGCTTGTTCTTACTTCCACGAGGACGCCCCAGTTTCTTCTTCTTCAGAGAAACTATAATTTTACCATTCTTGTGCTGCAGCATTAGAGTAGTATCTTCATCCACTTGCAATTCAGGAGTAGGAAGAGCAAGATACCGTTTCCCCACCTTTGTAAGCTGAAAGGCTGCTTTTCGTTTCGAACCCAAAAGAAGCGATTCCGAAACCTTCAAACTCGGATATAATTTCCTCTCCACCTTCTTGGTATCCAAGACAATCAATTCAGATATTGGTTTCGAAGGCACCATGGAAGCCCAATTGGAGAAGCAATTTCTATCACTCAAACCGGCACGGACCTGCTCAATACCAGTAGGAGTGCCATGCATTAAGGGTAGGACTCTTATCTCATGGTGTGACGCATGGACTTGCACGTTCCAATGCAAGCCACTTTGCACCGTAGTAACTCCCTGTTCCCCCACCTATCCTGGAATCACCACCATCTCCATTCCTACCTCCTCCTCCTCCCTCTGCATCAAGGGAATCCCCATCACAGAATCAGACACCGAGTCCAACTGGTGTCCTTCCAACACCAAACCAGCCGTAGCCACCACCGGCGGTTGCTGCAACAGTTCCTCCTTTTCTTTCATCAAGAAACCATCACAACCCAAAGCATCATGTTCAAACAGGCCACAGTCTCTGCAAAAGCCCTTCATTTTCTCATAAATCAAGTTAATCTCCGGTGCAACTGTGGGAGAAAATTCAAATAACATCCATGTACGAACCCGACGACAAGTATCCAAAATGAAGAGCTGATTGATCAAAGCGAATCACTTGACCAATAGCGGAGCCAATCAATGTTAAAGCGGTCTTATTCCGAAGGGCTACCGGTAACCCTCTTGCCGCTACCCAGATCTCCATGCCCCACAATGGGACTGCCTCCATCGAGCCATCCCATCATATTCACCTAACAAGAGCATGGTGTTCCTATAGAACCAGGGATCACCATGAAGAGCCCTATTCCGGTCAGCTTCACGATCAAACTGGAAGAGAAAGCGATCACCGGCATCTTGGATTGTAAGACCAGATCTGAGACGCCAGATGGATGGGATTGTGCTCTTTAATCCCGGGAACCTAGTTTTAGGTCCAAGCAGACAACCCACCATATACTAGTGGTCGTCCTTCAAAGCCGCCGCTCCTACCAACCCAAGAGATACTTGGGCAGAGCCATTGGAACCTAAAATGAGACTAGTAGAAGCCATAGTTTTCTAGATCAAGGTTGAAAATATGTTATCGCAGTAAGTCTACGAAAAAACCCTAGCAGAAAAGACGGCTAGGTTAGATTAGTAAAAATGTATTAGTTTGATTCTTAGTTGAAGCTGTAGCATCATGGTTTTCTGATTGGCTTCCATGAGAATATTATTGATTCCTAATGTGGTATAACTGAACAAATTAACAATGACGTTTCTCCACCTTTTTGATTGGGTAGGACAATACTTTGATTTTTTTCTGCTTTTCATTGGACTACGATATGGATAGGTATTTTGAATTTTGGTTATTTATGTCAAAATTTACCATGTTTTATGAATGAACAATTCTTAGGTTCACCCCTAGGGTGAATGAGCATATTCACCCCTATTGTAGATTAACATACTTTTATTTAATAAATTTATAATCCAACGGTCCATATATTAAATTAGCCTCTAAAGATCATATCTGTAAAAAATCAATCGAATCAGAAATCGTTTAATTATCTAATTGAATCAAACAAATGGATGGTTCTAACAACACTTACTACTATTATGATGAACCGTCCATGTATTTCATAGAAATGAATAACTGAAAGGTCTTCAATTTGATTGATTTTTTACGAAGCTAATCTTTGTATTACGTTATACAACATGAATGGTTGGATTATAAAATTATAAAGTTTTTATGCGTTAATCGACAATGGGGGTGAATATGCTCATTCACCCTATGGGTGAACCTAAGAATTGTTCTTTATGAATTTTTAGAATGTAAGGTGCTATGTGAAAAATAGTAGCAATTGTGAGCTAGGTACTTTTGTGCAATTATCCTCATAATATTAGAAATAAATATCTGAACATAGAGTCAGATTTTGGTAGAGGAGAAGACGATTTGTTATTAATTATCTGACCAAAAGAGTTAATAATAACTAGTCACAAGAATGTATCAATATATAAGGTTGTGATTGTGAAATTGAAATATAACATATATATAAGATGTTATCTCATTTTCTCTCTACAAGCATGACTATTAGGGTTAAATACACTCGATCTTGAGTCTTGATCTACCTCTTTGTCATACATATTGTGCATTTTGAAGGTACATATTTCCTGCCTTAAGGCATCATAACTGGTTAGTGTAAGACTGTAAGTAAAGTTATTGAGATAATATTCATTCTTCTTATTTTGCCCTAAAATAATAGACCTAGTTACTAATATACAAGTATACAACCCTATTAGAAACATAAACTTTAACGCCAGTACGCCACCATGATTCACTGAATCTTAAAATATAATATTATCGTATATAAACAAATATATTTCCATTAAATTTAGGAAAAATTTCATAAATGGTCACTCAACTATGACTCATTCGACACTTTGGTTACTGAAGTTTCAAATATATCACTCTGGTCACTCAACTATTACATTGTCAATCACTTAAGTCACTTTGTTAATTTTTTTTATTAAAAAAAATTATAAAAAGTACTCTTTGAGTGACTTAAGTGAGTGACAATATGGTAGCTGAGTGACCAAAGTGATATATTTGAAACTTCATTGACCAAAGTGTCGAATGAGTCATAATTGAGTGACAATTTATGGAATTCTTCCTTAAATTTAATTATATATATCAAAACTTGAAAGCATGGTTTGCATGGAAGAAGATAAACAATTACCATCACAATTGCTACGTTATGTATATAATCCAATAAAAACACGAGTGTCACTCTTTGCTACAGTATCTGCTTATGTCATTTCGAGATGATCGATCAAGGAGAAAAAGAAGAAGAAGAAGAACTTGATATATATCGTGATTAATTCTTTAGGCGATGACGTCTTGTTTTTTTAATGCCATGTTTCCGATCGATAATGACTGATATTATATACAGACCTCAATATTATAATTACGATTATGCTCCCCTTCATTAAAAACAATTATTTATACTCCAATAATGAAGTTCTTAGGCACTATTTTATAAGGCTACAATCATGGTAATAATGTAATCAAGTCCTTCATATAATAGTAATTAATCACCAGCTAGCTGTCCCTATCCTAACTCTGTTTTTTAAAGTTGAAACATTTCCCTACATTGGTTAAAATACTAATTGGGGCAATTAACAAATAATGCAAAGCATCTTAGGCCACTTGCTTAATTGGAACCCCAAAAGTAAATGCAATTTCATAAAACTAGTACTTTGTTCAAGTACTTGTGCTATGTCTTTTCTTTTTTAGTTGGAATATAACTCATTGAATTAAGGGAGAGGATTCAGTGTCGTGCATGGAATAATTTCTATTGAATTAAACCCATAGGTTTTGTTGCCTTTCTTGTTCAATTATCTTTGGGGGGTGAAATTTGCCTTTCTTGTTCACTTTCGTAGTCAAAAGTGATAATTCTTGACATTTTGTAAACAGTATCTGACTAGCCAATCTTAATAGTGGAAATACAAGGTAAAAAAGCAGTAAATAGTCTTGACCCATCAAGCTCATGATAGACTTGCTCTAATCTTTTTGCGTTTTTATAGAAAATATCTAATGGCCCAGTTGCTCTCACTTCTACATTGATATTTTGGTTGAAAGGAGTTGTACAAGCAACAATAAGAGATTGGCTATGGGTTTTGTGTAAGCCAGTAAGAAACATGGATGTGACATGTTGCAATGATTAAAAAAATTGATCTAGAAAATTCATAACAGTTTATTGAGTACTTTATTCTTGCTTAATAGTTAGAAACTTAGTACGAAAGGACAAACTGTACCGCTGAAAAGATTTTGCTACATGAAGAATATAAACCTTACTTGGTTTTACGTAGGTTCATTGGTGATTGTAATGATATTTACATGTACTTGATCAATGGCTCGGATTATGGAACATTTTAATTTCAAACTTATCATAGTGAATCATAGTTTAAGTAAAAAGATGCACTATTTAGTTGAACCATTACTTAAAGTTTTCCACATTTATGTAAAGAATTGTAACCCACTTAGATGTACAAATCATGAGATCGCCAATAACAATCTGGCTTTTTGGGTAGTGGGTATTGGATTACCTTATCGAGGACCAAAGTGGCATCAAAATTGGATCTTGGAAAAAAAATATAATTCTCTAAACACTACTAAGAGGCATTACTTCAACTTTCTGTGATTCAAAATTCCAGTCCATAGTCTTGATCTATTCACCCTCCAACTCACATTGATCTTGATATTTAAAAAGACTACCCAGTTAGTCATTGCTCCCAAATCCATGTCTATAAAGGCATGGAATCATTGATATTGATTAAAGGAGTACTCTCACTTTATGCTAAGGCATATTGGGATAATGAACCCATTCCACATTAGACTCGCACATCTTTAAAGAGCATATCCATGACTAGGTTAGTAAACACCATCTCCATTTTACCATTTTTAAGTGATTTCGTAATAATCGGTTTTTAATAAGATGAGAGCAAAATATTTAATGAAATGTATTTTAAAATATCATGAGTAATTTGATTGATAAAAAAAGTGATACTATTGCATAGATTTCTTCATCGAAATAAACTGATGTTGAAGTTAATCATTTGTTTTTTATGAAAAAATAAATAAAAATAATCTCATTGGTGAGAATTATATAAACCAAAAGATAACTAGGGAGATAATATTCATCGTCCAAAAGACTATATGGTGGAGATGAGTAGGTTTATGGTGTTTCACTTTCATAGCATAAAGGGTAATTATGAGTTGTGGGTCTTTTTGATTGATGCATAAAGCAAATGTTAGTGAACGCAATTGTCTCCACTCTGCCATTATGCTCAATGAAACGTCACAAATTGTTTATGGCCGAGACAATCTTGTCGAAGAAAGCAATTGGGTGTGCAATTTTCTTCATCTTGCCGACTTGCCCCATAAAGAAAAATTATCGAAGCTGTCACTTAATGTCATTATTCCCCTGTGATGAGAGCAAGACGTTAGATAAACTGCTTAACAAATATTCTTCAGCTAATAAGCAGAAGAAGTTAACCCGCAAGATTATTCGATCTTTTATTCTGTTCTCATAATGAAACCCGGATAAAATGACCCTAATTAAAAGTCTACATCTATAGAAAAAGCATGGAGGGGAGTAGGTTTATATTTAGGTTGTTTCACTTTCGTGGCATAAAGCTTCGATTAAGAGCTGTGGGCCTTTTGGAACGAGGCATAATGCCATTGCTATTCTGCTAGCTAGCTTTTGCTCGAATGGTGTTGAGATTACGACAATGGCTGAGGGTGAAAGGAGCCTGATTTCGCTGTCCAAAAGTGGGGTTCTAACTTGCAACTTTGAAGTTCGTCCACCACCATTATTTTTCCCTTGGGAGCTAGCTACCTTGACAAGACCCCAATATCACGATGATTAATTCCAAAACCAAACAGCTGTAGAGCTTGATCTGATCCATTTACAGTCCCAGAACGTAAATAAGGTGTTCTGGTATTCTAGTCTGGTGCTGATTATTGGAATATTGGATGCCATTGGCTTTTACTGCAGGCATTGATATGATTTGTTGGGCATGCGTTTGGGATTGGTCAAGTGCTGGCCTATGCGATCAAATCAGGGACGAAAATTTGAACTTTTGTCCGGCATTATTTTGATGAGGATTGATGTGCATTTTTGCATATATATATATATAGCTCAGAGTTTTCTGTAAAGCAACACGGAAGATTGATGTGCCTGGCATCTAAACGAACTGGGTTTTACTTTGATGTTACTTGTTAGTGACATTTGAAGTTCGCAACAACCACCTGTTGGACTATTATTGTGGTTACTTTTGGAGGGGAAATTAACTTTTTTCTTTTTCTTTTGATGACAAGAGGGGAAATTAACTTAGCACCACTATTGTAGGAAAAACACTATTCAAGAAGTAACTATTTTTTTTTTTCCTAATCTAAAATGAAATTCATTATACGGAAAAAGATGCTACAAGTAGTTTGAAAAATATAATTGGGAGTCATTATCCGCTACTCATAATACAAGTCTGATTATAGTATGAACATTTATTCTTAAGGGAGTTACACAATTTCTTCTTAAGGGACCCCAAAATTAACTATGTACAACCCAAATAAACGCTAGTGGAAATGTTGACATATCAACTGGGTAAATGGCTTCGAACCAGTAAAGGATGTGTTTGTGCTTGGGTCAACTCCACATCTACAGTAGTGAATACATAAGATACTCTCTGTTGAAATCCGACATCACTCATCAACGGTGTGTTGTGAATGAAGCAACATAAGACCACAAAGAGGCTAGTTCATCGTGTTGATTAAGCACTATATAGTTATGGATAATTCGTGGGTACACCAGTAGTTGAACAAGCAAATCCCCTTTCCCAACTAGCTAATCTTCATTGGGGCGTATTATTTAAAATAAAAAGATAAAAAATAAAAAATCAACTTTATCTAGTCTTATTAAAAATAAAATCTTTCATTTAGTATAGTGAGATAATTCTCTCCTACATAAGTGGGAGTTCGTGAGTAATTGAGTATTAGTGTAAGTGTATAATATAGAAGATGTTTTAGAGAAACTGAATTTGAGAGGAATTTGCTGTGTATTCTCATTGATAATAGAGGCCTCTTTATATAGAGGATTACAATGCATAGAATCTCAATCATACAAGGAAAGTAATTCTACATTGAATAGGATTCTAGATCATTCTAATTGAATCCTATTACCACTAGGTCAAGTAACCTAGAGTTTGGGCTAAACACAAATTAGGTTTTCCTTGAACACTCCCCCTTGTGTTGCCCAAATGCGGTGCTTCTCTCGTTGCCTCATTAAAAACCTTGTCGAGTAACAAAAACCCAGTGGGACAAAAATAACCTCGGTCGAAGAGAAAAAGAGCACAACACACTCTTCACAATTCGAGACGAACATGTAGACATCTTCCCCTGATGTCTGCGCCTCCCCCTGATGACTACGATCATGGGAGTTCAGATAATTTCCGCAAGCCAATTCTTGCCACATGTTTCTCGAACGTGGATTTGGGCAATGACTTAATAAACAAGTCTGCCTCACTGTCCTCAGATTAAACCTAGTTCACTTTGATCTCGAGGAGAATCTGTTGTTGCTGATTATGCTTGGTGTTATCGCTTTTGATGTAGCCTTGCCTCATTTGTTCAAAACAAGCAGCATTATCCTAAATGCTCGTAGGCTCATCTGTGGTAGACTTCAAACCACAATTGCTTCGAACATGCGTAATTATGAATCCAATCCATATTCATTCACGAACCACTTCATGAAGAGCAATGATCTCTGCATTGTTCGAAGATATAGCGACTAGGGTCTATTATGTAGACCTCCAAGATGTCACGGTCTTTTCCCATGGTGAACACTTAACCAGATTGGGAATGACCATTGTGTGGGTTAGAGAGATACCCAACATCAGCAAAACCTTCCAAAACACATGTCATTTTGGGATGGGGATAGAGAACGTAGGCCAGCGTTGGCGGCGTTTCTGGTGTGTGATGGGTCCGAATCCATCATCTCTCTATAGGGATAGAACAAGCCCATATCATTCATACATCTCCAGTATCGAAAGATATCTTTTACACCAATCCAATGACGTCGCTTTGGCGCAGAGCTATATCTAGCTAACAAGTTCATGGTAAATGAGATGTCCGGTCTTGTGCATTGATCTAAGTACAATAATGCGCCTATTGTACTTAACTAGGGCATTTCTGCCCCTAGCGCATCTTCGTCATCATCCTTCGAACGAAGAGGATCCTTTTCAGGATCAAGACTACGGACGATCATGGGGGTGCTTGAAGGCTTGACTTTGTCAAAATGTCTAAGCATCTATCGACACGATGCTCAAGTTCCAAACCAAGACATAATCGTGTTCTCCCAAAATCCTTCATCTCAAACTCGGATTTCAAGTGTTCAGCGGTTTCCCTTAACTCTTTAAGAACTTCTAACGAAGATTATGTCCAACATGAACCGCGATAGAATCCGAAACTTGTCATAGAAACGCGTGGGCATATCCCTTCCCAATCAAGTAGTCACTTTAGTGAGCGTTTTAGCCTTTTTGTAAATGCGCTCCATGGTCTAGAGCTACTTGACTTGGGCAAATGAAGTTCGCCATGAACCTTCATGTATATTCTGTATCTAGATCCCTATAGAGATACGTAGTGACCATATTTGTAAGCTGCATGTTCAGTTATTCAGAAACTACCAAACTGACAGGGTAGTGGAGTGCAATGACATCCATTATGAGAGAATATGTCTTATCGTAGTCTATTCCAGGGCATTTTGTGAGAAGCCTTGCGCCATAAGGCGAGATTACCATCTCTTTTTATCACTACGCTTTCTAACGAAGACCCATTAGTCAACAGGTTTTATATTAGGAGGTGTTGGCATCTCTAGCTCGAAAACCTTCCTCTTCATTAGAGAATCCATCTTAACCTGGATCGCATCTTTCCATTTAGGCCAAAAACTCTCTACGTTGGCATTCATTCATCAACGGAGCGTGGTTCGATATCATCTAACTCAAAAACTCATGCGCAACAAAATACGCAACTACCTTATCAATTCTGATGGAGTTTCTATCCCACGTCTCATGTACACTAGTGTAAGTTTCATAGAGCTCTATATTCTCATGAATAGGTTCTGACGTTGAGGCGTCCCCGAACGATAACCATAACCCGGAAGATTCTCATAAGACGGATTTTGAGTCTTGATGATCGAAGGATTGGAATGTGCCAAAGTATCATTCGAACCCATGGGCCTCCCATGCATCCTAGCTGGGGTCATGGCCTGTAACGCCAGAGTGCCACTCTCTTTGGCATTGGCGCCATGCCTACCTCCGTGTAGGGTGGCGCTTACGTCCTCTCGTAGGGACGTCCTTCCTTGCAGGCATGTTTGCAGCATATTTGTGTGATCTCGTCACTTTAATAGGGATCAAGATGAGACATAGTGGGGACAGACTACGACAATTCCTGTCGTTCCTGTTGAACATTCGTGTTCTTATCTCCCCCTAACGACAGGAAGACTGTCTCATCAAAGTGACATCCGCAAATCTAGTGGTAAGGAGATCGCCTAGCAAGGGCATTTCAGTGGCGGACGATTGTTGGAAGCTCAAATCCAACGTAGTTGCCCATTCGTCTGTAAGGACCCATCATATAGCGCTGTGGCGGCGCAATTGGCACATAAATGGCTCACTCAAATGTGCGTAAGTACCAAAGACGTGTACCCAGTCACTAGCTATAACTCAGAGGTACATTGAGTGGCGGTAGGTCGTAGACGAATTAGCATAGCTGCATGTGATATTGCATCACCCCAAGCGGATGTAAGAAGATTGGTGCGCATTACTAATGTTCGAACTACCATCGTAGTCGTTTCCGCGAGACCAATTGGATGTGTACATGGAAATGTGATGTCCAACATCAAGCCCATTGCAATATCCATCGAAAGTCTTCGATGTAAACTCACTAGCATTGTCAAATCCAATTGACTGAATAGGATGATTTGGGGAGTGAGCCCATTGTCATATGATATGTGCTAGGAGTGTAGCATAAGCAGCATTTATAGGTGGACAATGGCACAACACGTGACCAGCGTGATTGCGTGTCAACCAACATCATAAAATATTTAAGCGTCCGCAAGTTGGTTGAATCAATCCACAAAATCCCTACGGATTCTTTGTAAGAACAGAATGAGTAATGTCATATCCTTTGCATAGGACAGTCTCAGTCCTAATTTCCCTAAGGAACAGGCTTAGTAAAACGAGCGAGAGGCTTTAGAAGCAACCAATGAGAATTTTGGTTAGGCCTGAGCGTCTGAAACACTATTTTGAAGCAAGTTGGTGATTGCAGCATCACCTAGGGCGCCATCACCATGATGGACACCATCCATGGAGTCATGGATAGGGACTACGCCAGCCCTAGGCTAGTGGTGGACGGAGGCGGTGCCCTAGGCAGCAACGTCGGTCACACTTAGTCTAAGAATCAACTTTTGATTCATGCTTCGTTTCGTTCGAGAGAAAAGATGTTCGTGTGAAGTCTTTTTGTAGACGGATCATCATATCATGACTAGGATGATCTATCCTGTCGTGACAAAGCCAATATGTGTCTAAATCCAAGAGATATTCTCTCATAGCTTTATTAGATTTAATAGCTCGAATAGTGACATAAAGTCCACTAGAGGGACACATAAACTTCTCTAAGATGCGTCTTTGTTCGCAATCATTAGAGGTAATGCAAATGAACTCATTTCCGTTTTCTACATGCATTTTCGCATGGAATTCGTTGGCTATTCATAGGGTACCATTTGCCCTAAGAGCGTAGAGAGTTTCTGTGACAACTGTAATCAAGGTGCCATTTGGCAAGTGGAACTTGGGCTATTCCATGTCCTTGAATTAATACTGATGGTCTAGCCATCGTAGTCACAAAGTCATATGCTCAGAATCAAAATTGAGTCATAATGAAAAGAACTCGAAATTTTATTCATAAGCCAACGGAATACATCATTGTTTCTATGATCAAAGAAAATCTAATCCAATAAACACTACTACAATTATGGGGAAAGGCCACACACAACTTGCGTGACAAAAAGACCTCAAAGGACACACATGTGTGTGTCTAACAGCCATAGCCACATTACAGCCACTTATAATAGGGTCAGTGCCCTGTAGAGGGGTGGCTTTCCCCTTAATAGAGTCTCGATTTACTTGTCTGTGGCTTTTCTGAAGAAGGTCTGACACGTTGGGACCACTAACAACAACGGTGGGTAAGAATCAATATTATAATTGTTTTTCATTTTTTAATTGCTTCTGGTCCAATATCGAGTATTCCTAAGATATCCTCATCGTATTCATTTTATTTCATCTTTCTGGGGATGAATGGGTTCAACGATGATCGGCTTGGATTCAGTCACTGGCTCACTGCCATGGTTTCAGCGCGCCTCTACTCAGTGATGAAATTTCAGATCTTGGATTAGAGATGACAGGCGTAGATCCATACTTTATTGAAACACTGAAATCATATTTTGATGAGGTCGATCTGGTCAGCCAAACCGCTGCCATTCACACTACCAGCAATTGCACCCAAATTGAGAACCATTGCCCTCCTCCGTGGCTTTAAAGAAATGAGCTCATCCTCATCCTCATCCTCATCCTCAGCATCACCATCACCTAGCAACATATGAGGAAAGCCTCGCCTTATACCCAATCCCACAAGTCTCCGATGAAGGCCACCTCCACCGACTCAGCAGATCAGCCAGAATTCTTAGCCCCATCAACTTCTCACCAACGAGACAGCCAAGGCCACAGCTCTCACCCACAGAGGAAGTATACCACTACTAGCTTGAGCCTGATCCAAACTCATATCAAACTTACCTGAACACCGCAAGCACCATAAACAAGAAAAGCAGAAAACGACAACGCACCAAAGCAATTGTTCAGATCTAAAAGAAATTATAAATGAAATGAACCTTAATCGTAGCAATTGAAAACAAGGTCAGAGAACTCATACGCCAACAAGCAAGGCCTTCAATCGTAGCACTGATCATATGAGGAGTTCCACAAGCTAGGCCTCCAGTAACCTGTGACCTTCAAAATCAAAGAAGTTGTATTAACATCAAAGCAAACTGAATACATATATAGAGCAAAGAATCTGATCTGTACAAGAGACTTCCCAAATTTGATATCATACAGCTAAGAACAATAGTTTTACTGCTGAGTTGACCCAGATCTAGGAGGCGGAGAATACAATATATACATGGACGCCATGTTGAATCCACCCACTTCCTCACTAACAACCAAAACAAAGTAATTAAAAGGCAAGGGAAAAGAAGAAACCCATTTAATTTCCGGCACTTAACTCTGTAACTAAAGGGAAGGGATGAGAGAAGAGAGAGAATAGAGAAGATCGAGTGATGGACTGATGGTTTCAGTGAGTTCAAGGAGAAGGGAAGAAGATGAACGAATAGATAAGAGAGATGAGATGAGGTTCTGTTTCCCATTAACTTTAATATAAAACAAACTTATAAACACCCACTCATGAATAAAAAATGAAAATATATAAATTCATTAAAAGCTAGGACCATGTCCTGTACGGATTTGCAGGAAAGAAAATTTTAACAATTATAAAATCAAACATCCCCACACTTTGTGTCTATACGTGGGAGATATGGACACCAACTACTCCAATTTCCACAGTTCTTTCAGCTCGTGGCAATACAAATGTGGCTGTTGCCCATATTTGTTGTGGTGAAAAAGTAACATGGCAATCGCCTACATCTCTTGGAAAATAAAAAGACTTAATCAAAATCGCCAATTTCTGGGTCTTGATCCTTGTAGTCTTCCACCCTTAGATCTAGATCACCATCTTGATCTTCTTGTGCCATGTAATTTGCTTCCCTTGCTTCACGATACGTCTTGTATGCGTTTGCAACATTCTGGGGTGCGGTACATGTTTTGGCCCAATGTTCAGTTGATCCACATCTAAAACAAACATCATTATGGTCAGGCTCCCTTGATCGAGGCGCCATTGGGGCGCGATTTGGACGACCTATCCTCTTGGTGGCGTTACCACCTTGGTCGGAGGCTCCGCCTCTCTCTCTCTTCACACGTTGACCTCCACGGTTCCGTGCACGCCTCTCTTGACGATTTCCTTCCTCTTTGGGCAACATATGGACCAAAATGTCCAGAATTGTCCCTATCCTTAGGGTTTCGCTCCTTGCGTCCTCCATTGGGGGCGCGACTATAGTTAGACTCCGGAATAGGCTTAGTTCCCACGGGTCTAGCATTATAGTTCTTCACAAGGATATTATCGTGCTTTTCAGCTACGTTCATGGCGCCAATGAGCTCAAGAAACCTTGTGATACGTCCTACATTTACATCAATCCGATAATTCTTTGAAATCATTAGTGCAGAGACGGGGAAGGTAGAGAGAGTCTTCTCGATCAACATCGTATCAGTTATGGCTTGGCCACAATACTCCATCAGAGACTTGATACGAAGAGCTTCCGAGTTATAATCAAGCACAGACTTGAAATCACAAAAGCGGAGGCTACGCCATTGCACTTCTAAATCAGGAAGCAGGGAGTCACGAACGTTGCCAAATCGCTGCTCAAGTTCTACCCATAGCTTTCTTGGGTCTTCCTCATTGAGGTATTCATTTTGGAGCGCGTCATTCACGTGCCTTGTCATGAGAATTATGGCTTTAGCTTGTTTTGCTTCAAAAGCAGTAGCTTGCTCAATGGAGAGCACGTTCTGACTAGGCTCTTGGATGGTTTCCAGAATTCCATCAGCCTTAAGATGTTGGCGCACATCTCGGACCCACCTATGGTATCCTGCGCCAGTTGTCTCGAGTGGAACAAAGTTCAACTTGTTCAGGTAACTCATCCTGAAAAACAACACAAGATTAGGGTTAGTTTCGGAGCAAAAAAGGCTACCACGAAAAACTATTAAATTTCTGAGCGTAGTCGCTTCCAAGAAATTAGGAATTTTCTGAGCGTAGTCGCTCCTAAGAAAATCTGATTCCAAGAGGGGTTTTGGATTAGATCGAAACGACGATGTATGTGGTCGATCGTTTTCTTCTCAACAAACTCTAAGTTTGGAGGACTCTACAAGCTCCAAGCTTGAAGTGAGCACGAACCCCCACAGTTCGGATTTTGGTCTCCCCTATGTAGAGAAAGGGGGGTAGGAGAAGGGAGGCTGCAAGTCCCCGAGAAAAGAAGAAAAAAATGAAAAAAAACTTCAAAAACGGGAACTTTTAGAAAAGTTTACCTTAAAAGATGGCCGGAAAAACGTCGTCGGAAAAATACTGTAGCTGATTGGAAAAGTCGCCGGAAAAGTGGTCGGGAAAATACTGTAGCGGCAGGAAGTTACTGTAGCTGACGGGAAAATTCGCCGGAAAATTCACCGGAAAAGTCGCCGGAAAAGTGTTGACCAGTCGTTGACCGGGGTGCTGACGTGGCAGCTGGACTGGAGGCTGACGTGGATGCTTGCGTGGCAGATGATGCAAGGATGACGTCAGGGTTTTTTTTTTTTTTTTTATACTGCTGGGCTTCTGGTTGTTGGGCTTCAGGTTGCTGGGCCAAGAGCTTAGGCTTCTGGGGCTTGGGCTGACCGCAACTGGGCCTAGGGTTGACCGGAGTTGGGTTCGGTTGACTGAAGCACAGATAGAAGATGCAGGCGGCGGTTCAGCGGCTCCGGTGGTTCAGGCGGCCAGTTCATGTGGTTCTAGGCCGGTTCCGATCTTGATTTTTTGGCTCCGGTGATTTGGGGTGCTGCTGCAGCTGCTGGTGAATTTTGGTAGCAGTAGACAGGGAGGAAAGCTCCTAACCGGGGAGAGAGGGTATGGATATTTCCGGGGGCCGGTTCGGATATTTTCCGGCCGGTTCTGGGGTCTTCGTCGTCGGTTTTGGGCTCATGGGGGTGAGAGCTTCAAGGTGGGTGGTGGAGGTTTCGGGGGTTTGGAGGCTACGAATATTAGGTTTCAGGGTTAGTGCTTCGTGCTGATAACGTGTTTTAGAGAAACTGAATTTGAGAGGAATTTACTGTCTATTCTCATTGATAATAGGGGCCCTCTTTATATAGAGGATTACAATGCATAGAATCTCAATTATACAAGGAAAGTAATTCTACATTGAATAGGATTCTAGATCCTTCTAATTAATTCCTATTACCACTAGGTCAAGTAACCTAGAGTTTGGGCTAAACACAAATTAGGTTTTCCTTGAACAGAAGATTAATTATTGTAATTTTCAATTATAAAAAAATAAAATAAACCCGTGAAACAGCTCGGTGGTAAAGCCTACTATCATATTGGGCTGATGATTTGTTGGTGTTTCCGAATTTCGCAACAAGTCAAAAAGGCTCTACCTTGTTTCTGTGTTACAGTAATTGGGTCCTCGTTTATACCCAAGAATGACCAATCTTACTTCTTGTTAAGTCCAATGGATCAGTCCACGGTCCACCACATATCAGTATAGTACGCCTTTTCTTCACCAAGGCCCATACCAACCCGCACACGAAAAAGACATATATAACCTCACGCCAAGCTTCAGTCGCCATGATATTCACAAGATCATTTAGTCCCTTATCGTACTTACACTCATTGACGAAAACCCCCACAGTCTAATCCACAAAACGCACAACCCTCCCCTTAAACCACACGGCCATTACCGGGGGCAAATTCGACATAAACGGCACCAAATTTGTACCAAAACCCTAGCACATATATTAATCCATCTCCCAATCCCCAGTCCCCACCCTACCTCTTCGTTCGAAACCCTAAAGCTCAGTCTCCCTCCGCAGCGATGCCGCCCAAGTTCGATCCCTCCCAGGTCGTCGAGGTCTACGTCCGCGTCACCGGAGGCGAGGTCGGCGCCGCCAGTTCGCTCGCTCCCAAGATCGGTCCGCTCGGTCTCTCCCCAAAGAAGATCGGAGAAGACATCGCGAAGGAGACCGCCAAGGACTGGAAGGGTCTGCGCGTCACTGTCAAGCTCACCGTCCAGAACCGTCAGGCGAAGGTCTCGGTGGTCCCCTCCGCCGCCGCCCTGGTCATCAAGGCCCTCAAGGAGCCGGAGCGCGACCGCAAGAAGGTCAAGAACATCAAGCACAGCGGCAACATCAGCCTCGACGATGTCATCGAAATCGCCAAGATAATGAAGAACCGCTCGATGGCGAAAGACCTCAGTGGTACCGTGAAAGAGATCCTCGGCACCTGCGTCTCCGTTGGCTGCACGGTCGACGGCAAGGATCCGAAGGACCTGCAGCAGGAGATCACAGACGGCGATGTCGAGGTTCCACTCGACTGAGTGTTAGGTCTCCATTTCATCTTTTTGTTCAACTAAGTTAAATGTATTTTGGTTTGGATGATTTGGATGTTATTAAGTTGGTTTAAGTACGGGTTTCGAGGTAATTTAGATGAGTTGAAGGATTTTTGATGGCCCAATTATGAAATGCTGTGGATGCTATTATGGTTAGGCTTTGATAATATGATTTGGGTCCTGCATTATATCGGCTCTATGTTCTGATGGTTGGACTGGTAGTTTAATCTGCCTGCGTTGATTGGTTGGGTGTATAGTTTGCTTCCTTTGTGCTCTTTCTTACAAAATGGTCATTTTTGCTGCAAGTTATGGTAGTTTGTGTGGATAGATTGGTTATGTGGATGGAACTCTGCAAACTGCATTTGCCCAATTTCTGTCCCAATCTGTTTCTTTTTTCATTTTCTTTACTCATGTGTCTAAATTGTGGAAGCTGGGAAATTTAGGTGCGAACAAATTGAATGCTGTTGCTAGGTATTGTAGATGAGTTGATGGGTTTTTAGTGACGGAATGTTGACATATGATGTGAATGCTAATTCTGGCATTGCTTGAGGTTTAGATAGGTGCCTTTTTTTTCTTCGCTTCCTGGTTAATACTTGACTTGTTAGATCTGATTGGTGATATTTTTAGGTTTGTTAGTTGAAGAATATATGTTCAATTATACTATTCGGTCACTGTGTGACTTGGTAATTCACATAGCTGCATAGTGATTCCAAGTCCCTAAGGGTTTCACAAGTCCTTCCTGCTCCCTGTTTTTTGTTCATTGTAGACCTCTTACCTCATTAGAGGTGATGAAGAACATATAAATTTTGATGCTTTCCTTCTGAGTTGAATCCCAAGTATTTGTTTTGGTGTTTAAATTATCATAAAATATTTTGTACGTTAATATTTGTTTAAATTGATTAATGTGAAGGGCCTAATAGAGGGTTGTATCCGGAATTGAGTCCTGTGTAACATATTGAACCCCGTTGCAGAATCATGACGTTATTATTACTGTCATGAACCCTTGGCTTACCAACTAAGAAACTTAGAGAGAGTCTTGCTTGCAAAATGGTTGTATGCTTTTGTTGTGTTGGTAGATGTATTAAGCTGCCCGATATAGTTGGGGTATGTAGTTACTTTAGGTACATCCACAGACAGTATTTATATACCGTGTGTGGGTGGAGGATATGCCAGATTGTTTTGGTTTCAGTGGTTCAGATTGATGATCTGTTCTGGGAGTATGTGTGTACTAATGTGGTTTCATTTTTTATTTCACTTTTGTTTTCCATGTCTTTATTGCGAGAACGTCTTCCATGCTCCGAGCAAGTAATGCTCGGCCTTTTTGGGTCCACCCACATGACTTTCACGTGCCTCCTTATTAAGATGAAATTCTCATGGGAAAGGCCAAGCCTGTTCCCGGTCAAGTTTCTCAATTGAGTTTTACCTAGGGTGAATTGGGTTTTACCCAGAGCAGACCCGAGTGAAATGATAAGCCAATCTCTACACCTGTGATTACCTCTGATGATAAAAGGTAGATCTTGGATCAAGTTCTGTAGCCTGAAAGTGCTCATCACCGTGCTCGTCACCCATCACCACAACCCATTCTCTCTAGCTACTTTCTTGAAAACTTTTTCTCACCTTCAGCTCTTTAGTTTCTAGGACGCCATCTTCTCCGGGCAATCCGTGAGTGGGAGACTTGGACTGGCAGGTTGATGGGGTTGAGATCCGGTATGAGGGGATTAAGGGCCGATCGATAAGGGCGAGGTTAGGTGGCCTAAGAGATCGACGCAGTCGATGGAAGGTGGTGGTTGGGTTGAGGATGGTGGGACGACGGCTGGAGAATTCCGGGCAAGCTGCTGGTAGTGCGTTCCTTGCAGACCTCAATCCTTCTAATTGAAGAAGAAGAAGCAGAAGGGAAATAAATAAAAAAATACATGCAGGGGTGCGTTAGCTATTTGGTTTTTATTTTTTATTTTTTTTTACACCTTATTCTCTTTTCCTTTTTTTTTTTTCAACATATAATAAACTGAATTTGTTATGATTTATTAGTTATTGTTCTCGTTTCGACCACATTAGTGACATAGAAATAAAATAGAAAGAAAGATTAAAAAATTAAATTTTCTAATAGGACGTTGACTTGATTAAATTTTATTTATAAATTTAACATTTAAGTATTTAGAAAAACTAACCGCGAAGATCAAGTCCCTCGAATTTTTGAATATTATGGTTGACAGAGTGGATAGCTATTGAATCGAAGTCGAAAGAGGATAATATTTTGAAAATGGGCATAAAATATCTCAATCAATGCATCCAATGGTCGGTTTTCCCAAAGTCTTATGTCTTGATGAGGTTGCCCTTAGAGGAACGTAATAAACAAATATAGTGTTACTAAGGTGTCATTGCTTGACCATATGGATTGATTTAGTAATTTTCAATTTCGATTTTTTAGATCGCACAAAATCCTTATATGTCTACTAATGTGATTCAACTTGTTTATTAGTTGTATAAGAAAATATACCGTCCATAAACAACAAGGTGGCGGAAATAGATTTTATCGAAATCGACTGTTGGATGTTAACACACTATAAATACATGGGTTGTCTCAATTTTTCAATTTCCATATTTCGAATATATTGATTGCACAAAATCATTATATCCCTACTAATGTGGTTTTAACTTGTTTGTTAGTGTATAAAAAAATATACCTTCTATGAGCAACAAGGTGGAGGAAATAGAATTTATCAAGATTGACCGTTGGATGTTATCATGATAAGAATAAATGGTTATGGTCAAAATTTTAGCTATTTTTGTCGTTGTTTGGGCCTCGATCTATTAGGTCAACCCTAAACCCTAAATACCCTATAAAATTAATATGTTCATAATCGCTCACTCGCAACTTATTTTTTTGATCTGTCAGCTCTCGCACTCTCGTGGCTATGAGCGACATCAACTAATGTAAAAATTTCAGAAATTTTATCTACTCGTGGTTAAGCTCCCCTTAGGGAGCTATAAGTGCATAAATGGTTGACCGCTTTATTGGACATCTAAATAACAGTGGATCGAGTTAAATTTTTTATAAAATACCTATCAATACACTACAAGTAGATGGGTAATGTCAGATTTATCAAATTTAAGTTTTAATTTTTTTGGATTGCACGAAATCCTTATATCCCCACTAATGTGGTTTTAACTTTACTAGTGCATGGAAAAATATACCTTCTATGAGCAACAAGGTGGATGAAATAGAATCTATGAAGATTGACCGTTGGATGTTATCATGATAAGAATAAATGGTTATGGTCAAAATTTCAGCTATTTTTGTCATTGTTTGGGTCTCGATCCATTAGGTCAACCCTAAACCCTGAATACCCTATAAAACTAATATACTCATAACTGCTCACTCGCAACTTCTTTTTTTGATCTGTCAGCTCTCATACTCTCATGGCTATGAGCGACATCAACTAATGTAAAAATTTCAGAAATTTTATCTACTCGTGGTTAAGCTCCCCTTAGGGAGCTATAAGTGCATAAATGGTTGACCGCATTATTGGACATCTAAATAACAGTGGATCGAGTTAAATTTTTTATACAATACCTATCAATACACTACAAGTAGATGGGTAATGTCAAATTTATCAATTTTAAGTTTCAATTTTTTGGATCGCACGAAATCCTTATATCCCTACTAATGTGGTTTTAACTTGTTTATTAAGTGCGTGGAAAAATATACATTCTATGAGCAACAATGTGGCGGAAATAGAATTTATCAAGATTGACCGTTGGATGTTATCATGATAATAATAAATGGTTATGGTTAAAATTTCAACTATTTTTGTCGTCGTTTGGGTCTCGATCGATTAGGTCAACCCTAAACCCTAAATACCCTATAAAACTAATATGCTCATAACCGCTCACTAACAACTTCTTTTTTTGATCTGTCAGCTCTTACACTCTCGTGGCTATGAGCTGCATCAACTAATATAAAAATTTCAGAAAGTTTATCTACTCGTGGTTAAGCTCCCCTTAGGGAACTATAAGTGCATAAATGGTTGACCGCTTTATTGGACATCTAAATAACAGTGGATCGGGTTAATTTTTTTTTTTTATACAATACCTATCAATACACTCCAAGTAGATGGGTAATGTCAAATTTATAGATTTTAAGTTTCAATTTTTTGAATCGCACGAAATCCTTATATCTATACTAATGTGGTTTTAACAAGTTTTAGTGCATGGAAAAATTACTTTCTATGAGTAACAATGTGGAGGAAATAGAATTTATCAAGATTGACCGTTGGATGTCATCATGATAAGAATATATAATTATGGTCAAAATTTCAGCTATTTTCGAAGTTGTTTAGGTCTCGATCTATTAGGTCAACCCTAAACCATAAATACCACATAGAACTAATATGCTCATAACTGCTCACCCATAATTTTTTTTTTCGATCTGTCAACTCTCACACTCTCATGGCTATGACCTATATCAAGTAATGTAAAATTTTCAGATAGTTTATCTACTCGTGGTTAAGCTCCCCTTAGGTAGTTATTAGTGTATAAGTGGTTAACTGCTTTATTTCACTTATTATTTTTTTTTGTTTGAAAGAGATTTATTTGACTTATAAATAATGGTGGATTGTGTTAATTTTTTTACACAATATCTAATAATACCCTTTAAATAGATAAATAATGTCAAATTTATCGATTTTCAATTTCGATTTTTTGTATTGCACAAAATTCTTATATGTATACTAATGTGGTATAACTTGTTTATTAGTTATAAGAAATATGTCTTCCATAACCAACAAGTTGGAGGAAATAAAATTTATCAAAATCAATCGATGTTTTTACATCCATAAGTATACCCCCTACCCACGAGAGGGTGGGAGCTGAAAGATAAAAAAAATTGAATTGCCAAGGACCAGTTACGAGCATATTTGTTTTATGTTCTATTTAGGGTATCGAGTTGACCGGGGAGATCGAGACCCAACTACATTACTATTGTTTGGCTCCAATTTTGTTGCAGCTGGTCAACAGTCTCTTTTCTTGCGCGGGCGTGCCAGCACCGTTCGGGTGCGGTCGTCGGGGGTGTCCCTTGACCTGACTTCTTTCAAGAGATTGTGGACGAGGAGAGCACCAACCTCGTCGTGGGATTCTTTGTGCCTCGTGGCGAGGACTTTTGCTGAGCTTCTTGAAAATCACAATCGATACTCGATGTTGTAGATCGAGCAGAGCGAGAACCACTAGGAAGTGAGGAGAACTTGCTAAAGCGTGACTTTAGCTTGGCTGGGTTGCTAGGGCGTTACCCTTGCTTGGCTGGTTCTGTAACCGTTGTGGTCGCAGCACTACCGTCGGCTCCCGAGGAGACTAGGACCGAAGTACGTTGGCAGAGGGTTTGGTGGCACTGAAAGTCGGCTTCTGAGAAGACTAGGACTAGGAGTGTGATCACCGGTAAGAGAGAAAGAGAAGGAGAGGAGTTGCTCTTAGAGAGGTTGCTCTAGAGAGAACTTAGATCATCTTAGAGATGTTGTTGTTGTGAATGTATTGGTGTTTTCTTTGTTCTCTTAGCCTCTATATATAGGCTAACAAGCCATAGTGGTTGGCCTTAAACAAATCATGATGGGTTAGGTTTGAGCACTTAAAACACTAATGGAATGTTAGGTTTAAGCACTTAAACACTAATGGATTTGTTAGGTGAGAGCACTTTCTGCTCCTTTTTTGCTGCAGCTATATCTCCACCAAGAACTCAAAATGGGCCTTCGACTTCTTCATATCAAATGATCCAAAATGAGTGTAGATCATGCTGGTAAAATTTCAGAGCTTTTAGTATAGTGGTTGGGCCGGAAATGCTGTTGGACCCCTTACAGGTCCAGTTTTCCAATTTTGCTTCTGCAGAACATTGGACTGATCTTTTGAAGGCCTTCCACTTCTATCTGGATCTTGCACTCTTCATAAGAAATGTTTCTTAGGATGTCTACAATGGATCTGCAGTTTCAGCCTATTTAGAGTTCATTTGGTCAGGCGGCCGCTCCTTCTGTTTAGCTCGGTTTCTCCTAGCCGAAGTAGGAAAATGTGCTAAAGTTGACTTTCCATTTCCATGCTTCCACAGTAGGCTTTATTTAGCCTCTAAATATATATTTCGAACTTGTCCACAATATATAGCTTGAGCCACTGACTTTGGCTCAATTTCTCCAAGACGTGCCTTGTCAGGCCAAAATGCTCATTTTGGGTCCAAACATTGCCCCCCAGACCTCGAAGTCAAAGGTCTTCGTCTTGACTGAAGAGGTCTTGAATCAGCACTAATCTTATAATGTTGTCGCTCCAAAGCCACTTGTATTGGCTTGACTGTTTCCATATAGGCCTCTAAATAGGCCATAAAGCTTGAATGCCACTACTGAATTGCCTTTGTCATGAACTGACGCTTCCTTTGCCAATTTTATTGCCCCCCTATGGATCTGATGTCTGGTATGCAGTGAATTGATCAAAGTTGGACAGGTTGTAGGAGATCAGAACTTTAGCGTGCCCCTCATGCGAAGGAGACTGCTTTTGATCGCGAGTGAGGATCCTTCTCTTCCTTGGTGGTTGCTTCGCCATATGTATAGCAACAAGTATCTACCTTGTTTGCTGGCTCTCTGTTGATTTTCTCAAATGTAGGGGTTGGAGCCGCTTTCCTTGCTTGATCAAGGCCTACCACACTTGTTGCAATTTTAGCATCTAAAACCGCACCGGTTTTAATCATGTTTTAACTAAAAAACATCAGGCCACTATACTGGCCCTGCGGTGGTAAGAAAAGGTGGAATATCTTCACTGTTACCTTAGATGCGATCCTCAAGATGGAATAATGACTCATTAATTATCAACCAGGGCCACTCACTGGCCCAACTAATAAATTAATCACCAGAATATCTGAGCTATAAATCGAGGTGTAATGGAGAAGTATCTTCACTGTCGCCTTAGATGCGATTCTCAAGATGGAATAATGACTCATTAATTATCAACCAGGGCCACTCACTGGCCCAACTAATAAATTAATCTCCAAAATATCTGAGCTATAAATCGAGGTGTAATGGAGAAGTAATCCTTGCGACCTAGAAATGGCATCCAAGAGACCATTCGTTATCGATCAGGCAGATGAAATCACTGAGAAAGCTGCATTCAACTGGCGGACTAACATGAGTATTCAATGTAGACGCCAGACCGGAGAGGAGAGAAACCGACTGATGGGCTTTGGTGGCGGTGATAGTCAAGCGAGTCTGGGTCCCACACCTCGCGATCGTTTGCCAGATGATGTTATGGCCTATTATGGGCTTCCCATCCGTCGTCCCATAGCGGCTCTTCGGCAGGTGCCTGGTGATTTTAGCAGTTGGGGACCAAGAAGGAAAGTGGGCTTCTGGCCTACTGTCACTCCCGAGGAAAAGGTTTGGTATCAGGAGGTCCGAGCGAGAGATTTGGCCCGATGGGACGCGGTGGGTATCACTCAAACCATCGATCTATGCTTCTGTCTCCCCATAATACTAGCCCTGCACCGCTAGCCGCCGCTCTTTGTTTCTGGAACACCTCCAGCAATACATTCGATTTCCGGTTTGGGCAGATGAGCATAACTCTGTTGGATGTTCTTACCATCACGGGGTTGCCCATTGACTTTGACCCCTATGTGCATGGTCAGTTTGATGGCATTCAATTTTCTTTGAGAATGGATATGGCTAGTCGAGGGCATTACAGCAAATCCTACCCATTCTGGCGCGACTATTACTGCACCCAACGAGACCATACAGGAGGTATCGCATTCCTGGAATTCTGGCTTTGCAAATTTATCTTTTGCACTTCTTCCAACAAACCTACTGGGCCCTGGAATTCTCTGGCCACTGCTCTCTACAATGGTATTTGCGTTGGCCTTGGGCAACCTGTATTGGGTGCGTTATATCGCTCCCTTTATAGGGCTGTAATGTGCCCATTTGATACCGACATTAGTGGCCCCTTCTGGATCCTTGCCTTTTGGCTGCAGATTTATTTCACTCTCTTTCGTCGCGGGGATATTCCAAAGGAACCTCCAGTTGATTCCCTTTTGGGGAACTGGCTTTGCCGCAACGTAAGGTATCGAGCTCCACCCTACTCCGAGTGTTTTATTTACTTGTACTTGCTGGGAGAAATGCCGGACCCAAAAATAGTCCTTTCTAGGCGATTCCCTCCTCCCCTTGATGATGGATTTCTGCCCAGTGGACGGGATCATAGTGAAAGAGCCCTCGTGGCGTTTCGTCGCGCCATCTCCTGCTTGGATATTCGTCTTGCCACTGATCGCGTAAGTTACGAGCTCTACGCCCCTAACCACTTTGCTCGCCAATTTGGGTTGGCCCAGTTGGTACCCTGGCCTCTGATTGATTCTGCCAATTACTACACCTCTTGGCGGAGATTAGCCCCGCCTGGGTCTACCCCCTTTCAGAGTCAGTTTACTTTGATAGTGATTCCCCCTTGGGTCAGAGCGTTGTACCCCCTCAACGATGTCGACGATGATTATGTTGATTGGTGGAAAAAAGTGTCAGTGAACTGTTGGGACCTGCCACATGACGAACTCTTCGCCCTAATCTTTTGTGGCATGAGTAGCCCTGGTCCGGAGGACCGCGAGATTCTTGAGCGCTTCTCCAAACCTGTGGAACAACCCCCGCGACCTATTCTACCTGCTCGTTCATTGCGTCCAGAGATACAAATCCACGAGCCTAGGGCAACAGTAAGTTTTTGTCTTTCTTCACTATTCCATTTCCTTGTGTTGATTTTCCCGCTCTTATTCCTGAGTGTGTTTTGCAGCAAACTACCCGGAGCAGGACAGCCTCTGTTCAGGCAGGGAAACAAAAGGCAATAGCAGAGGAGACTTCTGAGGGAGTGTCTTCGCATGATGAAGATCCTGCTGAGGTAATTTGGTTAAGAACGATCCCAAACTTGTATATTTGGTGCTTCCCTCCCTTTTGAGTTATGACTCTTTTCTCGTACAGGCCACTGCTGTCCTTGCTTGCAAACGCGATCGAGCTCAATTCGTCGAAGAGAGTTTTGAAGATGATGAACCTCTGGCAATGCGACTGGTAAATTCCGACCCCGTCTTATCTTGTTTAAATTTTAAAATCTGGGCAGGATTTTCACTATGTATCTTTTGACAGGTCCGTCAAAGGACCACTGATCCCTCTCACCTGAGCGAGGCTGGACCCTCAGCCACTGCAGAAGAGCCAATTCTCTCGCTAGTTCAAGCATCAACTAACCCTGTGGCACCTCTCCCATCTCCCACTACAGAGCATCTGCAAGGTCCTACCATTCTAATAACGATATCTGATGACGACTCCTCGGAGGATGAAAGCGTGGAAAGCCACTCTGAGACTTCTGCTGCTTATGAGGAACTGATGACGACAGAGATTCTCTCGGTACTAGAGGTTCAAGAGGTGAATGAGGCGGGGCCTCTTCGTCTTGGTGACCACGTACCAGATATTGACCCGACAGCTCGAGAGGTAAGCCACTGTTTGGCCAATACTTTCCATTTCCCTTTAGATCCAACCCTGCTCTCTGACATTTCTGAACCTGACCAGGATTCTGTTTGTACCAAGGAGGCGACTGCAAATGCTACTGGTCTTATTGGCGGGACAGTCGCCCCAGAGATGGAAAATGATACTAATGGTGGTGGTGCCCCCCAAGTCTCGCGAACAAATGAGACAACCGTCGAAGCTGAGGGCTCTGTGCTTAATCTGCTCCACTTGCCCATGGTGAGCCTCGAGTTAAGTTTCCAGATTCCCCTGAGGCTGAAGAGACAGATCAACCTGTTGAAGATGAAGAAACTGAGGAAGCTGTCCACCCTTTTGCATTGGTGGTTCGTGATCCTGTGGCGCCTCTGCCGCCTCCTCCTCCTACCAGATTCGAGAGATTGATGAGGGTGTTGGAGGTAACTCCTCCTTCTACTGTGGATGAGGCTAAGATGGTGCTTCACGAACATTTGGGTCCTCGGGTATTGGAGACTGACATCCTCCCGCGAGTCTTGGAAGCTCTAAGGTATCTTCGCCAGGAGAAGGTTTTGACTCTGTGGAAATTTAGTGCTATCGACTCTCTGCTGAATGAACTTGATATGGCCCACCGACATCAATCGGCCGCGAACACCCAGGCTCGCGACGCTCAAGAGGCTTTGAATAGTGTCTCTCGAGAAATGGACATCTCCCGCGATATTTTAAATGAACGATCCATCCGCCTGCGGGAACTACAAATCCAAAGGTCAGACTTCAAACTTCAGATCGAGGATCTCCAAGCACATTTAGCCTTTGTTGAGAATGCGATTATTGCAGAAGAAGCTCAACTCGATGAGCCTTTGGCTGCTTCTGAAGAAATGGGTCGCAATCTGGCCCGTATCAGAGATCGGGCCACTCAGGCTGAAGCTGGTGCCATTGCGGCAAAACGCCACGTGGAGGAACTTTGTTTGAAATTGAGCTTTGCGGGCCAATCTCTGTAAACCCCCTCGAAAACCGTTCAGTCTCCTCACATGCTGCTAATCCCTTCTTTTCCGAGATTTAAGGCATTAATCACTCGTTGAAAAACAACGGTCGTGAAAAATAATCTTGTGAAAAGAACAGTTACCTCGAAAACAGTTCGGTCTCCTCACATGCTATTAGTCCCTTTTTTACCGAGATTTGGAATCACTAATCTCGATTTACTGACATTGGTTTGACTCTTTAACCATCCATCCAAGGGTGGAGATTTTCCTGAAGTCCCTTTAAATGGTTGTATTTTGGGCAAGGAATACTCACAACAAATTTTCTGAAACATTTAAGAAATGGCCTTTCAGTCTTTGCTTCTCTTTCTCCTTCTTCACAAATCTTCCCCTCATGAAATGACCTTTAGCCTCTAAATTTTAGGCTTTATGGCGTAATCTTAAGCCTGGGTTAGGCCTTATGGCGTAATCTTAGGCAACCCCTTGTTTCGCCTTTCTGGAATTTTGCAACAATAATGCCAGGCTTCAGATTGGTTTAGAAACGCGAGGGGGCTCCGAGTGTGGGATCCACGATCATGCGAGTCATCTTCATCATAATCCTTACACGCGGAGCAAATCGGGGAAGGGAGGGAAGCCAAATTGAGGTTCGTCTTTCCTCCTCTGTTTCCTTCCTTCTGGACCCGGCCCGTGTTTGTGCCCTCCAGATGGAAGGGGCTTTGGTTCTCACCTCCTTCTCCCCCTTTCTCTTCTTGATAGAATCTTGGAGGGATGAGAAGGGATGGACTCTTTGAAGGAATGGGTTCAAGCTACAAAATGGCTGTTCCTGTACTTCACGTCCAGCTAATGGTGGTTACCAAGGCTAGAGGGGATGCAGAGACTTAAGCTGATATTTGGTTCCTTCACTCTCTGCCCCTCCTTGAGATAATGGCGCGGCTCAACCCGACGTTGGATTCCATAGCTGCTTCCAATTTAGGGGGCTTGGAGGCTCCATTTTCTTTTACAGGTGTCTCCCCTTCTCATGGATACTGGCGTTGGCAAAGCCTAGGTTGTATTCCTCTGCCGTTTCCATGTAAAGGGGGCGCGGGGGCTCCGTTACTCCTCTTTTTCCTTCCCTGAAGTCTGCCTTCCTTGAGATAATGGCGCGGCTCAACCCGACGTTGGATTCCATAGCTACTTCCACTTGAGAAAAGATTCAGAAGATATCCGAATATTCATGTTTTGTATTCTAGCCACTTTTGGCTTTGTAATGAATGTACTGCTTTTGGCCGCACAGCCACTTTATGAATACAATAATATTTTCTTATCCTGATATTGAAAATATCTGTGAGAAGCCAATAATTGTGTCTCGCAAGGCCCCAAATATAGGCCCCCTAGTTGCATATTAAAAATAATATGAATTTTTAAAACATGCTCCTCATCAAAAAGAGCCTCGCGGCGAGGGTTTTGAGAAAATATGTATCTTTTGGATCCACTTGCTGGCTCCCAACTCAAAACTCTTAGCGCCAATAACTCCTTCTTTTCCGAGATTTAAGGCATTAATCACTCGTTGAAAAACAACAGTCGTGAAAAATAATCTCGTGAAAAGAACAGTTACCTCCTCGAAAACCGTTCAGTTCTCTCACGCGCCAATAATTCCTTCCTTTCCGAAATTTAGGGAAACTTTAATCACACTTTACTGACACTTGACTCTTCTTTTTGACCGTCCATCCAAGGGTGGACATTTGCATGCCTATATCTCCCTCCATATTATAAACCCAAATTTCCAATCCCAAAATCGTTTCATCAACAACAATCTTTCATAATTACTTATCATCATCAATCTTCCATTCTCACATTCTCTCAATCCATCATCAATGGAACCACAAAACCGGCATCCAACCGAGGATGGAGGAAGCAACAAAGCAGCCGAGAGTAGCCCTAACATGCATTGCAAGCAGAGTAATACCAGGTGGCTTCCTACTAGAGATCAGATAAGAATCCTCAAGGAGCTTTACGATGACAAGGGAGTTAAGTCCCCCACTGTAGAGCAGGTTCAGAGGATCACTCTCCAGCTAAAATGGTACGGAGAGATCGAGAACAAGAACGTCTTTTATTGGTTCCAGAATCAAAGGGCTCGGGAGAAGCTGAAGAACAATAAGCTCACTTCGGATGTTCAAGTGCCCAAGCAAAGATCAGGGCTTGTTGGTGGATCCAATAATCTCAATTTTGGGTCAACTAGTTCTGCTGGTGTTGGTGGATCCATAATGGAACAACGAGGAGAAGATCACCAGGAGGTTAAAACTCTTCCACTGTTTCCCATGCACAGTGAGGACATCTTTGGCAACATGAAGACTACTTCCGACGGAGGTGGTGGTCACGGTGGTGGCTCTTACATTTCCCTTGAGCTCAGCCTTTCCTGCGAGGGCAAAGCTGGAAAAAGTTTCCTGAGCCGCTGACTCGGCTTAGTAGCTTCGCGAGTGTAGGGACACTTAGAATTGCCCCTTAAGAGTTGTATTAAGGGATTTTTTATTATTATTATTTTTTTTTTTTTATTTTTTTTTTTTATAAGTAGCTGAATTCAATAAGACAATGTGAATCAAGGTTTAGACATGCGGCCCAAGTATAGTCGCCTAGACACAAATTTTCTTTCAAATCCTTTGGGCAACCTTACTAAAATGGCCAGGTGGGGGAGGGCGAACAAGAGAGGCAGAATCCATTTTGGTATGAGCTACTCCCACATAGTGGTTTAGGCCCATTTGTACGCACTTCTAGATTCAAGAACCTGTCATGAACGTTGTCCCCTTTCTAGACACCATTTCACATAGGCTATACTTACTAAGATGAGAAAGATCATAAGTGTGAAGACAGTTCAACAAGTGTTAATAAAAACCGCCCTTAACCTTAAGGGACCTGAACTAGGCACCAATAAGGAGTTTAGGTCAATATTAACAAAAGAGACTTCACCTATCCCGTTATGATTCACAAACCCTTACCAAATTTTTTTTTTATTATTTTTTTTTTATTTTTTTTTTATTATTTTTTTTTAACTATGAAAATAAAGGTAAAAAACAACTGAAAACTGATAGGAAATTAACAAAAAAGCAAGGAGCTAGCAGCGACACGTTTGGCTAACCTCTAGAAGACCATGGGGGAGGCCATCTATGCTTCACTCCAAGCTCCGATGTATCAAAATTTGTAGGATAAAAATTCCTCCTGTCAGAGCTTGTAGGAAAAGAACAAAGATACTTCTCGTTGAAGAATTTGGAGGAATTTGGCTCGTGAGAGGGGTATTCTTGCCCCCCAAGTATCCTTGTTGGTTGGCGAAACATGATCTTCAATTGCACTTTTGGAGATGAAGATGTTCCAAGATAGGTTTTATCGCCAACTACCATGTCATAGAACATGGTGTCTTCAGGATTAGCCACAGATTGGCCATTATAGACGACCACTTGCTGGTCTGAATTCTCCACATCAAGAGCTTCACTTGAACGTGGGTTGTAGATGTGCCCTCCACATATATTAAAGCCACCGCCTGGCCTTGAATCATACTTGAAGAACTTCAAGTTGAATTGATTAATAAAGCCACAAATTGGCTTCTGTAGACCAAAACTTAATTGATAATTAAGTTGGCTCTGATTTTGATCACCTTCACCAAGACGTCCAGTAGCAGAGTCACAATTAAAATGATCATGAACTTGCTTCTTTTGATCAAAGGGATGATCATGGGCCATATCTTGCCCCCCATGCATTTGATCAGTAGCCACGTATTTGGCTTGATCAGTGGAGAAATCAGCTATCTGTTCAGAGACAATTTCATTGTCAGAAGAACATTCTTGTGGACCGTCTTCTCCATGCACAACCTCTGTGTAAGGTTGTGACTCACCAGTGAGACCCTTAAGTTGATTGCCACCTATAGGCAAGTTAGTCTCAGAAATGACCTCTTCGCGAGCAGGTTCTTGACGTTCCAATTCGTCTTTTGCTTGTTGTGCCCCCAATTCGAGCCTCTCAAACGAAATCATGAACTCATCGAGCCGTCGACGGTCCTCCGCAAGAGCTTTTCTCAGATTCTCATGGTATGCGGTAGAATTCTTTTGAAGGATATCAAGCCGCTCTTCTATGCTCGCATTCTCTGGAATGGGAATGGGCACATAGCCTTCTATCGTCGCCTCGTCATCTACAGCGCAAGCGTCAGCGCGGTACCACATATAAAGATTTTCCTCTTGCATCCCAATGATGGTGAACATAAAAAGACTCTAGTTTAGTCCCACTGGGCGTGCCAAAATGTTTGGCTCCAATTTTGTTGCAGCTGGTCAACAGTCTCTTTTCTTGCGCGGGCGTGCCAGCACCGTTCGGGTGCGGTCGTCGGGGGTGTCCCTTGACCTGACTTCTTTCAAGAGATTGTGGACGAGGAGAGCACCAACCTCGTCGTGGGATTCTTTGTGCCTCGTGGCGAGGACTTTTGCTGAGCTTCTTGAAAATCACAATCGATACTCGATGTTGTAGATCGAGCAGAGCGAGAACCACTAGGAAGTGAGGAGAACTTGCTAAAGCGTGACTTTAGCTTGGCTGGGTTGCTAGGGCGTTACCCTTGCTTGGCTGGTTCTGTAACCGTTGTGGTCGCAGCACTACCGTCGGCTCCCGAGGAGACTAGGACCGAAGTACGTTGGCAGAGGGTTTGGTGGCACTGAAAGTCGGCTTCTGAGAAGACTAGGACTAGGAGTGTGATCACCGGTAAGAGAGAAAGAGAAGGAGAGGAGTTGCTCTTAGAGAGGTTGCTCTAGAGAGAACTTAGATCATCTTAGAGATGTTGTTGTTGTGAATGTGTTTATGTTGGTGTTGGTCGCAGCACTACCGTCGGCTCCCGAGGAGACTAGGACCGAAGTACGTTGACAGAGGGTTTGGTGGCACTGAAAGTCGGCTTCCGAGAAGACTAGGACTAGGAGTGTGATCACCGGTAAGAGAAAGAGAAGAAGAGGAGTTGCTCTTAGAGAGGTTGCTCTAGAGAGAACTTAGATCATCTTAGAGATGTTTGTTGTTGTGAATGAATTGGTGTTTTTCTTTGTTCTCTTAGCCTCTATATATAGGCTAACAAGCCATAGTGGTTGGCCTTAAACAAATCATGATGGGTTAGGTTTGAGCACTTAAAACACTAATGGAATGTTAGGTTTAAGCACTTAAACACTAATGGATTTGTTAGGTGAGAGCACTTTCTGCTCCTTTTTTGCTGCAGCTATATCTCCACCAAGAACTCAAAATGGGCCTTCGACTTCTTCATATCAAATGATCCAAAATGAGTGTAGATCATGCTGGTAAAATTTCAGAGCTTTTAGTATAGTGGTTGGGCCGGAAATGCTGTTGGACCCCTTACAGGTCCAGTTTTCCAATTTTGCTTCTGCAGAACATTGGACTGATCTTTTGAAGGCCTTCCACTTCTATCTGGATCTTGCACTCTTCATAAGAAATGTTTCTTAGGATGTCTACAATGGATCTGCAGAGTTTCAGCCTATTTAGAGTTCATTTGGTCAGGCGGCCGCTCCTTCTGTTTAGCTCGGTTTCTCCTAGCCGAAGTAGGAAAATGTGCTAAAGTTGACTTTCCATTTCCATGCTTCCACAGTAGGCTTTATTTAGCCTCTAAATATATATTTCGAACTTGTCCACAATATAGCTTGAGCCACTGACATTGGCTCAATTTCTCCAAGACGTGCCTTGTCAGGCCAAAATGCTCATTTTGGGTCCAAACATTGCCCCCCAGACCTCGAAGTCAAAGGTCTTCGTCTTGACTGAAGAGGTCTTGAATCAGCACTAATCTTATAATGTTGTCGCTCCAAAGCCACTTGTATTGGCTTGACTGTTTCCATATAGGCCTCTAAATAGGCCATAAAGCTTGAATGCCACTACTGAATTGCCTTTGTCATGAACTGACGCTTCCTTTGCCAATTTTATTGCCCCCCTATGGATCTGATGTCTGGTATGCAGTGAATTGATCAAAGTTGGACAGGTTGTAGGAGATCAGAACTTTAGCGTGCCCCTCATGCGAAGGAGTCTGCTTTTGATCGCGAGTGAGGATCCTTCTCTTCCTTGGTGGTTGCTTCGCCATATGTATAGCAACAAGTATCTACCTTGTTTGCTGGCTCTCTGTTGATTTTCTCAAATGTAGGGGTTGGAGCCGCTTTCCTTGCTTGATCAAGGCCTACCACACTTGTTGCAATTTTAGCATCTAAAACCGCACCGGTTTTAATCATGTTTTAACTAAAAAACATCAGGCCACTATACTGGCCCTGCGGTGGTAAGAAAAGGTGGAATATCTTCAGTGTTACCTTAGATGCGATCCTCAAGATGGAATAATGACTCATTAATTATCAACCAGGGCCACTTACTGGCCCAACTAATAAATTAATCACCAGAATATCTGAGCTATAAATCGAGGTGTAATGGAGAAGTATCTTCACTGTCGCCTTAGATGCGATTCTCAAGATGGAATAATAACTCATTAATTATCAACCAGGGCCACTCACTGGCCCAACTAATAAATTAATCTCCAAAATATCTGAGCTATAAATCGAGGTGTAATGGAGAAGTAATCCTTGCGACCAGAGAGGAGAGAAGCCGACTGATGGGCTTTGGTGGCGGTGATAGTCAAGCGAGTCTGGGTCCCACACCTCGCGATCGTTTGCCAGATGATGTTATGGCCTATTATGGGCTTCCCATCCGTCGTCCCATAGCGGCTCTTCGGCAGGTGCCTGGTGATTTTAGCAGTTGGGGACCAAGAAGGAAAGTGGGCTTCTGGCCTACTGTCACTCCCGAGGAAAAGGTTTGGTATCAGGAGGTCCGAGCGAGAGATTTGGCCCGATGGGACGCGGTGGGTATCACTCAAACCATCGATCTATGCTTCTGTCTTCCCCATAATACTAGCCCTGCACCGCTAGCCGCCGCTCTTTTTCTGGAACACTCCAGCAATACATTCGATTTCCGGTTTGGGCAGATGAGCATAACTCTGTTGGATGTTCTTACCATCACGGGGTTGCCCATTGACTTTGACCCCTATGTGCATGGTCAGTTTGATGGCATTCAATTTTCTTTGAGAATGGATATGGCTAGTCGAGGGCATTACAGCAAATCCTACCCATTCTGGCGCGACTATTACTGCACCCAACGAGACCATACAGGAGGTATCGCATTCCTGGAATTCTGGCTTTGCAAATTTATCTTTTGCACTTCTTCCAACAAACCTACTGGGCCCTGGAATTCTCTGGCCACTGCTCTCTACAATGGTATTTGCGTTGGCCTTGGGCAACCTGTATTGGGTGCGTTATATCGCTCCCTTTATAGGGCTGTAATGTGCCCATTTGATACCGACATTAGTGGCCCCTTCTGGATCCTTGCCTTTTGGCTGCAGATTTATTTCACTCTCTTTCGTCGCGGGGATATTCCAAAGGAACCTCCAGTTGATTCCCTTTTGGGGAACTGGCTTTGCCGCAACGTAAGGTATCGAGCTCCACCCTACTCCGAGTGTTTTATTTACTTGTACTTGCTGGGAGAAATGCCGGACCCAAAAATAGTCCTTTCTAGGCGATTCCCTCCTCCCCTTGATGATGGATTTCTGCCCAGTGGACGGGATCATAGTGAAAGAGCCCTCGTGGCGTTTCGTCGCGCCATCTCCTGCTTGGATATTCGTCTTGCCACTGATCGCGTAAGTTACGAGCTCTACGCCCCTAACCACTTTGCTCGCCAATTTGGGTTGGCCCAGTTGGTACCCTGGCCTCTGATTGATTCTGCCAATTACTACACCTCTTGGCGGAGATTAGCCCCGCCTGGGTCTACCCCCTTTCAGAGTCAGTTTACTTTGATAGTGATTCCCCCTGGGTCAGAGCGTTGTACCCCCTCAACGATGTCGACGATGATTATGTTGATTGGTGGAAAAAAGTGTCAGTGAACTGTTGGGACCTGCCACATGACGAACTCTTCGCCCTAATCTTTTGTGGCATGAGTAGCCCTGGTCCGGAGGACCGCGAGATTCTTGAGCGCATCTCCAAACCTGTGGAACAACCCCCGCGACCTATTCTACCTGCTCGTTCATTGCGTCCAGAGATACAAATCCACGAGCCTAGGGCAACAGTAAGTTTTTGTCTTTGTTCACTATTCCATTTCCTTGTGTTGATTTTCCCGCTCTTATTCCTGAGTGTGTTTTGCAGCAAACTACCCGGAGCAGGACAGCCTCTGTTCAGGCAGGGAAACAAAAGGCAATAGAGAGGGAGACTTCTAGGGAGAGTCTTCGCATGATGAAGATCCTGCTGAGGTAATTTGGTTAAGAACGATCCCAAACTTGTATATTTGGTGCTTCCCTCCCTTTTGAGTTATGACTCTTTTCTCGTACAGGCCACTGCTGTCCTTGCTTGCAAACGCGATCGAGCTCAATTCGTCGAAGAGAGTTTTGAAGATGATGAACCTCTGGCAATGCGACTGGTAAATTCCGACCCCGTCTTATCTTGTTTAAATTTTAAAATCTGGGCAGGATTTTCACTATGTATCTTTTGACAGGTCCGTCAAAGGACCACTGATCCCTCTCACCTGAGCGAGGGCTGGACCCTCAGCCACTGCAGAAGAGCCAATTCTCTCGCTAGTTCAAGCATCAACTAACCCTGTGGCACCTCTCCCATCTCCCACTACAGAGCATCTGCAAGGTCCTACCATTCTAATAACGATATCTGATGACGACTCCTCGGAGGATGAAAGCGTGGAAAGCCACTCTGAGACTTCTGCTGCTTATGAGGAACTGATGACGACAGAGATTCTCTCGGTACTAGAGGTTCAAGAGGTGAATGAGGCGGGGCCTCTTCGTCTTGGTGACCACGTACCAGATATTGACCCGACAGCTCGAGAGGTAAGCCACTGTTTGGCCAATACTTTCCATTTCCCTTTAGATCCAACCCTGCTCTCTGACATTTCTGAACCTGACCAGGATTCTGTTTGTACCAAGGAGGCGACTGCAAATGCTACTGGTCTTATTGGCGGGACAGTCGCCCCAGAGATGGAAAATGATACTAATGGTGGTGGTGCCCCCCAAGTCTCGCGAACAAATGAGACAACCGTCGAAGCTGAGGGCTCTGTGCTTGAATCTGCTCCACTTGCCCATGGTGAGCCTCGAGTTGAGTTTCCAGATTCCCCTGAGGCTGAAGAGACAGATCAACCTGTTGAAGATGAAGAAACTGAGGAAGCTGTCCACCCTTTTGCATTGGTGGTTCGTGATCCTGTGGTGCCTCTGCGCCCCTCCTCCTCCTACCAGATTCGAGAGATTGATGAGGGTGTTGGAGGTAACTCCTCCTTCTACTGTGGATGAGGCTAAGATGGTGCTTCACGAACATTTGGGTCCTGGGTATTGGAGACTGACATCCTCCCGCGAGTCTTGGAAGCTCTAAGGTATCTTCGCCAGGAGAAGGTTTTGACTCTGTGGAAATTTAGTGCTATCGACTCTCTGCTGAATGAACTTGATATGGCCCACCGACATCAATCGGCCGCGAACACCCAGGCTCGCGACGCTCAAGAGGCTTTGAATAGTGTCTCTCGAGAAATGGACATCTCCCGCGATATTTTAAATGAACGATCCATCCGCCTGCGGGAACTACAAATCCAAAGGTCAGACTTCAAACTTCAGATCGAGGATCTCCAAGCACATTTAGCCTTTGTTGAGAATGCGATTATTGCAGAAGAAGCTCAACTCGATGAGCCTTTGGCTGCTTCTGAAGAAATGGGTCGCAATCTGGCCCGTATCAGAGATCGGGCCACTCAGGCTGAAGCTGGTGCCATTGCGGCAAAACGCCACGTGGAGGAACTTTGTTTGAAATTGAGCTTTGCGGGCCAATCTTTGTAAACTCCCTCGAAAACCGTTCAGTCTCCTCACATGCTGCTAATCCCTCGAAAACAGTTCGGTCTCCTCACATGCTATTAGTCCCTTTTTTACCGAGATTTGGAATCACTAATCTCGATTTACTGACATCAGTTTTGAAATTGAGCTTCATCCAAGGGTGGGGATTTGCCTGAAGTCCCTTAAATAGTTGTATTTGGGAAGGAATACTCACAACAACTTTTCTGAAATATTCAAGAAATGGCCTTTCAGTCCTTGCTTCTTTTCTCCTTCTTCACAAATCTTCTCCTCATGAAATGACCTTTAGCCTCTAAATTTTAGGCTTTATGGCGTAATCTTAAGCCTGGGTTAGGCCTTATGGCGTAATCTTAGGCAACCCCTTGTTTCGCCTTTCTGGAATTTTGCAACAACAATGCCAGGCTTCAGATTGGTTTAGAAACACGAGGGGGCTCCGAGTGTGAGATCCACGATCGTGCGAGACCATCTTTATTATCCCCCACTTGGAGCAAATCGGGGAAGGGAGGGAAGCCAAATTGAGGTTCGTCTTTCCTCCTCTGTTTCCTTCCTTCTGGACCCGGCCCGTGTTTGTGCCCTCCAGATGGAAGGGGCTTTGGTTCTCACCTCCTTCTCCCCCTTTCTCTTCTTGATAGAATCTTGGAGGGATGAGAAGGGATGGACTCTTTGAAGGAATGGGTTCAAGCTACAAAATGGCTGTTCCTGTACTTCACGTCCAGCTAATGGTGGTTACCAAGGCTAGAGGGGATGCAGAGACTTAAGCTGATATTTGGTTCCTTCACTCTCTGCCCCTCCTTGAGATAATGGCGCGGCTCAACCCGACGTTGGATTCCATAGCTGCTTCCAATTTAGGGGGCTTGGAGGCTCCATTTTCTTTTACAGGTGTCTCCCCTTCTCATGGATACTGGCGTTGGCCAAATCAATGTTGTATTCCTCTGTCGTTTCCATGTAAAGGGGGCTCCGGTACTCCTCTTTTCCCTACCCTGAAGTCTGTCTTCCTTGAGATAATGGCGCGGCTTAACCCGACGTTGGATTCCATAGCTGCTTCCACTTGAGAAAAGATTCAAAAGATATTCGAAGATTCCTGTTTTGTATTCTAGCCACTTTTGGCTTTGTAATGAATGTACTGCTTTTGGCCGCACAGCCACTTTATGAATACAATAATATTTTCTTATCCTGATATTGAAAATATCTGTGAGAAGCCAATAATTGTGTCTCGCAAGGCCCCAAATATAGGCCCCCTAGTTGCATATTAAAAATAATATGAATTTTTAAAACATGCTCCTCATCAAAAAGAGCCTCGCGGCGAGGGTTTTGAGAAAATATGTATCTTTTGGATCCACTTGCTGGCTCCCAACTCAAAACTCTTAGCGCCAATAACTCCTTCTTTTCCGAGATTTAAGGCATTAATCACTCGTTGAAAAACAACAGTCGTGAAAAATAATCTCGTGAAAAGAACAGTTACCTCCTCGAAAACCGTTCAGTTCTCTCACGCGCCAATAATTCCTTCCTTTCCGAAATTTAGGGAAACTTTAATCACACTTTACTGACACTTGACTCTTCTTTTTGACCGTCCATCCAAGGGTGGACATTTGCATGCCTATATCTCCCTCCACATTATAAACCCAAATTTCCAATCCCAAAATCGTTTCATCAACAACAATCTTTCATAATTACTTATCATCATCATCTTCCATTCTCACATTCTCTCAATCCATCATCAATGGAACCACAAAACCCATCCAACCGAGGATGGAGGAAGCAACAAAGCAGCCGAGAGTAGCCCTAACATGCATTGCAAGCAGAGTAATACCAGGTGGCTTCCTACTAGAGATCAGATAAGAATCCTCAAGGAGCTTTACGATGACAAGGGAGTTAAGTCCCCCACTGTAGAGCAGGTTCAGAGGATCACTCTCCAGCTAAAATGGTACGGAGAGATCGAGAACAAGAACGTCTTTTATTGGTTCCAGAATCAAAGGGCTCGGGAGAAGCTGAAGAACAATAAGCTCACTTCGGATGTTCAAGTGCCCAAGCAAAGATCAGGGCTTGTTGGTGGATCCAATAATCTCAATTTTGGGTCAACTAGTTCAGCTGGTGTTGGTGGATCCATCATGGAACAACGAGGAGAAGATCACCAGGAGGTTAAAACTCTTCCACTGTTTCCCATGCAGTGAGGACATCTTTGGCAACATGAAGACTACTTCCGACGGAGGTGGTGGTCACGGTGGTGGCTCTTACATTTCCCTTGAGCTCAGCCTTTCCTGCGAGGGCAAAGCTGGAAAAAGTTTCCTGAGCCGCTGACTCGGCTTAGTAGCTTCGCGAGTGTAGGGACACTTAGAATTGCCCCTTAAGAGTTGTATTAAGGGATTTTTTATTTTTTTTTTTTTTTAATTTTTTTTTTTTATAAGTAGCTGAATTCAATAAGACAATGTGAATCAAGGTTTAGACATGCGGCCCAAGTATAGTCGCCTAGACACAAATTTTCTTTCAAATCCTTTGGGCAACCTTACTAAAATGGCCAGGTGGGGGAGGGCGAACAAGAGAGGCAGAATCCATTTTGGCATGAGCTACTCCCACATAGTGGTTTAGGCCCATTTGTACGCACTTCTAGATTCAAGAACCTGTCATGAACGTTGTCCCCTTTCTAGACACCATTTCACATAGGCTATACTTACTAAGATGAGAAAGATCATAAGTGTGAAGACAGTTCAACAAGTGTTAATAAAAACCGCCCTTAACCTTAAGGGACCTGAACTAGGCACCAATAAAGAGTTTAGGTCAATATTAACAAAAGAGACTTCAGCTATCCCGTTATGATTCACAACCCCTTACCAAATTTTTTTTTTTTTTTTTTTTTTTTTTTTTTTTTTTTTTTAACTATGAAAATAAAGGTAAAAAAAAACAACTGAAAACTGATAGGAAATTAACAAAAAAGCAAGGAGCTAGCAGCGACACGTTTGGCTAACCTCTAGAAGACCATGGGGGAGGCCATCTATGCTTCACTCCAAGCTCCGATGTATCCAAATTTGTAGGGTAAAAATTCCTCCTGTCAGAGCTTGTAGGAAAAGAACAAAGATACTTCTCGTTGAAGAATTTGGAGGAATTTGGCTCGTGAGAGGGGTATTCTTGCCCCCCAAGTATCCTTGTTGGTTGGCGAAACATGATCTTCAATTGCACTTTTGGAGATGAAGATGTTCTAAGATAGGCTTTCGCCAACTACCATGTCATAGAACATGGTGTCTTCAGGATTAGCCACAGATTGGCCATTATAGACGACCACTTGCTGGTCTGAATTCTCCACATCAAGAGCTTCACTTGAACGTGGGTTGTAGATGTGTCCTCCACATATATTAAAGCCACCGCCTGGCCTTGAATCATACTTGAAGAACTTCAAGTTGAATTGATTAATAAAGCCACAAATTGGCTTCTGTAGACCAAAACTTAATTGATAATTAAGTTGGCTCTGATTTTGATCACCTTCACCAAGACGTCCAGTAGCAGAGTCACAATTAAAATGATCATGAACTTGCTTCTTTTGATCAAAGGGATGATCATGGGCCATATCTTGCCCCCCATGCATTTGATCAGTAGCCACGTATTTGGCTTGATCAGTGGAGAAATCAGCTATCTGTTCAGAGACAATTTCATTGTCAGAAGAACATTCTTGTGGACCGTCTTCTCCATGCACAACCTCTGTGTAAGGTTGTGACTCACCAGTGAGACCCTTAAGTTGATTGCCACCTATAGGCAATTAGTCTCAATGACCTCTTCGCGAGCAGGTTCTTGACGTTCCAATTCGTCTTTTGCTTGTTGTGCCCCCAATTCGAGCCTCTCAAACGAAATCATGAACTCATCGAGCCGTCGACGGTCCTCCGCAAGAGCTTTTCTCAGATTCTCATGGTATGCGGTAGAATTCTTTTGAAGGATATCAAGCCGCTCTTCTATGCTCGCATTCTCTGGAATGGGAATGGGCACATAGCCTTCTATCGTCGCCTCGTCATCTACAGCAGCAGCGTCAGCGCGGTACCACATTATAAAGATTTTCCTCTTGCATCCCAATGATGGTGAACATAAAAAGACTCTAGTTTAGTCCCACTGGGCGTGCCAAAATGTTTGTTTTGAAGCCCGGTGGTTGAATGTGCTTTAAGAGAAAAGCTTCTGATGTTGTCCCACTGGGCGTGCCAAAATGTTTGTTTTGAAGCCTGGTGGTTGAATTTGCTTCAAGAGAAAAACTTTTGATGTTGTCCCACTGGGCGTGCCAAAATGTTTGTTTTGAAGCCTGGTGGTTGAATGTGCTTTAAGAGAAAAGCTTTTGATGTTGTCCCACTGGGCGTGCCAAAATGTTTGTTTTGAAGCCTGGTGGTTGAATGTGCTTTAAGAGAAAAGCTTTTGATGTTGTCCCACCGGGTGTGCCAAAATGTTTGTTGTGAATGTGCTCTTAGATACTTGTTGCTATACACATGGCGAAGCAACCACCAAGGAAGAGAAGGATCCTCACTCGCGATCAAAAGCAGTCTCCTTCGCATGAGGGGCACGCTAAAGTTCTGATCTCCTACAACCTGTCCAACTTTGATCAATTCACTGCATACCAGACATCAGATCCATAGGGGGGCAATAAAATTGGCAAAGGAAGCGTCAGTTCATGACAAAGGCAATTCAGTAGTGGCATTCAAGCTTTATGGCCTATTTAGAGGCCTATATGGACACAGTCAAGCCAATACAAGTGGCTTTGGAGCGACAACATTATAAGAGTAGTGCTGATTCAAGACCTCTTCAGTCAAGACGAAGACCATTGACTTCGAGGTCTTAGGGGCAATGTTTGGACCCAAAATGAGCATTTTGGCCTGACAAGGCATGTCTTGGAGAAATTGAGCCAATGTCAGTGGCTCAAGCTATATATTGTCGACAAGTTCGAAATATATTTAGAGGCTAAAAAACAAAGCCTACTATGGAAGCATGGAAACATGAAAAGTCAACTTTAGCACATTTTCCTACTTCGGCTAGGAGAAACCGAGCTAAACAAGGAAGGAGAGGTGGCAGACTAACCAAATGAAATCTAAATGAGCTGAAACTTTCCAGATTCATTCTAGACATCCTAAGGATCATTTCTTATGAAGAGTTCTAGAGCTAGTTTTTAGTGGAAGGCCATCAAACAATCAGCCATCAAACAATCAGTCCAATTTTCTGCAGAAGCAAAACTGGAAAACTGGACCTGTAAGAGGTCCAGCAGCATTTCCGGCCCAACCACATGGAAGAAAGCTCTGAAAATTTGTCACAATGATCTACACTCATTATGGATCATTTGATATGAAGAAGTCGAAGGCCCATTTTGAGTTCTTGGTGGAGATATAGCTGCAGCAAAAAAAGGAGCAGAAAGTGCTTAAACCTAACATTCCATTAGTGTTTTAAGTGCTTAAACCTAACATCCCATTATCTCATAAGTGCTCCATAATCTCATAAGTGCTCCATCATGATCCCATTAAGTGCTCCATTATGATTTATTTAAAGGCCAAATAGTGTTGCTTGGAAGCCTATAAATAGAGGCTAAGAGAACAAAGGAAGAAACCAAAACACATTCACAACAACAACATCTCTAAGATGATCTAAGTTCTCTCTAGAGCAACCTCTCTAAGAGCAACTCCTCTCCTTCTCTTTCTCTTGCCGGTGATCACACTCCTAGTCCTAGTCTTCTCGGAAGCCGACTTTCAGTGCCACCAAACCCTCTGTCAACGTACTTCGGTCCTAGTCTCCTCGGGAGCCGACGGTAGTGCTGCGACCAACACACGAACACATTCACAACAAACATCTCTAAGATGATCTAAGTTCTCTCTAGAGCAACCTCTCTAAGAGCAACTCCTCTCCTTCTCTTTCTCTTGCCGGTGATCACACTCCTAGTCCTAGTCTTCTCGGAAGCCGACTTTCAGTGCCACCAAACCCTCTGTCAACGTACTTCGGTCCTAGTCTCCTCGGGAGCCGACGGTAGTGCTGCGACCAACAAACCAACACAATTCAACAAACATCTCTAAGATGATCTAAGTTCTCTCTAGAGCAACCTCTCTAAGAGCAACTCCTCTTCTTCTCTTTCTCTTACCGGTGATCACACTCCTAGTCCTAGTCTTCTCAGAAGCCGACTTTCAGTGCCACCAAACCCTCTGTCAACGTACTTCGGTCCTAGTCTCCTCGGGAGCCGACGGTAGTGCCGCGACCAAAACCAACACATTCACAACAACAACATCTCTAAGATGATCTAAGTTCTCTCTAGAGCAACCTCTCTAAGAGCAACTCCTCTCCTTCTCTTTCTCTTACCGGTGATCACACTCCTAGTCCTAGTCTTCCCAGAAGCCCCAAATCCTCTGTCAACGTACTTTGGTCCTAGTCTCCTCGGAGCCGATAGTGCCGCGACCACAACGGTTACAGAACCAGCCAAGCAAGGGTAACGCCCTAGCAACCCAGCCAAGCTAAAGTCACGCTTTAGCAAGTTCTCCTCACTTCCTAGTGGTTCTCGCTCTGCTCGATCTACAACATCGAGTATCGATTGTGATTTTCAAGAAGCTCAGCAAAAGTCCTCGCCACGAGGCACAAAGAATCCCACGACGAGGTTGGTGCTCTCCTCGTCCACAATTGCTTGAAAGAAGTCAGGTCAAGGGACACCCCCGACGACCGCACCCGAACGGTGCTGGCACGCCCGCGCAGAAAAGAGACTGTTGACCAGCTGCAACAAAATTGGAGCCAAACATTTTGGCACACCCGGTGGGACTAAACTAGAGTCTTTTTATGTTCACCATCATTGGGATGCAAGAGGAAAATCTTTATAATGTGGTACCGCGCTGACGCTGCTGCTGTAGATGACGAGGCGACGATAGAAGGCTATGTGCCCATTCCCATTCCAGAGAATGCGAGCATAGAAGAGCGGCTTGATATCCTTCAAAAGAACTTACACCGCATACCATGAGAATCTGAGAAAGCTCTGCGGAGGACCGTCGACGGCTCGATGAGTTCATGATTTCGTTTGAGAGGCTCGATTGGGGGCACAACGCAAAAGGACGAATTGGAACGTCAAGAACCTGCTCGCGAAGAGGTCATTTCTGAGACTAACTTGCCTATAGGTGGCAATCAACTTAAGGGTCTCACTGGTGAGTCACAGCCTTACACAGAGGTTGTGCATGGAAAGACGGTCCACAAGAATGTTTTTCTGACAATGAAATTGTCTCTGAACAGAAGCTGATTTCTCCCACTGATCAAGCCAAATATGTGGCTACTGATCAGATGCATGGGGGGCAAGATATGGCCCATGATCATCCATTTGATCAAAAGAAGCAAGTTCATGATCATTTTAATTGTGACTCTGCTACCGTCACACCATGTTCTGTGGCCAGCAAGTGGTCGTCTATAATGGCCAATCTGGCTAATCCTGAAGACACCATGTTCTATGACATGGTAGTTGGCGACAAAGCCGATCTTGGAACATCTTCATCTCCAAAAGTGCAATTGAAGATCATGTTTCGCCAACCAACAAAGATACTTGGGGGCAAGATTACTCCTCCTATGAGCCAAATTTTCCCAAGTTTTCGATGCGAAGTTCTTGTTTCTTTCCTACAAGCTCTCACAAGAGGGGTTTTCATGCTATAACATTTGACACATCGGAGCTTGGAGAAAAGCATAGATGGCCACCCCCGTGACCTTCTAGAGGTTAGCCAAACGTGTCGCTGCTAGCTCTTTGCTTTGTTGTTAATTTCCTGTCAGTTTTCAGTTTTTTACCTTTATTTTCATAGTTAAAAAAAAAAAAAAAAAAAAAAAAAAAAAAAAAAAGTTGAATTTGGTAAGGGGTTGTGAATCATAACGGAATAGGTGAAGTCTCTTTTGTTAATATTGGCCTAAACTCCTTATTGGTGCCTAGTTCAGGTCCCTTAAGGTTAAGGGCGGCTTTTATTAACACTTGTTGAACTGTCTTCACACTTATGACCTTTCTCATCTTAGTAAGTATAGCCTATGTGAAATGGTGTCTAGAAAGGGGACAACGTTCATGACAGGTTCTTGAATCCAGAAGTGCGTGCAAATGGGCCTAAACCACTATGTGGGAGTAGCTCATGCCAAAATGGATTCTGCCTCTCTTGTTCGCCTTGGCTGGGTTGCTAGGGCGTTACCCTTGCTTGGCTGGTTCTGTAACCGTTGTGGTCGCAGCACTACCGTCGGCTCCCGAGGAGACTAGGACCGAAGTACGTTGGCAGAGGGTTTGGTGGCACTGAAAGTCGGCTTCTGAGAAGACTAGGACTAGGAGTGTGATCACCGGTAAGAGAGAAAGAGAAGGAGAGGAGTTGCTCTTAGAGAGGTTGCTCTAGAGAGAACTTAGATCATCTTAGAGATGTTGTTGTTGTGAATGTATTGGTGTTTTCTTTGTTCTCTTAGCCTCTATATATAGGCTAACAAGCCATAGTGGTTGGCCTTAAACAAATCATGATGGGTTAGGTTTGAGCACTTAAAACACTAATGGAATGTTAGGTTTAAGCACTTAAACACTAATGGATTTGTTAGGTGAGAGCACTTTCTGCTCCTTTTTTGCTGCAGCTATATCTCCACCAAGAACTCAAAATGGGCCTTCGACTTCTTCATATCAAATGATCCAAAATGAGTGTAGATCATGCTGGTAAAATTTCAGAGCTTTTAGTATAGTGGTTGGGCCGGAAATGCTGTTGGACCCCTTACAGGTCCAGTTTTCCAATTTTGCTTCTGCAGAACATTGGACTGATCTTTTGAAGGCCTTCCACTTCTATCTGGATCTTGCACTCTTCATAAGAAATGTTTCTTAGGATGTCTACAATGGATCTGCAGAGTTTCAGCCTATTTAGAGTTCATTTGGTCAGGCGGCCGCTCCTTCTGTTTTAGCCGAAGTAGAAAATGTGCTAAAGTTGACTTTCCATTTCCATGCTTCCACAGTAGGCTTTATTTAGCCTCTAAATATATATTTCGAACTTGTCCACAATATATAGCTTGAGCCACTGACTTTGGCTCAATTTCTCCAAGACGTGCCTTGTCAGGCCAAAATGCTCATTTTGGGTCCAAACAACTATGTATATATGGAATATGTGCGATCCAAAAATTATGAAATAGAAATTGATCATGGAGAAAATTCCCACATGTTTATACAACAGTGGTAGGTATTGTTTCAAAAAATTAGGCCGGTCTGCCATGAATAAAACACTCAACAGAGCGGTCAACGCTTTGTACAAGCAAACTTCCCTAAGGGAAGCAGCACCATGCGAGGACAAACATCCTAGAATTTTTACATCCGTAAGTAGACCTCCTACCCACGAGAGGGTGGGAGCTGAAAGGTCGAAAAAATTGAATTGCTAAGGACCGGTTACGAGCATATTTGTGTTATGTTCTATTTAAGGTATCAAGTTGACTGGGTAGATAGAGACCCAGCCGAAGGCGGAAATCGCTGAAATTTCTACCACTACCATACATTAGTATGCGGACAACATCCAATGGTGCATTTTTAAAAATTCCATTTCCATCCCCATTTTGTTCATGGAGGGTTTAGTTTTGAATAACCCTAATAAACAAGTTATACTTAAATTGCTGAAAAGGATTTAGATGTACCATGTCTTTATTTTTAGTTTTGTTTGTTTATATTGTTAGTAATAAATTGGTATGACATGAATAAATTGTCTAATTTCTATTTGACTGTGGACGCAAACCGTGCATTATTTACAATAATTAATTAATTAAAAATGATATTAATTTCTCCAAAAAAATAAATAAAACGGCGGCGTTTTTCAATTTTCAATTTTCATTCTTTCCCTCCACCGGACGAATTTTACCTTTTATGTCCACTAATATTTATAGAACTAACCCTAGAAACTGTTAACACAATCTCTCTTTCGGCCGCGCACCTAATTCTCTCCTCTCCTTTCCACTTCTCTCTGCCATCATCGGAGACCACCATTTCCGCCACAGCCAATCAATTCTGGACCCAATTCCGATCAAAACCCAAGAAGATCACTGCCATCCACCGCCGGCAGCCTAATCACGCGACCATCAAAGTCGCGATGGCGCTGCTCTTCCATCGCCGGTATCCTAGACCCTGGGTTTCTCCAGTCTTCCTTCTCCAAAATCGAATCGAGCTCCATTACCTCCAAGAATGGAGTCAGTGCCTCTCCTTTTATCAAAACCAAGGGCCCGACTTCTGATTTCAACCAGAGCCGCCGCGGACGCCGCCGGATTATCCTCTTCGGTCTGGTAACCCATTCTCCCAAGCCTCTCATTCGTTAATAGGAGTTTCAATTTCACTCTAATGGAGTTATTAATGTTCAGTTCTTTTGATTGTTGTTCTTGAATTTCGTACTTGGAGGAAACAGGGAAATTGAAATGTAAAGGGGAGCTTCTTGTCTTGATTTCGATTGATTTTTAAAGGGATGATGAGGAACTATGGAGGATTGCATGAAGCAGCAGGACATTGAGACTATTGTCTCGGCAGAAATGGTACAAGGTAAGCATTCCAAGCCTTTGAGTTGTGAATGTGTTTCTGTTGGGATATTGAGATTAATTAAATCTGTAATTTTGGGGTGGAGATGAATATATGGAATTGATGTATGAAAGCATTAGATTGATTGAATTTGGGATGTCTATGAATTTTATTAATACGGAATTGAAATGCTTCCGCAATTTGTTTCGGGTTTACAATTTGCAGTCTTTCTTTATGTTTAAGTATCTGCAAAGGGAACTGACAGAAAAGAAGATGGGTATTCCTAATCCAGAAGCGATCAAGCAGTTTCAATTGACAATGGAGGAAGGTAGAGTTTGAACAACCCATTTCAAATATGTAAATGGATCATCCTTTTGTTTGATCTGAAATTTTATCTCTGTTTTTGTTCGTCTTTTTTGGCTTTTTAACTTGACAGTTGATGAGCTGCTGAAGAACACATTTGAGGTTAGACCCCATTGCTCTTTCAAGTTTGGGTATATTTGTTTTTCACCATATGTAAAATAGTGTATGAAAAGCAAGTTGTGAATTTGCAGATGTTAAAAACATGCATCTTTTTGGTTGGAACTGGTTTTCTGAGCTTTTCTTTTTTCAGTTTGTTCTTGTTGGGATAGGGAAGAATCACTTTAATTGGCTTCCAATGAATTATTTCATGCTAATCTTGCTTATAGAAAGTACTGTGATTATTGTTAACAGGAGGAAATTAATGGTAGACTGAGATATGTTCATGCCTAATTGTTTGTGTTTGCTTTCAAGGTTTACAACCATAAACCTGAGTCTCTGAAAGTGGCCTTCCCTAGAGTTGACAAGTTGCAAACCCTAATATGAAAGATGGCGTATATGAGCATTTTTTCCTTCATTCATTTTAGTATGAAAGCTGAATTTCTTTGAACTATTCTTATATTTGGTTTAGAATTGGAATATTGTACGTAGAAAATTGTTGTTAGTTAAAAGAGTTGAGTTCAAGAAACATTTGTTCTTTTGTATTCAATTTCAGTTGCTGCTACTACAGAAGGAAGGGAAGAGCAAGTAAATGTGCCAGATGAAATGACCGCATTCTCAAGCAAGCTAGAGTACATTGCTGCAAGATGCCATCTTAGCGATCATGAGGTTTTCTGAGATTTCATTTTTTGAGGCTACCTCTGTCTAACTCTTGGTTTCTGTCATCAATTCCATGAAAATGATGTTACGGCACATGCTGAATTTCTCTTGTTTGATTGTCCTTTCATCCTTTGTATGTGGATGAATATACTTTTGTATAAAAGGAGAAAAAAAAAAACTATGAATATCAGCTGGCCGTAGTGTATTAGTGTTTCTTACACTATACCCATGTTTATATGGGAAGTAAAACTATGACAATGTGTTGATGTATCTCAGTCTCTTAGAGACCAAAAGTTTTACTGTTGTACATATTATGAAGTTATTGATGCACATCTTAAAAAAAAGGAGCTAGTTTAAGCCATGTTTGGCGCAGCATGATTAGACAGGAGGAACACAAACAACCAAATTGCTCTATGACTTGAGGTATTTTCTTATGCTTCAATTGAGAGTAACCAGAAGAAATTAACAGAATCCCCGTATTACCCTCACTGAATACAAGAATTGAATCTTCTTCACAAGAAGAAATTTTCCCAGCAACTGCTCCAATATTCTTGAAACATGCAAACAAGATAGTCTCTCATAATTAACAGAAGCTCTAACACCAAATTGTAGATACCAATCCCAAATTGTAATGCATTCTCATAGTACATGACAAAGACCACAAGTATTTCATGGTACCTACTCCAAATATTGATTCATAATCTCCATCGAGTTTCTTCTTAATGGCCTGATCCAGAGTGAACCTACTCCTTCGGCTATGGAAGGCAAACTGATGGAAGGCAGAAATAATTCCTGTACATCAGAAAAGGAGCTTTAGAAACAACAGAGGGGACATGAAGGCATACCTAATATGAGTCAACCACTAAAAAAGGGATTGTTCCAGTAAAAATAGTGCTTTAAACTAGGATATCAATATGAAGTAGAACTGACACCATTGTTATCCCCTATCTGATCCTCCGTTGTTATCCCCACCACCAACCCCGGCACAGATGATGATGCCTCCTGAAGCAGAGATAAACGAATCATCAGAACCTCGCAACTTTCATCAAATTTTATGAGAAAGGATGACCAGCACGTGGTACGTGCAGTTGCACGGCCGTGCACTGAAGACCCTCCGCTATGAGAAAGGATGATAAGAAGTTAATCTGGTAGCTGAGAGGAACTGTGGATATCTGGCATTTCCAAACTAAGCAGAAACAGTCGGTTTAATTCTTGTTTTGTCCGAAAAGCAAACTCGGCTACTCTTCGATAATGCCCAGGTTTGTATCCCACTGCCCAAGTCGTGGAATTAACTTGACCAAGCACTGATAAGTGTTCTAGGACGAGGATCATCATCGGATAAAAGCCGCCGGTGACAACAGCCGCTTCGGCATCCGAAACCAACCAAAACACGATTGATGCTCCAAACAGATTTATCACGGCTCCAACTTACTTCCTAATCTTAACACCATAATTCAACAACTTAACAGAATCGATAACCAGAGAGCTGTCCAATACAATCAAACCATACCAAACTCAATTCCAAACTTACGATCACTAACACAAGAACATTTGCCACCCCGACAGCAGGACCCCTGCCTTCCCTCCACCGGCAACACACTGCCACCTCCTTCACTCCAAAGCGCTAGCCGTCCCGCAAATCTCCCATCATCTCCGTCGGGCCGGCGAGGAACGCCGCCCACCTCCAGAACAGATGCGAACCGCGCAACACAGACCGGATTCAATCGACCCGATCTGAGCATGGTGAATCCCAGCCACGCCGCCACACTGTAATCACCACCCGGTGACCTCGAATCCGGCAACAACCACTCGAACCACCCTGCGAGCAGTCCGTGCACCACTCTGGGGTAAAACGACCCCCACCACTCCTGCCCGCCATTCACCATTCACTTTTTTACCCATATCTCTTCCTTAACTTTGAAAACTCTTGCAGGTAACCGGTTGACACAAATGGGCGGTCATGATTGCTGCAATTAATTGGACGGACAGAAATAGTGCTGATGTGGACGAGCACTCCATGCTCGGAGCATGGCAGAATTTCCGCTTTATTGCACCCATTCTAATATACAGAAATACACATTTATCATATTGGGTGACGGCAACTCAGATTCTGAGCATGTTTTCACTTTTATGGTGATTCGGTTGTTGGCTTTGAAGTCTCTCCCTTCCCTGCCTTTCTCCCAGTCGCTCGATTTGCTTTTTCTCAAGGTGGATGAGTTACTTCCGAGTTTCAATCTATAAACTATGTTTCCGGATTGGATATCAATCAAATACACATGCTCCCAAAGATGGCCTCCTGTAGTTATGATGTCTAATGCCTTTCTCTCTTGTTTATACGTGTCGTATATGCTTTGGTTAGAAAGTTTCAATGTCATACAACAAATAAGCCACTCATGCTTTGGTTAGAAAATAAGCCACTCATCCAATGTGGTTGGGAAACGAATTCAATCAATCAAGTTGACGCAAGTTAAGACGATGTATATTGATAAGAATTTATTAAAACTATAAATTACACATCATATCATTCAACACCAAAGCACCTTCAATTTTACTCCAATATAAGAGCAAGTCCATCCGTAGTCAAGAAATGTCAAGATCGAGAAGTCAAGAATTCGACCAGTCAAGTTACTATTCACTGCCACTGGACATGAGTTTGCACCCGTTGTTTTTTTTTGCCCGGTCAACACTGTTCACACTTTTCACTGTTCATGATACTGTTCACGTAAAAAATACTGTTCATCGTGGTATTTAAATGCGCTGTTTACTTTACTGTTCATTAAAATACTGTTCATCGCGCCACGCGTCAGGCTGCTGTCCCTCACTTCCCAGGCAGGCGCGTCTCCTTCTCCCCTGTGTTGCTGACGTCCCCCACGTTGTGTTTGCAGCCTTCCTTCTCCATGAGCTCGTCTCTTTCTTGCCTGGGCATGAAAATAGTCATTCCCATGACTATTTTCTTGGCTGTAGTCAGGAAGGAGTGATTCTTGCCCAGTCAAGCTTCCACCGGTGGAAGAGAAGATTTTGCAAAGAAAGTCACCTAGTCAGCTTTTTCATGACTATAACCAGGCAAGGGCAAACCAGTGCACTTGCTCTAAATAGAAATGGAAACTACTGAATTCTCCTACTTGTACGCAGAACCTGAAACTTTTTGCGTCAGTTTCACCTATAGAAAAAGCAGCGGTAACCCAAAAACTAGTCTGGTACATCAAGGAAAATCTTAGCATTGGATCAAACTGCAACGGAGTATGAGGTAATCCATCGGAGATGAGAAAGGTTCATTGAATTGGACGTCTTCTGGTAAGGCCTTAGATTATAATAGTAGATTTGGAAACATCTTTAAACTTCTCAGTCCACTCCTAATATAACAATGCGTGCATTGCCAATAGTGATTATTCTTTTATTTATTTATTTTTTGATCCTCAAGATCAAGGTGAACGAGGTTTGATTTGAAGACTATGTGGCAGACTTGTTTACTAAGTCATTGCCCGAATCTACGTTCGGGAAACATGTTGCAAGCATTGGCTTGCGGGAGTTATCCGAACTCCCATGATCGCAGTCATCAAGGGGAGACGCAGGCATCATGGAGAGATGTCTACATGTTGATCTCGACACGTGAAGGATGTGTTGTGCTCTTTTTCTCTTTTGACAGAGGTTATTTTTGTCCCACAGAGTTTTTGTTACCCTGCAAGGTTTTTAATGAGGCAACGAGAGGAGCACCATGTTTGGACGACACAAGGAGTGTTTAAGTAAATCCAGATTTTGTGTCTGACCCAAACTCTAGATTACTTGCTCAAGTTGTAATAGAGTTTGTATTAGAGATAATCTCAGAGAATCTTGATAGATATCCAATCAATGTAAGATTATGTTTCCATATACAACTCTAATACTATGTCTTGTAAACCTCTATATAAAGAGTGATAATCAATGAAAACACAACAATTTATCTCTCAAATATCGATTCCCTAAAACATTTTTTAATTTTTAATTTTTTTAAAATATTTTTCTTTTATCCCCATCCCACCCTCCACTATCGCCCATACAAGCTTAATTTCGAAGTTCTAATTGGCTTCACTTTTTTAGTTGTAGTTTGGTCGCACATTCGCACATAATCTCTTCATCATTTAATAAGAATTGCTTTTTACCATGGAATTAATTATTGTAGAAACACAAATCTCAATTTTCCAGTTCGAGTAACTATAACAAAAAAATGTCACACAAAAAAATGTCTCTCAAAATATTAATAATAAAATTGTTGACTAACTATATATTTTTGATGGAGTGACATCAGCACTAGCATGGACATGGCGGAGTAACTCAGTGACACATCTATTATTTTCAATTTTTATGAAAAGTTATAATATAAACAAGACAACCTTCTACCACATATTATAATATCACAACCCATGTCGATTCATCGATCATTATTATTTTGTAAATAACGGACCATAGGCCGAAGGTATCAATAGACTTGTTGGTCTAGAGATTGTCAACTTCGTAGTGAATCAACTCCACAACAAATGTTAAAACTGAATATTCTGTACAACCAGGGTAGAGTTCTCGTTCAGCTTCTTGCAGTAGCTTATCGTAGTTATCTTTATCTTCATTATGAACACCAATAGTATCATAAGCCCCTTCGGTATCCTGATTTCCTGATGTATCATCTAAATCGTCGTCCTCATCCTCCCCTATATCATTTCCATCGCCCGTTACATGTGCATTACCCATTGGAAAAAAATCGTTCATCATATCAAAAATACCTGTATTGTGTTCAGATGCATCAACTGGGCTATTAGGAATAGTTTGACTCTGCATTTTATTCTGTTCTCCGTGATATACCCATGGGTTATATGTTGTAACCATGCCATTTTTCAATAAATGGATCTTGACCACGGTTAAAGGGTGTGAATTTGTATTATTGCACTTCATACACGGACATGAGAGATGATTATTCGCATTCACATGATGCTTTGCAACCTCAAGAAAAGAGTTAACCCCTTCTTTAAACGCATTAGTAAATCGATAATTTGGATTTGAACCCCACTGAATCCACTCCCTATCCATTCTCGTTGGGCCAAATTCTCAATAAGCTCTACTTGCTCCTCACTGAATTTTTGATAGATCGAAGAGGTTGATTGAGACCGTGAGAAGAAACAAACAATCCAACTCCAAGCTCAAAGTTAATTGCTTTTTCTTCTTGTTGTTGTTTCCGTTATTTATATTAATTTATTTTTCTTTCTCCGCTAAGCTGGAGAATTCCAGGTTGGGCCAACATTCCTTTTCCTTTGTGAAATTGGTTTCTTTATGCAAAATGTATTCTCAGAGCTAATCTAAATCTCAGACACATCCTTTATTTTATTTTTTTATATTTTTTATCCTAAAGGGAATCCTTTGTGAAATAGGTTTCTTTATGCAAAACCTATTCCCAGAGCTAATCTAAATCTCGGACACATTCCTTCCTTTTTTTTTTTTCTTAAATTCTTAAGGGGAATAAACCTATTCCTTTGTAATCTTAAAATAGGTTTCTTTATGCAAAACCTATTCCCAGAGCTAATTTAAATCTCGGACACATTTTTTTTTTTTCCTTAAGGAAATAAACCTATTCCTTTGTAATCATCATTGAGGGTCAATATGATTGGCTGTTCTACTAGCTGCTAGCTGGTTCAATGATAAGATAATTGAGATTGTAGAGCATGACTTTGAATTAAGGTGGACAGGGGGATGTTCATCAACAGAGACACAAAATTGTGTCTGGCTATACGTATATTTATGGGGAAGAGGTGGATGATGAATGGAATTAGCCAACCTGTTTGACTTGCCGTCAAGTCTAGAACTTGCATAATTTTTTTTTTTGAATTAATGCATAAACGAAGCAAAGAATTAAAATATCAATTTATACAGGGATATATCAAAAATATTTTGGAACATAATTTTCTTTTGGAATATTTAATTTATTAGCCTCACTCAGATTTGCCTGGAAGAGATTTCTCTTTATTGAGATTGCCTCAAGGGGAATTCTCTTCACCTAAATTTTCCTTGAGGGGATTATTCCTTACCCATGTTTATCTTGCGGGGATTTCACTACAAGAGAAAATAGCAAAAGCGAGGAATTTTATTGTGACAACCCAAAATTAGTCGCCAAAGCTTGGCAAATACGAGGAAATTTCAGTTGTCGCACATGATCCCATTGGCAACAACTAATTTGTCACATAAAGTAGGAATTTGCAAGAAATTGACAGTTGTCGCCCATATGACATTATGCGACACCCAACTCCTCGCAAAATGTTAATTAGGCGACAATTTCTACCCATTGCCGGTTAATGTTTCTGTAACAACTTTAACTTCCTCACAAAAGATTAATTAGACGACGACTTCTGTGAATTGTTGCCTAATGTTTATGTGACAAGTAGATTTTTATCACTGAAGACTGATTTAGTGACCACTTATGTGAGTTGTTAGTTAATAATTATGTGACAACCTTACCTTCCTCGCTGAAAATCAATTTGGTGACAACTTTAGCGAGTTGTCGCTTAATATTTATGTGACAATTTGAATTTCCTCGCTGAAAATCAATTTGGCGACAACTTTATTGAGTTGTCGTTTAATGTTTATGTGACAATTTCAATTTCCTCACTGAAAAGTAATTAAGCGACGATTTCTAATAGTTGTCAGTTAATGTTTATGTGACAACTTTAATTTCCTCGTAAAAGACCAATTAAGCGATGACTTTTACAGGTTTTCGCTTAATGACTATGTGACAACCTGAACTTCCTCACTAAAAACCATTTAGTGACAACTTCTACTAGTTGTCGGTTAATGTTAATATGACAACTTTAATTTTCTCACAAAAGGCTAATTAGGCGACGAGCTCAACAGTTTGTCGCTTAATGTTTATGTGACAACTTGAAATTCATCATTAAAAACCAATTAGGCGACAACTTCTATCAATGGTCGATTAATGTTTCTGTGACAACTTTAATTTTCTTGCAAAGGACCAATTAAGTGACAACTTGTACAAGTTGTCGTTTAATATTTGTGTGACAACTTGAACTTCCTCGCTGAAAATCAATTAGAGAACGATTTGTATGTGTTGTCGGTTAATGCTTATGTTTTAACCTCTCATAAAAATAATAATTAGGCGACAACTTCTACAGATTGTTACTTAATGATTATGTGGCAGATTTAGGTGAGGCGGAATTCTCTTAAGGTGAATCTGGGTGAGGTGAAACCTCTTAAAGCAGATTTGGGTGAGGCGAAATCTCCTCAATGCGAATATGGGTGAAGTGAAACCTCTCAAAGAGCATTTGGGTGAGGCAAAATCTCCTCAAGGTGAATTTGGGTGAGGTGAAACCTCTCAAAGCTGATTTATGTGGGGTAAAATCTCCCCAAGGCAAATCTAAAACCTCTCAAGGCGGATTTGGGTAAGGTAAAATTCCCTCAATGTGAATCTGTGTAAGTAGAAACTTATAAGCGAGGCTTCTTGTTTGTCTCATATAATTTCGTCGAGGAACTAATTGTGTTGCATATTGAAAAAATGACAACCCTGTAATTTCCTCGCTTTTGACAATCAGTAAAATACATAAGGCGACAACTTATCGTGATGACCCAGAGTTGTCACATTTTCAATTTAGCGAGAAATTTAAACAATTTACGACAACTCCTGATTGTTGCCAATATCTTTATAAAGATATGTCAAATCAGTATAGTTGTTGAAAATATAAAATGCAAGACTAAATATTTATTGAAAAAAATAATAGGTGAGATCGCATATAATGTTGCATATAATGATTTGCAACATGTGCAAAAGAATCATTGTTTGTTGCAAATGACTTTAAATGAGGCTGGATTGTTTGTCTCATTTGATAATTATTTATTTAAAAATTTCAAAATAATTTGAATATTAAAAAAAATTAATTTATTAATAATAATCAAAGACTTATTAAATCATAAATCAAATAGAGTGTACAAAATTCAACCCAAAAATAATAATAGCTAATAAAAAGAAAAATTGTTTGCCAAGACTAGCTAAATCCTAAACTAAAAATGACTGAAAATGACTTTTTGAATCACAAGTCTTCTTCCAAATCCTCTGTTTCCGAATTATCTCCATTGTTTTGGACACCATCTTCATCTCTTCCAAAGACATCATCAGATAAAAAGATAAGAAGACAGGAACAGAAACTAACATATATCAAACCCTCGTTAAGGATAAAAAGATAAGAAGACAGAAACAGAAACTAATATATATCTAACCCTCGTTTCTTCTTCCTTCTTCCGGGTTCACTCCCTCGCTTCCAACGCCGCCTTCCTCACCTCGCATAACATAAAAAAAAATGACTCGAGTCATTTATAAACGAAGGGAAAAAAAAAAATAGAAAAAATTTATTAAAAAAAAGAACTGAGGGCATAATGGACATTTTGGTGTCAAAAATTGACGTCGTGTACTGATAGTGGGTCGAGTTTCAGATTTCGTGTACCGAAATGTTTGGTTTGAAACTTTGTGTATAAGAATTATTAGTGGCCTTTACTTGGTGTACTGTTTGTGAAATTTTCTCTAATATTTATGAACACATATTTTGTGTGATCAAATCTGATAGTCTTTCCAATGTTAGGAGGAGGAAAGACTAATGTAACGGCGTGAATTGTGTGGAATATATCCACTAAGTCCAATTTTTAAGCTCCATGTAAGGGAATATTATACAAGCCCTATAATGCTCTTCATAAGGTTATACAAAGATCCACATTCTTTAATTAATTTGTCCTTGAGAAACAACAAATGCCCTAAAAGAGGCATGGGTACCTAATATGAATAAGCTTATTATAGCTACTGCATGCATATATTTTGAATGTGTGACAGATCTCTAATCGCTGATCATTGATGATATCTCATCTATAGTAGCTACTATATATCATCAAGGGCTGTATACTACCACATTTTGCTATGTCGACAATTTATAGTATTGGTCAAATTGGAAATAGGCAATTCCAATGAATTTGAATATTGTAAACGTGATGATATACTTGGACTTTATCAACCCTAATACTTACAAAAGGGTGTACTAAAGTGAATTGATATCACTATGGCACAAGTCTCTTTATAGAGACATGAGCTTATCATTCTTCTCCAAGTAACAACTTTTCTATAAGTACAATGTTATATTGACGAGAGACTTATGGTATGTTGTCTTGGCTAATATGAAGATCTTAAAGGAAAATTGGTAAAAGCAAATCCCCAAATCCTATGTGTCATTATAAGCATATTGCTTGGTTAAATCCTTAATGGATTCATATTGCCAAAGGCAAATCCATGAATGATTGAAAGAGCTTAAACCTCATTCATGGAATCAAAAAGTCTAAAGTTCATATATACTCATTCATTTACAGTCAAAGTGACTTATTGCCTCAATGAGTACTATGACAATAATAAGAAATCGAATTCCAATCATGCTCACAATGTTGCAACATATTCAAACTTCCACGAAGTTATGAAGTTATCTAGAGCTCATATTGAGCCGTTATGAAATTATCAATTACACAAATTGATATTTATGGCTAAGTATGCAATACTTAAATTTCAATGCTTGGAATATTGTATAAAGGTAAATGTATCAATTGTTGTTCCTTTATACTGTTAGTCTTTGCTAATATCTTTATCTATAATTTGAGCATATGAAATTCGTTCTACTTGAGGTAAGATTTATTATCATAGTTGTTTTATTGGTATTACCCTAACCTTTACAGGAATTGAAATACATAATGAGTCTCCTTTATGCAAAGCACACATGATTTCACCTATGTGATCGACACACCATATTCAATATACATTGTGCATGTATTTTATTGCACACATGATTGAAGCTTGCAAAAATCAGGGGGAGCATTCAAAATTATGCTACCTAGGACATATGCGCGTTGTACTTTTTTTCTCCTTCGACCAGGGTTATTTTTGTCGCACTTATGAATTTTTGTTACTTGGCAAGGTTTTTGATGAGGCAACATTAAGCGAGTCCAACACCATATCATTCAGTGGTGGACATCCAAAGGGGAGTGTTGTAAATATTATATATATGTGGCTGTCCACTGTAAATACTAATTAGTTTTGTTCTTATGATGTAAACATTACTCCTATATAAAGGGGTCTAATGACAATGAAACACACACTTTTACCTCCTCATATATTCTGTCTCTCTTATTCTCAAGTTTATAACAAGACTAACTATATATTTTTAATGGAGTGAGATACGTAGTAGCACCATGGGCATTGCAGAAACTCAATAACACATCTATTATTTTTATTTTACAGAACAACAATAATATAAACCAGACAACCTTCTACATAAGCCATGACCGATGGATTGATCATTTTTATTTATTAATTAGATAACATAGTAACTATTTTTCATTCATAAAGATTATGAGACAAACGAGGTTTGATGAGAACTTCAAGTGGAGTAGCCTTAACGTTAGTGATCCCAAGACTCTCAGTCATATCAATTGGTGCATTATCGGGAAGAGTTAAAACTTCGAACGCATGTAGGAAGCTGGCCAATGTAAATTGCACCATTTGAATGCCGAAAGCTAGTCCAGGGCATGCTCTTCTTCCACTTCCAAATGGAATTAACTCAAAATGTTGACCCTTAACATCAACATCCTTATGGGTGGTTAGAAATCTCTCCGGCTTGAACCCTAACGGGTCATCCGGCCACATTTTTGGGTCGGTTTGGATCTTCCATAGGTTTGTGATCAACCGTGTACCCTTTGGGACAAAGTAGCCACCTATGGTGCAATCCTTGTTGAATTCATGTGGTGCTGATAATGGTGCTGCAGGGTATAACCGAAGCGTCTCTTTCACTATGGCTTGGATATAGACTAGCTTGCTCATATCTGACTCACTCACAAATCTCTCTCTTCCTATCTCGGTGTCTAGTTCATCTTGGGCTCTTTTCAACTTGTCACGGTTGTTTAACAGTAATGCTATTGCCCATGTTAAAGTTACCATGGTGGTATCGCTGCCTCCTGCAATCATAGTCTGAGAAAAACACCAAGAGGTTACATAGAAAAGTAGTAATTAAAAATGTTAAAGTTTGTGTGCATCTATAGCTATATAGAAGTAAGTACCAAGGTTGTAGCTTTGTTGACGGTATCTGCATCAAAACCACCAAGGTCCGCACCCTCAAGCATCGATAACATGGTGTCTATGAAGTCTTGCTCCCCTTTACAATTATGAGCTACATTGCCTTCTAGTGCTCTCTTTTGCTTATGCTCTTCCACCCACTTTCCAACAATGGCATCCAATTTTTTTCCCGTTTTCTTCATGGCTTTCTCATGTCCACCTAAATCCAACCACCGAAGATAAGGAATCACATCGCCCACCAAAAACAACCCAGTAAGGTCAAAGAACTCCTTCACTGCCTTCTGAACTCGACGTGCTTCGTTCTTCTCTTCTTCGTCGATAGCAACAGAGTAACGCTTTCCAGCCACCATCCTGAGAATCACATTTAAAGTGAGGTCCCCGAACCATTGTTTTAACTCCACCAACACTTGGTCACTGTTGAAGCCCTTGTTTACATTTGCTCTATTGCTCCAAGTTTTGTACATTTCTTTCAAAAAGGTGGTCACCTCCGAGACTCGAATGTTTTTTAGCTGCTCGAGCCGGCGGTTGGAGAGCAACTCTAAAGTGGTAATCTTACGCATTTCACGCCAGTATGGCCCGTAGGAAGCGAGCCCAAACATTGCATAGTTATAGCCGATGTGCTCTGCAACTGCCATTTTCGGGCGGGAGGACAAGCATGTGTCGTTGATCGTAAAGCACTCCTTAGCCATCTCATTACTACTCACCACCAACGATTGATACACCCCAAGCCGGACGGTGAAAAGGGGTCCGTACTTGTTAGCCATGGCTCCCAAGGCCCTGTGAAGAGGCTTGGCCGACCGTCCTAACAAGGGAAGGTGACCAAATAGAGGCCATGCACCCTTGGCTTCAGGAGCTGTTTTGCCCTTGGAAGTTCTCCAACTCCTTGAGATTAAACAATAGGAAACGGTTACTATTGCAAGCAATCCAACCGTGATGGGGCTCGTGAGATAGGAAATGAGAAAATCCATTGCAAGCTAGCTTAGGCGGAAAGATATGGTCAGCTTTGGTTTTGTGACTTGACTTTGCTCCTTCACAAACCCACATTTATAGCACTAGTAAGATATATAATTAAGCACCGAGGAGAGTAATTTTCAGCTTATAGTTTGATTTACACATTTAATATGATTGTTTTTTAGTAAAGTCAAGATCCCTATTTACAAAATGAGACACACTCATGTCACCAGACAAAACAGCCTTCTCTTTGATTCACATTGACTTCAAAAATCATGCATTTGAGTTGGCTCGATGTATATACTTGGGGAGAGGATCCTCTCCTGAGAACTTATTTTACCTGAGCTTCCTGACCTTTTAATCAGATGAAGACACGTGGATGTGTCAAATCTAATGGGATAGGATTTCTTTTTTTCTTCACAATGACTTTGTTTCTTACCTCTCTCTCTCTCTCTCTCTCCTCTCTCTCTCTCTTATCTTCTTTTCCTTCGTTCTTCCTCTCTTCCTTTTCTTCTTTTCCTTCGTTCTTCCTCTCTTCCTGTTCTTCACTACTTCTTCCTTCCTTATCAAATTAAGATCTTCTTATTATAAAACATTTCTCTCCTTTCAATCTCTATTTTGCAACATCTAAGCCTTATCATCTCTCTCTTTTATCAATCTCTTCTGCACATAACCAAATTGCCACGCATCCTGTCTTTGTCGCTCTGAACAGTCCTTCCTCCTCTTCTTTCTCATCAATTTAAGATTCAACAATGTTTCGTGTTCAATTTGAGATTGGGATTCAATTGATGAGTTGAATTTGGGGTTGAGATTTAATAGATGGCTTGAATTTGGGGTTGGAATTGAATTGATGAGTTCAATATGTGTTCCTTCTTTTTAATATTTCATTGTGTTATATTTGAGTTACTTAATTAGATCTATTTGTTGATAGGAAACTAACAATGAAAGATAGTTTCATAAGAATGAATGCAATGCCTGGGCAACAAAAATTTCTCCCAAAGCTTGCTTCTTTTTGTTAAAGACCACATCTTGAGCTCCAAAAAGAAACAATCAATACTCAGTTCCTCTCTGTCCTCAACTTGAATGACTAAATAAACCAAATTGTTTTGCTTTTCTACTTTGTATTTGAGTGATTGTTAGGCTTTTTTGGCATCTAAATTCTATCTCTACATTATGAGTTCGAAAACCGCCATGAAATGTGAATAAGGTTTAGCGATTCGTGATGGGACCAAAATGGAAGAACCTTTACCATATGCTGCTTCCAATGAAAGAAATTCGATCCCTGAAATTCAGACCCAGAAGAAACCAACCTATTTTGATTGGGATAAAAGTGAGAGTGCTTTCATGATCGGCAAGCAGTGAAGGAAGAGAAGAGCAGTCTGGAGATTAGTCAAGGTTATTTTTATTTTTTTACCTAAAAACTGAATTCAAGAAATATAGACTATTAGATTTGAAAAGAAGAAAGGGAAGAGAAGAAGAACGAAGGAAAAAGATCAGGAGAGAGAGGTAAGAAACAAAGTCATTGTGAAGAAAAAGAGAAATCCTGGGCCATTAGATTTGACACATCCACGTGTCTTCATCTGATTAAAAGGTCAGGAAGCTCAGGAGACGTAAGTGCTCAGGAGAGGATCCTCTCCCATTTACTTGTGGTACATAAACTCTCACATGGCCACAGTTGACTAGCTACAATTTTGAATTTTCATTTGCGTGCCAAGTTTAGATACGACTGGTCAATAGGTGATGGACTAATGGTGATGGAGCCATAGATGATAAAAGACGGTTTAGTTTGTCATCTTGTATTACCAACAGAAAGTTCTGTTGGGGGGTAGGTCCTGTTGAGTTCTTATATCCTAAATATTGCAACTTTGAATTTTCATTTGCGTGCCAAGTTTAGATATGACTGGTCAATAGGTGATGGAGCCATAGATGATAAAAGACTGTTTAGTTTGTCATCTTATATTACCAACATAAAGTTCTATTGGGGGGTAGGTTCCATTGAGTTCTTATATCATAAATGGTCACTTAATTTTTATATATTCGACATTTTAAATATATCACTTTGGTCACTCAACTTTAACTATGTTATTCACTTTAGTCACTCTGTTAATTCTTTCATAAAAAAAAACTCTATTTGTCACAATATCAATGATATTTTCGTCCCACCAATTGTGAAAAAATTGAAAAGTCTGAAATGAAATTATTGGGAGAAGTGATTGAAGTGACTGAAGTGATTGACAGAGTAATAAAGTGATTGACAGAGCAATAGTTGAGCGACCAAAGTGATATATTTAAAGTTTGAGTGACCAAAGTGTCAAATGAGTCACAGTTGAGTGACCATTTATAAAATTCTTCCTAATGACACATTTATGTTCCACATGCATAGAGTTTCAATCTAGTCGATTAAAGATATATCTCAAAGCTAAGTAATCCCTTTTTGTAGTCTTCAATGAACTTTGTTTCATCAGATGTGTTTCCTTATAATCGATTTTCAACTTATATAGTTTTTTTTCTTCTTAGTTTTATTGAAGGGAGCTTCTATTCATATCTCTAAAATTAGTATTTAGACCTCCCCATTTAATAGACCTCCAACTTACTTTTACAAATAACCAATATGCTATCTACATCTCCCTAATAATTTTTTCATAATACCCATCATCTAATAATATCAATAAAAACTTTTTTTTTTATAGTGTTCTATTCATATACCTCCAAAATTGGTAATTAGACCTCCATCAATTTTTGAACATTTCACAATATTATTTTACTCTTGATATAACTAAGCTGAAAAAAAATAAAAATTCAATTGATAGCTCTCCCCCCTGCTTATTGTTGTATTTTGTAGGCATATGCATCTTTAGAGACCAAGAGCAGTTCATTTCTTCAACTTCCTAAGATTTCCTCGTTTCATATACTTGCTCGAACAGTACGCTCCAATAGATGAGTATGATTTTAAGAGAAAGTGGTCTGTTGATGTTTTGGTTAGAAAATATTGCATATCCGAAATTGACTCGAGGAACGGCGAAGTAAGGAACTGGTTTGTTGATTTCTCCGTTGCTTGTTAAGGATGAAGACCATAACAAAAACAAAAGAGAAAAAATGGCATGAGGATGACCATTTGTTGATTTCATACCTCTAAAAGGGAAAAAACTTTTTTTAATTATTTTTTTCTTTCTCTTTTGTGTCTGTATTGGTAATTTGACATCACTTAAAGAAAAAAAAGAGGTCTAAATGCTAATTTTAGAGATATGAATAGAAGCTCCCTTTATTGAATAACTTGTTCAAATAAAAAATGTCTTTTGATGATTATAATATATATAGAGGGAGGATCTAGAACGGGCTTCTATGTCTATATATATATATATACACACACACACACACAATATTATTAATATAAGCAAGTTGAACTGCAAGTCTCGCAAGTCTCGCATATAGGCCGGTCTTCTATGTCTTTAGGGCAGCCTTTGCGCTGCAAGTCTCGCATGTAGCAACAGCAAAGCAAGTTGAACTGCTGGCACTAAGGGAGGGTCTAAAGCTACTGCAACATCTGCAGATTCACAATGTAGTCTTGGAAACTGACTGCTTAGAGGCTACAATGGATATCCAGAATTCAAACCATACTTTAATGATTGAAGGAGGGCTGATCGATGACATCAAAGTATGGTTAAGTACTATGCCAACTGTATCAATTTCTTATGCTCCCAGATCATGTAACAAAGTGGCTCACAGACTAGCCACTGTAGCTTATGAAGACCGGCCTAATTTGGTCTGGTTTGATAGTGCTCCAGAATGCATTCTGGATACACTTGCTTTTGATTGTATTACGCCCAGTTAAGGGCACTATGATATGAAAGTCATTTCTTTGATTCAAAAAAATATTATTAATATAAGAAGGTTTGTTAGCCAAAATAGACAAAATGTACCAGAATAACCATTAAATATTAAAAAACTTTATTACTCATAAAATGGATAGGACTAATATAATCAAATTACAAAATAAACAGAAAATAGAAAAAATAAAAAGAATGGTGAAAGTGAGAAACAGATAAGTACGTGAAAAAAACTACTGATCACTTATATCAAAAAAAATAAAAAAACTTTTAACTTCCCATTTAAATAAAATATATCAATTTTCACATCTATAATGTGTAGGGCGGGGCCTATCTAATATTATTATTTAAAAAAGTTGAACTTCGAAACCTATTCCGGAACCCATATTCTTTCTCACCCCTGTTTTTTTCCCGTATAATTGTCTTACCACGTGCACAGAAACAAAGAAAATTTATGATGCATGCTATATAATTCTGCCTCAGGCAGCTAGTTGTCCTTGAGTCAAATAATGACCTCTACTTATAAATGGGAGATCTATACAGTCATAGCCATCTGAATAGCTATCCAAATGAGAAATTTACCTCCATTTTCATTTGTCTACCATATTTGGATAGACCAAAGAAAATTATGCGAGTGAGGTGGTTTGATTTCAGTCTAGTGGCGGTACCTGTCACTAGTGACTGCAATTTCCATTTTCGTGCTAGACCTGGATAGTTGGTAATAATTACTGACTACAATTTTCATATCTTCATGATAAACAATGTCTAGTTAACTATTTTTTTGTCGGCTAGTATTGCCAACAGGCAACAGAGAGTACTAGCTATAGTGGACAAACAGTCCATCGTATAGTGCATACATGCAATGGCAATAAATTTCGAAACTTGTACACAATTTAATCAAGGTCTGTCACTGTTTCTGATCGATTTGAAGATATATCTCAAAGCAGCTTAATCCAATAGAACTTTAATAATCATATGGCTGGGTTGTTGGTTCGATCCCATCTAAACTTTCAGGATTCAGGCCACCACAAAAAAGCCTCTCAACAATGTTGGTAACTTGGTTTGGCAGCCTCTGGTCATAGGCTTTGCAATTGTAGCAACAGAATGACATAGTAACTCTGTCCATAGACTGTTCTAATAATTAGAATGGCGTTTAATCTTAATCTCTTTTCTAATCTTTGTGTGTTACAACAAGAGGTTGATCTGGGAGAAGTGTGGTAGGAGGAATTCAGTATTAGTCTTTTGGTAGGATGCAGTACTCCCGTGATGAAATAGACGACCTGAACAGGATAGAGGTTTCGAATAGAGCGACCAAGATCAATTTTAGGTGCTATTTCCACCAATCAATTAGCTTGAGGTGCGAAAATTACCTTCAAGGCGCACATCAAGATGTCTCCATTGACCATTGTTAGTGAACACGTACAAAGACACGAGTTAGAAACAGTAGGGCTTCACAGACAGATCACATACACACTTGACCATAAATTTGGTGAAGTCCATTAGTCCATACAATCAGATTGGGTAGTTGGGTTTAAAGTTTTCAAACACTAGAACATTGCTTTGTTCTGAAATGGAGAGAGGAACTCAAAGTATTGAGCTAGAGAGGAACCGCACAGGGGATGTTTCCCCTTTTGTCCATTCAACTGCGAGAATGAAAAGAAAGAAGAAACCTATTTGCTTAACTACCCAGCAAGCCATATCATAGCCTTAACAGTTCTGCAATTTATTTACCAATTATTCATGTACAACCTGGAAACAGAGAGAAGGAATATGTCCTGATTGCTAACTTACCATGGAGATCCTTGTGTAGATCGAAGATGATGTATCAGATGTTCATCTAACAACTCTTTTAACACGCATGAAGTAGATGTAAACAAGTATAACTACGATAGTCAGAAGCAGCAGCAACTTCATTAACGATGGCTGCAACTTTGTATTTCGGTTTCTTATCACCAGCTTCTTGCACAGGTGGGAATGTTGGAAGTTGGAACACTGTTGTCCCCATCAACTATGTCTGCTACCTTTCTGTTTCTTGGTTTATGATGAATTCCAGCGCTTTGAAGCACTGGTGAAATGGATTAGGGATTTGACCGGCGACCTCTACTAAATTTTTTACTCACATGTTTGGGTAAGTAACCTACCATTTTCGATTAACTAATCATTGTTGAGATAGCAACAGCACTACAGAGAGTCCCCCTCTCGACCCTAGCAAACCCTAAGATCCAGCCTCTACTGATCCTCCATCCGACGACGATCTCTGTCGTCTTTCCTCGATGTTGCCTTTCAAGATCCTTGTTTGGAACTGTAGGGGCCTAAACAACACCGAAACACAGGATGCCCTTGTCAACCTCGTTCGACAACAAAATCCTGGGATTATTTTCCTCTCAGAAACCCTAGCATCGCCAGATCTTCTTTCTGATGTCAGGAGGATGTTGGGATTTGATGGCGTTATTTGCTCCCCCAGTTCTGACGACTGTCGTGGTCTTGGACTATTCTGGCGCCATGAAATTCCAGTGTGTCTCAGGGATTCCTCATCTAATTATATTGATGTTGAAGTTGGTGCTACCGGATCAGTAGGAGCTTTTCGATTCACAGGGGTGTATGGAGTAGCGGCCACGGCTGATCGTATGGTTACTTGGAATCTACTGCGAACCCTAGCGACCCAGGCTAACCTGCCATGGATAGTAGCCGGGGACTTTAATGAAATCCTCTGCCTTGCAGACAAGTCTGGCGGTCCAGCAAGGAATGTCGCTCAGATGAACCGTTTTCGTCAGGCTTTGGTGGATTGTGATTTGATCGACATGGGGTTTGTCGGTTCTAGATATACCTGGTTCAATCGTTTCACTAAAGAGAGACTTGATCGGGCTTGCCAGAACGTTAGTTGGCGGGAGCTATATCCCTTTTCCAGAGTTGTCACGCTACCTCCGAGCAGATCAGATCACTGTCCTCTCCTCATTGTAGTGAACCCAGAACCAGGTCCCCTTTCTAAGGCTCCAAGGCGGTTTCGATTTGAAGAGATGTGGTTGTAGCACACTGACTGCATTAATGTGATCGAACAAGGATGGATGCTTCCAGTAACCGGTGATTTTATGGGGCAGGTTGGTAGAAAGATCAAACATACAGGTGATCTCTTGAAACGCTGGCATACTGGCGTGTTTCAACAACGCCAAACTGAGATGAAGCTCATTCAAGGAAAATTGGAGGATCTCATGAGAAAGGAATACGAGGACACTCACTTTGATGAACAAAAGGCCCTACAGTTTCGTTTGAATGAATTACTATCCCTTAATGAGACCTATTGGCGTCAACGATCCCGCATTCAATGGCTACGAGAAGGAGATCGTAATACCTCTTTCTTCCATAGAAGAGCGTCTAATCGGAGATGCAGGAATAGAGTGAAGGGCTTGGTTAATGATATTGGGCAGTGGACCTCTCAACCTAATGAGGTGGCTGACATCCTCGTCAACTATTATGAGAACATCTTTCGATCGGAGCAAGTTGACAATGATGCCTTGGGTCTCATTTTAGACTCCTTGCTACCCAAAGTTACCGAAGCAATGAATAATGATCTCTTAGCTCCTTATACAGATTCTGAAATCAAGAAGGCCTTGTTTCAAATGCATCCATCAAAATCTCCTGGACCTGATGGTATGTCTCCTTGTTTTTTTAAGAAGTTCTGGGATGTTGTTGGACATGATGTTTGTATGGCTGTTAGGAATGTGCTTCTTACAGGCCAGGTTTCACAGGAGTCCAACTTTACTCACTTGGCTCTTATCCCGAAAGTTAAAGAGCCAAAGTTACCATCTGATTTACGACCTATTGCGTTATGCAATGTTGTTTACAAGATTGCCTCAAAGGTCTTAGCTAATAGGTTAAAAAGCATCCTACCTCAGATTGTTTCTCCACTACAGAGCGCCTTTGTTCCTGGGAGACTCATTTCAGATAATACCTTAGTGGCTACAGAGGTAGCACACTTTATGAAGAAGCTTAGATGCCAGTCGGATGGTTTCTTCTCTCTGAAGCTAGACATCTCTAAAGCTTATGATAGACTTGAATGGCAGTATGTGGAAGCAGTTCTTCTCAAACTTGGTTTTTGTAGAAGATGGGTGAATATTGTCATGGCTACTATCAAGTCTGCTAGCTATTCTATTCTTATGAACGGTACCCCAACTGGATTTATTTTGCCAACCCGCGGCATTAGGCAAGGTGACCCCCTGTCACCTTACCTCTTTATCCTTTGTGCTGAAGGCTTTTCCTCGCTGATTTCTGCTTCCGTACAGCATGGTACTATTAGAGGCTTGTTGATGTCGCCAACGGCTCCGATCATTCACCACTTACTTTTCGCAGATGACTGCTTTCTTTTCGGGGAAGCCTCTGTCAGAGAGTGTCAAGCTTTCAAGGATCTACTATCCATCTATGCTCGGGCCTCTGGACAACGGATCAATTTGCAAAAATCCAGTGTTGTTTTTAGTGGTAATGTCGACTTACAGACTCGAAATCACCTCTCTTCCATCCTTGGTGTAACTTGCGTTAAGGAGCACGGTTTGTATTTGGGACCTCCCATTCATGTAGGTCACAACAAGACAGCTATTTTCAGTTATCTCAAAGAACGACTTACCAAGAAATTAATCAGCTGGAGATCCAAGATTCTTAGTGCAGGCGGTAAGGAGCTATTGATAAAGGTTGTGGCTCAAACTTTACCTAATTATGTTATGAACTGTTACTTATTACCTAAGTCTCTCTGTGACGACCTTCAACAATTGTGTTCTCAATTTTTTTGGGGAAGTACAAATGAGAAGAAAAGGATACATTGGCGTTCCTGGGAAAGGATGTGTGTTCCTAAAGAGGCGGGTGGCATGGGTTTTAAGCATCTTCATGCTCATAATCTGGCCATGCTAGCCAAACAAGGTTGGAGGATACTTTCAAACCCGGATTCATTGGTTGCAAGGGTTTTCAAAGCTGTGTATCATCCGTGGGGTTCTTTTCTTACTGCGGACATGGGTGACAGACCATCCTATTCTTGGAGAAGCATTATGGAAGCTAGATCGGTGTTACAAGCTGGCTTATTTTGGAGAATTGGTAATGGCATGTCTGTGAGGATTTGGGAGGATGATTGGATCCCACATGTACCATCTCATTCCATTGCAAAACCGGTTGACACAGTTTTTGAGCTAGTCTCTGATTTGATTAATGAGCAGGATGGTACCTGGGACATCCCCACGGTTAATGCTTGCTTTGCTCCTGAGGTGGCTTCTCGGTTTCTCTCTATTCCTCTAAGTAGACGTGTGGGAGCTGATAGAACTGCTTGGAAGCTTGATAAGCATGGTTTTTTCTCGGTGAAATCAGCATATACTATTGCTCGAGACATCTCTATTGGTAATGTCTTTGCTTCCACTTCTACTGGTGATCCATTCACACCGCTTTGGAAAGCCTTATGGAAAGCCAATGTCCCTAGTAAAGTGGCCATATTTGGTTGGAGAGCTGCTCATAACTTACTACCTACTCGAGCTGTGTTGACTTCAAAAGGTTATTCTGGTGAGTTGAACTGTTGTGTTTGTTCTCAATATGTGGAAACCCTAGAACATTTACTTCGAGATTGTAGTATAGCCAAAGATATCTTGGGTGCTCCCCCGTTCTCTTTTCTACCTTCTTCGTTATCTTGGAAGGAATGGTTTCTTGACAATGCTCTCACTCTCTCGACTAGCTCTTTTGCTAAACTGCTGATTTTGCTGTGGTCCCTTTGGACAAACCGGAATGAGAAGCTTTGGAGAAATCGCTCTCGCACCAGTCAGGGATTGGTGGCATCATCTATGGCTTGGTATGAGGAGTACCTACAGGCCAATACCCAAATCAACACTCCCACATCTGGTAGTAAGAAGGTCAATAAGCGTTGGCAAGCTCCTACGGGCGAGACCTTGAAACTAAACGTGGATGGTGCGTTTTTACCCAATGTTCCATTTGGAGGTACATGTGGTGTTCTCCGCAATGCTCAAGGTCGCTTTCTTGCTGCCTTCTCCCGTCGGATGAATTTTGTTAGTTCTCCTCTACATGCGGAACTATTGGCTTTGAAGACTGGCATAGAACTGCTGCAGGCCATAGATGTTACCAATGCTGTGATTGAGAGTGATTGTTTGATGGCTGTACAAGCTGTTAACTCCTTGAGTTGTGACTTATCTTCTCTACGAGCCTTGGTGGTTGATATTAAAGGCCTCCTTGATGGTTATGCTGATATGTGTATTATCTTTGCTCCTAGGCAGGCTAATGTCATAGCTCACAGATTGGCTAGTCTTAGTTTTGAGTCTGATGTACACCTTGAATGGTTTGTGAACGCTCCAGAGTTGATCCTGGATGCCCTTATGTACGATCTTAATCGTATTCAGTAATAACATCTCATTTCTTTCAAAAAAAAAAAGTAACCTACCATTTTCAATTGATTAAATTAATTATTTTAGCTATTTTTAATTCTAAAGACAAATAACACCGGCCGGTTAATTAGAACAGAGGATAATTAGGTCACAGTTTTGTTCCAGGAGTTCGTATAATTTCATGAACCTTAATTCAATTTTTAATTTAGCCTCAAGTGATCCTATATGAAAACAATTCTTGGATAAAAATTATGACGTGTACACATATGTACAATAAATGCCTAAAGTGTGGGTTAGAGATTATATACCTTTGATAAATCATTGATTCGATTACTTGAAAGCCTTCTACAAAGTTTGACATCGACATGCTTTTGTCTTCATCTTGGCTTTCTGTAGCTACCTTGCAGATCTCCATTCTCACTAAGTATCAATATAGTTGTAAAATCGAGTTTTGTTTGTGCGTCTACTACAAGAGTGTTGGCTAAATTTATAGTTAGGGGGCTAGTGGAAAAGACTACTTGTTTTAACAAAACAATGGGTTAAGATAGTAACGGGTTTTGGCCAAACAATGGGCTAATATTGTACGTGAATTTTCAGATATTTTGAAGGGTCCTTGACCAAAAGCACCAAAATGAATAAAAATTATCTCACTTACCCCGGTAAGAGATTTTTATTCCCAACTACACAATTTGACAGCAAATGACCATTTTACCCTCAATCAAATTAATCAATTACAACTGCCACTCTGTCTCCTTTCTCTCCACAGACGTGGCGGACTCTCTCTCCCCTAAGACGTCTGCTTTTCTCTCTCCCCGATCCTTTAGTCTTCTTCGTCGATGGCGTTCTCACCGGCGATAGAGACGGCGACGATGAGAGCCTCCAAATCCAGACGCTCCGCGCGACTTTACTGAGCCGACCGGAGGCGCCGTCACCAGGATGGCTGAGAATACCGATCACTGGAATGTAATTGAGCTTGGGGTCAAGCGCCGTACACCTCTGCGAGGAGTCGGAGGCGGCGAATTGAGTGGGGAGCAGAATGTCGGCATCGACTGGGCCTTGTCGGAGCTGAGCTTGTTGGAGAGGGAAATCAAGAAGGGGATCCGACGATTTTCGGTGGTCTTCAACCTCAGTCCTAGTCTCACCTTCACAGCCTCTCTCTACCATGGTCTTTGATTTAGGCCATTATTATCCTGCAACAGTGCTACAGAGGCCGAGCTTGGATCCCTCAGCAACACCCAATGTCCGACCGGTGCAGAGGATTTCTCGGTTTGCTCCGATATGGTGCCCAGAGTATTTCTCTGGGTGGCCAAATAATTTTTTTTTTAGTAAAGTGTAGGCAAAAAGAAAAAAGAAAAAAGAAAAAGTTTTATACAATTTTTTCTTATTCTACACATGCAGAGCTTTGAAAAAAATTTCATCATCTAATTTGGTCTTGTTTACTTTATACAATATGTTCTTTTCTTCTTCTTTTATTTGGCAAAATGGAGGCAGAAGGCCCGGAAAGAAAGAAAAATGAAGAAAAAGAATTCACTTGGGGAGCAATAGGCGCCTATTGGGAGGCAATAGACGTTTTTAAATTGATATAATTTTTTCATTTTTTTCTTTAAACAAAGTTTTATTTGTCTAAATTTAGGGAGATTAGTTCATATTCTGGCAACCAAAAGTTCTATTAGGAGACAATAGACATCTATTGGGGGGCAAAGACGTCTATTGGGGTGAAATACATGGCTGATAGAAGTCTATTGGGGGGCAATAGACGTCTATTAGGGGGCAATAGACTATTGGGGCAATAAACGTCTATTGGGGTGTAATAGAGGTCTATGCCTCTTTATTGGGAGGCAATAGATGTCTATTGGGGGCAATAAACATTTCCGGTGAGGTTTTTAGAAAAGTCTGGTGGGCAGCGCCCAGTGATCAGATTCGGGCGCTGGTGACCGAAATCCGGCGAAAGTTGGCCAGATTCCTGCCACCGGTGACTGGATTCCGGTGGCCGGTGATCGGGCTCCGGCAAAGTCCCCTATTTTTTTTTCTCTCTCTCTCTAAGTAACAAAGGTGAGGGTAAAATGGTATTTAAAAAAAAAAACAAAAAAAAGAATCTTAATGGGGTATTAGGGAAGACCTCCGTAGAGTGTTTTAGGTAAGAAGGAATTAAAAAAACTTAATGGGGTAAGTGAGAAAAAAATCTCTAAAAATGGGGTAAATAGACAAAAACCCTATTTTGAGTACCTAGATGTGGTTGTCGTCTTTTTAATTTTTAATTTTATTTTTAGTATTAAATAATATTTGCTTGTTTGGTATGTCAATTAAGAGGTTTCGTATTTTACCTAACTTTGCTTATTAATTATAATTACTTTTTTATTATTATTAAAAGTACAATTACTTTATATGGTGCCTGAAAAATGATAGTCAATAAAAGAATACATGTCAGAAAACTATAATAATTATTTTTCTCGTAAGTGCTAAAATCTTGTAAAATCTTTTATAACTGTGTTTTTAATCACAATTTTTAAATATTTTTGGTGCCTTACATGAGTAGTTGGTTTCTTCCTTAGTAGCATGAGCTATGAGAGCCATGGTTGACTACCTACACTTGATATTTATTCTCTACTAATTTTCTCTATATGGTTCTCTCAGTAATAATGTTCTAAAAAATATTAGGTGGTTGGCGGGTGGTGGAGAGGAGTCTAATGTCTAGGTGCTTAGGTAAGACATGGTGAGCGCCTAGGCAAATTCTATTTCATTTTAATTTTATTATAGAATTAAATACTTGTTACCCCTCAAACTTTTCCCTGAAAAATAGTTTAGTCCCTCGCCTTTTAAATTAAATTGGATAGTCCTTATTCTTTGCAATTCTGACATAATAGGTCTAAAATGACTATTATACCCTTCAATTCATCTTTTTATTATTCTCTCTCTCTCTCTCCTCTCTCTCTCCTCTTCTCTCTCTCTCTCTCTCTCTCTTGGCTACATTAGAATGGGATTTACTCTAGACACCCAAAGGAGGACTTTGGTCACCCAGGCAGCAGCCTAAAGAAGACGTGTAGCTCCCATGGTGTGCAGCACATGCTTGTAGCGGCTAATCTTGCCTAGCGTAGGAGCGTGGCAGCCAGGCAAGCATAGCAACCTCGTGCAACACAGCCTCCTTACACCACTCTGCCCAACTCAGCCAAACCTCAGAGACCAATTCCACCATCTCCACCCAGCTCCGATCCCATTTCCAACAAGCGTGCCTCTACCAAGCACCACTCCTAGCTTTGATCCCATACTCGCGGCTTTTTCAGAGCCTTGGATCTCAATCAACCTAATCGACTTCAATATGAGCCTTAGAGAGATCAAAATCCAAGCCTAGCAACGTAATCGGGCTGTGGCTTGGTGGTGAGGAAGGCTGAGCTGGGAGAGGAGTCCGACATCATTTTGGGTGGAGTGGCCCATTGAAGAATGGGCCGGGGCCGTCGCTGTGGAAAGCGAAGAGGAAGAAAAGGTGGGTCGTCGTTGGGGAGAGGGAGGGAGGGAGGGCAAAGAGAGAGAGAGATAGTAAAAAAATTAAAAAAGAGAAAAATAATATAAAAAAAGAAGTGAAGGGTATAATAGTCATTTTGAACCTGTTGTGGACCTATTATGTGAAAATTGCAAAGAATAAGGACTATCCAATTCAATTTTAAAGGCGAGGGATTAAACTATTTTTTAGGGAAAAGTTTAAGGAGTAACAAGTATTTAATCCTTTATTATATAACATATAATAAGTACCTAATTAAAAGAAATATATACTTAATAGTATAAATGATTGAAAATATGAGAACAAAAGTTAAGCATATAATGAGTACTTACAAATAAAAAGTCATTTTAAAAACCTAATATGCCTAGGTGCTATTTTTAAAAAGTCATTTGAGTACAATATTGATTATATTGTTTTTCTATAACTATATGCCTAGCTGGTCAAGATTGTACTGTTTTGAGAAATTAGGGAAGCTACAATTTCATTCACTTGAACAAGGAGAGAAATGACGCAGTATGCATGTACCCGTCTTTAAAAACTCTTGGACGAGGCTCTATGCTTGGAGTTCGATTTATCTTGGTTAGAACTTAGAACCAATTGTGAACTCTTGCGTAGAGTTGGACTCAAGTAATTCTGGTGTAGATAATATTAGCTGAGATATGGAGACCCAGACGAAGTGTAATTAAGGTCACTACATTGCCAATTGATAACGCTAGCAATTGAACTAATTCAAGTTGATAAAGGGCTTGCTGCTTAGAAGTTATCACTTTTAAAGGCCACTAAGAGCATGTTCAGCGGTTTGGTGGTGACCGGCCTCCACCTAGGATTGGTGAGGTAGTGACCATGAATTCCCAAAAACAAGCTTCCATTGGCCTAACCTTGACAGGCAAACCAAGGTTTTTAGTGACCCAAGCCAAGAAAAATGCCATGCTCGTGAAAAATTCCTTGACCTAGCGTTGCCGGCTGCCAGCTCGGCACAGAACCGATCGTGGGTGACATCAGTGACTGCTGTGGAGAGAGAGACGTGACGTCGAACCCGAAACAAACCTAGAAACTCCAATCATAAGAACTTAATCCAATTCGAAAACTAATTACACAATGGGTAAAGCATGACGAGAGGATGAGTTTTCAAACCCCATGCAGCCAATCGGTGGCCGGAGTAGCCTAAATTAGCTAAAACCCGCCGAAGAACCTTAGAGTTTTCAGCGTTCGATTCTTCCTCCACGGTGAACGATTGGTCAAGTCGTGACCGGTGCCGTGTCGGCAACTTCCAGACGAATAAGTTGATGCCAGTGCACTGTTGTATAGTGGTCGGACTGCGATAATAAGGTCGGATCCTCAAATCGGGTCGTCGGGTCTCTCTTTCGGTTCGAGAGAGATTGAACCTTCTGAGATGATCTGATTCGTCCGATTCTTCCAATGTTATGTATAGTCTAAAATTCAGAATTAATCGATGGCCAGGATGAAGAGGTGCAAGTTTGTGCGGCCCAGATCGCACCATTTATTTTCTTTTCTTTTTCCATAATGTTTCAATATTTCCTAAATTCGTAAAAATTAGCTCGGGTACTTGAAAAATTCCCTAAAAATTTTCACGAACTCATCATGTCGTGTACTTTATTATCACACTCTTAAATAAAGGATTTCACCTTATGAGAAATAATCTCGAGCACCTTTATTAATTATCGAGATCATAAATTATTTTCTCAACTATCTCAACTTAGCTCGACAATTTTTCCGGGGATCACAAATTTGGAGCAAACCTAATTTTCCCTTGACACAATCAAGCTGCTCTTTGATGATTGTTGTTATCCGTTCTACATCCATTATCCATAAATGTCCATTATTACCATCTATTTACATAGTACGAACTATAATGAGAGACACCCTATAAAGTTTCTCAATATTCTTGGCCTGAGAATGTTATGATAGATGGAAGATAATATACTATGACTTCAAAATTAGTATTCCATTATCTATGTTTGTGGATATTTTGAGCTGTTAATGGTCAAATCAAATCACAAAAGTGTTTTAATCCTAGAATATTAGGTTTTTTTTATCTCTTTAACCCACCCTTTACTATCTATCGCCCAAACAAGTTTAACTTCAGAGTTTTAATGGGCTCCAGTGCATTACTAAGGGGAGTGTGGTTTGCAAATTAGATAGTGTGAATTTCATAATCCATTATTAGTTGCTACTATGATTGTATCTAATTTCTTCATTATCTGATAAGAAGTGCTTTTTAATCCTGCAATTAATAATTGCTGCAGAAATATACATTTCAATTCTCCGATTTGAGTAACCATAACAGAGAAATGTCTCACCCCGCAAGAGCGGTGAACGGCAGGGCTACCTTCCTAGAACACTGGTCTGGTTCGGCTGTTGGGAGGGAGTTGAATTTTGTAGTGGGCTTGGGCCTCTACCTTACTGGGTTGTGGTTGCAGCTTGGTGACTTGGTCCTTGTGGCCCAGTTCTCTTCTTCCTTCTCACTTAGTTAGGGTTGGATTGGGCTTTTGTGGAGGTAGTTAGTTTTTTTCTAGCCCTATTTTGTCTTCTGGATGTTACCGTGCTTTGTGTTGATGTGTTGCGACGTACACCATTTGGGTCTTAGGCGTCAAGATGCTTAAGACAGTGATTCCATCTTCTAATGGGGTAGGGTTAGGGAAGTTTTTTATTTGCTTTTGTTTTCTGCAGTTCGTTTAGGTTTTAGATTTGTTGGCTAGTAATAATCTGGCTGCTTTGGGCAGTTTGTTCTGGCTGCTTTGCGCAGTTTGTTTTGTGCTTGTACTTGTACTATGAGTAATTTCTTGAAACCCTCTAACTTGATGCTGTGACGTCATAATATATTGGAACCTGATTCCGTTTCCCTAAAAAAAAAGAATCTTAGTAATAAATATGCTGACTAATATATATTTGGTGGGGTGACATTAGTAGTAGCACCATGGACAAGGCAGAGTACGTCCGTAAGAGATCTATTATATTTTCTGTTCCATAACATTTATAATCTATTATATTTTCTATTTCCATAACATTTATAATATAAACAAGGCATCATTCTACCACATATTATAATGGGTTTTTGTCCGTTTACCCCATTTTTAGGAATTTTTTCCCACTTACCACATTTTTTTTATAATTCCCCCTTGCTCAAAATACTCTAAGGAAGTCTTCCCTAATACCCCGATAAGTTTTTTTTTTTTTTATATTTTTTTTTAGGCTATTTTACCCTCACCCTTTTGTTACTTAAAAAGAGAGAGAGACACCATAGGAGACTTCGCCGGAGCCCCGTCACTGGCAGCTGGATTCCAGCTAACTTTCACAGGAATCCGGTCACCGACCGCCGCCCATCAGACTTTTCTGTAAACCTCGCCGGAGGTCCCTAAAGAGGTGGTCGGAGATCTCATAGGTCACCGGAAAAGTTTATTGCCCTCAATAGAAGTTCTATTGACCTCCAATGGAGGGGAAATAGAGGTCTATTAGCCCCTAATAGACGTCTATTGCTCCCTAATAGAACTTTCGGTCACCGGAATGGAAACTAATCTTCCTAAAATTAGACAAATAAAACTTTGATTAAAGAAAAAAAAAACAAGGAGATTACATCAATTCAAAACATTTATTGCCCCACAATAGCTGTCTATTGCCCCCTGATAAAATTTTTTTCTTTTCTTTTTCCTTTCCTTCTGCCCTCATTTTACAAGAAAAAAAAAATTGATTTGGACACCCACGTCCTCTTCTCCCTTCTTTCCAGTTGCAAACCAGGGACCAGTCCCTGTGATCGAGTTTGGCTCCGACCACTGCTGTCGAAAACAAACACCATGCGCTCCAACTCCTCCAAATCAGACTCCTATACATTCATTCAATCACAAAACAAATTCAATCAAATCGAAATCAAAACCATACAAGCCTAGAAACTCAAACAAATTTTTGAAAGATTAAGATAGAATCCTTACAAGCTTTTGATGCTGAGTCTCTTCGCCGCAACTGGAGATGAAGTGGAAGGAGAGTGAGGGAATGGTGAAGCTGGTGACCAAGCGGTTGATGCAAAAGCATTGGTCTGAGTCGAGTCTTCACCACAGCCGGAGAAAAGCTTCGCCCTGTACGACGCTAGCTGTGAAGAAGGCTCTGAAACTCTTGGTCCGGGCAGTGCCGGCGTCACGGTGGGGAGGGAGAGAGGGGGGAGGGGAGGGAGGGAGAGGGAGAGAGAAAGGGGGAGGGAGGGAGGGAGGGAGGGAGGGAGGGAGGGAGAGAGAGAGAGAGAGAGAGAGAGAGAGAGAGAGAGAGAGAGAGAGAGAGAGAGAGAGAGAGAGAGAGAGAGAGAGTGCAGATCGTGGAGAGAGAAGAGAGAGACATGGTAAGTATAATTAATTAATTAAGTCAAGGGAAAAACTGTCAATTTACATTAAACAGGGTAAGTGGGAATAAAAATTTGTTGCAGAGGTAGTGGGATAATTTTTATTCATTTTGGTGCTTTGGGTCAAGGACCCTATTATAATATCACAACCCATGACCGATGAATCATTTTTATTTTGTACCTTAGATAACATGATAACCATATTTCATCTACAAAGCTTATTAGACAAACGGGGTTTAATGAGAACTGCAAGTGGAATAGCCTTGACGTTAGTGAGCCCAAAACTCTCGGTCATATCAATTGGTGCATTATCGGAAAAAGTTGAAACTTGGAACGCATGTAGGAAGTTGGCCAATGTAAATTGCACCATTTGAATACCAAAAGGTAGTCCAGGGGATGCTCTTCTTCCACTTCCAAATGGAATTAACTCAAAGTGTTGACCCCCAACATCGACATCCTTATGGAGTTATGGGTGGTTTGAAATCTCTCCGGTTTGAACCCTAATGGGTCATCCGGCCACATTTTTGGGTCGGTTTGAATCTTCCATAGGTTTGTGAACAACCGTGTACCCTTTGAGACATAGCAGCCACCTATGGTGCAGTCCTTGTTGAATTCATGTGGTGTTGATAATGGTGCTGCCAGGTATAACCGAAGCGTCTCTTTCACTATTGCTTAGGTATAAACTAGCTTGCTCACATCCGACTCCCCAAACAGGTGGTCGGAGATCTCATAGGTCGCCGAAAATGTTTATTGCCCCCAATAGAAGTCTATTGCCCACCAATAGAGGGGCAATAGATGTCTATTGCTCCCCAATAGAACTTTCGGTCACCGGAATGGGAAGTAGTCTTCCTAAAATTAGACAAATAAAACTTTGATTAAAGAAAAAAAAAACGAGGAGATTACATCAATTCAAAATGTCTAATGCACCCCAATAGATCTTTAACGGACCTCTATTGCCCCCCAATACAACTTTTTTTTTCTTTCCTTCTCTAATTAGACAAATAAAACTTTGATTAAGGAAAAAAAAAGGAGATTATTTTAATTCAAAACATTTATTGCCCCACAATAGCCCTATATTGCCCCCAATAAACCTTTAACAGACCTTTATTGCCCCCTAATAACCCTTTATTACCCCCCGATAAAACTTTTTTTGTTTTCTTTTTCCTCTCCTTCTGCCCTCATTTTACTAACAACAAAAAAAAAAAATTCAGCCCTCATTTTACAAAAAAAAAAAAATTGGATTTGGGCACCCAGAAAATGATCTGGGCACCCACGTCCTCTTCTCCCTTCTTTCCATTTGCAAACCAGGGACCTGTCCCGGTGATTGAGATCGGTTCCTCCGCTGCCGAAAACAAACACCGTGTGATCCACTGTGCGCTCCAACTCCTCCAAATCAGACTCCTATATATTCATTCCACCACAAATCAAATTCAATCAAATTGATATAAAAATCATACAAGCCTAGAAACTCAAACAAATTTTTGAAAGATTAAGATAGAATGCTTACAAGCTTTTGATGTTGAGTCTCTTCACCACAACTGGAGATGAAGTGGAAGGAGAGAGAGGGAACAGTGAAGCTAGCGATGAAGCGATTGATGCCGGAGCATTGGTCAGGACCGAGTGTTTGTTGCAACCGGAGAAAAGCTCCGCTGCGTACGATGCTTATTGCGAAGAAAGCTCCGAAACTCCTAGTCCGGGCAGTGCCGCGTCGTGTTGTGAATGGGGGGAGGGAGGGAGGGAGGGAGAGAGACAAGGTAATTGTAATTATTAATTAAGTCAAGGGAAAAAAAATGTCATTTTAGATTAAACAAAATAAGTGGGAATAAAAATTTGTTGCTGGGGTAAGTGGGATAATATTTGCTTATTTTGGTGTTTTGGGTCAAGGACCCTATCATAGTATCACAACCCATGACCGATGAATCATTTTTATTTTGTACCTTAGATAACATGATAACTATTTTTCATCTATAAAGCTTATGAGACAAATAAGGCACGATCAGAACTGCAAGTAGAGTAACCCTGATGTTAGTGAGCCTAAAACTCTCAGTCACATCAATTGGTGCATTATCGGAAAAAGTTGAAACTTGGAAGGCATGGAGGAAGTTGGCCACTGTAAAGTGCACCATTTGAATACCAAAAGATAGTCCAGGCCATGCTCTTCTTCCACTTTCAAATGGAATGAACCCAACGTGTTGGCCCCTAACATTAACATCCTTATGGGTGGTTTGAAATCTCTCCGCCTTGAACCCTAATGGGTCATCCAGCCACATTTTTGGGTCGGTTTGAATCGTCCATAGTTTTGTGATCAACCGTGTACCCTTTGGGACATAGTAACCACCTATGGTGCAGTCCTTGTCGAATTCATGTGGTGCTAATAATGGTGCTGCTGGGTATAACCGAAGCGTCTCTTTCACTATGGCTGGGATATAGACTAGCTTGCTCACGTCCAACTCACTCACAAATCTCTCTCTTCCTATCTCGGTGTCTACTTCATCTTGCGCTCTTTTCAAGTTTTCACAGTTGTTTAACAATAATGCTATTGCCCATGTCAAAGTGATCGTGGTGGTATCATTGCCTCCTGCAATCATATTCTAAGAAAAACACAAAGTATTTATTTATAAAAGATGTATTTAAAAATATTCAAATTTGAGCGCCTATATAGCTTCACAGAGGTAACTGCCAAGCTTGTGGCTTTGTTAATGTTATCCGCATCAAAACCCTCGACGTTGACACCTTGAAGTATTGAAATCATGGTGTCTATGAAGTTTTGCTCCCCTTTACAATTATGTGTTGCATCGCCTTCTAGTGCTCTCTTTTGCTTATGCTCTTCCACTCAATTTCCAAGAATGGCGTCCAATTCTTATCCCTTTTTCTTCATGGCTTTCTCATGTCCACCTAACTCCAACCACTGAAGATGAGGAATCATATCACCCACCAATAACATCCCCATAAAGTTAAAGAACTCCGTCAGCACCTTCTGGACTGGACGTGCTTCTTCTTCTCTTCTTCATCGGTAGCAAAAGAGCAACGCTTTCCAACGACCATCTTAAGGATCACGTTTTGAGTGAGGTCCCCGAACCATTGTTTGAACTCCACGAACACTTAGTCATTATCCGAGCCTTTGTTTTCATTTGCTCTACTGCTCTAAGTTTTGTACATTTCTTTCAAGATGGTACTCACCTCTGAGACTCTTATGTGTTTGAGCAGCTCGAGCCAACGGTTGGAGAGCAACTCTAAAGTGGTAATCTTATGTATTTCTTGCCAGTAGGGTCCGGCTGGTGCTAATGCAAACATGGCATAGTTATAGCCCATGTGATTTGCAAGTGCCATTTTGGGGCTAGAGGACAAGCATGTGTCTTTGATTGTGAAGCACCCCTTAGCCATATCACTACTGCTTACCACCAAAGATTGATGCATCCCGAGGCGGGTAGTGAAAAAGGGTTCGTACTTGTCCGCCATGGCTCCCAAGGCTTCGTGAAGAGGCTTGGTTGACCCTCCTAAAAAGGGAAGGTGACCAAATATAGGCCATGAACCCTTGGTTTCAGGAGCTATTATGCCCTTGGAAACTCTCTAACTCCTTCAGAACAAACAATAGGAAACAATTATTATTACAAGCAATGCAACTATGATAGGGTTCTTTAGATAGGGGATGAGAAAACTCATTGCAAGTTATATGGGCAGCTTTGGTATTGTGTACGTCATTCACTTTGCTCTTTCACCAAACCCACATTTATAAGTTTATAACCCTAGAAATAAGATATCTGGATAGCCATTGAGGACTGGTTTGCCAACAATTGCCTTGTAATTTCATCGTAGATTTTGGTCCACACATTTAGTATATCGTCTTTAAGCCAGGTCAAGATTCGCATTAATTTACAAAATAAGAATTATGTAACTAGACAAAATACACAACTAGCTATTCGGCCTATGAGCACAACCATTTTTTTGTTTAATCGGGTCAGATTACCGTGGTTATTGGACTTTAGCCATAAAACACATGTTTGACACACTCCAAATTGGTTTTCTACCAATGGGGAACCACCTAAGCTATCCAGGTCACTTCCCTTGAAACTAATATCTTGCCTTCTTCATTACTTTTCAATTATTTTAAAAATATTTCATTTAAAAATCAAATTTTTTTATATCATGCCAAATTCAACCGTTGGATATTCTCGTGACGAGAAGAAAAGATTATGGTAAAAATTATACCTTCTTTCGTCATCGTTTAGGTCTCGATCAACGTGATCAACCATAAACACTAAATACCCATCAAACTAAAATTCCGTAACCAGTCATTTGTAACTTCCTTTCTCGATCCGCCAACCATTCACCTATATCCATGACTTAATTTTTTAAGTCTTGTGAAAAAATTGGCATGATTCGTAGTCGTATGTCATCGGTCAACTAAGAGGTTATATAGATTATTTTGGTTGACTAAGTGGATTAAAATGGAAATTATGACGAAATTGGCTAAATTTTTTATAACACACATAAAATATTCCAATAATCTCATCCAATGGTTGTTCTCTGCAGTTTCTCATGACTTGATGGAGTTAATCTTTGAAGAAAATTTAATTGATAAATATATGGTTATAATGGTAAGTTTAGTTGTCTAATCATCTCATCCAATGGTCAGTTTTCTCTAAATTCATTTTACACCTTGTTGCCACTCGACTCGTTTTTTTGACTCGCGAAGCGCAGATGGTGACCCGACTGTATCTGAACCATTGGGAGACGTCGTGGTGGTGCATAGGTCCCATCCGACTCGCATCTCCATCTTCGATCCTATAGTCTTGGCAAGGTTCTTAAAAAACGCTACGCGCTAATGTGGCGGTAGTTCGGGGACCAGCGCCTAAAGGCCTAGGCGGAGACTAGGCGTTTTTTATTATTACTTTATTTTATTTTTATTTTCATAATATGCATGTATTATATATATGTATAGTGTCAATGTGTGTGTTTTTTTCCTTTTGAAACTTTCTTTTCTCTTTTCTTTTGGTTTTAATCTCCACTATCTCATTCTCGAAAAATAACAATAAAAAAATTTCCACTCTCCCATGAGTGTTATGATTGTAATTATATTAATTAGAATAAGGGCATAATTGTCATTTCAGGTGTGATTAGAAGCAACAAAGTCCAAATGCTTCATGAACTCTCTCACCACTCCCATTTTTCTCTCTGCGCTATCGCGTTCTCTACCTCTGTCTCTCTTGTCATCCTTGTTCTTCCTTTCGCCAAAATTGATCATCAAACACCCAAAATCTTCGTTGTCTTCACCGAGGAAAGCTCCAGTCATCTACCAATTGATAGTTTTGGTGATCAGACTTAAGATTCGAATTTCGATCACCGTCCAATCAGGTTGCATCGGGTTCATCGCCTGAACCACCACCGTTGCATCGGGTTCATCGCCTGAACCACCACCATCCAATCAGGTCGCAGGCGATCCAGCTCAGATGACTCTCCATTCAGACCCACCACCATCGGCTTAGATGACTCTCCATCCATACTCTTATCTTTGAATTGAAATCCAGAGTTGGTTTCTTTGATCTTCGGGTTTGAAGCTGAAATTGGGGGTTTCTCCATTTTTGATGGTATAAAACCTAAATCAGTTTTGTTATTTGGGGCCTGTGAATTTGGATATTTGGTTTTGGTCTTACAATTTCTTCACTGTGATTTTCTGGGATAATAGAAAAAACTGAGAAGAGGAGAGAGGAAGAAAACTGAGGGCAGTAAATTTTGCTAAGTAAATTCATTGGACAAAAGGCGGGCGGTTTGCACGCACTGTTAGTTTTTGACGGTGTGAATGCACTGCTGGTGCATGGAATACGTTCCCGTATTTGTGGAACTTACACAGTTACACCTCCACATGCAAGTATGCAACGTTGTCAAGTAGACAAGGGCTTAGTTTGGGACTGCTTCCTAGGGTGCTTTTAAAACCAACATCACTTCCGGGCCTGGACTGGACTGTTTGGTAAAACACTGAAAAGCAGCTTCTGGTCAATTATAGCTTTTACCAACCGTGATTTTGAGAAGCTACAATTCGTAGCTTTTTAAAATTGCTTTTGCGGGAGGAGGAGTGAAAACATGGAGCATTAAATGAAATCTATCAGACTACCCATTTTATCCTTCCTCTTCTCTAGAATTTACACTGAAAAGTCTGAAAACTCATCTCCCTCATCTCTGTGTGACCTCTATTTTCCTTTACCTTCACCTCTTTCTCTTCCCTCTCACTGAACTCTCGTACGAGCATCGTCTAACCCAAAATTGTCTGCAAATAATTTTAATGCAGATTTCTCTTTTGATCTCAAACAAAATTTTCTCCTTCTGAATTCAAACCATTGCTCAATGGAGTCGAAAATGCAAAATGGATCTCACTTGATTCTGCTGCGAGTAGACCAGTTGTAAATTAACCCAGAGAGTTATAATGTAATTTGAATTCAGCTACTAGGTTTTCAAGGGTATAGAATAGTGTTTGAGAAGAACAAACCCAGAAAACTGAAAAAGAATCAAAACATAAACAACCAAGCAAAGAGTTACAGAGAAATTATACTTCAATTACTTCAAAAGAAAGCTGCAAATTACATGAATAGCAAGTTCAACAACCCAATACTTATAACAACCAGATCTAATCATGAACTACAAGTTTATAAGAACCACAACAAAAGCCACGAACAGCAAAATAAATCTTAGTTTTTTTTTTTCACACAATAATGTTGTGTTGTTTAAATCCTCTATCAGTGACAATTTAAGACAGTTGCTCAAGCCATTCCTCAATATGTTATGAATTATTATCTGTTGCCAAAGTCATTGTGTGATGATTTATAGCAATTATGTGCTCAATTCTTTTGGGGCTCTACGGAGGAAAAAAAGAAAATTCATTGGCGCTCTTGGGAGAGGATGTGTCTTTCTAAGCAGGAGGGTGGTATGGGTTTATTTAAAAAATGCTTGCTAGGCAAGGATGGCACTTGATGTCCAACCCTAACTCTCTAGTAAGTCGTCTTCTCAAGTCTATTTATTTTCCTCATGGTAATTTTCTAAGTGCTGATATGGGTGATAGATCTTCTTATGCCTGGAGAAGTATTATGGAGGCCAAACCGATTATCCAAGTTGGAGTATTTTGGAAAATTGGGGATGGGCACAAGGTCTACATTTGGCATGAGGATTGGATTCCATCTTGCCCTTCTTACTCTTTACAGAAACCTCAAGGCACAACTTTTGAATTTGTTTCTGACCTAATAGATTCGGCATCCAATACTTGGATGGAGCCATCTTTGCATGCATGTTTTCCTCATGAAATTGTTCTAAAAGTGTTGAGAATTCCTCTCAGCAGAAGAAGGGGGCAAGACGTTATTACCTGGAAGTTCAACAAGAAGGGTTTCTTTTCAGTCAAATTAGCTTATAGGGTGGCTAAGGATTTCTCTTTGGGTAATGTTTTGGCCTCTGGATATGGAGGGGATCCTTATGCTTCATTGTGGAGGGCCTTATGGAAGGCCAAAGTACCGGGTAAAGTCGTAGTTTTTTGGTGGAGGGTTGCCCACAATCTACTTCCTACTAGGGTATCTTTGGCTTTGAAAGGATATGAAGGGGAGATCAGATGTTTACTATGCTCTTTTCCTTGGGAAGACTTGGGACATATTTTATGTCAATGCCCTCTAGCTCAATCTATTTGGACTGCCCCTCCTTTATTGTTTAACATTGATACTTCTAAACCTTTGAATGTAAAGGAATGGTTATTGGATAAGGCGAACACTCTGTCTTCTTCTGATTTTGATAAGCTGCTAGTTCTCATGTGGAGCTTATGGCGAAACCGCAATGACCAATTGTGGAATAGTAACCACATAATAGATCATGCACTAGTGGCTTCTGCCATGAGTTGGTTGGAGGAGTTTAATCAAGTTCGTGCTACTAGGCAGCCTGCCAGTATGAAGTGTTCAAGGAGCCGGTTTTAGTGCCCACCGCCTTCCGGTGTCATCAAAATGAACACGGATGGCGCCTTCCTTAATGGTATTTGACATGGAGGTGTTGGTGGTGTATTGTGTGATGAGCATGGTAGTTTTTTGGCTTCTTTTTCAGGTAAAGTACAGTTCATTACGTCACCCCTTCATGTTGATTTACTAGCTATCAAGCATGGTATGAAGATGCTTCAACAGTTGGGAGCGACAAAAGTAGAAATGGAAAGTGATTGTCTTGTTGCTGTACAATCTGTTACTGATCAGGTTGGTGACCATTCTCTACTCAGTAACCTAGTAGATGACATCAAAGATTTATGTAAGTCCTTTCATTTCTTTGAATTGCTTCATGTAAATAGGCAAGCAAACTCTGTTGCTTATAGCTATTCAGACAGAGTGGTTCACTTCTGCTCCTACTATTATCTCGGATGCCCTATTGTATGATCTAAATCATATTTAATGAATAAAATCTTTGTTCTTTAAAAAAAAAAAAAGAAAAAAAAAAGAGAGAACTAATTAGTTGAAATTTGACAGAAAAAAGAATCTAATTGAAATCTGAGTTGTAGTCAAAAAAGAAAAAAATCTGAAGAAATGGAAGAATTAGATGAACAATTTTTTTTTAATATTTATTTATTGATATTTCAGCAAAATGTCCATTTTGGTAATTACAAATAGTCACATAATTTTGTACTCACAATTTACAAAACAATATGAAATTACTTTTCGTTCTCACAACACTTTAAAAAATAGTTTACCAAACACCTAACTACTTCCATTCATAGCAGAATCAAAAGTTCTTCCTCTCACAATAAAATTGAAAGTGCTTCATATCACAGCACAGTAATCCCAAACTAACTAACTAAGCCACGGTTAATGTTCATTAGTCAAAACTAGTACGTTTTCTCCTAGTTAATAATGATTTTACCAATAAGGTATGCAGAAGTGAATCTCACCATCTACTATAGGACGGTTTTTTATTTATTTATTTATTTATTTAATTTTTTTTATTGTAGGAAAACTTTGTTTAATAAAGGGTTTATTAATTTTTAACCTCTTCACGACTTCACGTATCTTTTTGTAATGATAAGTTTGGGGTAGTGTGTGAGACTCTTTTCGTGTGAAAGGTTAACCTGTGTAGTGTATGAGACTCAACGGTCATAGGTGATCACATAACATCATTTCAGCACTCAAACTAGTTTCAAAGAGGTGATAAATCTTTAAGTGGTAATATATATGTTTCTTATAATCGGACATCCCAATATCTTCTTTGATTCTCCTCATTTTCTGTTCTTAGTGGTGAATAGATTAAAAGCTTTATATATTTTTCTAGTGATAATATCCCTTTGTAGCAATCAGATACACTTACACATGATCGAGATTAGTGCTAGCACTTTTCTTCAATATTTACAATTCTAGTAGGATTGTAGCTCATATTTGGATAAATGAATATTTTTCCTGTTTTTAAATAAGATGTCGGAAAAAAAATACATGATGTGTTTAATGATATCTCTATTTATGTTTGATTCAAACTCTAGGTTACTTGACCTAGTGGTAATATGATTTAATTAGAAGGATCTAGAATCCTAATCAATGTAGAATTACTTTCCTTGTATGATTGAGATTTTATGCATTGTAATCCTCTATATAAAGAGGCCCCTATTATCAATGAGAATACACAACAATTATCTCTTAATTTCTGATTCCCTAAAACATGTTATCAGCACGAAGCCCTAACCCTGAAACCCTAATATCTCTAATATCGTAGCCTTCAATCTCAGGAGCCCAGTTACCGGTCTTGTTTGCGCTTCCCCCACACTAAAGCAGATGCCCAAATCACATTAGCCCAGAGCCTGATTCACGTCAGCACTGCCACGTCAGCTCCCCCAGTGAACTCTCAGTCAACGCCAGTCGACTTTCGGTCAACGATTTTCCGGCGACATTTTCCGGCGCCCTTCTTTTAGAGTTTTTAAATTCAATTTCTCTTCTTTTTCGGGGACTTGCAACCTCCCTTCTTCTACCCCCCTTTCTTCATTATAGGGGAGACCAAATTAAGCCGAACTGTGGGGGCTCGTGCTCACTCCAAGCTTAGATCTTGTTGAGATATCCAAACTTAGAGTTTGTAGAGAATTTATGATTGACCACTTACATCATTGTTTCAATCTAATCCAATATCTCTTGGAATCGAATTTCTTGGAAGCGACTACACTAGGAAATTCTTAATTTCTTGGAAGCGATTACGCTCAGAAATTTCATATGTTTTCGGGGTAGCCTACTTCGCTCCGAAACTAACCCTAATTTCTTGTTCTCTTTCAGGATGAGTAACCTGAACAAATTGGACTTTGCTCCATTGGGAACAACTAGCTCTGGATATCATAGATGGGTTCGTGATATCCGCCAGCATCTCAAGGCTGATAGAATCCTGGATATGATTCTCAAGCCTAGCCAGGACGTGCTAACTGTTGAGCAAGCTCAAGCTTTGGAAACAAATAGAGCAGCCTTAGAGGCAAATAAGGCGAAAGCCATCATCCTAATGACTCGTCATATGGATGATTCGCTCCAGTACGAGTATATGAATGAAGAGGACCCCAGAAGGCTGTGGGTCTCACTCGAAGAAAGATTTGGCAACGTCCGTGACTCCTTGCTTCCTGACCTAGAAGTGAGATGGCATAGCCTCCGCTTCTGTGATTTCAAGTCAGTTCTTGACTATAACTCGGAAGCACTTCGCATTAAATCCTTAATGGAATTTTGTGATAAAGAGATCACAGATGCGATGTTGATTGAGAAGACTCTCTCTACCTTCCCCGTCTCTGCATTGATGGTTGCTAAGAACTATCGAATCGATGTAAATGCAAGACGGATAACAAGGTTTCATGAGCTCATTGGATCTATGAATGTCGCTGAAAAGCATGACAATATCCTTATGAAGGACTATAATTCGAGATCCGTGGAAACAGAACATATTTCGGAATCCAATTATAGTCGCACCTCTAAGAGAGGGCGCCAAGAGCGAAACCCTAATCTTAGGTATACTTCTGGACATTCTGATCCATATAATCGCTCTACTTGGGAAGGTAACCGCCAAAATAGGCGAACACAGAACCGAAGAGGAAAACGTGGAAAGAGAGAGGGAGGCAATGCCTCTGGCCATGTTGGTGGCGCCACCAACACTAAGAGCCATCTAAATGACGCTTTCAAAGCGCCTCAATCAATGGAGTTCGAGCAAAGAGATGTATGTTATCGATGTGGAGTGTCTGAGCATTGGGCACACATTTGTAGAGCTCGTGAAGAACTTGTCACCGCCTACAAAGCATATTGTGAAGCAAAAGAAACTCACTATGTGGAACAAGAAGATCAAGAAGATGATCTAGAATGAAGGGTTGAAGACTACAAATCTGGCTGGGATCAATAGATCGCCAATTATGTTTAAGTCTTGTAGGCGATTGCCATATTATTTTTATTGGATTAGATTTTCTTTGATCAAAGAAACAATGATGTACTCCGTTGGCTTGTGAATAAAATTTCGAGTTCTTTTCATTATGACCCAATTTTGATTCTGAGCATATGACTTTGTGACTACAATGGCTGGGCCATCAATATTAATTCAAGGACATGGAATAGCCCAAGTTCCACTTGCCAAATGGCACCTTGATTACAGTTGTCACAGAAACTCTCTACGCTCTTAGGGCAAATCGTACCCTATGAATAGCCAACGAATTCCATGCGATAATGCATGTAGAGAACGGAAATGAGTTCCTTTGCATTACCTCTAATGATTGCGAACAAAGACGCATCTTAGAGAAGTTTATGTGTCTCTCTAGTGGACTCTATATCACTATTCGAGCTATTAAATCCAATAAAGTTATGAGAGAAGATCTCTTGGATTTAGACACATATTGGCTTTGTCACGATAGGACAGATCATCCTAGTCATGATATGATGATCCGTCGACAAAAGACTTCACATGGACATCATTTCTTTTGAGCAAAATGAAGCAAGATGACGCCATAAAAGGCGCCAACCATGGGCATAACGCCATGGTTGTTCCTCCTTGTGGCCATGACGGCATACATGCTAATTTCCATGGCTCCCACGCCATGATGGGAGATGTAGTCACACATTTTGCTTCTAATAGCGCTACAGACGCTCAGGCCTAACCAAAATCCTCATTGGTTGCTTCTAAGGCCTCTCGCTCGTTTTACAAAGCCCATTCCTTAGGGAAATTAGGACTGAGACCGTCCTATGCAAAGGATATGACAATACTCATTCTGTTCTTACAAAGAATCCGTAGGGATCTTGTGGATTGATTCAACCAACTTGTGGACGCTTAAATATTTTATGATGTTAGTTGACACGCAAACACGCCGGTCACGTGTTGTGCCATTGTCCACTTGTAATGCTACTTATGCTACACTCCTAGCACATATCATGTGACAACGGGCTCACTCCTCGAATCATCCTATTCAGTCAATTGGATTTGACTATGCTAGAGAGTTTACATCGAACGACTTTCGATGGATATTGCAATGGGCTTGATGTTGGACATCACGTTCCCATGTCCACACCCAATTGGTCTCGCGGAAATGACTACGATGGTAGTCCGAACATTGGTAATGCGCACCAATCTTCTTACATCCGCTTGGGGTGATGCAATATCGCATGCAGCTATGCTAATTCGTCTACGACCTACCGCCACTCAATGTACCTCTGCGTTACAGCTAGTGACTGGGTACACGTCTTTTGTACTTACGCACATTTGAGTGAGCCATTTAAGTGCCAATTGCGCCGCCACAGCGCTTTATGATGGGTCCTTACAGACGAATGGGCAACTACGTTGGATTTGAGCTTCCAACAATCGTCCGCCACTTAAATGCCCTTGCTAGGCGATCTCATTATCGCTAGATTTGCGGGTTGTCACTTTGATGAGACAGTCTTCCCGTCGTTAGGGGGAGATAAGAACACGGATGTTCAGCAGGAACGACAGGAATTGTCGTAGTCTGTCCCCACTATGTCTCATCTCGATCCCTATTAAAGTGACGAGATCACACAAATACGCTGCAAACATGCCTGCAAGGACGTACGTCCCTACGAGAGGACGTAGCGCCACCCTACACGGAGGTAGGCATGGCGCCAACGCCAAAGAGAGTGGCACTCTGGCGTTACAGGCCATGGCCCCAGCTAGGATGCGTGGGAGGCCCGTGGGTTCGAAGGATACTTTGGCACATTCCAATCCTTTGATCATCAAGACTCAAAATCCATCTCATGAGTATCTTCCGGGTTATGGTTATCGTTGGGGGACGCCTCAACGTCAGAACCTATTCCTGAGAATATAGAGCTCTATGAAAATTACACTAGTGTACATGAGACGTGGGATAGAAACTCCATTAGAATTGATGATGTAGTTGCGTATTTTGTTGCGCATGAGTTTTTGAGTTAGATGATATCGAACCACACTCCGTTGATGAATGAATGCCAACGTAGAGAGTTTTTGGCCTAAATGGAAAGATGCGATCCTGGTTAAGATGGATTCTTTAACGAAGAGGAAGGTTTTCGAGCTAGAGATGCCAACACCTCCTAACATAAAACCTGTTGACTAATGAGTCTTCGTTAGAAAGCGTAGTGAGAAAAAGAGATGGTAATCTCGCCTTATGGCGCAAGGCTTCTCACAAAACGCCCTGGAACCGACTACGATGAGACATATTCTCTCGTAATGGATGTCATTGCACTCCACTACCCTGTCAGTTTGGTAGTTTCCGAATAACTGAACATGCAGCTTACAAATATGGTCACTACGTATCTCTATAGGGATCTAGATACGGAATATACATGAAGGTTCATGGCGAACTTCATTTACCCAAGTCAAGTGGCTCTAGACCATGGAGCGCGTTTACAAAGAGGTTGAAACGTTCACTAAAGTGACTACTTGATTGGGAAGGGATATGCCCACGCGTTTCTATGACAAGTTTCAGATTCTATCACGGTTCATGTTGGACATGATCTTCATTAGAAGCCCTTAAAGAGTTAAGGGAAACCGCTGAACACTTGAAATCTGAGTTTGAGATGAAGGATTTTGGGAGAACACGATTATGTCTTGGTTTGGAACTTGAGCATCGTGTCGATAGATGCTTAGGCATTTTGACAAGGTCAAGCCTCACTACTAGCAAAATAACAATACACACGGATTTACTGTAGTTAAAAGCCACAGAAATCCGTGTGAAATAGAAATACTAACAGAAATCCGTGTGAAATAGAAATACTAACAGAAATCCGTGAAATGAGCATAATCGGGCCCACAATAATTTATACAATAACAATATCAACGGAAATCCGTGTGCATAAACAATAGTCACAGATATCTGTGTAAAAACAAAAACATTTTCACACGGATATCTGTGTGAAAATCAATTCACACTGATTTCTGTACGTATTATAAATTAGTTTATTTCGAAATAATTAATTTTTTATGTTATGTGAATTATGGAGGGACAGATTTCCGTTACAATAAGTATTTGATACAGATATCTGTGTGAAAAGAACATAATTGAGCCCTACAGTGATTTATACAATAACAATACCGACGGAAATCCGTGTGAATAAACAATAGTAACAGATGTATGTGTAAATGATAAAATATTTTTACACGGATATCTGTGTGCAGATCAATTCACACTGATTTCTGTGTCAAAATCCGAAATTAGTTTATTTCGGGATCATTAATTTTGTTTCTTATGTGAATTACGGAGGGATAGATTTCCGTTATAATAAGTATTTGATACATATTTCTGTGTGCAATGAGTAATACACACGGATTTCCGTGTGAAAATGTTGACACAGATATCCGTGTGAAAAGAACAATGAGCTACAGAATTCCGTGTGAAAAAAGAGACTACACACAGAAATCCGTGTGAATAAACAACAGTAACTGATGTCTGTGTAAAAACTAAAACCTTTTCACACGGATATCCGTGTGCAAAGAACAATTAGCTACAAAATTCCGTGTGAAAAAGTATATGTGTATATAAGGTTAACCACTTATTTGATATTGAAAGAACGGCAGATTGAGTTAATTTTTTTACACCGTTCCTATTAATACATTATTACCAAATACCAATATCAAATTTATCAATTTTTTATTTTTATTTTTTGGATTGCACAAAATTCTTGTATGTCTACTAATGTGGTATAACTAGTTTATTAGTTATAATGAAAAGTATACCTTCTATAAGCAACAATGCATAGGAAATAGACTTTATCAAAATCGACCGTAGGATGTTATCATGATAAGAATAAATGGTTGTGTTCAAAATTTCAGCTATTTTCGTCGTCATTTGGGCTTCGATCTAGTAGGTCAACCCTAAACCTTAAATACTACATAAAACTAATATGCTCATCACCGCTCACTCGTAACTTATTTTTTCAATCTGTCAGCTCTCATACTCTCATGAATATGAGATATACCAAATAATGTAAAAATTTTGAAAAGTTTATCTCCTCAAGGGTCGGCTCCCCTTAGGGAAGTAGAAGTGTTTAAAGGGTTGACCAGTTATTGGTACAGACATCTGTGTGAAATGAGTAATACACACGGATATCTGTGTGAAATGTTAACACGGAAATCCGTGTGAAAAGAACCATTAGCTACAGAATTCCGTGTGAAAACTCTATTAGCTACAGAATATATAATAGAGATAAATACACACGAAAATCAGTGGTAAATATATATGTATCTCACACGGATTTTCGTGGTAAATTTTTTCCCGCTCACTTTTTTGGAACAAATTCAATTTCCCTCCCCTAGTAGTATTACACACGGATTTCCGTGGATTTATTCCCGCTCAATATTTGGATATTCCCACGGATTACTGTGGGTGCTGTTGTAAATATTACCGAGGTAAATTCACACGGATATCTTTAGTAAATGCAAATGTATTTCACACGGATTTCCGTGTGAAATACTATAAACACACAGATTTCAGTGCATAATGCTGCTTAAAACCAGAAAACACTTCACCAAAATCTAAAGCCTCCGAATTCTCTCATGTCTCCCTCTCTCTCTCTCATGTCCTCCCCACTGCCCCCTCCCCCACCCTCTCTCTGCTCCTCCGCCCACTGCTCTCCCTCTCTCTCATATCCTAGCTCCTCTTCTCTGCCTCCCTCTCTCTCATCTCCAAATTTTTTTGGTTTAATGGAGGACAGAGGAACTAGATCTGTTTTCTCTCTCCTTCGACACCCACTTCCGGTCACCACCGTGACTCACCTCCACCATCACCGACCTCCGACGAGTTTAACGCATCCTCCTTGAGTCCCTGCAACAACCCACGCACCGACTCTGCTCACTTCCACCGTCAAGCACCGCCTCCCTCCACTCCATCGGCATAGCCGACCCGCGCAGACCGCCTCCCACTAGTCCATCCTTCCCTCTTCTCTGTACCGGCGTCTCTTCCCCCACCCAGGAAATTGGCCGGCACCGACATGCTTCTGTTCTTTTCTCTTCACTTTTTGTTTTGTTTAACACTGTTCTGTTTTGTTTAACGCCGTGTCCGGAGGTGTGGTCACATGATTTCCAACAATCCGAAGGGACCAATCTGTCGCATATGATCTTTTACCCATAAAGACCAAAAATAATGTGAGTATGTTATTATGTATGCATGCTGGGTTATTGAAACTCTAATTGTATCAGATTAATTAGCCTAGCTATTTGATCTCTCTCTCTCCAGCTCCTTGAATCCAGATTCACACGATAAAGAGAATTAATCATGATTAATGGTAGTAATGATAATAACAATAATAAATAATTTGATTTCTTTCACGTTTTGATCAAATTCTCAATTTAGTGATTTTCAGGCAGATGATACCTGAAATCGATTTCTTAATTTTGTATTATATGTTGGGGAATAAACTTTTGTTTCTCTGCAATCGTAAATTCCATTCTTGATTTTTTAATCATTTCCATGCGTCCAGTATTTGTTGCTTAAATGATTCGATTTTAAAATCTGAATTTTTCTGGTGGCTTCTTCTGACCTAGTTTGCAATGGCTAAAGCATTATTGGTATAGTAGGGTAGGGAATATAGATCATTCACATTAATTTCACAAGCATTGAGTTGTAATCTGTGTGATAAGATTTACTGATAACGTACTTAATCCTGTCCATTTTCAGCAATTGTAACCAGCTAATTAAGAAGAAACAATTCATCCGTACATGCTGGGAATTGTAAGTTGCTAGCAGGTGCCATGATGAATAAGCTGGAGTTAATTGGTGCCATTAAGAAGAAACAATTCATCCTTCTTATTGTTGCTTACATGCTTCTTCTAACAGGTGTATTGGCCTTCAAGCACCCCCATGATCGTCCATAGTCTTGATCCTGAAAAGGATCCTCTTCGTCGAAAGGATGATGACGAAGATGTGCTAGAGGCAAAAGTGCCTTACTTAGTACAATAGGCGCATTATTGTACTTAGTACAATAGGCGCATTATTGTACTTAGTACAATAGGCGCATTATTGTACTTATCTCAATGCACAAGACCGGACATCTCATATGTTGTGAACTTGTTAGCTAGATATAGCTCTGCACCAACGCGACGCCATTGGATTGGTGTAAAAGATATCTTTCGATATTTGAGATGTACGATTGATATGGGCTTGTTCTATCCCTACGAAGAGATGATGGATTCGGACCCATCACACACCAGAAACGCCGCCAACGCTGGCCTGCGTTCTCTATCCCCATTCCAAAACGACATGTGTTTTGGAAGGTTTTGCTGATGTTGGGTATCTGTCTGACCCACACAATGGTCATTCCCAATCTGGTTAAGTGTTCACCATGGGAAAAGACCGTGACATCTTGGAGGTCTACATAATAGACCCTAGTCACTATATCTTCGAACAATGCAGAGATCATTGCTCTTCACGAAGTGGTTCATGAATTTATATGGATTGGATCCATAATTACGCATGTTCGAACAATTGTGGTTTGAAGTCTACCACAGTTGAGCCTACGAGCGTTTAAGATAATGCTACTTGTTTTGGACAAATGAGGCAAGGCTACATCAAAAGCAACAACACCAAGCATAATCAGCAACAACAGACACTCCTCGAGATCAAAGTGAACTAGGTTCGATATGAGGACAGTGAGGCAGACTTGTTTACTAAGTCATTGCCCAATTCCACGTTCGAGAAACATGTGGTAAGAATTGGCTTGCGGAAGTTATCTGAACTCCCATGATCGTAGTCATCAGGGGGAGGTGCAGACATCAGGGGGAGATGTTTACATGTTCATCTCGAATCGTGAAGGGTGTGTTGTGCTCTTTTTCCCCTTCGACCGAGGTTACTTTTGTCCCACTGGGTTTTTGTTACTCGGCAATGTTTTTAACGAGGCAACGAGAGAAGCACCGCGTTTGGGCAACACAAGGGGGAGTGTTCAAGGAAAACCTAATTTGTGTTTAACCCAAACTCTAGGTTACTTGACCTAGTGGTAATAGGATTTAATTAGAAGGATCTAGAATCCTAATCAATGTAGAATTACTTTCCTTGTATGATTGAGATTCTATGCATTGTAATCCTCTATATAAAGAGGCCCCTATTATCAATGAGAATACACAGCAAATTCCTCTCAAATTCAATTTCTCTACAACAAGTATATATTTCTTGCCACACGAAAGTTTGTGAAAACACACCAGCCTTGTTGGTTAGAAGAAATCAGACTAGCCTCACTAGTCAAATAACAATTATGCAATATATTTATTTAAGCTCGAAGCTCAAGAAAACATGCCATCCTCGCTGACCAAAAGCAAATTCAGACTAGCCCCACTAGTCAAGTAATAATGGAATACGGGGAAGAATTTACCATCATACGAATAAAGGAGCTTCCCAGGCTCGGCTTGAAGTCTCCCAGACTCTTGAACCTCCCAGGTTCTTGCTCAACTCAACTGCAAACACATAGTAAGCGGGGATGAGTACTAATAGGCTAGCTAGCAATAAAAATAAATAAAACGACCCAGGTATGGTGAGTTAAAATTATACGAAAATCGAAAACCAGTAAGACTTCCCCAAAATATCACGAGAGAAAAAAAATACAAATTTATATCAACAATAATTAAGCGGAAAATAATAAATAAACATAATCCCTTTGGAAATCCCATTTCCGAATATCCATCTAAAATCTTGAAAATTGATAATTAAAATATAAATGATATATTCTGGAAATTACCTCAGAATTAATTTGTCAATATTTTCAACATAAATCACAAGTCTAAAATTGAGCATAATAAACTTCAATCCGGAAGTCCAATCCATATATTAATTTATAATCAAAATGATTAATATGCTTGATAAATAATTTGATATTTAATAAAATCAATATTTCAGAAATTAATTTGCATGCATCAATTAAAATCAAAAGTCCACTCACAGTACTATTTAGGCGACCACGCATATGAGTTTCTTTGTCAAGCAGTAGCTCGGTACATCACCCTGTGCAATTATAATCCGTAAACAATAATTCGACAAATTAAATACAATTCTAAAATCAACTCCTCGTAAATCAACATCTCCTTTTCTTCTCGGATTCAACCCAAACTTTTCTATCAACAATTATTCATCTTAACTTTCTTCCACTAGCTTCCATTTAACTCCAACACTTCCAATTCACAATTTTCTCAATTCATTCTCAACACTAAACAGTATGATAAAGCTTAAAAAGGATAAAAATGGTTATGAAAGGCCGTCGGAGGCGACGGAGCCGCGGTGGCTCAAGGTGGCCGGAATTCCAGCTTCCAAAATCTTCAAATTTATATGCAATATTATACTCATAAGAAAGCCCATGAGGTAAGGAATAACTTTATATCTTGGGATTTCTCCAAATTTTAGATGGTTTGGCCGGAAATCTGAAAATAGCCCCAAAAACCCAATCTACTACAGTCACCTTCTTGGCTTCAATTCGTCATATGTGGTGGATAATAGGATGCAAAGCATATATGGATGGAAATCTTGTTTCAAGCCGAAGAGATTGATACCAATTTCATGGTCATAGGTGGCCGGACGAAGTGGCGGTGAAGCAAGGAAGTTACGCCGGCGAGAGAGGAAAAAATTTGGAAATTTCAGGGACTTTCCCGAAATGGAAAGTCAGCTTGCTATTTATAGACACGAATTCAACATAATTACAAAACTGCTACTCACTTGAAACCCTTATAACTTCTTCGTTACAACTCCAATTTTAGTGTGCCACATGTCCATGAACTCGGTTTAACGTTCTCTACAACTTTCATGACGGAAATTTCCTCAAAAATTGAGCTAAACAAAAAGTCAACTTTCAAAGCCACTAAATGATCAAAATGCAGGTGAAAAGTAAAGATTTTATCCGTTTACCTTCCAAATGACTAGTAAACGGGTAAACTAATGTTCGGGACGTAACACTTTTTATTCAAAAGTCATATTTTTTTGACTTTGTTTGGCTACCTCATCACACTTGACATTCCCAGCCTATGTACTGTGTCACCTTAACTACAAGCAAGATTTATACAAATGGTAGTACGTTCTGCTGTTTTGCATATTTTCCTTTATCAATATGTTTGGATCCTTCTATAATTACAACGCCAAGATCTATATTTAGTTTAAGTGATTCATAATTAAAAGAGCAGATTGAACGTTTGAGGATCCCTTTTGCCGGAACTATAATGAGAGGCACCCCATAAAGTCTCTCAATATTCTTGGCCTGATCGAGAATGTTGTGATAGTTGGAAGATAATACTGTTGCTTCAAAATTAGGATTGCATATTTTGTGTGGTGCTTTTTATTCTAAAAATTTATAAAAAAATCTTTTATTATTATTTTTTTTTATCCCCATCCCACCCTCTACTCTCACCCAACCAAGCTTAACTTCGAAGTTCTAATTGGCTCAACTTTATTATTTGTATTTTGGCTGCACATTTGCACATAATCTCTTCATCATTTAATAAGAACTGTTTTTTATCCTGCAATTAATTATTGTAGAAACACAAATCTCAATTTTCCAGTTCGAGTAACTATAACAAAAAAAAAAAAATAATAACCACTCCAAGTGGCCTAGTGGTTTTTGCCTAGTTTTGGGTGTACTCTCCAACCTAAGTTCGAACTCCGAAGCTGTCAAAGTGGCTACGCACTGTGCTGCAATGCATAGTTGGAGCATTTCACATGCGCCGAAGGGGTTTATGTTGGGCCTAGAAAACCTTTGGGTTCTCCTTGACAAAGTCAAAAAAAAAAAACTATAACAAAAAAATGTCTCACTCAAAATATTAATAATAAAATTGTTGACTAACTATATATTTTTGATGGAGTGACATCAGCACTAGCATGGACATGGTGGAGTAACTCAGTGACACATCTATTATTTCCTATTTTTCTGAAAAGTTATAATATAAACAAGACAACCTCTACCACAAATTATAATATCACAACCCATGTTGATTGATCGATCATTATTATTTTGTAACTTAGATTATATAGTAAACAATTTTTTTAGACGTAAAGTTTATGAGATAAACGAGGTTTGATGAGAACTTCAAGTGGAGTAGCTTTGACGTTTGTGAGCCCAGAACTCTCAGTCATATCAATTGGTGCATTATCAGAGAGAGTCGAAACTTGGAACGCATGTAAGAAGCTGGCCAATGTAAATTGCACCATTTGAATGCCGAAATCTAGTCCAGGGCAAGCTCTTCTTTCACTTCCAAATGGAATTAACTCAAAATGTTGACCCCTAACATCGATGTCTTTATGGGTGGTTAGAAATCTCTCTGGCTTGAACCCTAATGGGTCATCCGGCCACATTTTTGGGTCAGTTTGGATCTTCCATAGGTTTGTGATCAACCGTGTACCTTTTTGGACATAGTAGCCACCGATGGTGCTGTCCTGGTTGAATTCATGTGGTCCTGATAACGGTGCTGCCGGGTATAACCGAAGCGTCTCTTTCACTATGGCCTGGATATAAACCAACGTGCTCATATCCGACTCACTCACAAATCTCTCTCTTCCAATCTTGATGTCTAGTTCATCTTGGGCTTTTTTCAACTTTTCACGGTTGTTTAATAATAATGCTATTGCCCATGTCAAAGTGACCATGGTGGTATCGCTACCTCCTGCAATCATATTCTGAGAAAAACAAAAAGTATTTATATATAAAAGATTTATATAAAAATATTCAAATTTGAGTGCATATATAGCTTCATAGAAGTATGTACCAAGCTTGTGGCTTTGTTGATGGTATCTGCATGAAAACCGCCGAGGTCTGCACCTTCAAGTATCGAAATCATGATGTCTATGAAGTCTTGCTCCCCTTTACAACTATGAGCCTCATCGCCTTCTAGTGCTCTCTTTTGCTTATGCTCTTCCACCCATTTTCCAACAATGGAGTCCAATTCTTTTGCGGTTTTCTTCATTGCTTTCTCATGTCCACCTAAATCCAACCACCGAAGATGAGGAATCACATCTCCCACCAATAATAGCCCCACAAAGTTAAAGAACTCCCTTACTGCCTTCTGGACTTGATGTGCTTCGTTCTTCTCTTCCTCGTCAGTAGCAACAGAGTAACGTTTTCCAGCTACCATCCTGAGAATCACGTTTAGAGTGAGGTCACCGAACCATTGTTTTAACTCCACCAACAATTGGTCATTGTCCGAGCCTTTTTTTTCATTTTCTCTACTGCTCCAAGTTCTGTACATTTCTTTCAAAAAGGTGCTCACCTCCGAGCCTCGAATGTGTTTGAGCAGCTCGAGCCTGCGCTTGGAAAGCAACTCTAAAGTGGTAATCTTACGGATTTCTCGCCAGTATGGTCCGTAGGGTGCAAACCCAAACATTGCGTAGTTATAGCCAATGTGTTCTACAACGGCCATTTTTGGTCGGGAGGACAAGCATGTGTCTTTGATGGTGAAGCACTCCTTAGCCATCTCACTACTACTCACCACCAAAGATTCACGCACCCCGAGCCGGATCGTGAAAACGGGTCCGTATTTTTCAGCCATGGCTCCCAAGGCTATGTGAAGAGGCTTGTTCGACCTTCCTAATGAGGGAAGGTGACCAAATAAAGGCCATGCACCCTTGGCTTCAGGAGCTCTTTTGCCCTCGGAAGCTCTCCAACTCCTTGAGATTAAACAAAAGGAAATGGTTATTATTGCAAGCAATCCAACCGTGATAGGATTCTTAAGATAGGGAATGAGAAAATCCATTGCAACTTATATATGGATCGTTAGCTAACTCGGGTGGAAAGATATGGGCAGATTTGGTTTTGTATGACTTTGCTCCTTCACAAACCCACATTTATAGCACTAGTAAGATATATGGATAACTACTGAGGACTGGTTTCTCATCAATCGCGGAGTAATTTTCATCCTATAGCTTGATTTACACATTTAATATGATCGTCTTTCAGTCAAGTCAACATTTCTATTTACAAAATGAGACGTACGAATGTCACGAGACAAAACAGTCTTGTCTTTCATACACATTATATCACTTCAAGAAATCATGCATTTGAGTTGGCTGCTTGATGCATTTACTAATCACGTACGGTCCTACATGGCCAAATCTGAACTATCTAGAATTTTCTTTTGCGTGCCGATTTTGGATATGAATGGTGAATTATTGGGGATGGTGATGGTGCCATAGATGATAAAGTATTGTTTAGCTTGTCATCTACCATTATCAACAGAGAGTTCTATTGGTAGTCAAACGGTGTTTTTATATGCATTGTCCAAATTCAATTTCTACGCTATGTAGTCAAGGTCGAGTAATCTATATAATGAACAATACGCTATGTAGTCAAGGTCGAGTAATCTATATACTGAACAATGACAAATTTATGTTCCACTCCACATGCATAGAGCTTCATTCTAGTCAATTTGAAGATATATTTCAAAGCTAACTAATCCCTTATTTTACTTTTCAAAGAACTTTTTTGATAGTGGATCCGATAGTAACTTGCAGGGTAAGATAAGATCGATTATCTTGTTTTGTATGTGCGGTTTATCGTTGATTGGCATGTATGATATCTTATCTCATACCTTTGACAAATTACACTGTCAAGTAGACAAAATTAAGACTCATTAGTCAAAAGTAGTAGTTTTTTCCTAGTTGATAATGGTTTTACCAATAAGGCATTGACAAGTGAATCTCACCAAGTACAGGAAAACTTTGGATTCATTGGATTCGTATAATCAATTTTCAACTAATATAGTCTATTCAAAATTTTCATCGATCCAGTAGCTTTTTTATATGAAAGATGTCTCTTTGACGATAATAAAATATATAATTGTGTTGTAGAATGAGAAAGTTTGAGAGAGAATAATGTATACTTCTTTATTGATAATATGGCCGTTTATATATATATACACACACACACACACACATATATATATATATATATATAATTATCACTACAAGAGAAAATAGCAAAAGCGAGGAATTTCATTGTGACAACCTAAAATTCGTGGCAAAAGTTTGGCAAATATGAGGAAATTTCAATTGTCGCACATGATCCCATCGGCGACAACCAATTTGTCACATAAAATAGGTATTTGCAAGAAATTTACAGTTGTCGCATAAAAGAGGTATTTGCGAGAAACTGATAGTTGTCGCCCATATGACATTATGTGACACCCAATTCCTCACAAAATGTCAATTATGCGACAATTTCTACCAATTGTCGATTAATGTTTTTGTAATAACTTTAACTTCCTCGCAAAAGATTAATTGGGCGACGACTTCTGCAGATTGTCGCTTAATGTTTATGTGACAACTAGATTTTTGTCTCTAAAGCCTGATTTTGTGACAACTTTTGTGAGTTGTTGGTTAATGTTTATGTGATAACCTTATCTTCCTCACTCAAAATCAATTGAGCGACAACTTTAACGGGTTGTCGCTTCTTGTTTATGTGACAACTTGAACTTCCTCACTGAAAACTAATTAGGCAACGACTTCTACTAGTTGTCGGTTAATGTTTATTTGACAACTTTAATTTTCTTGCAAAAGACCAATTAGGTGACGACTTCTATAGATTGACAACTTGAACTTTCTCACTGAAACCCAATTAGGCGACGATTTCTACGAGTTGTTGTTTATTGTTTATGCGACAACTTTCTTTTCTCGCAAAAGCCAATTAGGTGACTACCTCAACGGATTGTTGCTTAATGTTTATGTGACAACTTGAAATTCCTCGCTAAAAACCAATTAGGCAATGATTTCTATAAGTTGTCGGTCAGTGTTGATGTGACAACTTCAATTTTCTTGTAAAAGACGAATTAGGTGATGACTTCTACATGTTGTCGCTTAATATTTGTGTGACAACTTGAATTCCCTGGCTAAAAACCAATTAGACGACGACTTGTATCAGTTGTTAGTTAATATTTATGTGACAACTTTAATTTTCTCACAAGAGACCAATTAGGTGACGACTTCTACGGGTTGTCGCTTAATGATTATGTGACAATTTGAACTTTCTCACAACCTACCAATATATCATGCATAGAGAAAAAATATCTTATCTTCCATCGTTTCTGGGAAATTTCTCCGATATCGTCAAATATCTCATATATATTATATAGTTGGGATATATCCAGATAAAATGAAGAAACATCTGTAAAATGTGAGAAGAGAAAAAAAAATTAAAAAGTTACTCGATTATTTATAGAAAAACATACATTATGGAATATGAAGGTTATGCGGGGTATAAAATTTAAAAACAGTTTCTAGTCGGGAAATGGCTTAAATAGAGAGGCAGCGCAATCTGTTTGGAAAAAATGTCTCGAGGTGAAATCTCTCAAGGCGGATTTGGGTGAGGTGAAATCCTTGAAGGCGAATGTAGGTGAGGTGAAACCTCTCGAGGCGGATTTGGGTGAGGCTAAATTATCCCTCAAGGTGAATCTGTGTGAGGAGAAATCTTCTTAAGGGAAATTTGGGTGAGGAGTAATCCCTTTAAGGGAAATTTGGGTGAGGAGTAATCCCCTTAAGGGAAATTTGGGTGAAGAGATCTCCCTGATGGGAATCGAAGTAAGGAGAAATCTCTTTAAGGCGAATCTGAGTGAGGAGTAATCCTCTTGAGATGAATTTGGTTAAGGAGAAATCCCTCAATTATATGAAGATTTCAAAGAAAAACAAAAGAAAATTTTCATTTCTCCAAGCTGTGACTACTTTTCTTGATGATCTTTGTGAAGTTTCTATATCCAAATCTTCTATTAGGCCTGTAAGCTGTAACTTAGTTTTTTCTTTATATTGTTTTGGGTCTTTTTAAGATCTCCTTGTAACTAAAAAAGAGAGAATATGTAATACCAAGTCAAACAGAGAGAGGTAAAGTGCTGCTTCTATGAATTTTCATGGCAATGAAAAAGTGCAAAGTCCAAAATTGTACTATAAGGAGGGGCGAACGAGCAAGTGAGCACAGTTAGATTTTTATTCTTCACTATTTGATTTAGATCTAATAGAGATTAACTACATAAACTCACCAAGAGACAAAGAAATTAGGTCGATCACATCACATCTTCTAAAGTAACATTTCCTCATAAGCACACTTTTATTTTGGGGAAAATGGTTTGTACGGTACACAAAATTTTCCTTCTTATAACTTTTGGTACTTGAACTTAAAAAAATATCAATAACCAACATGAGGTTCTTTGCCCGACCGAGGATTGGTATATATGGCCGTTATCTCCGTTACGACATCTGTCAGTTGACAATTTTTGAAGGGCATTTTCCTATATTCATGTCAGAACTCAATTAAAAAAAAAAAAAAAAAAAAATCTTGAACTCAATTTTTATGTCTGTTCATCTTCCTCTCTCTTTCTGCAAATCATCTTCATAGATGAAATCCAGAAGAAGGAACAGGGACCTTAAGTCTCTCTCTCTCTCTCTCTCTCATGAATAAGTAAATGAAAAGGATAATGGCAGATTGTGAGGCAAGGTTATTTGGAAACATTCAAGCATTAAAGAACCATAAGTCTCTAATTGTCCCTTCTCTCTCGTTTTCCTTGAGAGAGATTTATGGTTGCCATGATCTTTTCGAAGGTTGAGGCGGTGTCCTGGTGACGTGGGGGAGTTAGCTTTATGTCCGGTTGGTCTTCCTATTTTGTCAAGATATAGTTCTCGGTTTCACAATTCTTTTGTGACATGGAAGAAGTAGTGGGTAGTTTTGCAAGGAAACTTGTGTGTAAGACAAGGAGGTGGAGGTGTGATCCTGCCGGAGGAGGAGGCAGATGATGGTCCAAAGCGTGTCTTTCTGGTGGCAGAACTGTTAACGGATAAACCCTATTCAGTGGAAGCCCTTATCAGTACTATGCGTAGCTTGTGGATCCCAAAGTCTAAGCCTCCAGACCGTTCGTGGATAACTGCCTGCGTACTTGGGGGGGGGGTAAGAGATTGTTCTTCTCTTTCAAAAATCATTGGGCTTTGAGAGGTAGCCCGTGGTCATTCAAGAAGTCACTAATGTAGGTGGTGCTTACAGATGGTATGGAGGACCCTTTACGGGTGTCTCTACATATCCAATACTTTTGGGTTAGGGTCAGGGAGTTGCCACCGGTTTACTTGGAGGATACCAGGCTGTATACGACGGGTCAAAGGATTGTCCAAGCAATTGGAGAGTTCATCCATGTGGTACGGGGATCTGGGAGTGTAGGTGTTTATCTGCGCATGATACAGAGGAGGCTATGAAGAAGTGGGTTGTGTTCCAACCGGCAAGATGGTCGAAAGTAAACGCTTTGATCTGGAATACGAGCGGTTACCCCTTTTTTTTTTTGCTGCTTGTTGTCCCACATAGGGTTGCCCTACAAGAGAGGCAGGAGAGTTGACGGAACACGTGTATGATGCGTTGCTTAACGCGGAGCGGAAGGAGCAGTGGCTCTTGGAACAACGACAACCTAAGCATAAGGTTGAGTCGTCTTCGAGTGGTGGAACTAGGTTTGGCTTGATGCCTAGGAGGAAGATGGGCTGGATTATGTAGGCACTTGAGCTGTCGGTGAGCGGGCTGATCAGGAATAGAGAGGAAAGGGATGAAGGTTCGGTGCTCAGGGAAGGGGAGGACGGCAGCATGGATATTAATTGCCCGGTGGATCAGGAGCCATTGTTGCAATTTAGAGCAACGAAGAGAAGGAAATCCGCTATGGATGACCACTGGCGGACGCACGTTGGGACGAGTGGGGGCTGCTGCCCCCAGTGGATTTTTTTCATTTGCTCAGCAGCTTCATATATATATGTTATGTTGATTGGTTTTGCCCCCAGAAGAAGAGGAATATGCTGCCCTGCCCCCAGAGGAAGTGTAATATGCTGCCTCACAGCTAATGCAGGTGAAAGCGATTCTGAAGAAGCCGAATTCGGAATCGTGTGCTGGAGGTGGAGTTCTTCTTCAGTTGGTGGAGAGAAGCCTCTCTCAAAACACTCTTGGAAACTGAGCTTGAAGGAACCCATCTAGGCTGCCATTCTTGAATGTTGAAGTGCTATGTATCTCTCTTGTTTTCATGGGATGTGGAGTCTTTGATTTGGATCTAAAGCACAAGGTAAGTGCTACTGATTAAAGGATCTGGATTTTCTTGTCTGGTTTTGTTAGGAAACAAATTACTGCGGGGAAATGGTGTGGGATAAGAGTATGAGTTTATGGGTTTTGCTGAGTTGGTTTGTGGAAATGGTGTGGTTTAGGATTCTAATCTTCAAATTTTCAATTCCAATCAAGAGTTTAATCTTCAATTTTGGGCCTAGCTCTTCAAGACCATTGAATTACAAGGTGGTGGCGGAGGCGGTAGGTACTGGGTAGAGAAAAAAGATTTATGCAGAAAGAAAAAAGAGAAGTTAAAAAAAAATAATTAAAAAATTTAAAGGGTGGTGTGAGGGCTATAATAGTAATTTAAAGGGTGGTCAAACAATTTGCCACGTCGCTGGTTAACGGAACATTTAGAGGGAAACTTGACAAATTGGACCTATCGAGTGGAAATTGAGAGGTCAAGGAGTTTTTGGATGAAATTAAAATGGCAGGGACTGAAATGATGTTAGAGAAAAAGTACAAGAACTAAACAGATTTTAACCCTTGAAAATATTATCAATATCAAAAGACTGAAAAATTATGTTTAATTTTATATTTGTTTGTTCAACATTTTTTTTTGCCCCCACTCACAAAAATTTCTGCGTCCGCCATTGTGGATGACGAACAAAACTTGGCTCTGTCGTCGGAGGGTGCTGCTGGAGGGTGTTTTCTGGAGGTTCCTGTTTTGGAAGGCCCTGATTATGCGTCTGCCTTAATGCAACATTCAAGGTGGGAGGATTCTTTAGGTAAGATGGTGGAAGTCAATCAAAATTTGCTATCCAGTGGTAATCTAGATCCACAGTTCATGCTTTCAAAATCTCGGGGAGTCAAGGAAAAAATTTTAAAACAAAACAAGCGGGAGTTGACTTTGCCTCCAACAGTGCCTTTACAAGATAGTGGACCGGTTGAGAACGCTCGTACAGCTAGGACTAAAGGAAAATGAACAAGTAACATGGCGGGCTGGTTGAAAAATGGGCTTTTGACCGGTCCTGGGTCTCCAAAACAAAAGCGTGGGAGGAATGCTAAGATTATTTTTTTATTGCCTAAGGTTACAGTGTCTCCTAAGAAGAGTCTAGGGCGAACTGATCGTCCCTCCGTGATGGGTCCGGTATTGACCCATCACGAGTCATGAATATTTTGTGCTGGAACTGCCAAGGGATCGGGAACAACATTCCCTATTTAGTGTTTCTTAGTGAGACTCGATGTATTGTTCAAGAGATGACTCAACTTCGTTATCAACTAGGTTTTCAGAATGTGTTATCGGTGGCCTGCAAAATAATAACGAAGCCTAATGGGACGAAGACGAGAACAGGAGGTTTGTGTCTTTTTTGGAAGGATGGGGATGAAGTAAACCTAACTACTTATTCGGATCACCACATTGATGTTATGGTGGGAGGGAGTAATGATCCGCATAGACGGAGATTTACAGGCTTCTATGGTCATCCCAAGTGGAATTACGGGCCCAAACATGGGAGTTGCTAGAACAGCTAGGGCAAAGTAATATTGGCCCGTGGCTTGTGGGAGGGGATATGAATGAAATATTACGATGCCTGGAAAAAGAAGGGGGGCCACCTCACTCGCCTAGATAGATTGAGTTGTTTTAGAGATGTATTGATAGATGTGGTATGCATGACCTCAGTTTCGTTGGCCCTCTGTTTACTTGGAAAGGGAAGCGACACGATGAAGAGATAAAAGTCCGGCTTGATCGATTTCTGGCGACTCAAGATTGGTCTGACAAGTTTCCGGCCTCACATGTTACACATCTCAATCCATCCAAATCTGATAATCTGCCTTTACTAATTGAGATACATACCTGCAGACCAAAAAAGAAAATGAAGAAACTTTTCTTTCAGTTTGAAGAGCAGTGGCTGCTTGATGACGTTTATGTAGACATGGTAAATCAAGGCTGGGAGAGAGTCTTTGCTGACGATCCTTTCATGAATTTTTGTAATCGAGCTGATAATACTACGCGGGTTTTGCTAAGTTAGAGTAGGAGTAGATTTGGAAGATTGAAATCAGAGATTGAGGAAACACGTGGAAGGCTAGCAGCTTTTTATACGAGCTCTCTGTTGGCACCGTTGGAGGAGGAAAGATTAGTGTTGGAGGCGAAGTTAAATGACTTGTTGTTGCAGGAGCATCACTATTGGAAGCAGAGGTCTAGAATTATGTGGTTAACTGACGGGGACCTAAATACTCAATTTTTTCATCAATATGCTTCTAACAAAAAGAAGAAGAAGTTGGTGAAGGACTTATTCAACAAAGATGGGGGTATGGTGCACGGATGAAGCAGATGTGGAGAGGATTGTTTTGGACTATTTTGGTACGTTGTTTAATTCAAATAGTCCAACAAATTTTGCTATCTTTTCTGAGCTTTTACCTCAAGTTGTTACACAAGAGATGAATAATAGGCTCACTAGAACTTTTGAGGAGGAAGAGGTCTTTATTGCATTGAAGCAGATGCACCCAAGTAAGGCACCCAGCCCAGATGGTTTCTCACCTTGTTTTTATCAACATTTTTGGCCTATAGTTGGGAGGGATGTTAATGCAGCAGTATGTGCTTTCATGAGTTCTGAAGCTCTAATGAGGAAAGTAAATAAAACTCATGTAACATTGATCCCAAAAGTGAAGAAACTGGAACATATGTCGCAACTTCGTCCAATCATCTTGTGTAATGTGATTTATAAGCTGGGTTCTAAGGTGCTTGCCAACCGTTTAAAGCCTTTGCTTCAAGACATTATTCCACCTAACCAAAGTGCCTTTGTTCCTGGAAGACAGATAGCTGACAACTCCTTACTGGCCTTTGAAATTTCCCATTTTTTACAACGTCGAACTGGAGGTTCTCATGGTTTTGGTGCACTGAAATTGGATATGAGTAAGGCTTATGACAAGGTTGAGTGGAGGTTCCTGAAAATAGTCATGCAAAGTATGGGATTCAGCCATGTATGGATCAACTAGATTATGAGTTGTATATCTACCGTGTCCTATTCATTTATACTCAACGGAGAACCTAGAGGATGCCTTTATCCCTCTAGGGGAATACGGCGAGCGAACTCTATCTCCCCATACCTATTCCTCCTCTGTGTCGAGGGTCTCTCAAGGCTATTATTGTCAGAGGAAAATCATGGCAGGTTACATGGGGTGTCAATTCAATAGCTACAGGAGCTCCTTCTATAAACCATCTCTTCTTTGCCGACGAGTCCTTTAGTTTCATGAAAACGGAAAGGGAGGAATGTGAGCGTCTAAAAGGGGTATTGCAGCTATATGAAAGTGCATCGGCTAGGAGATAAACTACCAAAAGAGCAAAATCTCATTTTCAAAAAATGTGGAGTTGGCGGTTCAAGAGGATTTGGCTGCTGTTTTTGAGGTGGAGAGGGTTGATAAGCATGATAAATACCTAGGGTTGCCAACTGAGGTTAGTTATTCTAAAATTGAAGCTTTCCAGTTTATTATGAAGAAGACAAGAAACAAAATGAAGGGTTGGAAGGACAGAATGTTGATTGCCGCTGGTAAGGAGGTTATGATAAAATCAGTGGTCCAGTCTGTGCCTACCTATGTCATGTGCTGCTTTGAATTACCAAAGCACCTTTGTGAGGAGATGCATAGATGTATGGTGGAGTTTTGGTGGGGCGACATAGAGAAAGGTAGGAAAATTCATTGGTTGGCTTGGGATAAGATATGCATTCCTAAAGCTGATAGAGGACTTGGTTTTCGGAACATGGTGGATTTTAATCATTCCCTTTTGGAAAAACAAGGGTGGCCGCTAAACCGGTACCCAGATTAGTTGTTGGCAAGAACTCTCAAAGCTGAATATTATCCACATTCCGACTTTATGCATGCAACTGTTGATCCAGGGGACTCCTACACTTGGAGTAGTCCAATTAAAGGCAAAGATGTTTTGGCAAAAGGTCTGTGTTATCAGGTTGGTACAGGTGACAACATATCGGTGTGGCTTGACCCTTGGATCCCAAGGCCCCATACTTTTAAACCAGTTACACCTGTGATGGAAGGCTTAGATGAACTTAAAGTTGCAGATCTTATTGACTGAGAATCTAACGAGTGGATTGTGGAGATGCTCGAGGAGTCATTTTCTCCTGATGAAGTTGAGTTGATTGTTAAGATACCGCTAAGTGTGCGACATCCTCCTGATCGGATTGTTTGGCATTATGACAAGCGTGGGATTTATAGCGTCAAGAGCGGATATCATGTCACTAGAAGACTGTCATCTCTAGTATTTCAAGCATCTACCTCAGCGGGACAACCAGTTTTGATGGCGTTTTGGAAGAAGCTTTGGAGGGTGAACGTACAACCTAAGGTCCGTTCCTTTATTTGGTGTTTAGTGTGTGGCGTTATACCTACCAAAGAAGCGTTGAGTAGGAAAAGAGTCCAACTTCCAAAGAAGGTATGTGTGTTGTGCAAATGCGATGTGCACTTGGCCTGCGAGCAAGGAACCATCATTCAACTTCTTTTTGTGCATGGATCGTGGATATAGTTACGCCCCAAATTTCGAATAAAAATTTTTTGAATCCGAAACGCGAAACTCAACAAGCATAAGAAGAATAAACATAAAATTTTTCATTTAGACTAAGCAACAAACAAACTGAACTCACAATGTCAACACCGAATCGTTCTCTAGAGTCAAATATCACATCACCAAGTGTTTACAAATTAAACTGAATAACAATTCAATAAGTAAATGCACCCTCCACACTCACTACACAGTGGAAGGCTAGAACCAAAATACCCTACTACGTCCAAGCTACGACAGCAACAAAACCTCAGCTTCGATGATGATTACACTGACCTGCACAATAACCCCTACACCATGGAATAGTGCACGGGGTTGAACCAACAAACCCGGTAAGCTTTTGCAATCTCGTGTAAGTAAACTTAATTAAAATGACTCACGTCACGCATGCTTATAATTTCTCAACTCGTGAGATAAATTAAAGCAGCTACATTTAACTCTACAAAACACAACCAAACATACAATCACACCAAGTAAAAATTAGTAATCCCTGCATAGAAAATTAGTTCAGGAGATCACCTAAAATCACATAACTCAAAATCATAGTAATCCCTGCGTGTATTTTAGTTAAGGAGATTACAATTAAATCAAATAATAGAATTTGTTTTCGAGCGACCCCGATACCGAGCGACACCGAGAGGTGTTTTGGGCGACCCCGATATCGAGAGGCATGTCGAGTGATTCTGATGTCGAGAGCTATTTTGGGTGACTCCGAGGCTGAGAGATGTTGAAGTTGCCAATACCGAGTTGTAGATGCCGAGAGCATAGTAAGCAACTCCAAGATTTGTAATATCGAGTAGTAGATGTCGAGAGCATCTTGAGAAGACTGGTGAATTTAGACAGTTGTGTGCCCTGGGCACTTGGAGTGTCGAAGTTGAAGCAAAGCTTCTGAATTAGATCTAGAAAGGCTAGATGCAAATACACTAGATGCATAGTCGCTGGCTATTCCTAGGGAAAAGAATGCCAAGGCTGATTCACTAGTAAGACTAGCAACCGCTCAACCACACTAAAGTCCAGCGGACACAAGGGTGAAGTGTCTTGACAGGCCTAGCATCACAAAAACCCTAGCGGAAATCTTCAACATTGAGGTCAATCCCAGTTGGATGAACGAGAATATCGAATACAAGCGCAATGGAACATTGCCAGAGGACAAGGTCGAAGCACGACAGCTCAAGCCGAGAGCAACCCACTATAACATCCAGAATGGCAAGCTTTACCGCCAGTGGTTCACCCACCCCAACCTCCGGTGTCTAACCCCAAATGAGGGAAAGGTCGTTCTGGCAATGATACATGGCGGGGAATGTGGAAACCACTCGGGCGCTAGATCCTTGGCCAATCACACAATGCGACAAGGCTACCTCTGACCTATGCTCGGCGATGATGCTGGGAGAATATCAAGATCTTGCCACAAATGTCAACAATATGTGGATCTCCCACATGCCTCGGCAGAACCACTGTCAATCATCATCGGTCCATGGATTCACTCCACGTGGGGCCTGGACTTGATGGGAAAATTCCAAACCGCCAAAGGCCAATTCAAGTACATCATTGTCGCCATCGACTATAACAGCAAGTGGATGGAGGCAGAGCTACTGACAGTAATAACTACCACCAAGGTAACTCACTTCCTTTGGAAGAAAATTTATTTCCGCTATGGTGTCCCCCACACAATCATCACAAACAACGGCACACAGTTCAACAACAAGGAACTCATATCTTTCACCGCTAGCTTGGACACTCGGATGAGTTTCGCATTTGTCACACACCCCCAAACCAACAGCCAGGTCGAAGAAGCAAACAAGATAATCAAGAAACTGCTAAAAAAGAAACTCGACGACGCCAAGGGTTTATGGGCGGAGAAGCTTCTGGAAGTTCTGTGGTCCATCAGAACTACCCCAACTTCCGCCACTGGTGAAACACCATTCTGCATGATGTTCGGAACTGAGGCCATCCTACCCATTGAGGTAACTCAACCTACCGCTAGGGTCAAAGGCTACTGCCTCGAGACCAACGGCGAGGGTGTCAACCTCGACAGAGACCTCCTAGAGGAAAAACGACACAAGGCCCATTTGCACAATTTGCAAAACAAGCAGCGGGTATCGCATTTCTACAACGTCAAGGTCAAAGCCCGGAACCTCCAACTGGGGGACTGGGTAATGAAGGAAGTCATTCCACCGCCAACAACACTCCGCCCAACTTGGGAGGGTCCATAAAAAATTGTGGAAGTCGCTAGCCCCGACACCTTCTACATGATGGATAGGGATGGCGTCACAACGACCCACCCTTGGAATACCGAGCACTTTCGATATTACTACAAGTAGTCATACCGCTAACCTAGAGCATCTTGGCTTAGCTAAATTTTTGACTCAACATCTAGCTAAGGGAAGCTACCCAAAGGGTACAACCCCACTTTTTGTAAACGCTGACATATCAGCTATCAATGAAACGATGAATTATTCAAACCATTGTCGCCAAGCCCAAGCACAAGAATCAACTGGCAACGCCAACAATATTCGACGGACTACGTCCGCTACATCGTGCAATTGAAACAATTTTAATCCATTTAATGTTTCATTGAGTCACAAAACAGCAGTCAAAACTCTAGCGGTTCAGAAATATTCAAACAATGCAATCAGTAAACGCATCCAAACTTGGAAAAATTTCAGAAACAAAATACCAATTGCATTTTAGGGGTCGGGACTCCCCGCCCAATAATACTGTTGAATTACAAAAGGCCTTAGCGGCGCAAAAAAAAAAAAAAAAAAAAAAAACAAACAAACAAAGATAAAGCCTCAGAGGCACTACTTCAGGTTGTGGAGCTATCTTCATATATGAGGGGCATCAGCGGCAGTCTCGCCCTCTGGCAGTGATTGTTGCTCAAACTGACGGCTCATCTGATCTGACCCACGAGCGGTAGGGCTCGGCGTTATAATGGTACTATCCGCTCGGGTGTGGGCGGCCAGAAAGCTAGCACGGGAGACCTCGGACTGAGTAGGAGGCAGGGTCTGCTGAGAGTCGTCCTCCGGACGCACACCACTCTCCCCACTACCTGAATGGGCAACCTCAGCCTCGACGCGAACCACACCCTGCGTGGGCGGTGTGTTCTAACTGGACGACCCAACGGGCTGGGACGCCTTGACCCAGTTAATGGCGCCCTTTTGCTTCAGCAGCTCCACTTTGGCAATAGCACCGACCTTTGCCGCCTCAGTCAACGCTTTCTTGTACTCCGCTGAGTGCTTAAACGCCTCCACAATTGCAGACGCCGCACGATTCCCCTCCGCTCCCAGACGAGCAACCTTATCCTCCAGCCTCTTCACCTCAGCAGACTTAGCGGCATAATCCCGCTAAAGGATCTCAACTTTCTTCACCTTTGCCGCCAGTTGATCCTTCAGCAGGGCTATGTTTTGCTCTAGCCTGGAGATGTGGTCATTCCACTCCACGTCCTGCTCAATGGCGACAGACAGATTGCCACGGGCATCAGTGACATCACATTCTGCCTTGGTCAGGCGCCGCTCCGTATCCACCAACCTGTCCTTGGCCTCCGCCAGCTCCCTCTGGAGACCCTCGATCTCCTCCCTGAGCTGCCGCTCCACCTGGGGCTGCTTTGAGGCTGCCAAGAACATCTCATGTAGCCCAACGGACAAGTGCCCGAAGGCCAAGGAGTAGGGTGATTAATCAATGCCGGTTGAGCGTACGATTCCCTCCAGCCAGCGTACGATTCCCTCAGGCTCCGTTAGGAATTCAGCATATGAGGCAAACGAGTCGAGGTCGCTCGTCTGCACCTCCAGCCCAGCGGTCATAGTCGCCTTCGAGGGGGCCTGCCTTGCCTTCTTCCGCTGGCGGACCCCAATGGTCTCCACATCGGCAGAATCATCCTCGTCGACCGGGTCGTTTTGTTACCGCTTCCCTTGGTGTACCACCCATGTCACACCAGCGGCGACGAGGAGCGCTCCCATTAGCTAATCCAGCCCCGCAATAGTCACTGGCTCATTTGTGGGCGCCACCCTCTCATAGACCACCATGCCTTTTCAGTCCACCCCCATCCTTAGCCCCGTTGACTCCCCTCACCACTCTTAATTCCTTGTCGATCGCCACTCCCGCGACTTCTCCACCATCATATGATTCAAAAAACAAACTATATCCCAGTTTCAATTGCTATACCAACATCAATCCATCACATTATCACCTCTACAGAAAGCTGGACAGAAACAAACACTAACCTAAAGCCAAAGAACCTGACTTGATGCCCGATCCAGAACCCAACCCACTATTGTACCCATAACCTCGACCTCTCCAACAACTCCCTCTCTAGTTCCTTAAATAAAGGTCTGAAAAACTGTAAGCAATTACAGAGACTGATACACGCTGGAAACAAATTCACCTGCGAAATTCTAAAATTCCGGCCAGAATTTGGTTCGATATAGAAAATCTCTTCCAATAGACCTTTCCGACAACAGCTTCACCGAATCGATGCCGGAGGATTTCGGTAACCTGAAGTCTCTCTCATGCACGCTCAACCTCTCGTTTAAATCACTTTTCCGGCACAATTTCGAAATCGCTGGGAGATTTATAGGTGAAGGTGAGCTTCGATTTCTGCAAAAACCAGGCACTGAGTTCCCCTGGTAACCCAAATTCCTCGCCCGGATCCGATAACAACATGCAAGGCCGTGATCTTCATCGTGACGAAGGTGGTGACCTATACCGAGTATCGGCCGGGGGGGGGGGGGGGAGAGAGAGAGAGAGAGGTAGAAAAAAGAAAAATAAATAAACAAAAAGAGTGAGAAAATTAAAAAAAGGACATGTTGTGTGAGAATTAGAGAGAATAAAGACTATCCAGTTTAATTTAAAAGGCGTGGGACTAAATTATTTTTCAGGCAAAAGTTTGAGGAGTAACAAGTATTTAATCCTTATAATATATATAGAGGGAGGATCTAGAACGGGCTTCTATGTCTCTACACACACACTCAATATTATTAATATAAGAAGGTTTGTTAGCTAAAACAGACAAAATGTACCAAAATGACCATGAAATATTTAAAAACTTTATTACTCATAAAATGGATAGGACTAATATAATCAAATTACAAAATAAACAGAAAATAGAAAAAATAAAAAATTAGTGAAAGTGAGAAATAGATAAGTACGTGGAAAAAACTACCGACTATTTATATCTATAAAAATAAAAAAAAATAAAAAAAACTTTCAACTTTCCATTTAAATAAAATATATCAATTTTCACACAAATAGTGTATTGGGCAGGGCCTATCTAATGTTATTATTTAAGAGATGAGAACTTTGAAAACTATTCCGGAACCCATATTCTTTCTCACCCCATTTTTTTCCAGTATAATTGTCCCACCACGTGCAAAGAAAGAAAGAAAATTGGGTCTTTGACCCGTAGCACCAAAATAGACTAAAATGAGCCCACTTACACCACCAAGAGAATTTTGTTCCCACTCACCCCATTTTAGTGCAAAAAGTCACTTTTAGATACAACTTAATTATAAATTACAGCCACTGCCACTCTCAGATTCTCTCTCTCATTCCTTCCGACTTCGACCTCCGTCAGGCGACAACGCAAACCCCTCTCCCCCTCAGACCTCTGCCGGCGACAACGCAAACACTGCTGCCGTCACATCAAATTTCCCAGATTAGGTTTCGTTGATTATTTGGAAATTTCCGGGTCGGGCTCTGAATTCTCGCGCGGCTGTAAGAGAGACGCGGCGATAGAGAGTCGTATCCGGTGAAGCGGAGCAGGAGAGATAGCGTCTCCGACGAGTTTGGTGAGTCCAGAACTCGGGGAGGGGTAAAAGGGATGATGATGATGATAGAGAAGCTAGATGACTAAGGTGAGTCGAATCGGAGACGATTTCCGAGCTCGATTCTTTCATTCTTTTTTTCTTTTTGATTTGGGGTCTTTGCTTTACAAGATTGGGGACTTTTAGTATAACTGTATATACAGTGAGATTGATATGAAAGTGAAAGTGAAGAAGCTGAAGAGAGAGCTTCGATGTAGATACTTTTGGATAAGGGAAGCCATCTTTTTTTTTTTTTTGAAATTGGGAGACGGCTTTTGGATAAGGAAGATGGTCTGTGGGTAAATGCTTTCTGGGAAAAATGGTTTGTGGGTAAATCACTCTTTCTCTCTATCATTTTATATGTTTTCTGGGAAATTATTATGAAGAGCTCTACTACAACTCCACTTGTTGTCAATTGGGACATTTTCATGTTGCAAACACTGTTCTTATAAAGTTTTGGAATTGTATGATTTATTGCTCCCAACTATATAAGTTTATCTACAATGGGTCCAGAGCCCAGGAAAGAAAAAAAAGTTATATTGGAGAGCAAAAGGCCCAGAAGGAAAGAACAAAGAAAAAAAATTTATTGGGGGGCAGTAGACGTTTTGAATTGATGTAATCTCCTCGTTTTTTTTTTAATCAAAGTTTTATTTGTCTAATTTTAAGAAATAAATGGGTATTAGGAGGCAATAGACATCTATTGGGGGGCAACAGACGTCTATTGGGGGGCAATACAGGTTTATTCAGGGGGCAATAACCTCTCCGACCCCATATGAGATCTACAAGAACCTCTTTGGAGACTTCCGGCGAGGTTTCATAAACCTCTATTGCCCCCCAATATGCGTCTATTAGGAGGCAATACATGGCTGATAATCGTCTATTGGGAGGCAATAGACGTCTATTGGGGGGCAATACATGGCTGATAGTCGTCTATTGGGAGGGCAATACATGGTTAATAGACGTCTATTGGGAGGCAATACATGGTTGATAGTCGTCTATTGCCCCTTTATTGGGGGGCAATAAACGTCTATTGGGGGGCAATAGACGTCTATTGGGGGCAAAAAAACTTTCCGGTGGGTGGTAGCCGGTGATCGGAATCCGGCGGCCGGTGACCGGATTCCGGCGAAATTGGCCGGAATCTGGCGGCCGGTGACCGGATTCCGGCAAAATTGGCCGGAATCTGGCGGCCGGTGACCGGAATCCGGCTGCCGGTGATCGGACTCCGGCGAAGTCCCCTATGGTTTCTCTCTCTTCCATTATCTCTCTCTCTCTCTCTCTCTCTCTCTAAGTAACAAAGGTGAGGGTAAAATGGTATTAAAAAAATAATAAAAACAAAAAAAAAATCTTAATGGGGTATTAGAGAAGATTTCCTTAGAGTGTTTTGAGTAAGAGGGAATTAAAAAAACTTAGTGGGGTAAATGGGAAAAAAATCTCTAAAAATGGTGTAAATGGACAAAAACCCAAGAAAATTTATGATGCACGCTATATAATTCTGCCTCAGGCTGCTAGTTGTCCTCGAGTCAAATAATGACCTCTACTTATAAATGAGAGATCCATATAGTCATAGCCATCTGAATAGTATCTAAATAAGAAATTTACCTCCATTTTCATTTATCTACTATATTTGGATGGACCAAAGAAAATTATGCGAGTGACGTGGTTTGATTTCAGTCTAGTGGCGGTGTACCTGTCACTAGTGACTGCAATTTCCATTGTCGTGCTAGACCTAGATAGATGGTAATAATTACTGACTACAATTTTCATATCTTCATGATAAACAATGTCTAGTTATTTGTCAGCTAGTATTGCCAACGGGCAACAGAGAGTACTATAGTGCATACATGCAATGGCAAATTTCAAAATTTGTACACAATTTAGTCAAGGTCTGTCACTGTTTCCGATTGATTTGAAGATATGTCTAAATGTAGCTTAATCCAATAGAACTTTAATAATTATATGGCTGGGTACATTGCTGGCTCCAGTCACGGAATCAGGAATTAAATTTGAGATGGGTTAAATTTTTAGGAATCAATAGATTTAATTACTTACATCAAGAAATCGATAAATATTCAAATTCTAACATAAATTACATTCTAATTTCATGAAAAATTTCATTATAAAAGAGAAGTTAAAGCGTAATACCTTCGCAAGGTTGAGAGAATGAGAATGGGTGCAGGAAAGAAGAGAAACCGACCCCTATAAAAATGATGTGCAAAGAGAATTAGAGAAGTGAGAGTTGAGTATGAGAAATGCAAAACAGGGTAGACAGAGGAGGAGACAGAAAATTGAAAAAGTGGAGAGAAAGAGGAGAAAAGTTTTCTTTATCTAGTTGTTTACTTGTTATTTGCAGACTACAACATATATTAATCATACATATATATAATAATATATAATAATTCCCCCCCCCCCCCCCCCCCCCCCCAAAAAAAAAAAATGTGCAGCCCACCCCTACATCCGTGCCTGGCTGGCTCGATCCGATCTAAACTTTCAGGATTCAGGCCACCACAAAAAAGCCTCTCAACAATGTTGGTAACTTGGTTTGGCAGCCTCTGGTCATAGGCTCTGCAATTGTAGGAATAGTATGACATAGTAACTCTGTCCATAGATTGTTCTAATAATTAGAATGGCGTTTAATCTTAATCTCTTTTCTAATCTTTGTGTGTTACAACAAGAGGTTGATCTGGGAGAAGTGTGGAAGGAGGAATATAAGTATTAGTCTTTTGGTAGGATGCAGTACTCCCGTGATGAAATAGACAACCTGAACAGGATAGAGGTTTCGAATAGAGTGACCAATCAATTTTAGGTGCTATTTCAACAAATCAATTAGCTTCACAGACAGATCACATACACCCTTGACCATAAATTTGGTGAAGTCCATTAGTCCATACAAGCAGATACATTGGGTAGTTGGGTTTAAAGTTTTCAAACACTAGAACATTGCTTTGTTCTGAAATGGAGAGGGGAACTCAAAGTATTGAGCTAGAGAGGAACCGCACAGGGGATGTTTCCCCTTTTGTCCATTCAACTGAGAGAATGAAAAGAAAGAAGAAACCTATTTGCTTAACTACCCAGCAAGCCATATCATAGCCTTAACAGTTCTGCAATTTATTTACCAATTATTCATGTACAACCTGGAAACAGAGAGAAGGAATATGTCCTGATTGCTAACTTACCATGGTGATCCTTGTGTAGATCGAAGATGATGTATCAGATGTTCATCTAACAACTCTTTTAACACGCATGAAGTAGATGTAAACAAGTATAACTACGATAGTCAGAAGCAGCAGCAACTCCACTAACGATGGCTGCAACTTTGTATTTCGGTTTCTTATCACCAGCTTCTTGCACAGGTGGGAATGTTGGAAGTTGGAACACTGTTGTCCAAATCAACTATGTCTGCTACCTTTCTGTTTCTTGGTTTATGATGAATTCCAGCGCTTTGAAGCACTGGTGAAATGGATTAGGGATTTGACCGGCAACCTCTCCTGAATTTTTTACCATCACATGTTTGGGTAAGTAACCTACCATTTTCAATTGATTAAATTAATAGAAAATTACATATAAGTGTCAATTTGAGACTTATATTACTCATAAGGCCACCTAAATTTTTTTGTACACATAAGGCCACTTTAAGGCCCAAAACCATTAACTCATTTTTATGTCATACCTATTTTACCCTCAGCTGTCTCTTTCTTTCTCTACAATTTATCATTTCAGTTTCAGTTTCAATTAACCACTCTCTCTCTCTCTCTCTCTCTCTCTCTCTCTCTCTCTCTCTCTCGTACGCAGACGAAGACGAACCTCTCTCTAGATCACTGCAGAAGCTCTCTCTCTAAATCGCAGACGAAGCTCTCTCTCTCATCGAATCAATCTCAATGTTATCTCTGTCATCGAATCAATCTTAGCGTTCTCTATCTCTCATCGAATCGATCTCAGCGTTCTCTCTCTCTACACTCTGTAGTCCGTGAATTGCACACTCTTTAATCAATTATTGAGGTTTGATTCCATCTCTCTACACTCTATTTAGCTTGATTTATACTTTGATTTTCATCATTATGATTTCATTTTTATTTTGATTCGATCTCCGCTTTCTCTCTTTGCACTCTATTTAGCTTGATTTGTAGTTCAACTTTCATTACTGTGATTTCATTTTTGTTTTGCTAAACCTAAATCATGCATAGCTTATAGTTAAAGAAGTTGATTGTGCTATAGAAAAATGTACAGAGAAAGTTACTTATGTAGTGTGTTATTGTTACTGATATAGTTAAGGAATGCAACTAACACACTGAAATAATTCTACGTCTACTGTTTTGTTATAGATTCTTTGTTTTTTCCACTGGCCTTTTTATTCATATCAAAACTAGAAGCTGATTGATAGAGTTATAGGTTCACGGTGCAGTAACACGCTGCTTTCTATTGATTCTTGTCATATATATCTTTGTTCTTCCATTATTTTTTCATTGTTCATTGGATTCAGTAGCTTTATATAATTGTTATAGTGACTTTACCTTAATGTGATAGTAGTTTTTTTTTTTTTTTTTTTTTTTTTCTGTTCTATTAACTTTACCTTACTGTGACTTTACCCCACTTGTGTTTGTTTTGTGTTTTCATTCATATCAAAACTGGAAGCTTATTGATAGAGTGATAGGTTTGCAGTGCAGCGACACGCTGTTGTCTTCATTCTTCGTTATAATACCAATCTTTGTATCATGTCTTTGTTTCTTGTTATTTTTTCCTTTTTGATTACATTTAGTAGCTTTGTATAACTCTTATAGTGACTTTACCTTACTTTGATAGTAGCTTTCTTCTCTTCCGCTAGTATTTTTTCAATCTGATTTCAGTAGGTTTTGTGTTTTCATTGATATTGAAAATAGAAGCTGATTCTTCTTCCTCTAATGTGAAATTGCAGTAACTTAGCCATGGATGCAAAACCTTATGTGAGGTGCACGTATATATATGTCCGAGATAATCATGTTCTTTCTTGATATGAAGCATACGTTTGATGATATTGTAAGGGAGGTTTTATGAAGATGCAGCGAGTTCAACTTCTGTGGTGAAGCCTCCATTGGTTAAGAGGTCATTTGGTAAACCTAAATCTGTTCGAATGAAGTATATTGCAGTGCCATAATGAGGCCTATCAAGTGTGGTCGGTGTGATGAGTTGGGGCTCCATAACAAGATAACCTGTATTGCACCAATTTGAAAGCTGGCGGTAGTACATGAACAGATGGAGTATCTTTTTACAACATTAAGATTAGCTTTTTAAAACATTAAGAGTAGCTTTTGATAACATTTGGAGTATCTTTTACTATATCATCATTTTTTTTACATTGAGTATAGCTTTCACTTATAGTGGCAACTATACATGAACAAATTGAGTATCTTTTTACAGCATTAAGAGTAGATTTTGATAACATTTGTAGTAGCTTTTATAGAATGGGGAGTTCATTTTACTGATGATGTAATAACTTTTACTATATTGGCATCTTTCAACATTTAGAATAGCTTTTGCAATAGTTTTCGAGATTGATGTTGAACTTTGCTGTTTAACTTTGTCATAATTCTGATAGTTTCAATTTGTTGAGAATCTATTGGATGTTTAAACTTTTAAGTTCATTACATTTCTACAATTTCTGCTTTACTCTTTTTTGTTATGTTTTTAAGTTACACAACATTGAACGCAAATGGGCTAAACCTGTTGTAACTTCATTAAGAGTAGCAAGAAATGTTGTTACTTCAAAACAAACCTGGAAATGGACATTTGTGTCACATAAAAAATTTAAAGCTAAAAATAACAAAATACACATTAATTTCCATCCAATATCAAAGTTGAAAATTAAACATAAAGCTACTGTTAACAGTTCATAAAGCCACTTTCAATACTTCAAAATACTATTGTCACCCCCACATCATTTTCCATCAAATATCAAATTTGGAAATTAAACAAACATAAAGCTAATGTCCAGACATGAAAAATCTACTTTGATAGACTAAAAAACCTACTGTCACCACTACATAATGATACTGTTTCAATTATCATCTAATGCCTCTTGCCTTTCCTTGTTCTTTTACTGGCATACATGAACTCCTTGTCTTGACCAACCTTCCTTTTTTCTTCTTGATTCGATCGACCATTGAATTTCTCTTTACAACTTGCTTCTTCCCTTTATTCATCTCTTCAATTGGTTCCTCTTCAAGGTCTTCTTCTTCATCAGCAGTAGCTTTTTTTACCCTTTTGCTTCTTGTTGCTTGTCCTTTTGTTTCCTCTTTTTTAGAAGCTCTGCCTTTTTTAGATTTTTTTGCTACTGTGTGCTTCTATCTTCTTGTCCTCACTATGGGTTCTTCTTCTATGTCTTCATCATCGTCTCCATCACTATCACCATCTTCACCATTAGCCCCTTCTCCACTATTGAAGCTACTGTTAAGGAATATGAAAGCTACTGTCGAAGACTAGAAAAGATACTCACAAAAACTATAAAAAGCTACTGTGAAAGACCAACAAAGCTACAGTGGATGACTACAAAAGCTACTTCAACATGCCAAGATACAAAACCTATCACCAAAGAAAACAAAAGCCAATACCAAGTATTTTAAAGCTACATCCAGTTAATAGGAAAGCTACTGTCAAATAACAAAAAGTTACTGTAAAAAATATGTAAAGCTACTTACAAATAACCATAAAGCTATTGAGACAGAACTAGAAAGCTCTTGCTAAATATGCAAGCTAGTAAGCCAAGTTGCTGTTAAAGACAATCTATTGTCAAGCATCATGAAACATACTACCAAACACCCTAAAAGTTACTGCATGCCTAAAAAAATCTCAAATCTACTTCCAAACATTCTAAAGATACTCCAAAGCAATTTGCAAGAATCAAGAATGTACGTATTTATATACAAGTACTACAAAATTTTGGCAGGTTTTTAATTGAAGACTAGAAAAGCTACTGTCAACCAAAACAATCGCTACTGCAAAAGACTATGAAACCTACTAGCAACTGACATAAAATCTACTACCATAAATTATGAATGTTATTGCCAAGAAACACAAAAGTTATTGTCAAACAAAACATATGTAATCCCAGGGAAACAAAAGTACCTGCTAATCCGCCTAATTTGTTTAAAAGCTACTGCGAGGGAATATGAAAACTACTGATAAATACAACAAAAGCTCCTGCCAACCAAAGAAACAATTATTGTTAACCAAAGAGAAAACAATTGCCAACCAACCAAAAACCTACTCTTAACCCCAGAGAGAGCCACTATCTACCAATACATAATCTACTCCTAACCATCAAAACAACTACTGCAACAACAGTAATACAAACCAAGCACCTACATTCATTAGCAAAATAATTATTCTTGAAATCAAAAGAGAAAGCTACTCCAAAGCATCAAAACAATATAAAAGCTACTATAATAGTACTGAAACCCTAAAATTTGATCAAAAATTAAAAGCTACTGCAAAGCAATTGGCTATTGTGAGAGTTGAAAGAATAGATTCTTACTTCGTTGAATTGATTGGAAAATTGAGTTATAGCTCCGGATTCCTTCTCTTCAAATTATGCTAGATGATTGAAATGCCAGATTCCACCGTGTTGACACTAAGCCCCAACGAGAGTGCCGTGACGAAAGAGAGCGTCGGCGACAAGAGAGAGCGCGCGCCGGTGACGAGAGAGAGAGAGAGAGGTTTCTGATTCAAAATGACCTAGACGATAGAATTGGGTCTAAGTAGACTAGTGGCATGACAGTAATTTCTTTTATTTTTAATGTTTAAAATTTAACCCTATTTTGTATCTGGTGGCCTTATGAAGGAAAAAAATATTTAGTGGCCCTTAAGCTAAAATAACACCTTAAAATGAACTTATATGTAATTAACCCTTAAATTAATTAGTTTAGCTATTTTTAATTCTACAGACAAATAACACCGGCCGGTTAATTGTAACAGAGGATAATTAGGTCACAGTTTTGTTCCAAGAGTTCATATAAATTCATGAACCTTAATTCAATTTTTAATTTAGCCTCAAGTGATCCTATGTGAACACAATTCTTGGATAAAAATTACGACATGTACACATATATACAATAAATGCCTAAAGTGTGGGTTAGAGATTATATACCTTTGATAAATCATTGATTCGATTACTTGAAAACCTTCTACAAAGTTCGACATCAACATGCTTTTGTCTTCATCTTGGCTTTCTGTAGCTACCTTGCAGATCTCCATTCTCACTAAGTATCAATACAGTTGTAAAATCGAGTTTTGTTTGCGCGTCTACTAGAAGAGTGTTGGCTAAATTTATAGATAGGGGGCTAGTGGAAACGACTACTTGTTTTAACAAAACAATGGGTTAAGATAGTAACCGGCCGTTTTGGCCAAACAATGGGCTAATATTGTACGTGAATTTTCAGATATTTTGAATACCTAGATGTGGTCGTCGTCTTTCTAATTTTTAATTTTATTTTTTGTATTATTTATTATTTGTTGAAGGAAAACCTAATTTGTGTTTAGCCCAAACTCTAGGTTACTTGACCTAGTGGTAATAGGATTTAATTAGAAGGATCTAGAATCCTAATCAATGTAGAATTACTTTCCTTGTATGATTGAGATTCTATGCATTGTAATCCTCTATATAAAGAGGCCCCTATTATCAATGAGAATACACAGAAATTTTCTCCCAAATTCAGTTTCTCTACAACACGTTATCAGCACGAGCCCTAACCCTGAAACCCTATAATCGTAGCCCTCAAATCCCAGAAACCTCCGCAGCTACAGTAATTGCTACAGTACTCCGTCGCTACAGTATTTTGCTACAGTGCTTCCGCTGCTACTTTTCGGACACTTTCCGGAGACTTTTCTGGACAACTTTCCGGCAGCTACAGTACTTGCTACAGTGCCCCCCCCCCCCCCCCGGCTGCTACAGTACTCGGGCTGCTACAGTCTTTTCGGTGACATTTTCCCCCCGCCATCTTTTAAGGTAAACTTTTCTAAAAGTTCCCGTTTTTGAAGTTTTTTCCTTCAACTTCTTCTTCTTTTCTCGGGGACTTCCAAAATCCCTTCTTCTACCCCCCTTTTCTCTACATAGGGGAGACCAATAGCCGAACTGTGGGGGTTCGTGCTTACTCCAAGCTTAGAGCTTGTAGAGTCCTCCAAACTTAGAGTTTGTTGAGAAGAAAACGATTGACCATATACATCGTCGTTTCGATCTAATCCAAAACCCCTCTTGGAATTGGATTTTCTTGGAAGCGACTACGCTCAGAAAATTCCTAATTTCTTAGAAGCGACTACGCTCAGAAATTTAATAGTTTTTCGTGGTAGCCTTTTCGCTCCGAAACTAACCCTAATCTTGTGTTGTTTTTCAGGATGAGTTACCTGAACAAGTTGAGCTTTGTCCCACTGGAGACAACTGGCGCAGGATACCATAGGTGGGTCCGAGATGTGCGCCAACATCTTAAGGCTGATGGAATTTTGGAAACCATCCAAGAGCCTGGTCAGAACGTGCTCTCAATCGAGCAAGCTACTGCTTTTGAAGCAAAACAAGCTAAAGCCATAATTCTCATGACAAGGCACATGAATGACGCGCTCCAAAATGAATACCTCAATGAGGAAGACCCAAGAAGGCTATGGGTAGAACTAGAGCAGCGATTTGGCAACGTTCGTGACTCCCTGCTTCCTGATTTAGAAGTGCGATGGCATAGCCTCCGCTTTTGTGATTTCAAGTCTGTGCTTGATTATAACTCGGAAGCTCTTCGTATCAAGTCTTTGATGGAGTATTGTGGCCAAGCCATAACTGATACGATGTTGATCGAGAAGACTCTCTCTACCTTCCCCGTCTCTGCACTGATGATTTCAACGAATTATCGGATTGATGTAAATGCAGGACGTATCACAAGGTTTCATGAGCTCATTGGCGCCATGAACGTAGCTGAAAAGCACGATAATATCCTTGTGAAGAACTATAATGCTAGACCCGTGGGAACTAAGCATATTCCGGAGTCTAACTATAGTCGCGCCCCCAATGGAGGACGTAAGGAGCGAAACCCTAAGGATATGGACTATTCTGGACGTTCTGGTCCATATATTCGCCCTAAAGAGGAAGGAAATCGCCAAGAGAGGCGTGCACGGAACCGTAGAGGTCAACGTGTGAAGAGAGAGAGAGGCGGAGCCTCCGACCATGGTGGTAACGCCACCAAGAGGATAGGTCGTCCAAATCGCGCCCCAATGGCGCCTCGATCAAGGGAGCCTGACCATACTGATGTTTGTTTTCGATGTGGATCAACTGAACATTGGGCCAAAACATGTACCGCACCCCAGAATGTTGCAAACGCATACAAGACGTATCGTGAAGCAAGGGAAGCAAATTACATGGCACAAGAAGATCAAGATGGTGATCTAGATCTAAGGGTGGAAGACTACAAGGATCAAGACCCAGAAATTGGCGATTTTGATTAAGTCTTTTTATTTTCAAGAGATGTAGGCGATTGTCATATTACTTTTTATTGGATTAGATTTTCTTTGATCATAGAAACAATGATGTATTTCGTTGGCTTATGAATAAAATTTTGAGTGCTTTTCATTATGACTCAATTTTGATTCTGAGCATATTACTTTGTGACTACGATGGCTGGGCCATCAATATTAATTCAAGGACATGGAATAGCCCAAGTTCCACTTGCCAAATGGCACCTTGATTACAGTTGTCGCAGAAACTCTCTACGCTCTTAGGGCAAATAGTACCCTATGAATAGCCAACGAATTCCATGCGAAAATGCATGTAGAGAACGGAAATGAGTTCCTTTGCATTACCTCTAATGATTGCGAACAATGACGCATCTTAGAGAAGTTTATGTGTCACTCTAGTGGACTTTATGTCACTATTCGAGCTATTAAATCCAATAAAGTTTTGAGAGAAGATCTCTTGGATTTAGACACATATTGGCTTTGTCACGACAGGATAGATCATCCTAGTCTTGATATGATGATCCGTCTACAAAGGACTTCACATGGACATAATTTCTTTTGAGCAAAATGAAGCAAGATGCCGCCATAAAAGGCGCCAACCATGGGCATAACGCCATGGTTGTTCCTCCTTGTGGCCATGACGCCATACATGCTAATTTCCATGGCTCCCACGCCAGGATGGGAGATATAGTCACATATTTTGCTTCTAATAGCGCTACAAACGCTTAGGCCTAACCAAAATCCTCACTGGTTGCTTCTAAGGCCTCTCGCTCATTTTACAAAGCCCATTCCTTAAGGAAATTAGGACTGAGACAATCCTATGCAAAGGATATGACAATACTCATTCTGCTCTTACAAAGAATCCGTAGGGATTTTGTGGATTGATTCAACCAACTTGCGGACGCTTAAATATTTCATGATGTTGGTTGACACGCAAACACGCCGGTCACGTGTTGTGCCATTGTCCACCTATAAATGCTACTTATGCTACACTCCTAGCACATATCATATGACAATGGGCTCACTCCCCAAATCATCCTATTTAGTCAATTGGATTTGACTATGCTAGTGAGTTTACATCGAAGACTTTCGATGGATATTGCAATGGGCTTGATGTTGGACATCACATTCCCATGTACACACCCAATTGGTCTCGCGGACACGACTACGATGGTAGTCCGAACATTGGTAATGCGCACCAATCTTCTTACATCCGCTTGGGGTGATGCGATATCGCATGCAGCCTTGCTAATTCGTCTACGACCTACTACCACTCAATGTACCTATGCGTTACAGCTAATGACTGGGTACACGTATTTTGTACTTACGCACATTTGAGTGAGCCATTGATGTGCCAATTGCGCCGCCACAGCGCTCTATGATGGGTCCTTACAGACGAATGGGCAACTACGTTGGATTTGCGCTTCCAACAATCGTCCGCCACTTAAATGCCCTTGCTAGGCGATCTCCTTACCGCTAGATTTGCGGATGTCACTTTGATGAGACAGTCTTCCCGTCGTTAGGGGGAGATAAGAACAAGCATGTTCAACAGGAACGACAGGAATTGTCGTAGTCTGTCCCCACTATGTCTCATCTTGATCCCTATTAAAGTGACGAGATCACACAATTATGCTGCAAACATGCCTGCAAGGAAGGACGTTCCTACGAGAGGACGTAAGCGCCACCCTACACGGAGGTAGGCATGGCGCAAATGCCAAAGAAAGTGGCACTCTGGCGTTACAGGCCATGGCCCCAGCTAGGATGCGTGGGAGGCCCGTGGGTTCGAAGGATACTTTGGCACATTCCAATCCTTTAATCATCAAGACTCAAAATCCGTCTCATGAGTATCTTCCGGGTTATGGTTATCGTTGGGGGACGCCTCAACGTCAAAACCTATTCCTGAGAATATAGAGCTCTATGAAACTTACACTAGTGTACATGAGACGTGGGATAGAAACTCCATCATAATTGATGATGTAGTTGCGTATTTCGTTGCGCATGAGTTTGTTGAGTTAGATGATATCGAACCACGCTCCGTTGATGAATGAATGCCAACGTAGAGAGTTTTTGGCCTAAATGGAAAGATGCGATCCAGGTTAAGATGATTCTCTAACGAAGAGGAAGGTTTTCGAGCTAGAGATGCCAACACCTCCTAACATAAAACCTGTTGACTAATGGGTCTTCGTTAGAAAGCGTGATGAGAAAAAGAGATGGTAATCTCGCCTTATGGCGCAGGGCTTCTCACAAAACGCCCTGGAATCGACTACGATGAGACATATTCTCTCGTAATGGATGTCATTGCACTCCACTACCCTGTTAGTTTGGTAGTTTCCGAATAACTGAACATGTAGCTTACAAATATGGTCACTACGTATCTCTATAGGGATCTAGATACGGAATATACATGAAGGTTCATGGCGAACTTCATTTCCCCAAGTCAAGTGGCTCTAGACCATGGAGCGCGTTTACAAAGAGGTTGAAACGCTCACTAAAGTGACTACTTGATTGGGAAGGGATATGCCCACGCGTTTCTATAACAAGTTTCGGATTCCATCGCGGTTCATGTTGGACATGATCTTCATTAGAAGCCCTTAAAGAGTTAAGGGAAACCACTGAACACTTGAAATCTGAGTTAGAGATGAAGGATTTTGGGAAAACACGATTATGTCTCGGTTTGGAACTTGAGCATCGTGTCGATAGATGCTTAGGCATTTTGACAAGGTCAAGCCTTCAAGCACCCCCATGATCGTCCGTAGTCTTGATCCTGAAAGGGATCCTCTTCGTTCGAAGGATGATGACGAAGATGCGCTAGGGGCAGAAATGCCCTAGTTAAGTACAATAGGCGCATTATTGTACTTATCTCAATGCACAAGACCGGACATCTCATATGTTGTGAACCTGTTAGCTTGATATAGCTCTGCGCCAACGCGACGCCATTGGATTGGTGTAAAAGATATCTTTCGACATTTGAGATGGATGATTGATATGGGCGTGTTCTATCCCTACAAAGAGATGATGGATTCGGATCCATCACACACCAGAAACGCCGCCAACGCTGGCCTGCGTTCTCTATCCCCATCCCAAAATGACATGTGTTTTGGAAGGTTTTGCTGATGTTGGGTATATCTCTGACCCACACAATGGTCATTCCCAATCCGGTTAAGTGTTCACCATGGGAAAAGACCGTGACATCTTAGAGGTCTACATAATAGACCCGAGTCGCTATATCTTCGAACAATGCAGAGATCATTGCTCTTCATGAAGTGGTTCGTGAATGTATATGGATTAGATCCATAGTTACGCCTGTTCGAACAATTGTGGTTTGAAGTCTACCACAGATGAGCCTACAAGCATTTAGGATAATGCTACTTGTTTTGAACAAATGAGGCAAGACTACATCAAAAGCGACAACACCAAGCATAATCAGCAACAACAGACACTCCTTGAGATCAAAGTGAACTAGGTTCGATCTGAAGACAGTGAGGCAGACTTGTTTACTAAGTCATTGCCCATTACCACGTTCGAGAAACATGTGGCAAGAATTGGCTTGCGGAAATTATATGAACTCCCATGATCGTAGTCATCAGGGGGAGGCGCAGACATCAGGGGGAGATGTCTACATGTTCACCTCGAATCGTGAAGGGTGTGTTGTGCTCTTTTTCCCGTTCGACCGAGGTTATTTTTGTCCCACTGGGTTTTTGTTACTCGGCAAGGTTTTTAACGAGGCAACGAGAGAAGCACCGCGTTTGGGCAACACAAGGGGGAGTGTTGAAGGAAAACCTAATTTGTGTTTAGCCCAAACTCTAGGTTACTTGACCTAGTGGTAATAGGATTTAATTAGAAGGATCTAGAATCCTAATCAATGTAGAATTACTTTCCTTGTATGATTGAGATTCTATGCATTGTAATCCTCTGTATAAAGAGGCCCCTATTATCAATGAGAATACACAGAAATTTTCTCCCAAATTCAGTTTCTCTACAACATTATTTGCTTTTTTTTTTTTTGAAGAGAATTTTTTTTTTTGGTATGTCAATTAAGAGGTTTCATATTTTACCTAATTTTGCTTATTAATTATAATCATTTTATATGGTGCCTGAAAAATGATAGTCAATAAAAGAATAAATGTCAGAAAATTATAATTATTATTTTCCTCGTAAGTGCTAAAATCTTGTAAAATCTTTTATAACTGTGTTTTTAATCACAAATTTTTAATATTTATAGTGCCTTACATGAGTAGTTGGTTTCTTCCTTAGAGCAAGTCCACTGGTTTGCTCTTGACTGGGCATAGTCAAGAAAAACCTGACTATATGACCTTGAGATAGATTTTGCTCCTTCCACCGGTGGTTTTTTGCCCGGGCAAAACCAACCCTTTCTTGACTACAGCCAAGAAAATAGTCATCCCCATGACTATTTCCATGACCGGCCAAGCCGAGATGCCAGCTAGGCCCAGGCCATATCATGGCTGACGTGAGGAGGAGCTCAGCAATGGTCGACGCGCCAAATGGAGGGAGTGGAGGACTGGGCATCGACGCGGGCGACGTCATCACCAGACCCTCCACCCATGGCGCCGCAAAGGCAGCTCGACTGCCGCTACAGAGCGGCCGGACGATTTGCTCCGCCTGGGTTGCTTTGATCTCGGCCTGGGGGAAGCTTCTGGGCGGTTTGACGCCACAGAGTGGCAGGACGAGGTGAGGCGACCTCGGGGGGGGGGGGGGGGGGGCCGGGTCCTTGGCCGGAGGACGGAGAAAAATCCGGGTCGGGTCGGACGAAAAACAACGGGTCTGGTGCAGCTGCGAGAGAGAGAACTGGAGGGGGGAAAAATGAAAAAATGAAAAATTTTCGTCCTTTTAAACAAAATAGATTTTTTTTTGTGTGCTATTTATAGAAAATTTTCAGATTTCAAAAATTCATAAAAAATTCATACGAACTCCGAATATTGCGTTCCATGTATGCACGAGATCGTATCGACGATCTCTATAACTTTCATGAAGGAAGTTTTCCCAAATTATGTATGTGTAAAAAGTCGATTTTCGAGACCCCCCTAAAATTATATAATAATGAACAGTGTTGACCGGGCAAGAAAAACAACGGGTGTAAACCCATGTCCAGTGGCAGTGAATAGTAACTTGACTGGTCGAATTCTTGACTTCTTGACTTTGCCTTTTCTTGACTACGGGTGCACTTGCTCTTAGTAGCATGAGCTATGAGAGCCATGGTTGACCACCAACAATGATATTTATTCTCTACTAATTTTCTCTATATGGTGCTCTCAGTAATAATGTTCTAAAAAATATTAGGTGGTTGGTGGGTGGTGGAGAGGATTCTAATGTCTAGGCACGTAGGTAAGACATGGCGAACGCCTAGGCAAATTCTATTTCATTTTCATTTTATTATATAACATATAATAAGTATCAAATTAAAAGAAATATATACTTAATAGTATAATTGATTGAAAATATGAGAAAAAAAAAGTTAAGCATATAATGAGTACTTACACATAAAAAGTCATTTTTAAAACCTAATATGCCTAGGTGCTATTTTTAAAAAGTCATTTGAATACAATATTGATTATATTGTTTTTCTATAACTATATGCCTAGTTGGTCAAGATTGTACTGTTTTGAGAAATTAGGGAAGCTGCAATTTCATTCACTTCAACTAGGAGAGAAATGACGCAGTATGCATGTACCCGTCTTCAAAAACTCTGGGACTAGGCTCCATGCTTGGAGTTCGATTTATCTTGATTAGAACTCAAAACCAATTGTGAACTCCTGCGTAGCGCTGGACTCAAGTAATTCTGATGTAGATAATATTAGCTTAGATATGGAGACCTAGACGAAGCGTAATTAAGGACACTACATTTCCAACTGATAACGCTAGCAATTGAACTAATTCAAGTTGATAAAGGGCTTGTTGCTTTGAAGTTATCACTTTTAAAGGCCACTAAGAGCATGTTCAGCAGTTTGGTAGTGATGGGCCTCCACCTAGGATTGGTGAGGTGGTGACCATGAATTCAGAATTCCCAAAAACAAGCTTCCACTGGCCCAACCTTGACCAGCCAAACCAAGGCCTTTCGTGACCCAGGCCAAGAAAAATGCCAAGCCCATGACAAATTCCTTGACCCAGCATTCCCGGATGCCAGCTCGGCCCAGAACCAATTGTGGATGATTTCAGCGACTGTTATGGAGAGAGAGACGTGACGTTGAACCCGAAACAAACCCAGAAACTCCAATCATAAGAACTTAATCCAATTCGAAAACTAATTACAAAAATGGGTAGAGCATGATGAGAGGATGAGTTTTCATACCATATGCAACAAATTAGTGGCCGGAGTAGCCTGAATTCGCTAAAACCCGCTGAAGAACCTTTTAGAGTTTCCTGGGTTCGATTCTTCCTCCATGGTGAACGATTGGTCAAGCCGTGACCGGTGGCATGTCGGCAACTTCCAGACAAACAAGTTGATGCCGGTCCGCTGTCGTACGGTGGCCAGACAAGGGTTTTGTAAATCAGAATCGGATGAGTTCAATTTCCTACATCAAAGTGTTAACAGTTATCATTCTTCCCAGCACTATTCCATGTGTCAATGATACTCTGCTGAATGGATCTTAACTTCAATTAAATATCGATATTTTCCATGCTCCTTATTTTTGTGACACTGATTACAAATGCCAAGAAAGGTGAGAAAAAGGGGACCAAATCTTTGGGGCAGGTGGTCTTAACTAGATCTAAAGAAATGAATGCACAAGTTTTCGAGAACTACATTTGAGCGCAATACTTTAAGTTTAGAACAACTCCACTGGTGTGTTTTTGACCGATCACCAGCTAGAAAAGCTAAGGTGGTGACCATGGAGAGGAAAAATGGGATTCCAGCGGTGGGCTTTTGGCTGGTCAAAAGCTAGACTTTCTTGACCGAAGCCAAGAAAAAAGCCAAGGCCATGACATTTTTCTTGACCCAGCCAAGAAGTCTGCCAGCTCGTCCCAGCCCTAAACGTGGGTGATGTCATCTACACAAGTGGAGAAGGCGACGCGCTGAAGGAAGGAAGTGGAGGACGAGATGCTGACGCGTGTCGGAGAACAAACCAAAGGAGCTGAGACCGTCACCGAGAGCAGTGGCACAGCGGTGGCACAACGTACTTGATTCTCCAATGCAACCCATTCAATAAACCGAGCTTGACCAGAGATCAATTCGTGTTCCAGGATATTGAAGAGAAAGCAAGGAACACCGGAAGCCTGAGAATGGCTGCCGGGAATGGTGGGATCCGTCTTACCCGAAAACACCCAAAAACTTAATCAAATTCGAAAGCAAGTTATACTAACATGTAGAGCGTGATGAGGTGATCAAGTTTCATACCTTATGCATCATCAATGGTCACCAAAGTTGCAGGAAAACGCGCCAGAAGCATCGAAGCTTTTGGGCTTCCATTCTCTCTTCTCACTTCATGCATGGACGATGCAAAACAACAAGCAGAACCACGGTGAATAGAGGAGTCAAACTTGGCCGGTGCGCCGCCTTGTAATGGCCAGAAAGCGGAGATGCAGTCGGATCGCTGGTGTGGGTCGGGAAAACAGGTCTCGAGCTCCAACTTGAAATGGGGCTTTTTGGGTCGTTGATCCAATCTCGATCCTTTATATATTTGAAATCAACGATCCAGATTAATAAGATTACAATGAACGGCTCAGATCGCTCCACATATTTTCTTTTATTCCAAATGAATTTGTTAATTCCTGAACTTCCGAGATTAGTAATAAATAGTTCCGACGTCCGAAAAATTCCAAGAAAATTACCACGAGCTCGTCATGTCACGCACTTTATTGTGAACCTTTAAATTAGAAATTCCACTTCCTTGAAAATTCAGAAAAATTTTCCGAGTGTCCTCAATACTTATCGAGACTACAAATTAAATATGGAACAATGAAACTTTAGCTCCTTAAAAATAGTAAATTGCAGTTTTGAGGCCCAAAACAATGCCCGAAAGCCCAAAAAACTCCACACGTCGTGGCAAAGCGACGAGTTCTCTTCCTAGCGTCGTTCCCTTTCTGAAAAGCTATAGCAATCACAATTCTGACATTAATTATCCATAAATCTCCATTATTACCATCTATTTACATCAAATCTATTTCAATTTTCCAAAAAAAAAAAAAAAAAAAATCAATGAACAGTAAATCTGACTGGTCAAGAAACAGAACGGGTGGAAACCCATGTCCAGTGGCAGTGAATAGTTTCTTGACTGGTCGACCCCTTGACTTTTCGACCTTGACATTTCTTGACAACTGGTGGACTTGCTTTTAGGGTTCTAGGCTTGGATTCATGAGGTCAAATACCATCGCATGCAGCATGATGATGTATTGGCGTCCCACGTACTGGTCAATTTTTTCGAATGAACAACAGTAAAATAACTTTCCATTATTTTTTCTTCAAGAGTCATCTTTTTTTACTGTGTTTGGCTATCTTATCACAGTTGACATTCCCATTAGTCTGTAAACTATTTCATTTGAACTACAAGCAAAGATCTGTACTAATGATGGTACATTCTGCTGTTTTGCACTTTTTCCTTCATTATTGTTTGGATCCTGCTATAATTTTGATGCCAATATAGATATTTAATTGAAGTGCTTCATAATTAAAAGAGCAAACTAAACGTTTGTGAATCCCCTTGTACGAACTATAATGAGAGACACCCTATAAAGTTTCTCAATATTCTTATCCTGCAATTAATTATTGTAGAAACACAAATCTCAATTTTCCAGTTTGAGTCACTATAACAAAAAAAATGTCTCACTCAAAATATTAATAATAAAATTGTTGACTAACTATATATTTTTGATGGTGTGACATCAGTACTAGCATGGACATAGCGGAGTAACTCAGTGACACATTTATTATTTTCTATTTTTCTGAAAAGTTATAATATAAACAAGACAACCTTCTACCGTATATTAATATCACAACCCATGTTGATTGATCGATCACTTTTATTTTGTAACTTAGATTATGTAGTAAACAATTTTTTTAACCATAAAGTATATGAGATAAACGAGGTTTGATGAGAACTTCAAGTGGAGTAGCTTTGACATTTGTGAGCCCAAAACTCTCGGTCATATCGATTGGTGCATTACCAGAGAGAGTTGAAACTTGGAACGCATGTAAGAAGTTGGCCAACGTAAATTGCACCATTTGAATGCTGAAATCTAGTCCAGGGCATGCTCTTCTTCCACTTCCAAACGGAATTAACTCAAAATGTTGACCCCTAACATCGACATCTTTATGAGTGGTTAGAAATCTCTCCGGGTTGAACCCTAATGGGTCATCCGGCCACATATTTGGGTCTGTTTGGATCTTCCATAGGTTTGTGATCAACCGTGTACCCTTTGGGACATAGTAGCCACCGATGGTGCTGTCCTGGTTGAATTCACGTGGTCCTGATAACGGTGCTGCCGGGTATAACCGAAGCGTCTCTTTCACTATGGCTTGGATATAAACTAGTTTACTCATATCCAACTCACTCACAAATCTCTCTCTTCCTATCTCGGTGTCTAGTTCATCTTGGGCTCTTTTCAACTTTTCACGGTTGTTTAAAAGTAATGATATTGCCCATGTCAAAGTGACCATGGTGGTATCGCTGCCTGCTGCAATCATATTCTGAGAAAAACACAAAGTATTTATATATAAAAGATGTATATAAAAATATTCAAATTCGAGTGCATATATAGCTTCATAGAAGTATGTACCAAGCTTGTGGCTTTGTTGATGGTATCTGCATCAAAATCGCCGAGGTCTGCACCTTCAAGTATTGAAATCATGATGTCTATGAAGTCTTGCTCCCCTTTACAATTATGAGCATCATCGCCTTCTAGTGCTCTCTTTTGCTTATGCTCTTCCACCCATTTTCCAACAATGGCGTCCAATTCTTTTGCGGTTTTCTTCATTGCTTTCTCATGTCCACCTAAATCCAACCACCGAAGATGAGGAATCACATCGCCCACCAATAATAGCCCCACAAAGTTAAAGAACTCCCTTACTGCCTTCTGGACTTGATGTGCTTCGTTCTTCTCTTCCTCGTCAGTAGCAACAGAGTAACGTTTTCCAGCTACCATCCTGAGAATTACGTTTAGAGTGAGGTCGCCGAACCATTGTTTTAACTCCACCAACAATTGGTCATTGTCTGAGCCTTTTTTTTCATTTTCTCTACTGCTCCAAGTTCTGTACATTTCTTTCAAAAAGGTGCTCACCTCTGAGCCTCGAATGTGTTTGAGCAGCTCGAGCTGGCGCTTGGAAAGCAACTCTAAAGTGGTAATCTTACGCATTTCTCTCCAGTATGGTCCGTAAGGTGCAAACCCAAACATTGCGTAGTTATAGCCAATGTGTTCTACAACGGCCATTTTTGGTCGGGAGGACAAGCATGTGTCTTTGATGGTGAAGCACTCCTTAGCCATCTCACTACTACTCACCACCAAAGATTCACGCACCCCGAGCCGGACCGTGAAAACGGGTCCGTATTTGTCAGCCATGGCTCCCAAGGCTATGTGAAGAGGCTTGGTCGACCTTCCTAATGAGGGAAGGTGACCAAAAAAAGGCCATGCACCCTTGGCTTCAGGAGCTCTTTTGCCCTCAGAAGCTCTCCAACTCCTTGAGATTAAACAAAAGGAAATGGTTATTATTGCAAGCAATCCAACCGTGATAGGATTCTTCAGATAGGGAATGAGAAAATCCATTGCAACTTATATATGGATCGTTAGCTAACTAGGGTGGAAAGATATGGGCAGATTTGGTTTTGTATGACTTTGCTCCTTCACAAACCCACATTCATAGCACTAGTAAAATATATGGACACATTCTACCGATCTTAGCTTTCGGGTAAGATAAGATCGATTATCTTGTTTTGTATGTGTGGTTTATCTTTGATTGGCATGTCATACATCTTATCTCATACGTTTGACAAATTACACTGTCAAGTAGACAAAATTAAGATTCATTAGTCAAAACTACTTTTCCTTGTTGATAATGGCTTTACCAATAAGGCATTGACAAGTGAATCTCACTAAGTATAGGACAACTTATTTAATCCACATTGGATTCTTATAATCGATTTTAAACTAGTATAGTCTATTTAAAATTTTCATCGATCCAATAGCTTTTTTATATGAAAAATGTCTTTTGACAATTATAAAATATATATTTATGTGTTGTATGTGTTGTAGAATGAGAAAATTTGAGAGAGAATAATGTGTACTTCTTCATTGATAATATGGCTCTTTATATATATATATATATATATATTATAATTATAAAAGACTTACTTATAAATAAACCTGCTACATTATCATCAAATTGAACATGATTCTAATAACGTGTTGTAGAATTAGTAAATTTGAGAGAGATTAGGTTGAAACAACGGCTGTTTCAACATAGATTATAACTATGGAAAATTCTACAATGTGTTAACGTATGACATACCATAGCTTTACCTGCTACAATGTGTTAATGTATGAGAAATGTTAATGTACCATAGCTTTACCTTTATCTATATTGAAGTGTCAAGTTATCGCATTTTGAAGTGTCAAGTTAATTGATATACATTGACACCTTGTACCATGCGTCACGCCTAGAAGTTGAAGCAAATATCAGATTCAACTGAAAACTTAACTCTTCAGTATTTATCTAAGTTTGATGAGGTTTTCCTTTTACAAGGTTTATTTAATTCAGAATCAGATGAGTTCAATTACCAACCAGGGGTGGAAGGATGTAGAAGGCTATTTGGGCTCAAGCCTAGACAATATTTTAGGCCAAAAACTCTTAGGTATATATATCTATCTTTAGCTCATACCAGCCCAAAGAAGAAGAAAATTATTTGTAAAAGTTGTGTGTATTCCCAGTCTCCCACAGCAGCTCACTGCCGCACACTACTCAGTAGGTCAGATTTGTGAGTTTCGATGGAGCCTCACACTACTTATCTTTGAAAGCGAAATAACTAAAACAATCCACACCCAAATTCCCTTCTTGTGGAAAATCTCACCCCTTGTTGTCCAGTAGCCTCAGTCTGCGACGCAGACCAAGGAATTTCCAAAGCAACAAGAGCCTCACACTACTTATCTTTGAAAGCGAAATGCCTCAAGCAATCCACACCCAAATTCCCTTCTTGTAGAAAATCTCACCCCTTGTTGTCCAGTAGCCTCAGTCTGCGACGTAGACTAAGGAATCTCCAAAGCAATAAAGAGCCTCACACTACTTAACTTCGAAAGCGAAATGCCTCAAGCAATCCATACCCAAATTCCCTTCTTGTGGAAAATCTCACCCTTGTTGTCTAGTAGCCTCAGTCTGCAACGCAGACCAAGGAATCTCCAAAGCAACAAGAGCCTCACACTACTTATCCTCGAAAGCGAAATGCCTCAAGCAATCCACACCCAAATTCCCTTCTTGTGGAAAATCTCACCCCTTGTTGTCCAGTAGCCTCCATCTGCGATGCAGACCAAGGAATCTCCAAAGTAACAATCTTTCTTTCGATGGAGCGTCACACTACTTATCTTTGAAAGTGAAATGCCTCAAGCAATCAACACCCAAATTCCCTTCTTGTGGAAAATCTCATCCCTTGTTGTCCAGTAACGTCAGTCTGCGACGCAAACCAAGGAATCTCCAAAGCAACAATGTTTCTTTCTCTTTCTTGTAAACAAGGTATGAAACTCTATCGACCTCTCCTGTTTTGAATTTTTGATACATCTCTATTCTTCTTCCTGCTCTGTTTTTCCCAATGGGGTTTTCTTAAAGAAACTGCAGAAGGAGAAGCTTGCCGATTCTGTTTGCTACCAGTGGCAGATGTAATTGTAAGTTGGGCTTTTGTGTATAAGTTGAGGATTGGGATTGTTGGGACTACTCTTACTATTAGTTTTGCTTGGTGAGTTGGGGGCTATCGGTTTTGGGTTTGTTTGTGTACATTATTTCTGGTGGGTGTTCTGAAACATCAAACATGGACTGGTTTTTCAGCTCAAGCAGTCAAGCTTTTGTTGGGCTTTGGAATTTCTTGATGCTTTCTTTGGCTTCTGATTATGTTGTGATTATTTTTTATTCAAAGATGTGCATTCTGTGATGCAGATTAGAGAATTTTTTTAGAGTTTTGGTGATAGTGTCTGAGTTTATGCAAAAAAAAAAAAAAAAGTGGTTGTTCTAATTAGCCTAGACAAAGCTCAGATCTGGGATCCGCCACTGTTACCAACATATATATTAAAAAAAAAATCAATTTCTTACATCAATTAATTTTGTAAACAGTTATCGTTCTCCCCGACAATATTCTATCTCTCAATGAATCCAAGCTTGGAGCCCCAATCCCAAAGTATTGTGTTCAAATATGCAGTTCTTGTAAAGCTCTGCATTCTATTCTTCAGATCTAGTTCAACTGGTGTATGTGCGTCCCACGTACTGGTCAGTTCTTTCGAATTGGATACGTACAGGAGAATAACTTTCCATTATTTTTATTCAAGAGTCATCTATTGTCTACTATGCTTGGCTACCTCATCACACTCGACATTCCTCTTAGCCTCTAAACTGTTTCAGCAGAATTATACAAGCAAAGATTTGTACAAATGATAGTACATTCTTCTGTTTTTGCATATTTTCCTTTATCAATATTGTTTGGATCCTTTATAATTACAATCCCAAGATTGATATTTAGTTTAAGTATTTCATAAGTAAAAGAGCAGATTGAACGTTTGCTGATTCGATCCCTCTTGCACAAACTATAATGAGAGACACCCTTCAAAGTTTCTCAATATTCTTGGCTTGAGAAAAGAGAATGTTATGATAGTTGAAGATAATACTATTGCTTAGTATTGAAAATTTTGTGTGTGGCTTTTAATTCTACATTTTGAAAAGAAAAAAAAAATATTTATCTCCACTCCACCCTGTACTCTCACCTAAACAAGCTTAACTTCAGAGTTGTAAGTGGCTCTATTTCATTGTTGCCAGTATGGTCGCACCTAATCTCTTCATCATCTAATAAGAAGTGCTTTTAATCTTGCAATTATTCATTGTAGAAACACAAATTTTAATTTTCCAATTTGAGTAACTATAACAGAGAAATGTCCCACTAAGAATATTAACAACAAAAATGTAGACTTGTTATAAATATTATATATATGTGGCTGTCAACTGTAAATACTTATTAGTTTTGTCCTTATGATGTAAACACTACTCCTATATAAAGGGGTCTAATGAGAATGAAACACACACTTTTACCTCCTCATATATTCTGTCTCTCTATTCTATCTCTCTAGTTTATAACCCGTTATCAGCACGACGCTCTAACCAACTGAGCTAATAGGCCATTATGATAACATCAAATAAATAGCCATGATAAGTATCAAATAATGGTAATAAAATGAGTTATTAATAACAATAACTACCATATATATCATTAATAAAAAAGGCAATGACTACTTGTAGTATCTGCCATGATTACATCTCTCAGCTTTAATTATACTTATAGTAGATGTTTTGAGCGATGTACACATTGACTACTTATTGCTTTAATTATCTATAGTATTAGCAACATATTTATATATTACAAATATGTTCATCATTTTGTCACACAGATAATTGAAATACTAAATACACATTTACATGTGGTTGTGAATTTTGTAATCTCAAGAGATCAAAATCTCTATATTTTTTATCTGATTACATAAGGACTAAAGAAAAGAATTCCTCCACTGATTGTTACACAATCAAGATAGATCAATATCTCTTGTTCCCTCAAATTATGTCAGGACCTTTGTCCCTTTTCTTTATGAGTACATGTGAATCTCTGTTCACTCCACTTTTAGAGCAAGCTTCTAATTGTGAAGACTCGAGCCCAATGCTTTGAGTACAATATAAAATTTGATGGGATTATGATCCTTCATTGTATTATTATTGGAGTATATTCTTATACCCATATCATATGGACCACTGTCCCAAAATTGAAATTCGAGTATATCATTTTGGCATGTGTTTTCATTGTCAAACAATAATATGAACCACGTGTTCATAATTTGAACTATGAATGTTCATGACAAACATATTTGTCTTGTATATAATGGAATTATGGACATGATTCATTGCAATTGTTGATAATTTTTCACAATTAATGCTTCAGAAAGCTAAAGTAACAATCATTTCAAGAGTTGCTGATCTTAATTGATGGCTCCAGGTGACCTCGTATTATGTTACCTATGTGGAATACCATTGCATATATTTGGTGATGGAATTTTCACCTAAATTAAGTTGTATTAATCAACTATAAGTATACCACTGTATATTGTATCATGAACTAATATTTTCATTGAGCCCAATAAAATTATTTTGGTGTGACCAATGTGTCTTTAATTTATCTACTATGTCATGTAGACTCATCTACATACATGCTTTACATTGTTGTATAATACAACAATAATTGCAAACCTTCCTAACAAACAAATTATAATTTATCACATATTTGTGAGTTGTCACTATAATGGGAAAATCCTCCCGCCATCATGAGAAGAAATATCATTTATGAAAAACATATAAATTGGTGTCTCATTTTAATTTTGAGTAAATCTCAATTTATTATCTTTTTTACATAAAAATTGGTTTGGGCTCTCCATCCACCAATGGATTTTCAATCTAATATTTATGAACACATATTTTGAGTGAACAAATCTGATAGTCTTCTCGCTGTTAGGGGGAGCAAAGATTAATGTAACGGCGTAAATTGTGTGGAATATATCCACTAAGTCCAATGTTTAAGCTTCATGTAAGGAAAGATTATACAAGCCTTGTAATGCTCTTCATGAGGTTATACAAAGATCCACATTCTTTAATTAATTTGTCCTTGAGAAACAACAAATGCCCTAAAAGAGGCATGGGTATCTGAAATGAATAAGCTTATTATAGCTAATGCATGCATATATTTTGAATGTGTGACAGATCTCTAATCAATGATCATTGATAATATCACATATGTAGTAGCTACTAAATATCATCAAGGGTTGTATACTACTACGTTTTGCTATGTCGACAATTTATAATATTGGGCCAAATTGGAAATAGACAATTCCAATGAATATGAATATTGTAAGCGTGATGATATACTTGGACTTTATCAACCCTAGAACTTACAAAAGGGTGTACTAAAGTGAATTGAAATCACTATGACACAAGTCTCTTTATAGAGACGTGGACTTATCATTCTTCTCCAAGTGAAAACTTTTTAATAAGTACAGTGTTATATTGACTAGAGACTTATGGTATGTTGTCCTGGCTAATATGAAGATCTTAAAGGCAAATTGCTAAAAGCAAGTCCCCAAATCCTATGTGCCATTATAAGCATATTGTTTAGTTAAATCCTTAATGGATTCATATTGCCAAAGGCAAATCCATGAATGATTGAAAGAGCTTAAACCACACTCATGGAATCAAAAATCCTAAAGTTCATATGTACTCATTCATTTACAGTCAAAGTGACTTATTGCCTCAATGAGTACTATGACAAGAATAAGAAATCGAATTCGAATCATGCTCACAATGTTGCAACATATTCTAACTTCCACGAAGTTATGAAGTTATCTAGAGCTCATATTGAGCCATTATGAAATTATCAATTACACAAATTGATATTTACGGATAAGTATGCAATACTTAAATTTCAATGCTTGGAATATTGTATGAAGGTAAATGTATCAATTGTTGTTCCTTTATACTGTTATTCTTTGCTAATATCATTATCTATAATTTGAGCATATTAAATTGGTTCTACTTGAGGTAAGATTTATTATCATAGTTTTATTGGTATTACCCTAACCTTTACAGGAATTGAAACTCATGATGAGTCTCCTTTATGCAAAGCACCTATGGTCTCACCTATGTGATTGACACACCATATCCAATATACATGGTGCATGTATTTTATTACACACATGATTGAAGCTTGCAAAAATCAGGGGAAGCATTCAAAATTATACTACTTATGACATATGACATATGCGTGTTGTACTCTTTTTCTCCTTCGACCAGGGTTATTTTTGTCCCACTGAATTTTTATTACCTAGCAAGGTTTTTGATGAGGCAACATTAAGCGCATCGAACACCATATCATTCAGTGGTGGACATCCAAGGGGGAGTGTTGTAATTATTATATATATGTGGTTGTCCACTGTAAATACTCATTAGTTTTGTCCTTATGATGTAAACACTACTCCTATATAAAGGGGTCTAATGAGAATGAAACACACAGTTTTACCTCATATATTCTATCTCTCTTATTCTCTAGTTTATAACAAGACTAACTATATATTTTTGATGAAGTGAGATCAGTAGTAGCACCATGGGCATGGTAGAAACTCAATAACACATCTATTATTTCTATTTTACAGAACAACTATAATATAAACAAGACAACCTTCTACACAAGCCATGACTGATGGATTGATCATTTTTATTTAGTAATTAGATAACATAGTAACTACTTTTCATTCATAAAGTTAATGAGAAAAACGAGGTTTGATGAGAACTTCATGTGGAGTAGCCTTAACGTTAGTGATCCCAAGACTCTTAGTCTTATCAATTGGTGCATTATCGGGAATAGTTGAAACTTGGAACTCATGTAAGAAGCTGGCCAATGTAAATTGCACCATTTGAATGCCGAAAGCTAGTCCAGGGCATGCTCTTCTTCCACTTCCGAATGGAATGAACTCAAAGTGTTGACCCTTAACATCAACATCCTTATGGGTGGTTAGAAATCTCTCCGGCTTGAAACCTAACGGATCATCGGCCACATTTTTTAGTCAATTTGGATCTTCCATTGTTTGTGATTAACCGTGTACTCTTTGGGACAAAGTAGCCACCTATGGTGTAGTCCTTGTTGAATTCATGTGGTGCTGATAATGGTGCTGCAGGGTATAACCAATGCGTCTCTTTCACTATGGCTTGGATATAAACTAGCTTGCTCATATCCGACTCATTCACAAATCTCTCTCTTCCTATCTCAGTGTCTAGTTCATCTCGGACTCTTTTCAACTTGTCACAGTTACTTAACAGTAATGCTATTGCCCATGTTAAATTTACCATGGTGATATCGCTGCCTCCTGTAATCATAGTCTGAGAAAAACACCAAGAGGTTACATAGAAAAGTAGTAATTAAAAATGTTAAAATTTTTGTGCATCTATAGCTATATAGAAGTAAGTACCAAGGTTGTAGCTTTGTTGACGGAATCTGCATCAAAACCGCCGAGGTCCGCACCCTCAAGTATTGATATCATCGTGTTTCTACTCCAATCATACCCCTGCCGGCATAAAAGACTAGGAGCTCTTCCTGTCCTTCCCTCCTTACAATAGCACAGCTGACCGCTGAAGTCAATACCTCTAGGTATATGAATAATATTTCACCTTATACTAGAATGGAGAGAAATGGGATTGTCGCTAGATATTCTGTCAGGATCTGAAATGCCGCCTAACAATCTGGAGTCCAATCCACCTTCTTGTGGTGGCACCTTTTCATGGTCTTGAAGAATGGGAGACACCTATTAGTGAGTTTTGAAATGAAGTGGGATAGTGCCGTTAGCTTGCCTTAGAGGCTTTGAACATGAACCTTCTCCTCAAGGGACTTCATGTTGAGGATTGCCTGTACCTTATCGATGATTGCCTCTATGTCGCGTTCGCTGATGATGTAGCCCATAAATTTGCTAGCGGTGACACCAAAGAAGCATTTCTCTAGGTTGAGGTGCATACTGTAAGCCAAGAGGATGGAAAATATAATGCGAAGGTTAGCTACGTGCCCGCCGACCTTGATGCTTTTGACAAGCATGTCGTCCATGTATACCTCTATGATCTTGTCGAGGTGTTCCAAGAATATGGCGTTCATCAACCGCTGATATGTAGTGCCCGCATTCTTAAGGCCGAAGGGCATGACATTGTAGCAGTATAGGCCTTTGTCGGTTGTGAAAGTGGTACATTCTTGATCACCGGGGTGCATTTTGATTTGGTTGTAACCGTAGAAAGCATCCATCATGCTAAGAAATTCATGTCCCGCTGTGGCGTCAACCAGTTGGTCGATACGCGGTAGCAGGAAACTGTCCGTGGGGCATGCCTTGTTCAGACCCTTGAAGTCTACGCACATTCGCTATTTGCTGTTGGGCTTTCTTACCATTACTAGGTTAGAGATCCACTGGGGATAATTGACTTGGCGGATGAATCCTATACTTTGTAGCTTGGTCACCTCCTCCCTGATTGCACAATACCTTTCCTCGTCAAAGGCTCGTCTTTTTTGTTTGACGGGCTAGAAGGATGGCTTGATGCTTAACTTCTGTGTGATGATATCAGGAGAGATGCCTGGCATGTCCGAGTAATACCATGCCAATACAGCGGCGTATTCCCACAGGAATTGTGTAAGCTCCGCCGCTATCTCAGGAGAGAGTTGGGCGCCAATATGCAATGTTCGTTCTGGGTGCTCGTCAGAGATGCTAACGGTCTGTATGGATGTCTCCGGGTTGACTGGTTCCTTTTTGACATATTTCTCTTCATCGTCTCTGGGATCGTCGATCTTATCCATCAGCGACGGTTGACTTCCTACTGTTAAGATCTCATGGCACACATCAAGTGTGTCACAGTTGTTGAGTAACACTCTCGTGCGAGCTGCTGACTTCCTCTGACGCAACCGGTGCCATTGGGGGTGGGAAACTTCATGAGTAGCATGTATCCAGCGATTATCCATTTCAACTTGTTGAGGGCTGGGCGGCCAATGATGGCGTTGTAGGAACTAAAGCAGTCAACTACGATGAACTCAGTGTGTATCTCCGTTGTACAGGGGCAAGTTCTGATAGGACCCGCCCCGGATTTCATCCTGAAATCCGAAGTGGCCCTGCGGGGTCCACCTTAGAAGAAATTCTTCCAAAAATTTGGTAGAACTTCCCCTAAAATAGACTACCAAAAACCTGTAGAAATTAAATTTACACTTCTAAATCACTCATCCTTATTCTCCTAGAGCCATCTTGCTCCCCAAATCACAACATTGTCCAATTCACATAACACAAAACGCAACTTGAATAACATTAATCCCACAGGTAATCAGAGCAATTCTAATAGAAAGGTAAACAAGGATAACCTAATTCAAAAGTAAACGCAGAAGCCATGCTGTTGACTATGCCTCAACTCCACGTACGCTCAACCTCACGCTAATCTGGCCTGCAAACTGGACATTTGAAACTGAAGGGCCCAGGGGAAAAACATTTAAAAACCGTTAGAGTGAGTGGACGAAAAATAACCAATCTCGAAGGAAAATAATGATAAGATTTAGTGCTTTCCCAAATTATCCTCTTAAAAACCAAGCCTGCAGTAAGATATTAAAAACACTCTTAATCCTTCTCTTTACTGAAATCTCAATCACGTAAAATAGAACATCTCGAAATCTCTTTAAGATCTCAAATCCCTCAAATACATAATGATATTTCAAACATCTCGTTAAATTACTCATATCTCAAATCATATCTTAAAATGGACAATGGCTAAAGGGAACTGCCGATTAGTCATCTCATGCCACCTGGAGGGAACTGCCGACCAATGACACATCGGAGGGGACTGCCGACCGGACGAGGAGGTGATGGTTAGAGGGGACTGCTGACTAACCATAGGTAGTTAGAGGGGACTGCCGACTAACTACTTCATGCCATATGGAGGGGACTGCCGACCAGATGACGCATCGGAGGGGACTGCCAACCGGAATATTATGGAGGGGACTGCCGACCAGAATATTGTCTAGAGGGGACTGCCGACCAGACTTACCTGGAGGGGACTGCCGACTAGGTAATGCATGCATGCGTGGACTCATTTACCTCCTCAGTGAACTAGAATCAATCTCTTTAAAATACTTGCTTTCGGAAAGAAACACGATATTACTTCAATAAATCATCAATAATTCACCGAAAGCATAACTTAAGAATATCTCGATAACTCGAAATCAAAGCTCAATATCTCCATAAATACTCGAAAGCATAAATCAAATGCTCGGTAAATCAGTAAATGCTTTCGAAAAGAAATCTCAATATAACTCCAAAGCTAATAAGTGCGGAGCTCAAAACTCAAGAAATCTCGATAATTCCATTGTGCTCCAATATTTGATAAATCATTTGTACTCGAAAATTCTTAATTCTAACAATATTTCCTCAATCAATCACTTTCCGAAAACCACTTCTCAATACTTCTCATAACTCGAAAATCAATAAATGCTTCCGAAAAAGAAAACCCAATATAAATTCCGTAAATCCTCAATAATCACCGGAAGCATATTTCAATAAATCTCATTAAATCAAATACTCAAATATTATCAGCATGCCACTAAGTATAATTTAGAAGGTTCCGATAAATCAACAATTAAAGGAAATTATTATATCATAAAATCATATATTAAATCTCAACCGGAACATAATAAAATAGATCAAATACTGCATGCATAATTATTTAAAATCAAATGTCCACCCACAGTACTATTTAGGCGATCACGCATACGAGTTCTTTCATCGAGTAATAGCTCGGTATATCGCCCTGTACACAATTATAATTCATGAATATCGATTCGGCAATTAAATACGATTCTAATATCTTATTCTCCTAAATCAAAATTTCAATTTAATCCAACTTCACCCTTAATACCAACTCATTAGTTTAAAGGTTCTAGGCAGAACCGAGAGAAATCCAACGGCCGGATTCTCGTAATTCAATGATCGACAACCTAAATTTTAAAATTACACAATCGATACAAAACTCCTTCAATTTCCACCAAACTTCACATATAAGCTCCACAACATTTATAGGATTTAATTGGGCTAAAACAGGAATTAAAAACCAGCCCTACGCGCCTCCACGCTCCATCCACAGTGGCGGCGCGTGGGGCCCACGCGCCAGTAGCCACCACCTCCGATGGTCACCAAATTTTGGAAGCACCACCTACTCAACAGTCCAAGCATTTTTCACAACTACAACAAGTTCCAATTTTACCTGTAAGTGATCAAAATTGGCCGGTGATGTTTTTCCAGAAAAACCCAAGAACCCTAGGATTTGAAATCGTCTATTCGACCTCTACACTGAAAATCGTGGCTCAAGGCTAGGGGCAAAATGATCCTTGGCAAAAACCGAACCTTTGACGCCAGTTTGGTGGCCGGATACGGCTGAAAATGGCTGAATCGCCGGAAAAGCTCAAACTGCCCCCGTGAGGTTCCTTGCTTCGATTCTGGGTTTTCCGGCCAAATCGCTGAAACTCAAGGGCACTAGCGTCAAGAGGAGGAAGAGGCGATCACATGTTGGCCGGTTGCCCACCTGTTAATGGCAGGACGGCGGCGAATCAAAGGGGAGAAGGAATCGCCCGAAGAGGAAAGGGGAGAGATCGGGGGAGAGGAGAGAGAAAGGTGGGTTTCCGGATTTGGAAACCTACCACAGTAAATTTTCATTATTTATACAAATTTCTACCATGAACAGTAACTTTACCTTTTCACGTATAACTTTCGCATACGAACTCCGATTTTTACGTACCACATGTCCACGAACTCGGTTTAACGTCCTCTACAATTTTCATGAAGAACATTTTCTCAAATTTTTCCCGAATAAAAAGCCAACTTTTAGGGCCACTAAAAGTACTAAAACGATAGTAAAAGTGAAGGTAAAGATCGATCTCTGTCCAAGTGACTAGCAAACTGGTGAATTCGGGTTCTGGACGTCACAAGTTCTGATGACTAGGCACATGTAATCTGAACCTAGTGGTTGTGTGACGTCGCTAGAAAAACTAAGTAGTGGTTCATGGTCTTGCAGGAGTTTTATGTTGCACTCGAGTTGATTGTAACAGCCGTTGAAGATGACATTAACGACGGACCAGTTGTTGACCAGCATTCTTCCCACTGAACACTTGTCGAGTATTGCGTCGATTAAGAATGGTCGTCGTGTGGGAGGTGCACATCTCACTCTTCCTCCTCGCATAATATTATGGGCTCCTAGCCTGATTTTGGTAGTTTAGCGGATCTCTCATAGCGGATGGTGCAGACTTCCTTTGAGTGATTGGCGCGTGCATAACACTTTCTTTCCATGTGTGACATGTTGTTGATGGGAGCTCCATCGTCAATCGTGTTGATATGGCGCATTGGATAAATGTTGGTGACCACTGGCGCTGGTTGGTAGACCTTGAATTACTCTAGTTTATCGTCGCAGTAGAGTGTCTCAATCGATGTTTTTAAGGCGTTGCAATTGTTGGTGTTGTGACCGCTGTCCTCATGGTACTTGCACCACTTACCAGTGTTTCTTGGTTTTCATACCCTTGAAAACTTTCACGGTGGTGGCGGAGGGATTTGGTCTTTGCACTTATTATAAATTTTTTCATAGGAAGCGGTAAGTACTGCATACCGTTGGGAAGATGACGCCTGCTTGTTATTGCTGTTGTCATTATGGAAAGACCGATTGCCCTTGTTATGGTTTGGTGATGTTTTTGTTACTTATCTTGATAGTTACCCTCCTGCCACTCTCTTTTTCTGTCATTCAAGGGTGTAGCAGAGGGTTTGTTGGTGGTTTCGTGTTGAGAGGAGGAAGGCTGAGTTATTTCGGTGGGAGTTTGTGGTGGCGATGGTGCCTCACCATATGTAATGTACTCTGCCTGTTAGTGGAGGACCGCTTCACCCATGACATGATCATATGCCTCATATGGGCAATCGTAATTGAGATGGTAAAGGAATGGTCCCTTTAAAAGCCCTTGTTTAAAGGCTGCCAGCGCCATTGTCTTGTCTTGTCGAGGCATCGAGATGCAAAAGCCATCCATCTTGTGACAAATGTCTTTAACGATTCCTCAGCGCCCTATTTGATGCTGAACAGCTGGCTGATATTGTGGTATCCCACTGCCAAGAGGATGAATCATGACAAGAAAGCGTTTGACAACGCAAAGAATGAATAAATGGATCCGGGTGGGCACTCGAAGAACCAACTCATTGCCTCGCTATCCAGGGTGGCGTTGTCGAACCCCTTGTTATTAGTTACCTTCTTGAATGTGTCCATATAGACAAAGGGGTCCGTGAGACCGCTGTATTGAGCAATTTTTGGCCTTTTGCCATATGCCGGTCGGACAGCTTGCAAGATTCTGGCGGTAAATGGACCTGACCTGACCAATGTCTCTTCCAACTGCTGCACTCTTTGCAAGATCAAGGTGGTGGCATCAGCGGTGAGCCTTGCTTGTGAATTCTGTAGGACTTGGTTTAGGTGTTGCTAGGGGGTTGGCGGATTTCCCTCTGTTCTTGCTCGTTCAGTGCTGAGGTTGGAGTGCGGCTGCGATTCTGCCTCCTTTTCCAACATTGGTTGTGGTGGAGGACATGGGCCCAATCCTGCCAACTCGGGTGGGTTCAGTGGGACGCCCATCTATACTACTGGTGTTAACCTTATCCTTATTCCAACGTTTAGGCTAACTCTCGCGCTTTGTGAGTTCTCGCTCCGGGGCAAGTTGGAGTTCGCCTCTAGCGCCTTCTTTAGGTTGTAAAATCTCAACAGCAGTGTGGCCACTTCACTACTAGAATTATGTTAATAGATATCACATAATTTAAATCGGTTAGACTTGCACATGATGTAAAAAATCAAGCTAACATCGTTTTCAAAATAAACTGATTTAAATGTGTATCATTAGCATCGATTCCTAAAATAACCGATGTTAAAAGTTTCATTTGAAAATTTGCGGGAACTTGATTTTCGTGAAAGTGCTAAGTGTTTTAAGTGAATTGAGGAAACCAGTACTAAAACTTAAAACTCCACACTTAGACAAAACTGAAATAGATCAAAACCTAGCTCAGTCTCGAGCTCCTCCCAAACTCGACCTCCACCTCCTCACTCGAAGTTAGCGCCATTGTTAACCTCAGCGCCTCATTCATCTACCTCCTCGTCTTCTTCGGCATTGACTTCGTCCAGTCCTTTATCTCACGCACCTCCCACTACGACTACTCCTGGGACAACGACGCCGTTGTGTCTTACTTTCTCGAATCGAGGCTCAGCGACTGCAAGAGAGCTGTGGTGATTCGGTGCGAGTGGCTTCTCATCGCAGCTTCTCATCTTCGATCGGTGTATGAATTTCTAAACTCAGCACCTCTTTTTCTTTTTCGCTCTTCGATGTTTTCAATTGTTGAAGTATGATTGTTTTTGTTTAGATTTTGTGGGTTGGGTGGCTTCAAGAAAGGTGAATTTATGGAGAAAGGCAAGTCCATCTTGGGTATGTTCTCTCTTGCTTCCATCCAATCTTTGTACCAATTGAAATTGTGAGCTATGCAATTTTGGTTTTAATTGCTTTATTCTCTGACTTGTGTGGTCACCTTGAGTTTGGACTGTGATTTTGTTATGCTTTTAAGATTGGATGGTCTGGAGTTGACTCGAGAGAAAAAGAGTTTGAAGTTAATTGCAAGTAGTAAACTGCAAAAGTTAACAAGATTTATGTAGCTGCAAACTTCATTGTGCACATTTTGGACGGTTTGATTAGGGTGGTTTTGAGTTTGGTCCGGCGATGGTGTGCCACCGCCTATGGTGGTGCTCGGAGGCATTTCCGGCTATGCCAGGGGCATTTTCAGGTTTTATTTATCATCTACTTGTCAATACGAGCTTTTTGATATTTAATACGTAATTTTCGGAGTTCGTATGAATTTGTTAGGGTTTTTACCATTTTCGATTGTCTCGGTTTTCGATCCGTGAGGATTTGGTCGCTCAATCAATTTGTATATATGACATATTGATCGTAGGACTGTTCCAGAGACTTTGGGTGCTCTCAGATGAAGTTCTGCCTCCATTGGCGTTACTTTTAGGGTTTTAGTTCAAACAGGGGTTCAGACTTTAATTGCTTTGTGTTTTGTGTGTTGAGTTGTGACCTTATCTTCCTTAGGTGCTTGACAAAGGGAGTTCTGTATTTCTTATTGTTTCCTTGAAGAAGCAACTGGATTTTAGGTGAGGAAATCTCACGTGGTTCATTTACAAATAGAATTACTTATTTTTCAGAATTAATTGATAAATTGTAAATCGTTTTTGGAAATGAATATTTGTTTTAAATGATATGAACTCTTCATAGGACTGCGGTTTACAGGTATGGAAAATGAGTTTTTAAGCATAAAAATGAGTTTCTCGAGTTTTGTGATTGTGAAGTATAGTTGGTATTAGTGGCATTCCTGAGAGGATGACTACATATTTATATAAATTAAATGATGCGTTTATGTTATGAAGAATGGAGCTTTGGTGTGGAATTGGTTTGGGTTGTGATTGTGATTTTCTTATAAATGTGTGCAGTTTCGTATGGTATAACCAAGGTGGTGATAACGAAAGTGGTGATAACCAAGGTGGTGATTATGATTGATATTGCAGATTGGTTATGATGCTATTGATGATTTCGATGAGCTTTATAGTAATTCATACTTCATTAAGTGTTTGAAGTAGATTGTTTAGTAAATTAGGTTATGTGTTATTTAAGCAATTCCACGTGCATGTAATCTCCTGCACTAAAATCATACGCAGGGATTACCATTATTCTGCATTGTTTTAATTGCATATAATTTCCTGAACTAAACTTTATGCATGGATTATCAATTGTTTGTCTTCATGTAATCACTTGAACTAAGTCATATGCAGGGGTTACTATTTTGTTTGATTTGTTTAATTTCATTATTCTGGTCTTCTATTTGTTTGTTGGAGTTTACTCATACAAGCTGTCAAAAGCTTACCGGGTTTGTTGTTGCAACCCGGTGCACTATTCAATGGTGTAGGGGTTGATCTTGCGGGTTAGGAAAACCGTGGTTGAAGTAGGAATCGTGCGGTTGTAACTGTAGATGTTCGGAAGCTAATTTTGTTACTTAACTTTCTTTAGACTTCCATTTTGTAGTAAGCTTTGTGGGAGCGTTTACTTATTAGTTTGTTAACGCAACTTAATTTGTAAACTTTGTGTAATGTAATATATGGCTCTAAAGAACGAGTTTCTATTGACATTGTAGGTTTTAGACATTATCATGTACTTGTTTTAAGTTGAAATTTTTACAAGTATTTAGTATTTATGTCTTAACCATCACGCGCTGTGTATTTGTATTTGTTTATTATTTGTGCTTGAAAATCGGGGCGTGACATATGCAAGCAAAGATTTGTATAAATGATAGTACATCCTACTATTTTGTATATTTTCCTTTATCAATATTGTTTGGATCCTTTGTAATTACAAATCTGAGATTGATATGCACTAACAGTTCTTCAACTCTAGTGCACCGGCCAGTTTGATACCCAAACTCAATGGTATCAATGTGATACATGAACATTTATTTTGCTATCGACGGCATACATCCGTTAGATTTCCCTGACGGAAACATTAGATGTGTGACGTGGCAAGCACGTGGAGAGACAAAAAATGACAAAAGACCAAAACAACCCTCAACTTGGGGAGGAAATCAGCTGTCTCGGAATTGACTATCCCATTATGTCACATCCCCTCATATGTTGACATGTGGCATCTCATTTTTTTTTTTTTTGGTTACAACATGTGGCATCTCATTTAACAATAGATAAGTCTGTTTAGGCTTGGGCGTCTGGACCCGAAGGACTGAACCAGACAGAGCAAAAAATACCGAATCGGTTCGTTTTTAATATGAGAATTATCGGTTCGGTGCAAAGACCGACCCAAATGTATGTAATCGGTGGGTCTCGGGCTTCAACAATTCAAATACCGAAAGACCGACTCGAACAGAATTGTGTCTCATTTGGCACTTGTCATTCTATGATTGAGTGATATAATAATATGTTGATTATTAAAAAAAAAAAAAAAACTAAGACCTAACCCACCTAAGTCATCGAGTCGAGACTAACCCGATCTCAGCCTCCCTCTAACTCTTCTCTCTCTCTCCGATCTCAGCTCTCCGTTCACCACCAGCTCAATACCAGCTCCTCCGCCATTCTCCGTCTCCGAAATCCGCCTCCGCCAGTGAACCACTGGACGCAAAGCTCTAGAAATTCGCCATCGCCGACGCCCGACTATCTTAGAGAGAGCTCTTGGATCTTCAATTCCACATGGTTTCGATGTAATAGTCGATTGACTCGATTCTCCTCGAAGCTTTGCAGTCTGCACTTCACTCCTCGCAGGTCAGTATTCAATAATGAGTAATCTAGGGTTTTCAATTTCACTTTTTCATTCTGAATTTTCTAAACTTCAATGTGGTGAATTAGGTTCAGGCGATCTTGTATTCGAGTACTTCCCAAATTTCATGGCATCTCATCAGAATTCATACTAAAGTTCCGATTCCAATCCATCCCAAAGTCCCAATTCCAATTCAAAAGCTATTACTCTTCCAACACCAACTGATGCTTCAAGGGTTCAAACGATTTTGTAAACATTCAGAAGCTCGAAAAAGAAGACTCTTGTGAAGAGAAAACGTGGTGGAGCTACAGCTGCTGGACCGAGCAATGCTGGAGATGATGCAAATGAAGAAGAAAAAGAAGAAAAACCTGCTGGAAGATCGAGAAGCCTCAGTTCGAGATTAAGGATGGTAAGAAAGTTCAAACTTGTGTTAAAGAGAGAGCTAAATGCAATTACTATGGAACTGATCTTGCATGTGATAGTTATGGAAATGGAACTAGTTCGCTTAGGAGACATATACAAGAAGTGTGCAAAAAATGTCTGGGTAGGGTTGATTTAGAAAGTGGGCAGTAGGTATTAAGTACCGGTGGTACTAAGGAGTTGGTAATGGTGAAATGGAGTCAGGAAGCTTGTAGGGAAGCAACCTGCAAGATGATAGTAATGGATGAACTGCCTTTCAGTTTCATCGAAAGGCCGGGATTTAGATACTTTTGTAGTGTGGCTGTGCCTAGGTGGGATGTGCCTTCTGGGAGGGCTATTGTGAAACAGTTCCTGTCCATATATAAAGCAGCCAGATTAGAGTTGAAGAAAGAGTTAAGGAATCATTACCTTTGCTTAACCACCGATACATGGACATCGGTGCAAAATATCAACTACATGGTGGTGACTGCCCATTTTATTGATGATGGTTGGACATTGCACAAAAGAATACTGAATTTTAGGGTGATTCCTAATCATCAGGGAAATAGCATAGGAAAGTTGTTGGAGGCATGTTTGCTTGATTGGGAAGTTGAGAGAGTGTTGACAATGCAAGTTCAAATAAGGTTGCAATTGAGTACATTACGAAGAAGATGTTAGAGTGGGAGGAACAACCTGTTCTTGGAGGCAAGTACTTGCAAGTTAGGTGCCTTGCACATATTCTGAACCTCATTGTCAGATCATGCCTAAAAATGATGGAGAAATCAGTTGCTTCAATCAGGAATGCGATATGCTATGTTCGGAGTACTGGATAAAGGCTTGATGTTTTTAAAATGTGTGCAGAGAAGGAGAAGGTTGAGTCGAAGAAAGTTTGCATCCTTGATGTGCCAACAAGGTGGAACTCTACCTTTCTAATGCTAGACACTGCATTAGGGTTGTGAAAGGCCTTCGATAGAATGGCAGATAAGGAGGACAGCAAGTACACACACTACTTTGATGAGGATGAAGACATCAATGATGAAGATGATGAGCTGTAAGTTGGACGGTCTGATTCAAGGAAGAAATAGAAGAGAACAAGGGTGGGGCCACCAGTTAAAGAGGATTGGGAAAAGGCCGCAGTTTTTGTGAGGTTTTAAAAGATCTTCTATGATGTGACAATGAGGATTAGTGCCTCAAATCACCCAACATCATGGAAAGCTTTTCATGATATAGTGGCCATCAAATCAGAGATCGATGAGTTGTTCAGTAAACCGTATGTGTGCACTGGTTTAGAGACTGAAAAGATCTTGTTCGATATGGCTGTGAAGATAAGAGGGAAGTTTGATAAGTATTTTGGAAGCTTAGAAGACTGCAATCAGTTTTTATTCATTGCCTTGGTGTTAAACCCAAGGTTCAAGATCAGAAACTTTGAAAGTATCTGCAATAAATGGCTGAAAATGGATTGGGATGACATTAAGAAGAAGTCTGCCGAGGTTAAAGAGCTTCTAGTGGCCCTTTGTGATTTGCACAGCTCCTCAATGATGTCTTCAAGGGATGGAAATGGAAAATCTAAAAGTGGAGAGAGCTCAGTTAGCCAAGGCAGCAAATCCAGCTCCAAAATGACAGTTGAGGCTACTGGAAAAATAGTCGACATGGAACAAGGTTGGCAGAAAGAATTGGAAGACTCCGACGAAGCTGTTGTTGGACATGAAGTGGATAGATACCTATTGGACCCGATTGAGAAGCCTGCAAATCCTCAAAAGTGGGATATATTGGAGTGGTGGAAGATGAATGGTGCCAAGTATCCTAACCTTGCTGCCCTTGCCAAGGATGTTTTGGCAATACAAGTGAGCACCGTGGCAAGTGAATCTTGTTTTAGCATAGGCAGAAGGGTCATCGATCCCTTTAGGAGTTCTCTAACTCCCAAAACAGTGGAAGCATTGATATGCTACCAAAACTGGATTAGATCTGAGAGCATTAACAACATTCAGTATGTTCCTACTATCGAGGACATCGAATTTTATGAAAGTGTGGAGGATGGTATGATTTTTATTTTTGAAATGGTTGCCTTGTTAATTTATTTCAAGTTTAAAATACATTGTTTGAAAATCTGGACATTCAATGTTTGAAGTTTGCACTTTTGTTGCTTTGCAGAACATGCAAGGGAGGAAGGTGCTAGTACAGTTGATCAGCCTGAAAAGCCATCTACATCTAAATCATCAAAAGCATCAAAGAATTCAAAGGTAGTTGATGCAGGCAAAAGTAAAAGTAAAACGTCAAAATAAGGTACTGCATTTGGTTAATGTTTTTTATTTGGTTAATGTATGGTCTTGTTTTCAATCATTTGGCATTTGGTTAATGTTAATGTTCTGCATTTGGTTAATGGTATGGTCTTGGGTGATTTGGTATTGTGTTCATCAGTTCATGTATGTAACTATGTATGTGAAGATGTGAAAATGTGAAATTGTGAATTTGACTCGGTAGTTTAGCAACCTGCTTCTTGTATGTTGGAACCTGCATTTTGAAATGGCTGGTATGTGGTATTGTGGCATCTGGTTTGTTGGTTGCAGTTTTTGTTATTGGATTTTATTCTTGATACTTGATACTTGATAGTATAAATATAATCATGTGCATTGCATCTGGTATTGGATTTTATTCTTGATAAGTTGATAGTATACTATAATCATGTGTATATTTTAATCAGATGCACATCTTTGTTTTCTTAGTTATTTCTTATTTGAATTGCTTATGTGAATCAAGTGATGGTTTTCCATTTTTCACCTACTTTAGTTTCGTTATATGTAAAATGCTAAAATATGCATGATTGCATGAATATAAAAAAATGAAAGAACTTAAAGGGAGTGAAAGCTATCAGAAAGACAGAAACTCTGTGAAGTTCATTGATGACAGGCATTTTACATGTTTACTTGTTCAGAAACTCTTCCTTTACACTTACAGGTTATGCATTTTAAATTTTTATTTGTAATTTGAAATTTTGAAATGTTCGGCAGATTTGTGTAGTGTGCACTTGTCGTAGGCCTGGAGTTCTGGACTTGTGGAGCAAGGCAGCAGTGGGTAGGCCGAGCAGCTAGGGGCCTGAAGCTTGAGTTATTCGACTTATTTCACAGTTTGACACTTTGTGCAAAACTACAGTTTCCGTTCATGTTTGATTAATTGATTGTTTTCTCACTTTCTGTTGAACCATTCACAATTTCAGTTTGATTGAACATTTTAATGATTGAACAATTTGGATTGTTGTTTAATGAGTTTAATGACTTTAATCTGTTGGAGTTGGACAATGTAATTGTGAGTTGTGAGTTGTGACTTTGTGTTTGTGAACTTTGTGTTGTAAAATTTAAGTTTGATTGAACATTTGAAATTTTCAATGTTTGAACTTTGAATAGGTTGTAATGTTGTATGATCAGTTATGTTAATGAGTTTGTGAAGTTGAATGCATCCCAGATTTCCAGTTGCCAAAATGAGTCTGGCAGTTTTGTCAGAAGTCCTGATGAGTTCTTGAAAAACTGGGAAAACAGCAATCTCAAGACTATCTGGATTTTGGGCCCGAAAAGCCCGAAAACCGAACCGACCCGTTTGGGATCTGTTTCTGTCGGGTTCCAGTTTTAAAAAAGCTCGAACCGATTATTTCAGACTCGGTCTCGGTTTTACCAAATTTCAGGTCCGGCCCGATCCAAGCCCAAGCCTAAGTCTGTTACCTCAGTAAATAAAAAAAAATTGGAAAATAATACAATTAAATTGATAACAGAGCTACAACTCGATCTCTCCTCCCTGATCTTCTTACTTTTCTGGCAATATTTCCAAAACTTCTTCATTCTAGTAATTCTAATCCACCTAAAGCTTTCGTCTTTATCCAAATGTCAATGTTACAGCAAAAACCCAGATCAACATGGACAGTGAATGTTTGAACGGACTTCATCGACGAGTTTCTGACGAAGGTGTTCCAGTCTCTCTCCACGGTGCCGTCCATACCCACACCGTCTTCTTCGAGCTCCCATCTGACGCCGTAGAAGAAGTAACTGATAAATTTATATTTAGGATTTTGATTTGGATGAGAAATTGAAAAGGTATTTCTGGGTTCTGGGTTCCAGTATTATTATTTTTTTTTTTGAAATAGTTTCAGTATTTTTTATGTTACTCAATCTTGAAAACTATTAGTTGTCCAATTCTGTTTAAATCACTTCTCTAATCCACTTTTGACTATTCGCTTTCAATCTTAGCGTGAAATTGATAAAACCCAGGAGAGAACAATCTAATCCCAGACCAGTCCTCTTTTAATTTCCCTTCAATTTCACGAAATTCATAGCCGCTTCACCTTGATGCGTATCAAGCAGAGCTGCTAATCTGCCTACCTTCATTACCAATTATACTCTTTACAGTTAGCAGGCACCAAATTTAATTGAAAGACCCAATCTTTCAATCTTTGATTATGGCGGTTCCTTCCCATTCTCCATCATCAACTGTATCAATCTCACCCAACCATACCCAATCAACCATCACCCACCACCGACCCTCTTCTTTATACCCCAGAAATTCTCGATTCAATTTCTCGACCTTTGTTCATCTTCTGGGTATTGCCTCTCAATTTTTGACTCAATTTCTCAACCATTTTTTCTGTTCGTTTTGTTTGGTTTCAGTTCAATGTCGCGAATCCTAGACTGGGAGATTTGAATCCAATAGAAACTCTGACTCGCATAAAGCATGGCAGCCCTTTCACGTCGGAAGGAGCTCAAGAACCGGAGGGAGAGAGAGAAAGGAAATAGACTCGGAAATTAAGCAAGAAAAAAAAAAGTCAATATCATGATGTGAACATTTTTTTTTTTTTGTTATTGTAATTCAATTTGTTTTATTAATAAGTTGGGTAAAAAGACATGTATGCCCTTTTTTCGGCCCACGTGTTTGCCATGTCACACATCTAACGTCTCTGTCAGATAAATCTAACGGATGTATGTCGTCGATAGCAAAATAAGTGTTCAGGTATCGGCCAGTGTACAAGAGTTGAGGGATTGTTGGTGCATTTTTCTCTTTAGTTTGAGGGTTTCATAATTAAAAGAGCAGATCGAACGTTTGTTGATCCAATCCCCCTCACACGAACTATAAGAGCATATGCACCCATGACTCAAGGGCAAGTGCTCATTTGCCAACCAAATTGGTACAACTAATTCACTATTCATCTAAAATTGACAATTGCCTCTAGCTTACACAATGCACCAATCTACTATTTACACTTCAAATGTAAATAATTTATTAATTCAAAATAATGTTAGGAATAATTAAATCATTAATAATGTGATTAATCATAAAATATTAATTAAAAAAATTAATGAATAAATCTTTTTTAACAAATGAAATTTTATATCAAGCACATAAACTGTGCATTTATTTTCAGCCGTCATATTCATTTGTCCCTCACAGTACCTTAAAAAATGTCCCTTAGGTAAGCAAGCCTTGCAATAGTATTATATTCTAACTATCATAACATTCTCATTTCTCAGGCTAAGAATATTGAGAAACTTTATAGGGTGTCTCTCATTAGAGCATATGCACTCATGCACTCATTGGGTGACTAATTGGGCAATTGTTAGCAAATGGGCAATGCACCAATGGAAAATTGCCTGACTAATTACTGGGGTCCACGTGGGGACCTGTCACGCCCCGAATTTTGAATAATAAATTCAAATCCGAAACATGAATAACAACCAACACAAATAACGTACTGAATTTTTTTCTTAACCAGCATCTCGCAAACCATAATACAAACCTCGTAGCAAACTATCTCTTGAGCCAATTATTACAATACCAACAAAGATAAAACGTTAAGTCCGAAAGAGTCTACAACACACCAAAATAGGTTAAGTGCAGCACTTAACACCGATGTCCTACTCCGCTCGATCTCCACCCTGATACTCCTGACCTGCAGGGTTATCCGCTACACTGTTTGAATAGTATACCGGGATTGCAACAACAAAAAACCCGGTAAGCTTTTTGCAAAGCTCGTGAGTAAATAAGAAGTGAACAGTTGATTTAATAAATCACAATTCTTTTAACTCAATTAAAACAATCCAACAATCCGAACACACACAACAACCCCAACAATTTAATCATCAACCCAACTCACGTGGCACAAAGTACTCACAATGCAATAACCTAGTTACCACCATGACCGTACTCCCACAACAGACTAGAGCTCTATCTGAATCGTTACTTGTTACCTTGGCCCAGGTGCAAGCATCTGATATACTTCGGTTAATACTATAACCATCGAACTTTGGGCATTTCTACCCGTAGAACAAAATACTTCGTTTATCACAATGATAACCGTCGAACTTTGGACATTGCTGCCCTCAGAATAAAACACTCTGGTTATTATAACCATCAAACTTTGGACATTTCAGTCCACAGAACAAAATATAAATAGAATCCCACCCGTTTCACAATATCACGTCTCCACCCAAATCATACTCACAACAATACCAATTATCATAAAAATCATGGCAAATAAATCTTTCATTCAAGTATAAAAACGAAATCATCAAAAAAATCACATATTTCAATGTCACACCATTCCGTATAAAATCACGTAAATATATATATACGTAATCATCCACTCAGGACTGACCACTAATACCAACTATAGTTCACACGTAGTAAAACCAAGAAATTCATTTTCTTATATACTTTAAATTTCATTTTCTAAAAACCATTTTCTCACACATACAAATAATTGCGCAATAAGGAAATTCGGTTCGTAAATGAACCATGTGAGATTTACTCACCTCCAATCCCGCTGCGTCTTCTCAACAGCGTAAAATACGGTTTCCAATCGTCCACTAACTCAAACCGTCAATCACCTAACCAAATACGATAATTAACTTAGCGTACAATTGAAAAACGCACTTATATGAATATCCAACGGTAGGATCTTCACCCGTGACCACACAAAGTCATCAGGAAGGGACTACGATCATTATATCAAAACTACAAGTCTAACAGACGGTCCGATCTTCACAGATCACAAATCGAACGATCGAAATCGATCGAAATTGTAAAACTCATAACTTAATCATACAATCTCTAAAAATTACATGCTATATATAGAAATGATCGTATCGACATGTAGAATATAAAAATGGGTAGAAACTGCCCTTGGGGTGACCGGAAGTGGCCGGAAAAGGTCGCCGGAGTTAGGGACGGATCCGTCGCCGACCACCGCCTATGGTGTCGGGGCTGAGCTTTTCCTCTTCGTTTAATCATTTTGAGCAACTTTCACAACTAGCTCGAAGTCAGAAAATGAACGCAAATGATCGAAAATACCTCAATAGTCCGGTTTGGCAGGAAAATTTGCAGAAACCGGCGAGCTCCAGTTCGACGTAAAAACTTCCACCACTCGCCTCGATCCCATTTGGATACATTTTAAGAAACTCAAGGCGAGTTAACCAGGCCAAGAATCACAAGGAATAGTGGTCGGTAACTCGAGATATCCGGATCGAAAGGTTGTTTTTCGATCTAGAAGGGTTGAGCTCCGACGAACGTGAAATCGATCTATCCAGGTCCGGTCCTTCTTGGTGCTTGTTCAGGAAGTTGAGGCGAGTACAATGAGCCAAAAATCAAGAGAATTGGTGGCCTGTAGCTCGAGATATCGAGATCAACCCGAAATCGGCTCAAAACGGAGCCAAGTCCGTCGCCTCCGCTTCCGGCCGTGTTGCGGCGCAAGGCTACCACTGGCAGCTGCGCAAGGTCAAGGTGAAACTAATGGAGGCGGTCCGACGTCTTGAGGTGGCCTGAGGAGGGAGAGATCGGCTGGTGAAGAATTGCTCTGTTTTGAGCTCGTTTCGGCTGAGAGAGAGAGAGAGATGCACAATACCGGCTGCCCAAAATGGAAACCCCAACTATTTTTGGAAATTTCCAAAAATAGTTAGGTATATATACCCAAAATAGAAACTTTTTCAAACGTGATAACTTCATTATACGAACTCCGATTCTTGAGTTCCGCATATGCAAGAACTCGTATCGACGATCCCTACAACTTTCGTGAAGGAAGTTTTCCCAAAATCCGTACGTAACAAAATTCGATTTGTCGTAACTCTAAATAATGTTCGGTTTCGAAAATAAAATCGTTCAAACTAATTCCACAACTTCTCCAAGCTTCGTACTCGCTCCCACTACTGTAAAATCATTTCTAAAAAAACCATGGAATTTAATTTGGATTTTTTGGGGTATTACAGGATCAGCTGCCTTGGCAATTGGATGTACGATTCTTGTCAAACAGTTTGCCCACTGATTTGGGTGGGCTCCACACCTTGCACAACTACCATAGCTTGAAGACACATTTGGGAAATGGTTCTTTATTCACAGTCGTTGGATCTCAATCTGATGGCTACAATTAAATACCAATGGTAATATTTTTTTTTTTCACCTAAAAATTAATTCAGAAGTTTAAAAAAAAACATCAAATGTATTTCTAAAAATACTGTAAGTACTCATTCTGTTTCATAATTGTCATAGATTTTTTTTTTTTGATAATAACTATATCTATGTTTTTTTTATTGGAAACGAAAGGCTTGCTCACCTAAGAGACATTTTTTAAGGGACTGTGAGGGACAAGTGAATCTAACGGCTGAAAATAAATGCACAGTTTTAAGTTGTTATAATTTCTGCTTTTATATTTAATACATGTGGTTGAGATTTATTTATCTCTTACAGTCCCTTAAAACTGTCCTTTAGGTGAGCAAATCTGATACTATTGCTTTAAAATTAGTATCGAAAATTTTGTGTGTAGCTTTTAATTCTACAATTTTTTTCTAAATTTTTTTTATCTCCACTCCACTCTCTATTCTTGCCTAAACAAGCTTAACTTCAGAGTTGTAATTGGCTCCATTGCATTATTTTTGGTATGGTCGCACCTAATCTCCTCATTATCTAATCCTGCAATTATTTATTGCAGAAACACAAATTTCAATTTTCCAATTTGAGTCACTATAATAGAGAAATGTCCCACTGGGAATATTAATAATAAAAATGTTGACTAACTATATATTTTTGATGGAGTGAGATTGGGAATATTAATAATAAAAATGTTGACTAACTATAGATTTTTGATGGAGTGAGATTAGCAATAAAAATGTTGACTAACTATGGAGTGAGATTAGCAGTAGCACCATGGGCATGGCAGAAACTCAATAACACATCTATTATTTCTATTTTACAGAACAACTAAAATATAAAAAAACAACCTTCTACACAAGCCATGACTGGTGGATCGATCATTTTTATTTAGTAACTTAGATAAAATAGTAACTATATTTCATTCATAAAGTTTATGAGACAAACGAGGTTTGATGAGAACTTCAAGTGGAGTAGCCTTAACGTTAGTGAGGCCAACACTCTCAGTCATATCAATTGGTGCATTATCTGGATGAGTTGAAACTTGGAACGCATGGAGGAAGCTGGCCAATGTAAATTGCACAATTTGAATGCCGAAAGCTAGTCCAGGGCATGCTCTTCTTCCACTTCCAAATGGAATGAACTCAAAGTGTTGACCCTTAACATCGACATCCTTATGGGTGGTTAGAAATCTCTCTGGCTTGAACCCTAATGGGTCATCTGGCCACATTTTTGGGTCGGTTTGGATCTTCCATAAGTTTGTGATCAACCGTGTACCCTTTGGGACAAAGTAGCCACCTATGGTGCAATCCTTGTTGAATTCATGTGGTGCTGATAATGGTGCTGCAGGGTATAACCGAAGCGTCTCTTTCACTATGGCTTGGATATAGACCAGCTTGCTCATATCCAACTCACTCACAAATCTCTCTCTTCCTATCTCGGTGTCTAGTTCATCTAGGGCTCTTTTCAACTTGTGACGGTTGTTTAACAGTAATGCTATTGCCCATGTTAAAGTTACCATGGTGGTATCGCTGCCTCCTGCAATCATATTCTGAGAAAAACATAAAGAGGTTATATAGAAAAGTAGTAATTAAAAATGTTAAAATTTGTGTGCATGTATAGCTGCACAGAAGTAAGTACCAAGGTTGTGGCTTTGTTGACAGTATCTGCATCAAATCCGCCGAGGTCTGCACCCTCAAGTATCGATATCATGGTGTCTATGAAGTCTTGCTCCCCTTTACAATCACTAGCCGCATTGCCTTCTAGTGCTCTCCTTTGCTTATGCTCTTCCACCCAATTTCCAAGAATGGTGTCCAATTCTTTTCCCGTTTTCTTCATAGCTTTCTCATGTCCACCTAAATCCAACCACCGAAGATGAGGAATCACATCGCCCACCAAAAACAGCCCAATAAAGTCAAAGAACTTCTTCACTGCCTTCTGAACTCGACGTGCTTCGTTCTTCTCTTCTTCGTTGATAGCAATAGAGTAACGCTTTCCAGCCACCATCCTGAGAATCACGTTTAAAGTGAGGTCCCCGAACCATTGTTTTAACTCCACCAACACTTGATCATTGTCGGAGACCTTGTTTACATTTGCTCTATTGCTCCAAGTTTTGTACATTTCTTGCAAAAAGGTGGTCACCTCCGAGACTCGAATGTGTTTGAGCAACTCAAGCCGGCGGTTGGAGAGCAACTCTAAAGTGGTAATCTTACGCATTTCTCGCCAGTATGATCCGTAGGGTGCAAACCCAAACATTGCGTAGTTATAGCCGATGTGCTCTGCAACTGCCATTTTCGGGCGGGAGGACAAGCACGTGTCGTTGATCGTAAAGCACTCCTTAGCCATCTCACTACTACTCACCACCAACGATTGATGCACCCCGAGCCGGACGGTGAAAAGGGGTCCGTACTTTTCAGCCATGGCTCCCAAGGCCATGTGAAGAGGCTTGGCTGACTGTCCTAACAAGGGAAGGTGGCCAAATAGAGGCCATGCACCCTTAGCTTCAGGAGCTTTTTTTCCCTTGGAAGCTCTCCAACTCCTTGAGATTAAACAATAGGAAATGGTTATTATTGCAAGCAACCCAAACGTGATAGGGTTCTTGAGATAGGGAATGAGAAACTCCATTGCAAGCTAGCTTAGGTGGAAAGATATGGGCAGCTTTGGTTTTGTGACTTAACTTAATTTGCTCATTCATGAACCCACATTTATAGCACTAGTAAGATATATGAATAAGCACTTAGGAGAGTAATATTCAGCTTAAAGTATGATTTGCACATTTAATATGATTGCAGTCTTCAGTGAACTTCTTTGTTCTTTCTAGGTTGATCCAATCTTAACTTTCAGGTAAGATAAAATCAATTATTCAATCTTATGTGGATTATCTCTGATTGACATGTATGTTATCTTGTCCCATATATGTGACAAATTACACCGTCAAGGGAGACCTTTTGAAAGTTTAATGACATAAACTAGACAAGATAAGGTTCATTAGTCAAAAGTAGTAGTATTTTTTCTAGTTGATAATGATTTTACCTATAAGGCATGCCCTAGTGAATCCCACTAAAAATGTTTGCACTCTCTCTCTCTAAAAACCTTGGACGGAGGCTCTGGTCTAGGGTTTGTGAAATCCCTTTCGTCTGGCGGCGCTATATGTCAGCATGGGTTTTTGCCTCGCCGTCGTTATGTTGCTGCCGGACGGGTGATGTTGATCTAGAGTCCTTCAGCTTCTGATATTGTGAGATGCTTGAGGTTTTGACTGTCGTTTCAGTTTGGGTCTGCTTTGATGTCTCTTTGTGGCTTAGACGGTTGTGGACACAACTTGAAGGAACTGCACGAGGCTGGGATCTGGTTTCAGGCAGCATCGATGGGGTTTTAGTGGTGTTTTTCGGGGGCGCTCGGATTCATTTCCACTAGATCGGGTCTGTTGGCACTCGTCTGGGTTTCGCTGCTATTCTCGAAGTGGTGGAGGTGCGGTGATGGTGGTGTTTCTTTGAAGTGGGTAGCGAAGATTTCAATCGCGCGGTTGTGCGGTGGTTGTCTGCGGTGGCCGCTGGTGTGCGCCATTTTTTTGCACAAAGAGGATGAAGTGACCTGGGCTGGGCTGCTTTTGGGCCTTGGGCTCCTACTATCTTTTGGACTGTTGGGCTGCTATTTAATTAGTTTTTGTTTAATCTATTTCAATAATTTCCTATGTAATTAGGAACCTAGGCACTTATAAATGTGTCTCTAGCGCCTCTGAAGTAGTACCAAAGGTGGATTCACGTTATGTCTACGTATTTAAATTTGTAATGATTAGGTCTATTTCTATGTACCACTGTGGGTGTAGATACCTCTACTAGCAAGGCTATTTTCTATGTCACCAAACATAAGTAACACCCTCTTAGTGGGGCCCACAAGTCATGGTGGGGCCCAACTGCGACATGCAACACATAGCGGATATCCAAGCTACGCCACGGTAGTCGGAAGCGGTCAATACCTCGCCGAGAAGCCACCTTCCTGGCCTTGCCAAGTTTCCTTCACAAGCATGTTTTCTAAATACTAGAATAGAGGGTTTAGCATCCCACATGGAAGAAAATGTAAAGTGGAGGGGTTCCCTTATCTATAAAATTGACCCCTCCTCACACTTAGAAGCCATCCCATTACATCTCATGTAATCCTCTTGGGCCATAAGGCCCAACACACATAGTTAAGCCTTCAAGTGGACGTAGTCTCCCGCCTAAGCAAGATGAACCACTATACTTCTTCTTCTTCTTCTCTCTCTCTCTCTCTCTCTCTCTCTCTCATTCTTTACGTTAATTAGACCCCTCGGTCACATACATTAACATTGGCGCTGTCAGTGGGAAGCCAACACAAAGGCTTCGTCACGTACCATGAACTTTGACCCGTAAGCGTCGGGTCAACACTTAGTCAACATCATATCAGGGTTGGTCATGCGTGTCCTGCGTTCTGCGTGTCCTGCGCGGTGGATATCGGCACCGTTGGAGAAGATGTTGGCTGAACAGAAATTGAGTTCGGTTCCACAGCGGCAGCTCGTTGATTGCGGCATTGGCTTTCTTGATGACCCAATCAAGGGCCTTGCTAGGACGATCGTATCTGAGCCAGTCTTGCACGTCGTAGAATTGAATGGCGGTGTGGGCGGAGAGCCGGACGTGGTGGTCCCTGGGGCCTTTGGCTGTGTAGTCCTTGATGTGGCGGTCCTTCTGGTCGGTGGCCTTTAGAATGTGGCCTCGAGCCTCCACGATTTCGCTGGCGATGGAGGAAAAAGCAGTCCTTATACCCAAACCCAATCGAGAAGCAGCGGAGGACGATGTCATTGCGCGGTGGTGGAGGTTGTTGCGGCCTCCCCCATTTTTCTTCCTGCATATTCCATGGTGGGTTCTCCAAAAGCGGTGGTGTTGGCAAGGAGAGAAGGAGAGAATAAAGAAACCGAAAAAGAAGAAGAAGAATAATAAAGAACGAAAGAAAGAAAAGAAAAGGAAAAAAAAAACTTTTGAGGGTAAATCAGTCTTTTTGTCTTTATTAAGTGACTCACGTGCATTGTACGTGCAAAATTTAATGGCTTCGTGACCGAAATTGGTCGTAGGTACAACGTTGATATGAAAAAATGAGTCCAGGTATCACATTGATAACTTTGTAAGTTCAGGTATCATTCTGAATGTCCCCTAAGTGTCTAAACACCGTTGGTGAATTTTTCTCGAGGGTAAATCGGTCTTTTTGTCTTCATTTAGTGACTCACGTGCAATGCACGTGCAAAATTTAACGACTCTGTGACAGAAATTGGTCGTAGGTATGACGTTGATATGAAAAAATGAGTCCAGGTATCACATTGAAAACTTTGTAAGTTCAAGTATCATTCTGAAAGTCCCCTAAGTGTCCAGACACTGTTGGTGAATTTTTCCCGATATATATATATATATATATAAATTAAAAAAAAAGTGAGGGTAGAAAGACATTTTAGCAGAAAATAGTTGCCACGTCAGCTACTTAACAGAGGTTTTGGACGGAGAGTGACGGAAAGAACCTATTAGTCCAAAATTGATAAGTATAAGGATTAAATGTGTGAAATTAAAATGTCAGGGATTGAAGTGTTTTTTTTTTTTTTCAAAATCTCAAGGACGAAACAATATTTAATCCTATTTTTATTAACAAAAATAAACAAAATAAATCCCACAAATTCCACTTTTCTCTCCCACTAGCCTTTCTCTGCAATAACTGTTTTCATCCATTATCTTTTTTTTTTTTTTTGAAAAGAAAAATACTTTTACATGGGTAGAGAAATGCTAATCTATACTATTATTAAGAGAAGAGAGTTTACTAAAATATCTCTCAAATATTAAAAAACATTTGAACTGAAATATTTGAGAAAAACAAAATGGTCAATTCACAAATAAAAGAAAAACAAAAGAAATTTAACAAAAAAATTAAAAATTAAAAACAAAATATGTGCAGTAATTTTCTCCACATTCTGTAAAATAACTTCCCACGTAATTATCCACACTCATAAGGTGTGTTTGGAGTCTAGTATTATTTAAGAGAAGATGACTTTAAAAACTACTCCAGAACCCATATTCTTAAACACCTTTTTTTTTCCTGCATAATTGTCTCACCACGTGCAAAGAAACAATGAGAATATATGATGCATGCTGTATAATTATAATTATGCCTTTCGCTGCTAACTGTCCTAACAATGACCTCCACTTATAAATAAGATATCTATATCGCTAAACAAAATTGTCATAACCATCTGAATGAGAAATTTATCTCCATTTTCATTTATCTACTATATTTGGATAGACCAAAGAAAACCATGCGGGGCAGGTGGTTCGATTTCAGTCCAGAGGCAGTTTACCTGTCACAATTGACTACAATTTCCATCTTCGTGCTAGACCTGGATAGATGGAAATCATTAGTGACTACAATTTTCATATTTATATGATAAACAATGTCTAGTTATTTGTCCGCTAGTATTGCCAACAGGGAGTGCTAGCTATAGTGGACTAACAGTCCATCGAACAGTGCATACATGAAATGGCAAATTTCAAAACTTGTACAACAATTTAGTCAATATCTGTCACGTTCTTGATCAATTTGAAGATATATCTCAAATCCAGTTTAATCTATTATTGTATTATTCAATGAAATTTAATAATTAAAACTTGTACCACAATTTAGTCAAGGTCTGTCACGTTCCTGATCGATTTGAAGATATATCTCAAATCTAGTTATCTAGCTTAATTCATTATTGTTTTATTCAATGAAATTTAATAATCAAAACTTGTACCACAATTTAGTCAAGGTCAGTCACGCTCCTGATCGATTTGAAGATATATCTCAAATCCAGCTTAATTCATTATTGTATTATTCAATGAAATTTAATAATCAAAACTTGTACTACAATTTAGTCAAGGTCTGTCACGTTCCTAATCGATATGAAGATATATCTCAAATCCAGCTTAATCTATTATTGTATTATTCAATGAAATTTAATAATCATATGGCTGGATTGCCGGTCCAATCCGATCTTGACCTTCAAGATTCAGGCCACCCAAAAGAAGCCACTCAACAATGTTGGTAACTAGGTTTGGCAGCCTCTTCAGAGGCTCTGCAATTGTCGCAACTCTGTTCATAGACTGTTGTAAAAATTAAAATAGCGTTTAATCTTAATCTCTGTTCTAATCTTTGTGTGTTACAAGTTACAACAAGAGGTGGATCTAGGAGAAGTGTGGTAGGAGGAATATCAGTATTAGTCTTTTGGTAGGATGCATTACTCCAGGGGTGAAATAGAGGACCTAAATGAGGAGGTTTTGAATAGACTGATCAAGATCAATTTTAGGTGCTATTTCCACCAATCAATTAGCTTGAGTGCGAAAATTACCTGCAAGGTAATCGCCAAATAATCTATGTACGTCTTGGTATTGTTTTGCTTGCACGCGCACATCAAGATGTCTCCATTGACCACTGTTAGTGAACACGTACAAAGACACGAGTTAGAAACATTAGGCCTCCACAGACTTTTTAAGCTTTCTACCACAAAGTGACACGTGTATATAATTACATCTAATAGCTCATATTGACTCTTACACTATTTTTACTGTTTTTTAAATCCTCGGGCTAAAAAAGTCAAGACTCTCTCTCTCTCTCTCTCTCTCTCTCTCTCATCTTTTCTCTAGAACTCTTCCCAGCTACTTTGATCTCCCCTGTTTCTCTTCACAAACTCCGCCCTCTACATCGCTCTGTGCTGCCGCAAGAAAATTAGCTGCCAAATCGAAACTCACTTCAGAGAGGCTTTAAGAAGCAATCACAAGTCTCCCATCCTCCATCACAATAGATGCTCTTTTTCATTTTTGGCAAATCTCTCTCCCCCTCTCTAATGGAATGAACTTTCTTGTGCTTCAATTTCATCATCCTCTGTTTTTTGAGATGGGTAGGCTATGAATTTACAACCCCTTTTGACTATTAAACAACAATTAAACATCAAATCAGAAGAACAAAGAATGAAAGCTTTCTGGGCATCAGCGAGTTCTGGGTTTTCATGACCTTTGAGTAATTCTTCAAATTGTGGATAATTTATTCTTTTTGGTAACTGTGGATGATTTGACGAATTGAATTAGTTTAGGATCAAGGTTTTGAAATGTTAGACATCTTTCTTCCTTAATTACATCATTTGGGGATGGAAAGCAAACTCTGAAATTCAATTATTTTTGGGTAAAGGAAAATCTAAATTTTATTATGTGCGCCCATGGTGATTGGAAAATCTAAACTTTGTTGAGTCCTGTGAAACAAACTCTGTTGAGTTGAATTTGAATGTATTGAAAGGTATAGACACTACTACTGTTGGAGGTGAAAAATTCCGTAGAGGAGTTTGACCCAACAATTAATGCGGACTGGAGCGGGAGGTGACCGGGAACAATCGAGAAGCTTCCTTCGAGCGTTGACCTAGAGTTTGACCGTCCGCTCGAGGAGAAGGGGGGGTACCTGCAGAAAACCCTCCGATGCCTAAGTCAGTAAGTTTCTTAGTTGTGGAGTAAAACAAGTATGAATCCGATGGATTACCTGGACGTTGAGTCTCCCTTATATAGGTGAATGAGAAATTACACCGTAAGTGGCATTAAATTCCATTTTGATAACTGTTCTTATGATCACAATCATTCCGCGTTTATGGCGCTATTCATTAACGCCATCCTCTGTATCGTGGCGTTATGGCGTTATCTAATAGCGCCATCGCCCCGCATTGTGGTGCTACTTGCTATTCAATAGCGCAATTGCTCTTCATCGCGGCGTTATGACGTTATTGACGCTATTCATTGGCGTCATTACTCCAGCGTTATTCATCATCACCATCACTCCACATTATGGCGTTATGGCATTATGGCATTATGGCGTTATTCATTGGCGTCATTACTCCGGCGTTATTCATCATCACCATCACTCCATATTATGGCGTTATGGCATTATGGCATTATGGCGTTATTCATTGGCGTCATTACTCCGGTGTTATTGAATAACGCCATTACTCTGCGTTATAACGCCATCATGCCATGTTATTATGTCCGCGCTTAATACCTTTCTTCGGTGTGGCATTAAAAACTGTAGTTAACGCTGTATTTACGATCGTCATTACCCGCGTACTTATGGTGAAGGTGAACCGTCACAATGGTAGGCCAAAATCGTTGATTACCCCCACAACTACAAAAATTGAATCAAACGACGCCTCTTAGACGACTCATTGTTGTTTTCCGCCATCTGATTGATTTTTATTTTTTTGGACGTCATTTTTATAAAATCCGTCGTCTGATATGGAATTATTAATTAGTTCAGAAGATGTTTAAAGACAGAACCGTTATATGATCCTAAAAAAATTGAGCGGCAAGTTTTCCACCATGTAAGTGGTTGAGCGGCAAGTTTCCCACCATGTAAGTAGGGCCAAACCACACCTCAAACTCCAAATTTTCCCCTAAAATGTATTAATTATACAACGAGAAACAATAAAACTGTGGTCTGATTAATATGTTTGGCAGAAAGGAAGGAGATTTTCCCCCATCATTTTTCTCCAACTCCCCAAAGAGGGAAGTCATATTAATAGGAGACAAATTTCAATTTGGTAACAAATTTGAGATATATCTTTGTGAGTCCTGGTCAAATTTCAGACCATATTTTTATAAATTTATGTTGTGTGAGTCCTTGTCTATATTGATAGGGCTTGTCCTAATTGATATAGGTCGGACATGAAATCTCAACACTTTAACAAAATAACCCATGGTCCTAAAGCTTATTCCTCACTCTGTCGATAGCGCCTCACTCTCTCTCAACACAGACCCAAAACCAAATCCCAAAGCTCCTCACTCTCTTGAGAGCGTCTTCCCAAAACCAAAACTTCACTCTCCTAAACCCTCACTCTTTGCTCGTGCCTCACCTTCAAACCAAAACCAGTCTCTCTAACCAACTAACAGCTTGACATCGTCATGGCAAAGGCTGTTCTCCCTCACCATCTCCGGTACCTTCCCCTCAAGGCCATCACCAACCACAATCCAAGCGGTTGTCATCCTCTCTGTCAATCTGAGGGCATTCCCAACAACCACTACTACACCGCCGTGTTCCAGCCCTACGGCCGCATCATGGGCTCCCCTCCTACGGTCACTTGACCCATGGTTACTACACCGCCGGAGGGAAGAAGATCTCAACCACCTTGAGCTACTTTGAGAGTCTGCCCTATAAGGTGAATTCCTCCACTAGGTTATTGATTATGACAAGCTAAAGGAGAAGGCCTAGGATTTCAGGTTAGGATTGACACCTAGTTTTGTGAGATTTTTCAAATCGGGGGAATTAAATTGGAGAATCCATGAGTAACCAAAAGAAGAGGAATTTCCAGATAAAGGCATTCAATCACATAGTGGTGGTGGATCCAAAATACCACGAGACGTGGAAGGTTTTGGAGCATGCTAGTGGCCTCAGTTTTGAAGAGCTTTACAAGTTGTTTAATCTCCGACCACTGCCCACTGACATGATGATATCAGAGGACGAGAGCTTCGCTCAATTCCTCGAAACGGAGGTGCTCTCCGTGGTCTCCAACCAGGTATCTACTTCATCTTCCTCTCAATTTTTTATTTCCCATCATCTGTTCAGTTTCAAAATCTGATCCTTAGGGTTTGGTTTTCTTCAATTCATCTTGAATTTGCGTTTTGGATTTTGTGGGGATTGATTGGTTTTAGGGAGGTTGTGATCGGAATTTGCATAAATGGGGTTGATTTCGGGGATTCTGAACACAATTAAAAGAGACCTATTTGTGGTATGGTTGTCGAAACCGGTTATTTAAGTGATACTGGCCTATAAAAAAACTATTTTCTTTTGCAGTGTGATGAAGAGGACATGGTGGATCTTAGTAGAAATTTCTCGGTTGAGTTCAAGGAGTACTATGTCCAAATGCAAGCTGCCAAAACAAGCCAAGCACCTGTTCCTTCACAGGTAATTGGAGTTTCTTATGCCTTACATTACTTCTTATATGCGTAAAGTTGTCTTTCTATGTGGGATTAGAGAAGAGGCTGCTATTCCATCATGATGGAAAGAACAATTAAAGATCATGTTTTGTTTGTTTCTTTTAAAATTTCACTTGCAATTGCTTGTAAATTTGTGATTTTGCTGCTGTTTGTTTGATTTTGTGCTCGAAATTTGATGCTTTTTAAGTCCTAAGAGGTTGTTTGGCGATCGGAAAAATGGTAACTATGATTGTAGTTTTCCTTCCTTTATTAATTAGCTTTGTATTTTCTGTTTTTCCAAATATGATTCCCAGTTATGATCCACATGACAGTGAATATGATCTGAAGTAGAGTTTATATTGTGAGTTTGATTCTTTGATTTGCTCTATTGGTGTTAATCTCAGTTTGTTTCTCACTGCTTGCATTAGTATTTTGCTTTCTTTATTCGATACCCTATCGGGAATCAGCTTAGTACGGGGTGTCTTTGGGGAATCCGCTTTATTCTACTTGCATTAGTATTCTGCTTGCTCTATTGGCCAACCTCACTTATTCTGCTTGCATGGTCATCCATTCAACAATTCATGCTCATGCTCAATTATTCTAATGAGCCTATTTACTATGAAACAAAGCATAGTAATAGGCAACATATCCTAGCGGCTACATCTTTTCCTTGCCATTCAAGCTAGGGCTAGCACCCTTTCCTGAGTGGAGGTAGGAAAGCACATCTTTCACAGAGATTGATTTCTTTAGCTTCAGCGGATTCTTGTTTCTAGACCCTAAAGGCCTTACTCTTTTGTTCTTGGTGATGGAGTCATTTGAGATTGATCCCCTAGGCATCATCACTTCTACAGGAACTAGCATTCCACCCGGCGTTTCCACAAGTCCCAACAATTTGGCAAAAAGTTTGATTGAGGTTGCCAGTCCTTTTACCTTCTTTGTTGGCTCAAGTGAGCCATTGCTGCCCACTGCAAGCTCCTCAAGCATGATCTTGAGTTTCTTTGGAGAGTTAGGTCACTTCAAAGAAGACTGTTCTACACTAGGTACTAAAGCAAACTGTTTGTTAGCTTCCTTAGTTGTCTGCAAATTAGCATGACGAGGAACCATAGGTTTGCGCAGCTTTGTGGATAGACTAGAGCCAAACAAATTGTGTGCCACAGGTGGTAGGATAGGTGTCTAATTATATGCATTTTCATGCGTATAAGTATATCTAAAAAACTAGAATAAGCTAATCCTCAAGTCAATTATTATGTAATTAATATATTTTTATGGATTAAGTACTTGTTACTCCCTATACTTTTCTCCCAAAAACAGTTTATTCCCTCACCTTTTAAATTAAACGATTTAGTCCTTATTCTCTCTAATTCTCACACAACATGTCAAAAATGACTATTATACCCTTTCACTTCATCGTTTTTAATCATTTTTCTCTCTTTTTTAATGTTTTTTTAATGTTTTTTTAATATTATTTTTCTCTCTTTTTTTATTTTTTCCGCCTCTCTCTCTCTCTCTCTCGCCGAAGCTGCTGTTGGCCTCTGGTCGGAACCTTCTTCTTCTTCTTTGAAACCTTCTTTTTCTTCAACCCATCATCCATAATCTATCCAATTGATAGCAATTGAGCCAATAGCCCAGAAGTAACAGTCCATAGACTACAACAATTCAAAAACCATCAGCCAAATCTATGCTTCTCATCTGCAACATAACAACCAGAGCTAAACACCCAATCATCAAAACCTGCATTTTTCACATCAAATTTCAAGTCAAACTTCTCTATAACTACAGCAAGTCTTCTACATCACAACATTTCCATCATTCCAATTGGGCATTGTTCAATTACTTGACTCACAATTAGAGACAAAGAAGCTGAAATGCTAAAGAAGGCAAAAGAAATTCAAAATTTGAATTGAAAAATAGGAGATGAAGAAGAAAGGTGCTCACAGTGTCAGTGGGCTGAACCTTAATTTCGAAATGGTTGCCCTTGAGGGCCTTCAAATGCCTCAGAGATATTTCCTCCGCTGCCGCCTTCACCTGTGGCTAAAGCCTGGCGAGATTCGACCCATCTAGAAAACCCTTTCCCTTGTTTTCCATAGACCCTTTTTTTTTCCTTCCGATCTTCAATTTCGGTTTGCGGGTCGAGTTGAAGAGGTTGGGGTGGAGAGAGTGCAGAGCTGGGGAGGTTCAGGAGCAGCTTGTCGAGATTGGCGAGAGTCAACAGAGAGAGAGAGAGAGAGAGAGAGAGAGCAGAAAAAATAAATAAAAGAAAGAGAGAAAAATAAAAAGAGAGAAAAAATGATAAAAAGAGGGAGTCAAGGGTATAATAGTTATTTTGGACTCATTTTGGACCTGTTGTGTGAGAATTAGAGAGAACAAGAACTAAACTATTTAATTTAAAAGGTGAGGGACCAAACTGTTTTCAAAAGAAAAGTACAGGGAGTAACAAGTATTTAATCCTATTTTTATTTATTGTGTAGTAAATAAGCAAAATTGCGAAAATCGATGAAAAATTGTGCGAAATTGAAGCAATTTGAAATTTTCGAGGAAATGACGAAAAGTCAACATTAGTCAACGAGGGTCAACGTGAGCGAGGAAGCTGAGTTCGATTATTCCATGGTGATGCATTTGGATGTGTTTTATGATCAGAAGAAGAAGAAAAGAAAAATAATAAACAAATGAACAAAAGAAAAAAGTTTGACTAATTAATCATTGGTTAGGCTAATTAATCAAACCATTTGATTAATTAGTCAGGACGGATTCAAATTTGCTCACCACTTTTATTTTTTGGTGATATCACCACTCTATTAAAACTTGTCACGTCATATATAATTGATTTTATACATAAAATATATTTTTTTAATAAATCATCATGATTCACTTTAATTATGTTTTATAACACATGGTGATTTTTTATTAAGTGGTAGTATCACCACCAAAGTATTGGTGGTGAGCAAATTTGAATCCAGTCAGGACTTGATCATCATCACGTGCAGCACCCATTTGATTAGATTGAGCCAATTAATGGCTGACACGTGGCACACTTCAAATCTCATTCTTTCTCCTCTTCTGCACAGCCACATCCTTTTCTCTTCATACTATATATATAGACCGAGACCTCTATTCCTCTCTATCACCCAACAGTAGCTACATCACCAAAACAGCTGCCCTCTTTCCCTTCCTTCTCCATTTTTTTCTTCTTACCAAGATCCACAGCACATCACCAAAATTTCTTCTCCTAACTAAGATTCACACCTCCTCACCAAGATCTACTTCACCAAAATTCCTCCTTCTCATCTTTTCTTCTCCTCACCAAAATTCCTTATAGGGGTGGTCAATAAATTTGACCCTACAATCAAGGCAATTAAAGAGAAGTAATGGCAACAGTAAATGTAACGGTTAATGTAGCTGTAAATGCGACGATAAATGCAACATTCAGTATGGCAATCATGGCTGCCAATAAGTGATGGTTATTGCAGGAGTGAATACGGCCTTAATGGTAGTGTGCCGCTCAAGTCACTGTGACTTGTTGTGCAAGTTTACTTGCAGCCCACGCCAAAGTACACCTATAAATTGGCTGCTCAACGTCGAGGTAAGGCATCGAATTCCAATTATCTCTACTCCACCATTAAGAAACGTACTGACTTAGGCATCGGAGGGTTTTCTGCAGGTACCCCCCCTTCTCCTCGAGCCGACGGTCAAACTCCAGGTCAACGCTTGAGGGAAGCTTCTCGATTGTTCCCAGGTCAGCTCCCGCTCCAGTCCGCATTAATTGTTGGGTTAAACTCCTCTACATAATTTTGCACCTCCAACAAGTGGCGCCGTCTGTGGGAAACACTTTTCCCTAAAAAGTGATGGCGGGACTACTCCTGATGGGATTCCATTTTTGTCACTGAGGACTGGTAGTGACGAAATTCCACCCCACCAGCCTCCGAACGGGTCCATCCCGAGTCCTATCGGCGACCTGAACTTGCCTCCGGCTGAGGCAGGAACTCGAGCAATTGCCGAGGGAAAAGCAGGACCGCGAGGCTCGTCGACGACGAAAACTTGAAAGGTTCCTACAACTTGACAGTGATTCGTCAGACGACGATGCCGTCGGCGATCTCCATCAAACTAACAAAGGAGTAGCAAACGCAGGCGCCAGCGGCGTTATGGGAGGAATCTCTGGTGGACCCCTTGTTGAGGGGGTGGGAGGCATGGCAAATGGGGGGCAGAATGGAGCCGGAGTAGGCCAATCCAAAAGGGGGCGCAATGAATCGTGGCGCGAGAAGATGGAAAAAATGATTGATGCATGCAAACGTGCCGGCCCTCGAGAGCTGGCGGCAGAAATTGCAAAAGATGTTGGTAAGTCGCCGTTTACCGACGACATTTTAAACGCGGCAAAACCTCGCCGGTTTACCACGCCGTTATTCCACAAATACGATGGAACGACCGATCCGGTAGACCATATCAAGGGGTACAAGCAACATATGTCCATCGAGACAACCGACGAGAAACTAATGTGCAAGATCTTCCCTTCCAGTCTCACGGGGCCGGCGTCGACATGGTTTCAAGACCTCAGGCCGCATTCCATACCAGATTTCAACACATTGAGCCGCGCTTTCATTGCACAATACTTCTGCAATTGCAAGCAAAAGAAGGATATGGCAACTCTGTTCAGTACCAAGCAGAAGCCGGGAGAAAAGGTAGGGAAATTTTTCAAAAGGTTTAAAGCTAAAATGTGCCATGTTAGCTGTGATCCCCAATTTGCTGCGATCGCCTTCCGAGAATGGTTGCTCTTGGGGACGCCATTATAAGAAAGTTTATTGCGGGATCCGCCAAAGGACATGGACGATATCATCACAAGGGTTGAGGGAGAGATCAGAATTGAAAGAGCCAAAGAAGCACGCGAGGCCCTACTCACTGCCGTTGTCACCTCGAGAGAAGTTGAATGGAATAACACAAAGAATGACATTCAGAATGATAGAGGAGGGAAACCTTAAGATTATCCCCTTAAAGAATGGTTTACGATTCACCCCGTGACCATATACAAAAGACATAGTCATGAAGGAATATTTGAGAAGCCGCCCCCCCAACCAGAGGCTAGTGACGAGGATGAGAGAAGTCGATATTGCCCGCTCCACGAGGCAAGGGGGCACTGCATATATAAGTGTCAGGGAGTGCAACCTTCAATCCTTACAGCAATGAAGACTGGTAAACTCCTTCAGTATAAAATGACATAAATTAAGGCAATCAGAGGGTTCAGGGAAAAGTCCACGTGCCGAAATTCATCTCGAGTAATAGAGAAGGTACGATCATATGGTGACTTCATTTTGATAAAAGATGGCACAACTCGTAAACTCAGGTAAGAAAAATAAAAGAGTTTAAGTGATTTTTGCACGTGTTGATATCTCATTCGAGAAACTATTGAAATTATGTATTTCTCACATGAATAATATCACTGGGACTGGTTCCTCGAGTAGGACAGTCCTATTAATATGTATATATGACTGGTTCCTCGAGTAGGACAGTTGCATTCACTTTGTCGAAACTGGTTCCTCGAGTAGGACAGTTATGTTTGATTCATAGGAGCTGGTTCCTCGAGTAGGACAGTTGCCTTAATGGTTCGAAATTGGTTCCTCGAGTAGGACAGTTGCATTCAATCCGTAGACACTGGTTCCTCGAGTAGGACAGTTACGTTTGATTCATAGGAGCTGGTTCCTCGAGTAGGACAGTTACCTTAATGTTTCGAGTGGGATGGAGTGCCTCACCCCTCGCCGAGGGCGGGGGTGGGATGAAGGACCACACCCTCCCTGTAGGCGGGGGTGGGATGGCGTGCCTCACCCCTTGCAGAGGGCGGGGTGGGATGATGGACCACACCCTCGCTGCGGGCGGGGGTGGGATAGCGTGCCTCACCCCTCGCCGAGGGCGGGGGTGGGATGAAGGACCACACCCTGGCTGCGGGCGGGGGTGGGATGGCGTACCTTACCCCTCGCCGAGGGCGGCGGTGGGACGATAGACCACACCATCGCTGCGGGCTGGGGTGGGATGGTGTGCCTCACCCCTCGCCGTGGGCGGGGGTGGGATGATGGACCACACCATCGCTGCGGGCGGGGGTGGGATGGCGTGCCTCAGTCCTCGCCGTGGGAGGGGGTGGGATGGCGTGCCTCAGTCCTCGCCGTGGGCGGGGGTGGGATGATGGACCACACCCTCGTTGCAGGCGGGGGTGGGATGGCGTGCCTCACTCCTCGCCGCGGGCGGGGGGTGGGATGATGGACCACACCCTCGCTGCAGGCGGGGGTGGGATGGCGTGACGAATTTTGACTATGCAGGATATGGTGGTTATGCAATCGGTTCTGTATGGGGAGCGAGGGCAATCCCATCCCCAGATGTTGTTAAGACGCAATGCGAGACAGATAGATCCTCCATTCCAGTTTGGTTTCGATTCTTTTATTGTTTGGCTCGGCTCCCTGTCTCGAATATTTTACGTTTGTTTTGTTTTTCTTTCTGAGCGTCTGCGCGCACAGCTAAGAAAAACAGGGGGGCAAATAGGAGAATGGAACACGGAAAATAGAAGAATGGAATACGGAGTATGTATTGAAGCCAAGACAGTCATTGTGAGGGCCGACGTCGTTACTTAATCTGACGTTAAGATTGATGCTAGGAAGATTACGAGGCGCCCTCGTAAACAGTCGTTGAGAGGGCCGACATCGTTACGTAGTCTGACGTTAAGATTGATGCTGAGAAGATTACGAGGCACCCTCGTAGACATAGACTCCGATTTCGAGGCGCCCTCGTCGAAATAGACTCCTATTTCGACGCGCCCTCGCCGAAATAGACTCCGATTTCGAGGCGACCTCGCCGAAATAGACTCTGATTTCGAGGCGCCCTCGCCGAAATAGACTCTGATTTCGAGGCACCCTCGCCGAAATAGACTCTGATTTCAAGGCGCCCTCGCCAAAATAGACACCAATTTCGAGGCGACCTCGTCTAAATAGACTCCGATTTCGAGGCGCCCTCGTCGAAATAGACTCCGATTTCAAGGCCCCCTCGTCGAAATAGACTCCGATTTCGAGGCGCCCTCGTCGAAATAGACTCCGATTTAGAGGCGCCCTCGTCGAAATAGACTCCGATTTCGAGGCGCCCTCGTCGAAATAGACTCCGATTTCGAGGCGCCCTCGTTGAAATAGACTCCGATTTCGAGGCGCCCTCGTCGAAATAGACTCCGATTTCGAGGCGCCCTCGTCGAAATAGACGCCGATTTCGAGGCGCCTCGCCGAAATAGACTCCAATTTCCAAGCGCCCTCGCCGAAATTGATAGGAGCATTTTAATGCGACGTTTTGACTGTTATTTCCTCATATTTACTTAGTTATTTCCTTAAATAGATCCTTCTTGTTTAGGAAAGTTTCCATCTTTAGAAAGTTTCTATTTTTAGTAATTTTTAATAAAAGTTTCTATTTTCTAGGTACCTTGGAATAAATGGAGCTGAAATGAGCTGAAATGAAGAAATTGAGTTTTCTTGGTCTGACTAGGAATCCCATTCAACGCAGGAATCCTGATGAGGCTTGGAAAACTGAAGGCGTTAGGAGACCACATGATGACGTGGGAGATATTTTGGGAGATTAAATCTGATTTTTGCATGGGAAATCAAGGAGATTACGTTGAGAATATCAAGGGAGAATTTCAAGGAAGAAAAGGTTCAAAACAAGTCCAGATTCGTTCCTCAATTCCCTCAAGATATGTTGGCTGAAATTAGAGAATAAAATCTGCAATTTCAATGTGAAAATCAAGAGAAAATCAAGGGGAGGACATTAAGGATAAAGCCATGGAGAGATTTAAGGGAGAAAATGTCCAAAATGAGTCCGGATACATTGTCTAGGTTCATGCCTAGATATTTGGCCGAAAATGGTGAATAAAATCAGATTAAATCTTGGGAAAATCAGCAATAATATGTTTGGAAAGATTATGGATTTATTTTGGAGCTTTTTGATTGGTTGAGTGACATGGCAGAGCCGACGTGGCATTAATTCATTGGTTGGAGTTGTGTGGTGCAACCAGAAAATTCCTTAGAAATTAAATTCATGAAGCCTTGCCTTCCCCTATATAAACCCCCCTATGCTACACCTCACAACACTTCAAACACCTCTTCATTCATAAGACCTCTCTCCATTAGAAAATAAACATTAGAAAAATTCTCTCCATTCTCTAGTCTTCAGAAGCTCTGTGTCTCAACCAAGGAGGAGAAGAAGTCATGCAATGCATCAAGATCCTAGCCACCATCCACCCTTGTGTCTTCCCTAGAAGATTGCTTGCTTTCAAGGATCTTCAAGTTCTTCGTCTCAAGGCTTGTCATCCATTTTTCACGGTGTATTTCATACTTTCTTCTGTTTTCCTTTGTTTGATTTGTAGAGTTATGAATTCTAGTTAACATGACGTTAAGGGTAAAGTTTAAAGCCCGTTTAAATATTTTGAAATAAAGTTGTGATTTTTATATGTTGATTTATATGTTGCTTATGTGAGATTGCTTAATTGATTTTGTTTTATAGAAAACTTTTATATGTATGTGTTCTTTGGTGGCCAACTTAGGATATATGCATATAATTGGAGCTAGATTTAAGTAGTGAAGGCTTTGGACAAAAGTCGAAATCAATTAAGGAGGATTGCAAATAGGTGAACTTATTCATAACTAGGTTGTGCACTTTGGTTGACATCCTTTCTTTGTTCTTCATGCATTGAATATGTTCTTGAGTAGCTAGCTTTCTAGACTATGATTGCATGTTCAATAGGATTGATTTAGGTGCTTTCACTTTGATTAATTATTCAAGGAAAGTAAAATATGGGAAATCGTTTGCTTTCTAACGTTTCACATGGTCAACTTCTTTCTCATGACATAGAAGATCAACTGTAGGAATTGTGATTGGATTTCATTCATATGATTGTGGATTTGATCTTTGTTCCTTGCGTTCCACCCTTGTATATATATTTTTACGTTTTTTATATTTTAATTTTTGATGTTATAATTCTAAAATCCCCCCTCTTTACGTTAACTTGCATATATCTTGTTTTTCTTTGTTTTATTTTTGTAAATAATACTTTTTCTTTTATTAATTATTTATTTATTTTTGCAATTACAAGTGTACCCTCAATCCCCAGCTAGAACGATCCCTACTTATTCTATACTGACAACTACATTTTGCAGGGTTAAATTATACGCTTACTTTTAGCGTATCAGAAATAGACGCCGATTTTGAGGCGCCCTCGTCAAAATAGATTCCTATTTCGAGGCACCCTCGTCGAAATAGATTCCGATTTCGAGGCGCCCTCGTCGATATAGACGCCAATTTCGAGGCGCCCTCATCAAAATGGACGCTGACATTAAGGCACCCTTCTCGAAATAGACGCCGACGTCGAGGTACCCTTGTCGAGAGAGACGAAGAGAAGTCGACGTCGAGGCGCCCTCATCGAAGTGAACACCGGCATAGAGATTGGCACTAAAGGCATTGAGAAAGACATCATCGACGTCGAGGTCAACACCGACATCTAGGTCGAGATAGGCGCTGAGGTGAGATTGTTGAGAAAAACGCCTACGCCGACGTCGAGATTGACCCCAAGGGCCGACGACAACACGCCAACATTGAGGTCGACACTGAGGTTATTGGGAAAGACGTCGTCGACGTCGAGGTCGACACCGAGGTTATTGAGAAAGACATCACCGACGTCGAGGCTGGTGCTGAGGTTATTAAGAAAAGTCATCATCGTCGAGGTTGACACCGCAGACATTAAAGAAGAAATCATCAACGCCTACGCCGACGCTGTGGTCATTGTGAAGGAGACGTCATGACGTCAAGGACGACGTCACAGAATGTTAGGTGACTAAGAAGGGAAAAGAGGAAGAGTTTCACAGTAGGGTACCTTAGGCTCGGAGTCTAGTTTGAGCTGCGCTGGGGGCACGGCTTAGGAACGAGGTAGCTCAGCTGGGGCACCAAGTGCAGGCGAGACTAGAAACTAGGCTTCGGCGTTGTGGGTGAGGCACCAAAGACTCCACAAGCAGACGAGTCCAAGACGAGAAGACCCGACACTAGAATGGCTGCAAGACAAAGGCAGATTTGAGTCCTGATTTGGGCACGTCGGCGTCGGCGTCATAGACGAGATGGGATGCCGACTCTAAATAAGGAACGAGGATCTTCTTATACGAGCCTCTACATCTTCAACACGAGGAAGGCCTAGATGAAATTCAAAGAAGGATGCCCAAAGAGAAGTATAAAGATGTGGAGCCCATAGAGAAATTTGAGCTTTGGAAATTTTCTCTTGGGATAAATTCCCATGGAGAAAATTTGGGGTCATTGTGGGTGTGGTCAATAAATTTGACCCTGCAATCAAGGCAATTAAAGAGAAGTAATGGTAACAGTAAATGTAACAGTTAATGTAGCTGTAAATGAGACGATAAATGTGACATTCAATATGGCAATCATGGCCGCCAATAAGTGATGGTTATTGAAGGAGTGAATACGGCCTTAATGGTAGCGTGCCGCTCAAGTCACTGCTACTTGTTGTGCAAGTTTACTTGCAGCCCACGCCAAAGTACACCTATAAATAGGTTGCTCAACGTCGAGGTAAGGCATCGAATTCCAATTATCTCTACTCCACCATTAAGAAATGTACTGACTTAGGCATCGGAAGGTTTTCTGCAGGTACCCCCCCTTCTCCTCGAGCTGACGGTCAAACTCCAAGTCAACGCTCGAGGGAAGCTTCTCGATTGTTCCCGGTCAGCTCCTGCTCCAGTCCGCATTAATTGTTGAGTCAAACTCCTGAATGGAATTTTTCGACACCAACATTCCTTCTCCTCACCAAGATCCACACATTCTCACCAAAATCCACCTCACCAAAATTCCATGTTCTCATCAATTTCACAAGATTCAAAGGGAGAAGCCCAAGCATTAAGAGCTTCATCATTATCAAAATTAGGTAATAGTGGGGAGCCGTAAATCAAGACTAGTCATAATTGCTCTATAGCAATTTGTGGCTTGTTTGTTACTCCCTACTTTTCTTCACTTTTTCCTCTTTGAATTTTGTAATTTTGATGTCTATAATTATGGGTTGTGAATAATTTCTTTGTTGGGGGTTAGGGTTGTGTGCCCTACCCCAAATTTGATGTAATAGATGCTTAATTTAATTTATATATGGAATTTGTTAATTATTGGATGCTTGAGTTTTGTGATAATTGATTAGAAGGCATGCTTAGGAATTGTCAAAACTCTAGGTATGTGTTTTAATATTTCTAGATTGAAATTTAGGGGTTGACATCCTTAGATTTTAGAGCTATAACCCTGATTTAAAAATCGTGGGAGATATAAGCATGGTTCGCTACATGATTAGCTTGATCGCAATTATGGTGCGCTTGGTTGCCTAATTCCACGATCTCTAAGCCTCTTAATGTGAATTAGTGACCATTGAACCGGCTCTAATTCATGCCAAGTGAGTTCCTACGGCCCTTGAACAGGAGTAGGAATATCATGAAAGGGAATTTAGGCCCTTGAGCCTTGAAAAGCCTTGGGTACGGCTTCTACCATCTTTAATAAATCCCGTGTAAATCAAATTGGCATCTAGAGCATTGAATTAGGGTCAGGATTCACCCCTAGTTACCAATCCTCAATATATCTCAATTTCTTACTTTGCATTACTTTATTTAATTTAGTTGTTATTTGAGTGTTGATTTAAATTTTTGCAATCTAGTTTCTAGAAATTCAAATTACTATTTTCGGTGACAATTTCTATCTCATTGTAAATAGTCATCACTAGGCTCTTAGTTTTGATTAGTCTTTGGTGAGAACCAAAGCCGAGCATTGCTAAGCCTTGGTGCCTTAGACTAGTATTTTTTTTTATTTTCTTTTTATTTTTCTTTTGTTTGCTAAGTGTCTTTATTTCTGATTATCCAAGGATTGTGGGTTAGCCACTAATCCCAGTGGTACGACAACTTTGGGCATAATACTTCCCTATCTTGACAATGATACGTACGTTTGCGTAAATGTGTATCAAGTCAGTGTTTGAATACCCTGAAAGCATAATGCACCACTAGTGAAATTGCATTGCACAAAACCTGCCAAGGAACTAGGCAATTCCACCTTGTTTTTTACCATCCTGGGGTTAGAGCTCGGTTGAGCGTTCTTTCCTGTATATTGGCATTCTCCTTTCTCATGAAAAATAAAACCACAGTCCCGACAACGACCAAGTAGGTTTTCAAAAAAGAAGGATATTTCATCAATGACTCCCAGCGCTAGCTTTAAGGTTTTTGGTAGGAAGAAAGTTTTGGCAATTTGATGCGCCACACGCACCCTAATGTCCCCAGATGCCATGAACAGCTTGTTGTCCCATTCTAGAAATCTTCCTACAATCGAAGCAACATTTATAATTCTGTTCTTTACCTCCAAGGCCGGTGGTATGTTACAAATCTTCACCCAAAAGAACAACTCATCCATCTGGATTGCAGTGGGGGATTTCAAGCCATCATAATCTTGAATGATAACTGGAGCACGCTGGAAATACCAAGGGCCGCCACACAAAACCTTGTTTCTATTCTTTCCTAGATCAAATGCTATCACAAAAGCATTTATGCACCCTTTCCTGGACCTTGAAAGCAGCATTGAGAACCTATACGCACTTGAAATGGCGCTGCAAATCTAGTGCCGTAAACTGCTTCAGTGTGAGAGGTCGTGCAAGGAGATATGCCTGAGACCCGATCCTAATATCCTATCCCGGCATCTTAGAAAGATCCACCACATCGTCGCTAGCTGCAACATCATTAATCGTTGCCATGGAGAGAGTGTGCAAGAAGCAAAAATAGAGCTTTAGGGTTTTGGGAGTCAGAGCGGCTCCTAGGTCAAATATTTTTCTTTGTTGTTTCTTCATTGGGTGGTTCTATTCATACCTCTAAATTTACTATGCTGACCTTCTTTAATTTTTGTAAAAATTTGTTTCCCTTTTTACCATCTACAAAACGAAACAAATAAGAAAAGATTGATGAGTGATGTTTCTTTCAGAGGCCTCTTCTACCTTTCTTAACTTGTCATTGAGCATCCCACAACCTACCCAGCGATGCACGAGGAGATATGTAACAACAACAATTCCATCTACCATCCTTTGACAAGCTTTCACTTTAAACCTTACTGAAATTATCTTTCCATCTTTTCCTTCCATGTAAACCTTAACCTAGCCACATAATTGAGTTGTTGGGATCTCAATTCAGTCTTGGAATCAAGCCTACAAGTTTTAATTTACTGAAGCCATTGTTGGGTTTAACAAGAATTAAGGTGGAAATTTGTTATCTCTTTGGGTTGTTATTAAGTGGAGAGAATTTGAACTGATAAAAATGGATACATTAGAAGAATTGAGATTGTTGGACACTGGGTATTGAAGAAAATATATGTTGAAAGAGAGACAGGAGAAGGCTTTCTTCCTCAGATTGAACACGACAAAACTGACGGAGAGAAGTTTGTTAGAAGGGAAAAATAGAAAATAAGTTTTTACAAAAATAAAATGACGTCTAAATAGCAAAGTCCAAGGTTTGAATTAGGGCTACCACTTGGTTTGGTAATTACCAAACCGACCGAATACCAACTGATGTTTTAGGTTTGGTAAACTGACTTTTTGGTAACCGAGACCGATAAAACCGAAATCGAAAATTACAAAAAAAGTTGGATTGGTTTTGGAAAATACCGAATCTACCAATTATCTAAATATTAGATTTATATATTACAATTTTCAATACACATACATGTATATTAAGAAATAAACATAAAAACTTTTATAATAGTATGAACATTACTACATATACTACATTAATAGTACATGTATTTTAAGTAACCTAGTATAACCTAGTTTTATTGAAAATTGCTAGAACTTGATGTCATATATACAAAAGAAAGCTATAATTAGTAGATGAATACAACGTTTATGACTATAAAATTCAAAAACCTAGTTTTGTTCATTCTAATTTATATTATAAAGAATTAGTTATTCTAAAGTTGGTAATACCGAAAACTGAAATACCGAATTTGGTAGATATAATTAAAAACCGAAAATTTTGGTTGGTAATTGGTAGCTCAGTTTTGAAACCGAAAGCTTTGGTTTTGAAGTTGGTAATACCTATAACCGATTCGAACCGACCGAGTGACAGCCCTAGTTTGAATATAACTTTCCTTCTTCATTTTCTTCTTCCCCTTTTTGCTCCTGTTTCTCTCAGTTTTTTTTTTGGCTCTTTCGCCATTTTTTCTTCCCCCTTTTGTTCTAGTTTTTCTTTTCTTTTGCTCTTTCCCCATTTTTTTATCCCTTTTTTTTTGTTACGGCATATTTTTTATTAGTATTTCATAAAGATTTCTTGCTTGGTTTTTTTTTTTGCTCTTTCCTCGTTTTCTTTCCCCTTTTCTCCTTTGGTTGCAACATTTTCTATGAGTATTTTTTATTTATTGATTTAGCCTCAAAATTCTTGAAAGCATTATTGATAGAAAAAAATTCTTATACGTAAGAATTAGATTAACCTACCCCAAATTTGCATGCTCGATTTGCCACTACTTGGGTTTAAAGTTTTCATACACTAGAACATTGCTTGTTCTGAAATGCATATGCAGTAGAGGGTGCACCAAAGTATGGAGCTAGAGAGAAACGGTGTAGGGGGATGTTTCCCATTTTGTCCATTCAACTGAAATAACGAAAAGAAAGAAGAAACCTATTTGCTTAACTACCCATAAAGCCATATCATTTTTTTAAAATTAATGAAATTTCATTGATAATAGTGCATGCCAAGAAGGCCATTACATACCCATCCGCTGATACATAACAATGGCCAGACAAGACTTCGTGGAGAAGCCACAGTGATACATAGGATAGACCAACTATATTTGAACTTATCGCTCACTTATCTAAAGCGAGCCTATAACTATGACAAATTCATAGTTTATAGGCGAGTACGCAAAGAACCAAATACTCATTAGTGCTCACTAAGAACTAACGAGCATAGGGTCCTAAGAAAAGGACTTATTAGAAAGAAGAAATAAACTTACTAAAGGCCCAAAACTCGAAGAAAGCTAAGCCCTAGGCCCAACAAGCAAGTCCCAGTTTCACTCAAAATGCACAATTTGCAATCTGCGTACCCATGAGCGTTAGCCACCACAACTCGCCATAGCAGTACCGACTTGACCTGCCGCAGCCTTAATGGCAAGACCGGCCGCCGTCCTACCTTACCGCACCGAACCACCGCCGCCTCCTCTCGCTTACACTTCAGGAATCACCACCATTGCCCACTCAAGGACGAAAGAAAGAACGACCTGCAAAAAGGTAGATCCACAACCCAAATAGGTGAGAATCCACCACTTCCCAACCCGCCTCACCGCTGCACTTGCTTGGACCCGATCCCAGTTCACCCCTTCCTCTTCAATCCTGAAACGATGCACACCGACAACAGCTTGCAACAATCCGGAGAAAAACCTCAACCTTCATTGTCAACACCCATAAGATCAAGCACTCTCAGAACTCAAAGACCATAAACCCAAAACATCACCCATCCGGCAGCATCCCGATGCCGACAAGGCGACATCAAAACGCCACCGGACGAGTATGGGATTGCAGAAGATAACCTTGGTTTGGTGGCAGCTTCTAGAAAGCAAGAGAACCCTAGCCTTTAGCAATAATATTGCCCATAAAGCCATATCATAACCTTAACAAATTGCAATTTATTTACCAATTATTCATGTACAACTTGGAAACAAAGAGAGAAGGAAAGGAAAAAAATGCTCTCACTCTCATTGCGAGAGCTCTGAATCCTAGCAAACCCTAGCCGCCAAGTCGCCTTAGCGTAGGGCTCCATCAATGGTGTCTGGCACTGATATGCTCAAAGCAAGCATATAATTTAACCCTGAAAATGTCATCGTTATTATAGAATAAGTAGGGATAGTTCTAGCCGGGGATTGAGGATACACATGTAATTGCAAAAACAAATAAAGAATTATTAAAAGTATAAAGTATTATATTTACAAAAATAAAACAAAGAATGGAAATATAAACATGTCAACGTAAAGGGGGTTTAGGATTAATAAATTGAAAATTAAAATAAATAAAATATAAAAAAATATAATAACACCGGTGGAATGCAAGTAACAAAGATCAAAATCCACAATCATATGAATGAAATCCAATCACAATTCCTATAGTTGATCTTCTATGTCATGAGAAAGAAGTTGACCATGTGAAACATTAGAAAGCAAACGATTTCTCACTTTTCACTTTCCTTGAATAATTAATATAAGTGAAAGCACCTAAATCAATCCTATTGAACATGCAATCGTAGTCTAGAAAGCTAGCTAATTAAGAACACATTCAACGCATGAAGAACAAAGAAAGGATGCAACCAAAGTGCACAACCTAGTTATGAATAAGTTCACCTATTTGCAATCCTCCTTAATTGATTTCAACTTTTGTCCAAAGCCTTCACTACTTAAATTAGCTCCAATTACATGCATATATCCTAAGTTGGCCACCAAAGGACACATACATATAAAAGTCTTCTGTAATCCAAAATCAATCAAGCAATCTCACATAAGCAACATATAAATCAACATATAAAAATCACAACTTTATTTCAAAATATATAAACGGGCTTTAAACTTTGCCCTTAACGTCATGTTAACTAGAATTCATAACTCTACCAAATCAAACAAAGGAAAACAAAAGAAAGTATGAAATACACCATGAAAGATGGATGACATGGCCTTGAAACGAAGAACTCGAAGATCCTTTAAAAGCAAGCAATCTTCTAGGGACGACACAAGGGTGGATGGCGGATAGGATCTTGATGTATTGCATGACTTCTTCTCCTCCTTGGTTGAGAAGCAGAGCTTCTAAAGACTAGAGAATGGAGAGAATTTTTCTGATGTTTATTTACTGAGGGAGAGAGGTGTTGTGGTTGGTGGTTTGGTGGTGTGTGATGATGGTGTTGGTGATGTTGTGTGTTGATGGTGCTCCTATTTATAGGAGGATATCAACTTAGTCTCCAAGTCTTCAAGATTGATCCACACAGCATTAGCCATTCAGATAACGCCACGTCAGCTCTGCTATGTCATCCAACCAATTAAAAAGCTCCAAAATCAATCCCTAATATTTTGTTGCTGATTTTCCCATGATTTAATCTGATTTTATTCACAATTTTCGGCCAAATATCTAGGCATGAACCTAGACAATGTATCCGGACTCATTTTGGACCTTTTCTCCCTTAAATCTCTCCATGGCTTTATCCTTAATATCCTCCCCTTGATTTTCTCTTGATTTTCACATTAAAATTGCAGATTTTATTCTCTAATTTCGGCCAACATATCTTGAGGGAATTAAGGAATGAATCTGGACTTGTTTTGAGCCTTTTCTTGTTGCACAATCCCATAAAACTCTCCCAAGATTTTCTCAACGTAATCTCCTTGATTTTCACATTATCCCCATCATTTCCCATGCAAAAATCAGATTTAATCTCCCATAATATCTCCCACGTCATCTTCAAGCCATGTGGTTTCATAGTGCCTTCAGGTTTCCTAGCCTCATCAGGATTCCTAGTTGGACCAGGAAAACTCAATTTCTTCATTTCAGCTCATTTCCTTGTCATTTATTCCAATGTACCTAGAAAATAATAACTAAATTAAATTTATTTATTTAAGGAAATAACTAAGTAAAATATGAGGAAATAATTATTAAACCGTCGCATTAAAATGCTCCTATCAGGCATCACCATCTAGCAGATCACTCTTCTCTGCCTCTCATTGTCTCCTTGCAACCAGCAAACTTTGATCTTATTCGACAAGTTCTCAAGTGCAGTTGCCTCTCGCCGAGAAGACATACTCGGTGTCGCACCGGATTGAATTTGGAGAGGAGGGAGGTTTCGCCATCGCTGATATGTCGAGCTGGGTATTTGAGGAGAATTCAGATTGGTTTTGATGGCACAAAAATTGCCTATGCTTTCTGGTATGCATCGGGATCGTTGGGATCTGGGTCGGCCTCTAAGGTTGGGGGCGAGACGCCGAGTAAGGCAGCATGCTATGGTTATTTCTTGGTTTTAGTTGAGGAGAATGATGGTGATGTGGAGCGGTAGCAGAATAGAACGGTGGTCCTTCCCACCGGGAATCAACATGTTCATGTAGGCGGCCCAAAAACAAGGTGCAGTGCTGGGCTTTGGGTGCTTTGGCCAATGGGTGTGGAGAAGAAAGTTGTTGCACGCTGCCAAGGTAGTGCAACAGTGGACATGGCGGTGGTCGGCACGGCAGCAATTGCTAGTACTGCACATGGAAGAGGGCTCACCCCATGTTCGGTGCCCAAATCAGTTGGATTGTCCAAGGCTAGTAGAAGGCACAAAGCAGTTTAATTTTGGCTATCCAAATCATTTGGGGAAGCTTCTTGGACTAGGGCTCAAGTTTGGACCAAAAGGTTGGGCCTGTTTTCTTAAGGTTTCGTATTTGGAATCTTAGAGGATTGATTCAAACAGCCTCGCTTATGTTTGATGTAAGTGACATTGGCTTTCTTTTATGTTTCTATGCCTATAAACTATGTATTAGATTATGTCATAGTTATAGGCTCATTTTAGATAAGTATGCAATAAGTTCGAATACAGTTGGTGTATCCTCTGTACCATTGTGGCTCCCCCACGGATCCTTGTTTTGTCCATTGTTATGTGACAGCGAGTGGGTATGTAATAGCCTTCTTGACATGCGTTTCTATCAATGAAATTATCATTAATTCAAAAAAAAAAAAAACAGAGAGAGAGAGAAGGAAAGTGTTCTAATTGCTAACTTACTATGGGGAAGGTCCATGCCTTGGCTCTTTAATTTGCTCTAAAATTATGTTGCGTTGTAGTTTTTCGTTTTTGTTTGTCGGCGTTGTTTATAGTTTTAGGACCTATTCTGAGATATCAAATAAGTCCATAGTCCTTCGAGTTAAAGTTGATGTTTTGGATTCTGTTGCGTGTCTGAATTTAGATAGCTAGTCTGTTGCCCATAAGACCTAGTTCTACACTGGCTTTATACCGTGCATTTTAGTATTAGCATATTTTGATGTGATAGGGAGATTCTGAGATTGGCTCATCCAGCAGGTTACTTTATGTCCACCTATCCTAGTTATTGCTATTTTTGGTCAATTTAGCTTGGTCAGTTGCCTAATTTTGGTCTTGTCATTAACTACATTGACACCTCATTCTCTAATCTATCAGAAGTGGATATTTAGTTTTAGTCATTTATTTGCTGGTCTTTGTGATTGTAATCCCTTAGTAGGGTTATATTTGCAGTCGGTTTGTAATTGAAATTTATTGGAATGACATTTACTTTGATAAAAATTAAAAATTAAAAAAAAAAAAAACTTTAAAATGGCCAACCAACATTTGGTGATGTTGAAAAAGTGTGTTGGACTAATAAAATATTGATAGATGTCTCAAGTTTAAATCTTTCATTCATGTTGATAAAAGAAATATTTTATTTTTTTTTGAAACGGATAAAAGAAATATATTACAACAATGTAGAACTGAAATAAAAATTGGATCAAATTCAGTTTAGTCCCTCAAACTTTGAGACTAAAATCAGTTTGGCCCCTCTTTCTGAGAGTTAATCACATTGGTCCCTGCGCTCTCAAATCTTTTCAACCACGTCCAATTTATAAATTTCCATCCAAATGTGACGTTATGCGCTAAGTTGGCACTGACAACATGGCCCACAAGAAGGGCAAAGTGGACATTTTCAAATAAAAATATTTAAAAAAAAAACCTAAAAAAATGCATCTCTCTCTCTCTCTCTCTCTCTCTCATAACAAAAAAACTCAACCCCAAAACCTCTCTGACAAATTTTCGAAACCTCGTCTTCTCCACTGTTGGTAGACCCCACCAGCTTCGACATATTCTCCCACCGCCTCAACCCCTCTGATCTCGGCCTCGAACACCGCCACCAGTTCCACACTCCCCGATCGCCAACTATTGCATTCCATGCCTGAAAGCCTCTTCCACGACTGACCCATCATGAAGAATGGAAAGCTCTATTTCACATCAGCTCACAAACCAAAGCCATCTTCCACCACGAAAGCCACCACCACCTCCAACACCAGTCCGTCCAGTTTACACCCATCACGCCCCGACCAAATCAGATATCAGATTATGTTTTCTCTTCTCTGTCGAAGAATGGATGAATCGAAATAACCCCCAGTATCCTCACCTCCTAGCCCTAACAGAGCTTAAAGTGTTGTTGTTCTAACAATTGTCCTCGATGAATTTCAAGCAGTGGAGAGCGTCACTGAGCTGAGAGGGGAACCTAATCTCAATCGTCTCTGGAAGAATCGGGACTTAGGGTTAGGGAATTGGGAATGGATTGAGGAGGAGGAGCTGTGGATAAAGGTGAAGCCTTTAAGGAAAGAGAAAGGGTTTTGAGGTCTCTCAGCAAAATTAGTCAAAAATTAGGCAGCGGTGGCAGAGCTCAAGTCGTTCCAGAATTGGGCGGCAGTGGACAAAATGTCCAGAATGAGGAAGCTAGATAGATTTCAACCCAGAGGTAGTTTGGACTTTTCATCCAAATTTATGGTCAAAATCTGAAAAGTGGAGCCCCATGTTGGCTCCAACTCAGCGCATGACGTCACATTTGGAGAGAAATTTTAAAATTAGATGCAGCTGATGCTATTTGAAAGTGCATTGACCAATGTGATGAATTCTCAGAAAGAAGGACCAGCTGATTTGAACCCCAAAATTTGAGAGACTAAACTTAATTTAATCCATAAAAATATCATCATTTTAGAGCAGTAGGTACTTATACCTACTAAATTATCACATTACATTCAAACGATACAATTGGGCAAACTACTCATCAAGTCATCATAGATAAGAAAAATTGTGTAGAATATTGACCATTTGTTCACCTAAGTGCCGCCCAATCGTTTTCTTTTTCTTTTTCTTTTCGAAAATGAAGTTCTGATTAAGAACAACAATAGGGCGTAAGGAAGAAAATTGATACTGTAACGCCCTAAGCTGCACCTCACCTGTTTAAGCACGTCACAATGCCGCGAGTTTCTAAAACATAAACTAAATGCTCGATTTACATCCTAGGGAACCACTAGGCATTTTGTTTGAAAAACGTTTTGTATAAACACAACGGAAGCTACAAATATTTTTGAGGTGAAAAACCTTGAGTTGCTAAAATTTATTTCATTCGTCCACAACTTGAAATGAATTCTTACACAAGAGGTACGAATTTCAAGAAAATGAGAACTCAACCAAAATTGACCCAAGGCTAACTATCAATAAGTCTCGGAATACAAAGTTCGAGAAATAGAATTTAGAATAAAGTCCAAATGATGATTTACTGAACTTGTTCCGCATACCTAGCTCCGTCCGCTATTGTCCGGTCACCAGTGCACAGTACCTGCCCACACAATTGTAGGGGTGACATTTCGTCCTCGCTGCTCAACAAAAACTCTACCTCGACTAAATTTGAAATCAATAAACTTATTTTTGGGATTCCAGTATGAAAACATGCTCAAACCAAAGATTTCAAGGAACGACAAACTTTATAATGTTTTTCAACTTGAAAACTGATGCATGATGCATAAATAAATATGACGCCAAATCCAAGTATTACCTGATGGCTGGTCTCATTGACCCACTACACAACCTTACCTTAAATTAATTTATAACTAGATAAGTGTAACGAGAGCGTCCACTACATAGCTACACCCACATACCGAGTGTGTCATTATGATCGGAATAGCCGAATGACCGGCGTAGCTAACCCTCCAGAGGTTAAGGGGATCGAACCCAAGGATGTTAGTGCTACCTTTCACTCTCAAGCCATCACATCTCTCACGGTTTGATTAGTACGCGTTGCATTTTAACATAACCAAACCACATAGACTAAACATGCACCACTTTGATAATAATATAATATAAGAAAACCACTGATCAAGGAGAGCCCCGAATCCCCTACCTGGATTTATTTGCTTTTCCTCACGTACTCCGAGAATCGTGAACCTTCCATTCCTCGGGTAACTGGAGTCCTAAGTTTCGACATTTCGACAATTACAATATCCCATTGAACTAATAATTGAAATCTCGATGATTAACAAATAGTACGACCAACTTTTCCTAGTTTGACCAGTAGTTGACCAAAGTCTAATTACCATTTCCTGATTTGACTAGGGTTGACCAACTTTGACCAATCGAGGCAGGTTCAAGAATTTGCCCAAATTACCGAACATTTACTTGAAATTACGATATCAACCAACCATATATTAGGTGCACCATATATTAGAACCTAAATGTATGGTGCACCTGACCTAATATATGATGCACCTAATTTACTAAGGCCACCTAATATTAATTTCCTATCTTAACAATTTCATCACATAGTAATTCGATGAAATTTACTATGGACACCCGATATAGGCCTCATCAACGGGTCGGACCTTACTCTATTTTTAAATAGTAGCAGGTTGGACTTTATTGTAAATTGAAGGATCCAAACCCATCCATTTAATGCGGGTCTCGCGGGTTTTTGGGGCTGGGACAGGCAGGGCTAAGCCTTGGGGGCTTTTTCAGGGAGGGCCTTGCGGGCTTTATTTACAAATAAATCTTTAAAGATAATTTATAAACGTATATCTATATATCATACACTCCAAAGAGAAACCCCTATCAATTCAAAGAAAATGAAAAAATGGACCGTTGGATGACATTATTATAATAAATTATGAGTGTGGTAAAAAATTTAGCCACTTTCACCATATTTTCGAATCTGATCGAATTGGTCAACCGTCGTCACTTAAATGTTTTCTTGGATGACCGATGGCATGACGACCGCGAAACATGCTTATTTTTTCACATCACGTCTATAAATATTTCATCGATGGATGTGCGTGGACATAAAATAAAATTTTCAATTTTAATTATAAAGATGTTTGCCTATATTAATTTGCCTCCTAAAGTTGTATGACTTGTATATTGCATTTAAATTGTTGAGGTTCATTCTAAAGCAATCATGAAGTGGAAAATGAATTTAGAGAAATCAACTGCTCGATTGAGAGATTGTAATGTTTTATGGTGATTATAAAAAATTCAGCTAATGTGATTCTCGTTTCGAATTCGATCAACTAGGTCAAATTTAGTTACTCTTATAAACCTATAACTATATATCATATACTCCAAAGAGCAATCCCTATTAATTCAAAGAAAATGAAAAAATGGACCGTTGGATGACATTATTACAATAAATTATGAGTGTGGTAAAAAATTTAGCCAATTTCACCATATTTTCAAATCCGATCGAATTGGTCAACCGTCGTCGCTTGTATGTCTTCTTAGTTAACCGATAGCATGACGACCGCGAAATGTACTTATTTTTTCACATCACGTTTGTAAATATTCCATCGATGGATGTGCGTGGACATAAGATTTAAAAAAAATTAATTAATTAATTACAAACACATTGGCGTATACCAATTTTCCTTCTAAAGTTGTATAACTTATACATTGCATTTAAATTGTTGAGGTTCATTCTAAAGCAACCATGAAGTGGAAAATGAATTCGGAGAAACCAACCGCTCGATGGAGAGATTGTAATGTTTTATGGTGGTTGTAGAAAATCCAGCCAATTTAGTTCTCGTTTCGAATTCGATCAACTAGGTCAAACTTAGTTACTCTTATAAATCTATATTTATATATCATACACTCCAAAGGGCAACCTCTATCAATTCAAATAAAATGGAAAAACCGACTGTTGGATGAGATTATTATAATAAATTATGAGTGTGGTAAAAAATTTAGCTAATTTCACCATATTTTTGAATCCAATCGAATCGATCAACCGTAGTCATGACATGTAGAATACTGAAATATATATGCACATATTCTATATAGAAGTATGAGAACTTCCAATTTCACCATAAACCAAATTACAACAAATTCACACTAACACAAAGACACACACACACACACACATATATAAACATGTCTAAAAGTCCTGGATCTTCAATAATGATGATGTAGCATACTGAATATTTCCAAATATATGTGCTGGGCCTTCTAGATGGGGCTTTCCGTGCATATTGTAAAAGATGTTGTAGATTCTCGTCCAAGCTGAACTTTCTTCACTTAAATTGCCATAACTCCTTCTAGAAAAGTCAGAACCGCAAATCGTAAAATTCTTCAGAAACTAGACACATAGGGTTTTCCGTGCATATAGGGTACAACTCCTAATTCCATTCGAGCAGTTCCCAGTAATTTAGCGAAGTTAGGTTCTAGACATGAACTTATAAAAGATGTTGCAGATTCCCGTCCAAGCTAAACTGCTTTCACTTAAATTGCCATAACTCCTTCTAGAAAAGTCATAATTGTAAACCGTAAAATTCCTCAAAAACTAGACACATGGGGCTTTCTATGCATATAGGGTACAACTCCTAATTCCATCCGAGCAGTTCCCAGTAATTCAGCGAAGTTAGGTTCTAGACATGAACTTGTAAAAGATGTTGCAGATTCCAGTCCAAGTTGAACTGCCTTCACTTAAATTGCCATAACTCCTTCTATAAAAGTCGGAATCGCAAACCATAAAATTCCTCAAAAACTAGACACATGAGACTTTCCTTGCATATAGCGTACAATTCATAATTCCATCCGAGCAATTCCCAGTAATTCAGTGAAGTTAGGTGCTCTGCACAACAGTTTCTGTGTCAGTTAGCTTAACTTAGCTTCTTTTCTTCTTTCTTTGAAACACACCTACAAAGATACTAAACTAACGTAAATGAACCATAAATAAGGAGAACTAAATATATATACCAAGAGAAAGAGGCATAGAAATATAAGAATTAAGAAAATATGAACACATCAATATTTATATATATATATATATAATATAATATAATATAATATAATATAACAGTTTACGGACCGGGCCTAGCGGGCTTTTGATGGGCCGAGCCTCTGAGCTTGGCCGGACTTTTACGGACTTTTTGATGGGCCGGGCCGGGCTTTTGGCCCTCCAGGTCGGCGGCCCTCCATCGGCCCACTTGATCTGCAGGCTTTTTGATAAGGCCTAACCCGATACATATTCTAACCGTTTTTACACATCCACAATTATTCTCTTCACAACCATTATAATGACAAAACATCAAATTTACAGAACCCGGTTGAATAGCAACAACGTCACACAAGCCATCCATTCCAAGTATTAAATACCAGATTTGTCGACCGATCTAAATTTCTTCCATAATTCAATTACAACACTCAACCACCACAAACACAATCAAATCAACTTGAGCAATTGAACACACAGTCGGGACGACTTCAATTTCAACGTACCAACCACAATCATCACAATTACTCAAACTCAGAGATTGGAACTTCGAACTTACCTTCGTTCTGTCCAATTTGCAGACTGGAACTCAAACTTCTTCACAGTAGCTTCCTAAGTACCCGGTGATGAACTGGAAATCTAAGCCTCGACGTCCACCAATCAAAGCTTCTAAATTTTGAAACTTCCCCACAACAACGGTCGAAATTCACTACAATCGGAAGTAACTCAACTCATCTTGTTTCGATCTCAGAACTGGAAACTCGACTGACGATGAACTGAGGATTCAACAACACCCACCAAGAAATTTCCAGACTTTAGCTCTCAATCGAACCTCATCTACGGACGCAGTCGAACCAGAAACCAAGCAGGAACGAACCGAGGGCAGTCGGAAATGTCGCCGACGTTAGTAACAGCATCGAACCCGAGCTAACCCAGAACCCAAATCGACAAAACTCCATCAATTTCAAAAACCAATTAGCCCAACATGTAGAGAATGGCGTGAGGATGAGTTTTCATACCGAATGCAGCCCAGACGATAGCCGGAAATCGCTGAAACTCGCCTGAGCAGTCAGACCTTCTCACCGTCGATTGTCCCTCCTCGTTCGGTGCATAGACAATCAAAGACCACAGACGTGACGGTGACAACGAGAGGAAGAGATCCGTGGTCGTGCATCGTCGATCAGTAGCCGGACTGTGTCATACCCAACCAGATTCTTTCCCGGGTCGTGGTTGTGTCTCGGGTCAGAAAGCTCTGCTCTCAATCCTTTTAGATCGTCCAATTGATCAAAGGCTTATATATAGACTTGTCCAATTAACAATGGACGGCTGTGATCAAGCGGTGGAAGTCTGTACGGTTTAGATTGCACCGCAATATTTTTTTTTTTACTTTAATTAATTTCTAGAATCTCAAACTTTGGAGAATCATAACAGATAGATTGGGTATCCTAAAAATTCCCCAAAAATTTTCAAGAACTCATCGTGTCGTATACTTTATTTTTCAATCCTTAAATTGAAGATTTCACCTTTCAAAAATTTCTGAAAATATTCTCGAGCATCCTCTATTATTACCGAGATCATTTAATAATTTCTCATACGATCTCCACTAAGCTCGATACAATTTTTCAGGGCTCACAGATACAATATTACAATAGAGGAAATAAAACAATCCCATCCACTCCAGTACTCCACTAGGATTAGGGCAGAGGGGAAAAACAACTAGAAATAAGGGCAATAGAAAAATTAGACCACCGAAGTAGGCGTGAGCCAATTGATGAGAAGTCTTCTAGTAGTTATTAGAGATGTTTTAATCAAGATCCAATTTGCTACATAAATTTTGATCGTAGTCCATCCACTTTTTTTTATTGTTAATTGTAGTCCAATCACTTTTTTCATTGTCCATTTTGCCCCTTAAGGTAAATTAATGAAACAAATCAAAATTTCATAATTTGGTGAACTTGTTTTCAGTTCAAATCTTTAAATTTTGAATTTCAAAGCTCCTCTAATCTACTCAAGGAAATAATTGAAACAAAAAATATGCATTTAAAACTATGTATACATATCATGTTTAACGATATAGAAGGTAATTAATTCACAAACAATTCAATGCATCGATGCTAAAAAAAAAAAAAGTAGCAACTGACTAAAGTTGACACAACAATTCGTAGAGCTATAATAGTAGGGTGGTTCTAGTTGGACCTCCAAATTTAATATTTGGACCTCCAACTTTTGTCAATTATTAATAGACTTTGTCAAGTCATATGAAAAGACAAATAAGGACAAAGAGAGAAAAATGGAAAAAAATAATAATAATAATAATACTCTTCTTACCTCCCTAAATATACATTCAATTAAATTATTTTTTTATTTATTCTGGAATTTCCTTATATTGCCATATAGTTTTATAATTTACCTAAAATAATTAAGTAAAAATAATAATTTCTATACATGACCCATCATTTAATACAAAAATAAATTCAAAATAATCTGATTTGGAATTTCCTTAAACTAAAATCATTGAATATTATGATATAGTTATTAATTGATCTTCCAACCCAAAACTCTTGAAATCCTTCTTTTAGCAAATTCAAAAGGATTTCAGCAACATATCAAGATCAAGAACTTTTGATTAATTTTGGTAGAGGAGAGACTTACTTATAAGAGAACAATATCATGTGATTTTGATTCATTCTTCTTCTCATGGTTGAAGATACAGATAAAAAGTAGAGTAACAAATTGTTGTATCACATATTCAAGGGTGTTTTGGTAAAAATAAGGAGGTATACTTAGCTTTTCAAGTATTCTAAAAAGTAAATTAGAGGTGTACTAAGTATGAGAGGTCCAAATACCAAATTTGGAGGTCCAACTAGAACCACCCATTATAGTATACTAGTCAACTTCAAAAAAAAAAAAAATAGTATACTAGTCCATAATGGAGGTTTAACGATATCCCTAATTGATAAGGAGAGATAAAAAAAAAAGGCTCTGCTAGGGTTGCGTTCACGCCGCTCTAGGACTCTAAGGGCAAGTTTGGGATTGCTGTGACTTCTAAAAAAAATGCTGCTGCTGTGTTGTGAGAATAATCAGCTGTGAATTAAAACAGTTTCGTGTTTGGTAAATAATATTTTTAAAAGTGATGTTAGTACATAAAAAAACTTCAGAGGGTGTTTTGATCCACATCAGCTTCTAAAAGCAACCTATTGGCTGCTTCTAAAATCTGCTGCCAGTGACCTATAACTTTCAATTAAAGCTGTTTTTTACTTATTTACCAAACACTATAAAATCTAAAATTTTAAACCAAACCTAATTTTTTTAAAAGCGAAACAATCCCAAACGGAGCCTAGACATCTTCTCCATCATCGATGGAGACATATGCCAATCTCCATTCCATCGGACTCACTGAGTGTGGCTGCTGCCGTCTCCACCAAGAGGCCAAGGCTAGGTTTTCTACCTACCATGACCTCCGTCTCCCAATCCCAATCTAATTTTGAAGCCCCGATGCTATGCTGCTGTTTTGGACCGAGACGTCAAGTCGCTGAAAAATGAGTAGCTCTGCTTTGACACTGCTGGTGGTGAAGCAAAAAGAGGTAAGCCATTTTGTGGAGCCGATGGTTTGAGAAATTGTGCTAAGATTTGCAAGGGTAGCAGCTAGAGTCGTTAAGCCTTGATCTGTAGCTCTTGCAAGAACAGCTTTGCATACCACTGGACTAGTGTGGCGGCAACGTTGATCATGCCAGAGAACGGTGTCTCCTAGATGGGGGTGCCCAAATCAGTTTGGGTGCCTAAATTGGGTTGGGTGCTCAAAATGGATTGGATACCTAACACATTTTTTTAGACAGGCCCTATTTTGGATCAGACTAATGGGCTCTAGCTCACTAGGATTTCAGACTGATGAAGAAATCATGAGTCTGCTGTTTTCAGGAAGACCTCCTAGCCCTAGATTGAAAGGCAAGGAGAAAATATAGTTTTTTATTTTCTATGCCTATAAACTATGCTTTGATTCGTATCATAGTTAAAGGCTTGCATGAATAAGTGACCATGTGTACCGTCAAATGATTGGATCTAATCTATGTATCGTTATGGTTCTTACCACAAACTCTTTACATACTCATAGATGATAAATGGAGGATATATAATAGCCCTTTCTGGCTTGAGTATTAATATATCAACATGATTTAAAAAAAAATTATCCCTAATTAATAGGTGGAGAAAAAGAAACTAGGACACAACTACTTACCTTCTTTTATGATATGTGAAATTCATCTCCATTTCTAAAATATTACTTTTGTACTCAGTATCAAAAGTGCAAACATATCTTCTTCTTTTTTTTTTTTTTTTTTTTTTTTGAGAATAAGTGCAAACATATCTATGCACAAGATAATAAAAAAATAGCAAGGTAGTTTTAACATTGTTCCTAATAAAAGGTATAAAAAAAATAAAATAAAAATAATAAAAAAAGAACCATCCCAACTTATATTTCCCTTAAGAAATTATCTTTGTACTAGGTATCAAAAGTTCAAACATATCTATGTGCAAGGTAATGAAAAAAGAGCAAGATTGTTTTAACATTGTTCCTAATAAAAAAGTAGGAAACATTCACTATAACAAATAAAGCATATACATTTGAAATAACTATGTCTAATAAAATTCTAGGACAATCTTTGACTAACACCACAATTGTTTCTATATAGAAGGTATGCAAAAACTTCTTACAAAGTGTATGATAAAGGTAGCTGCGAATTGAAGAAGTTACATTCGTAAGACATAAAAATGAACTAAGAAAGGAAAAGCCACACATTTGGATAGAAAAAAAAAAAGAAAAAAAAAAGAAATGAGTGTTTAAGGATATCTCTATTTATGTTTGATCTAAACTTTAGGTTACTTGACCTAGTGGTAATAGGGTTCAATTAGAAGAATCTAGAGATTATCTTTCCTTATATGATTCTAACTCTATGCATTGTAATCCTCTACATAAAGAGGCCCCTATTATCAATGCGAATACACAGCGAATTTCTCTCAATTTCTGATTCCCTAAAACACGTTATCAGCACGAAGCCCTAACACTGAAATAAATAGCCAAACCTTGAATCCAAATATAAAACCTTGAAGCTTTTTCTGTATCTACATCACACCTTGAAGTACTCAATCCCAGGAGCCTAGAACCGCCGCCGGCGTCACCGGAACAGGCCGGAACAGTGCCGAACCGGCCTCCAGAAGATAAAAACGGCCTCTGCCTGGTTCGCATTCTTCCAGACCACCTTCCACCATTATATTTGGTCAAAACCGGCTCCCTGACTCTAGAATCCTCCACCAGAAACGCAAGTTCCAGAACCGGCCTGAAAGTGGCCGGACCGGCCTGCAGAAGTGCCGGACCTCCTTGAACAGCTACTGTCCTTTGTTCCATCCTGCGCAGCTTCAGTCTAGCCCAAACCTCTTCCAGACGAGCCCAACGCTAGAAACGACGCGGCCTAGAGAAGAAAAGAAAGAAAGAAGGAAGAGAAAAAAAAAAAAGGGGGCATCCTAGGGCCTGCGGCCCACGTGCCAGAAAAAAAAAGAGGGAGGTGCGGGCTTGGGCGGAGTCAGAAAAGAAAAGGAAAAAAAAAGGGAAAGGCAGGCCTGGGCCAAACCAAAAGAAAGAAAAAGAAAAAAGGGGAAGAAGAAAAAGAGGAAGGGGCAGCCCACCAAGCCAAGCTTTTCCGGTCAACCACCTTCGGCAACCAAATTTTCCAGCCACCAATTTCCGGCAATTTTCTACACTTTTCAAGGTATGTTTTAAAGGTTCCTTTAGTTCCCGTTTTTGAAGTTTTTATTGTTTTTCTCTTCTTTTTCTTGGGGAATTGCAACCTCCCTTCTTCTACCCCCCCCTTTCTTCATTATAGGGGAGACCAAATTAAGTCGAACTATGGGGGTTCGTGCTCACTCCAAGCTTAGAGCTTGTTGAGATCTCCAAACTTAGAGTTTGTAGAGAATTTATGATCGACCACTTACATCATTGTTTCGATCTAATCCAATATCTCTTGGAATCGAATTTCTTGGAAGCGACTACGCTTGGAAATTCCTAATTTCTTGGAAGCGATTACGCTTAGAAATTTCATATGTTTTCGTGGTAGCCTATTTCGCTCTGAAACTATCCCTAATTTCTTGTTCTCTTTCAGGATGAGTAACCTGAACAAATTGGACTTTGCTCCATTGGGAACAACTGGCTCTAGATATCACAAGTGGGTTCATGATATCCGCCAGCATCTGAAGGCTGATGGAATCCTGGATATGATTCTCGAGCCTAGCCAGGACGTGCTAACTGTTGAGCAAGCTCAAGCTTTGGAAGCAAATAGAGCAGACTTAGAGGCAAATAAGGCGAAAGCTATCATCCTATTGACTCGTCATATGGATGATTCGCTCTAGTACGAGTATATGAAAGAAGAAGACCCCAGAAGGCTGTGCGTCTCACTCGAAGAAAGATTTGGCAACGTCCATGACTCCTTGCTTCCTAACCTAGAAGTGAGATGGCATAGCGTCCGCTTCTGTGATTTCAAGTCAGTTCTTGACTATAACTCGAAAGCACTTCGCATTAAATCCTTAATGGAATTCTGTGGTAAAGAGATCACAGATGCGATGTTGATTGAGAAGACTCTCTCTACCTTCCCCATCTCTGCATTGATGGTTACTAAGAACTATCGAATCGATGTTAATGCAAGACGAAACACAAGGTTTCATGAGCTCATTGGAGCTATGAATGTCGCTGAAAAGCATGACAATATCCTTGTGAAGAACTATAATTCAAGATCCGTGGAAACAGAGCATATTCCAGAATCCAATTATAGTCGTACCTCTAAGAGAGGGCGCCAAGAGCGAAACCCTAATCTTAGGGATACTTTTGGACATTTTGGTCCATATAATCACTCTACTTGGGAAGGTAACTGCCAAAATAGGCGAACACGGAACCGAAGAGGTAAACGTGGAAAGAGAGAGGGAGGCAACGCCTCTAGCCATGTTGGTGGCGCCACCAACATTAGGAGCCATCTAAAGGACGCTTTCAAAGCACTTCAATTAATGGAGTCTGAGAGAAGAGATATATGTTCTTGATGTGGAGTGTCTGATCATTGGGCACATATTTGTAGAGCTCGTGAAGAACTTGTCACTACCAACAAAGCATATTGTGAAGCAAGAGAAGCTCACTATGTGGAACAAGAAGATCAAGAAGATAATTGTTTGGACCTGAACTATGATCTAGAGTGAAGGGTTGAAGACTACAAATTTGGCTGGGATCAATAGATCGTCAATTCTGTTTAAGTCTTTATTTTTCCAAGAGATGTAATAGGCAATTGCCATATACTTTGTAGTAAATGCCAATGGTTTAGTCTTTCTTCAAAGTAGGCTCACCCAAAGTAAGCGTGATGTCTAGAAAGGTTATGAGGTTAGTGGTACTTAAGCGAGCCTTGCTCCACCGACATCTCTCTACTCACCTGGTCACATTTATTTTGGAATTACCGAAAGAAGTTAGACGACTACCATTGTTTTGCATTAGCTAGCATTTGGATTAGATTCCCCTAATGGTTAAGAGACAATGATGTACTCTGTTGTCTTATGAATAAAACTTCGAGTTCTTTATGACTCCATTTTGATTCTGAGCATATGACTTTTGTGACTATGATGGCTGGGCCATCAATATTAATTCAAGGACATGGAATAGCCCAAGTTCCACTTGCCAAATGGCACCTTGATTACAGTTGTCACAGAATCTCTCTACGCTCTTAGGGCAAATCGTACCCTATGAATAGCCAACGAATTCCATGCGAAAATGCATGTAAAGAACGGAAATGAGTTCCTTTGCAATACCTTTAATGATTGTGAACAAAGACGCATCTTAGAGAAGTTTATGTGTCTCTCTAGTGGACTCTATGTCACTATTCGAGCTATTAATCCAATATAAGTTATGAGAGAAGATCTCTTGGATTTAGACACATATTGGCTTTGTCACGACAGGATAGATCATCCTAGTCATGATATGATGATCCGTCTACCAAAGACTTCACATGGACATCCTTTCTCTCGAGCGAAATGAAGTATGAATCAAAGTTGATTCCTGGACTAAGTGTGACCAACGCTACTACCTAGGGCACTGCCTCCGTCCACCATCAACCTAGGGCTGGCGCAGTCCCTATCCATGACGCCATGGATGGCGTCCATCATGGTGATGGCACCCCAGGTGATGCTGCAATCACCAACTTGCTTCAGATAGCGTTTTAGACGCTCAGGCCTAACCAAAATACTCAATGGTTGCTTCTAAGGCCTCTCACTCGTTTTACAAAGCCCGTTCCTTAGGGAAATTAGGACTGAGACCGTCTTATGCAAAGGATATGACAATACTCATTCTGTTCTTACAAAGAATCCGTAAGGATTTTGTGGATTGATTCAACCAACTTGCAGACGCTTAAATATTTCATGATATTGGTTGACACGCAAACACGCTGGTCACGTGTTGTGCCATTGTCTACCTATAAATGCTGCTTACGCTACACTCCTAGCACATATCATATGACAACGGGCTCACTCCCCAGATCATCCTATTCAGTCAATTGGCTAGCACATATCATATGACAACGGGCTCATTCCCCAGATCATCCTATTCAGTCAATTGGATTTGACTATGCTAGAGAGTTTACATCTAAAGACTTTCGATGGATATTGTAATGGGCTTGATGTTAGACATCACATTCTCATGTACACACCCAAATGGTCTTGCGGAAACAACTACGATGATAGTCCAGACATTGGTAATGCGCACCAATCTATTTATATCCGCTTGGGGTAATGCAATATCGCATATAACTATGCTAATTCGTCTACGACCCACCGCCACTCAATGTACCTCTGCGTTACAGCTAGTGACTGGGTACAAATATCATACTTACGCACATTTGAGTGAGCCATTTATGTGCCAATTGCGTTGCCACAGCGCTCTATGATGGGTCCTTATAGACGAATGGGCAACTACGTTGGATTTGAGACTCCAACAATCGTTCGCCACTTAATGCCCTTGCAAGGCGATCTCCTTACCGCTAGATTTACGGGTTGTCACTTTGATGAGACAGTCTTCCCGTCGTTAGGGGGAGATAAGAACACGGATGTTCAGTAGGAACGACAGGAATTGTCGTGGCCTGTCCCCACTATGTCTCATCTCGATCCCTGTTAAAGTGACGAGATCACACAAATATGCTGCAAACAAACCTGCAAGGAAGGACGTTCCTACCAGAGGACTTAGAGCCACCCCACATGGAGGTGGGTATGGCGCCAACGCCAAAGAGAATGGCACTCTGGAGTTATAGGCCATGGCCCCAGCTAGGATGAGTGGGAAGCCCATGGGTTCGAAGGATACCTTGGCACAAACCAATCCTTGGATCATCAGCACTCAATATCTGACTCCTGAGTATCTTTTGGGTTATGGTTATTGTTGGGGGACGCCTTAACGTCAAAACCTATTCCTGAAAATATAGAGCTCTATGAAAATTACACTAGTGTACATGAGACGTGGGATAGAAACTCCATCATTATTGATGATGTAGTCACACACTTCGTTGCACATGAGTTTGTTGAGTCAGATAATATCGAACCACGCTCCGTTGTTGAATGAATGCCAATGTAGAGTGTTTTGGCCTAAATGGAAAGATGCGATCCAGGTTAAGATGGATTCTCTAATGAAGAGGAAGGTTTTCGAGCTAGAGATGCCAACACCTCCTAACATAAAACCTGTTGACTACTGGGTCTTCGTTAGAAAGCGTAGTGAGAAAAAGATATGGTAATCTCGCCTTATGGCACAAGGCTTCTCACAAAAAGCCCTGGAATCGACTACGATGAGACATATTCTCTCGTAATGGATGTCATTGCACTCCACTACCCTGTCAGTTTGGTATTTTCCAAATAACTGAACATGCAGCTTACAAATATGGTCACTACGTATCTCTATAGGGATCTAGATATGGAATATACATGAAGGTTCATGGTGAACTTCATTTACCCAAGTCAAATGGCTCTAGACCATGGAGCACGTTTACAAAGAGGTTGAAACACTCGCTAAAATAACTACTTGATTGGGAAGGGATATGCCCACGCGTTTCCATAGTAAGTTTCGGATTCCATCGCGGTTCATGTTGGACATGATCTTCATTAGAAGCCCTTAAAGAGTTAAGGGAAACCGCTGAACACTTGAAATCCGAGTTTGAGATGAAGGATTTTGGGATAACACTATTATATCTCGGTTTAGAACTTGAGCATCGTGTCGATAGATGCTTAGGCATTTTGACAAGGTCAAGCCTTCAAGCACCCCCATGATCGTCCGTAGTCTTGATCCTGAAAAGGATCCTCTTCGCTCGAAGGATGATGACGAAGATGCTCTAGGGGCAGAAATGCCCTAGTTAAGTACAATAGGCGCATTATTGTACTTAGCTCAATGCACAAGACCGGACATCTCATTTACCATGAACTTGTTAGCTAAGATATAGCTATGCGCCAACGTGACGCCATTAGATTGGTGTAAAAGATATCCTTCAGTACTTGAGATGTACGATTGATATGGGCTTATTCTATCCCTGCAAAGAGATGATGGATTCGAACCCATCACACACCAGGAACGCCGCCAATGCTGGCCTGCGTTCTCTATCAACGATATAAGTGTTTTGGAAGGTTTTGCTAATGCTAGGTACCTATCTAACCCACACAAAGGTAGCTCCCAAAATGGTTAAGTGTTCACCATGGGAAAATACCGTGATATCTTGGAGGTCTACAGAACAGACCCTAGTCGCTATATCTTCAAACAATGCAGAGATTATTGCTCTTCACAAAGTGGTTCGTGAATGTGTATGGATTGGATCCATAATTACTCATGTTCGAAGCAATTGTGGTTTGAAGTCTACCACAGATGAGCCTACGAGCATTTAGGATAATGATAATGCTACTTGTTTTGAACAAATGAAGCTAGGCTATATCAAAAGCGACAACACCAAGTATAATCAGCAACAACAGACTCTCCTCGAGATCAAAGTGAACTAGATTCAATCTGAGGACAGTAAGGCAGACTTGCTTACTAAGTCATTGCCCAAATCCACGTTCGAGAAACATGTGGCAAGAATTGGCTTGTGGAAATTATCTGAACTCCCATGATCGTAGTCATCAGGGGGAGGCGCAGACATTAGGGGGAGATGTCTACATGTTCACCTCGAAACGTGAAGGGTGTGTTGTGCTCTTTTTCCCCTTCGACCGAGGTTATTTTTGTCCCACTGGGTTTTTGTTACTCGGCAAGTTTTTTAACGAGGCAACGAGAGAAGCACCGCGTTTGAACAACACAAGGGGGAGTGTTTAAGGATATCTCTGTTTGTGTTTGATCCAAACTCTAGGTTACTTGACCTAGTGGTAATAGGGTTCAATTCGAAGAATCTAGAGATTATCTTTCCTTGTATGATTCTAACTCTATGCATTGTAATCCTCTATATAAAGAGGCCCCTATTATCAATGAGAATACACAACGAATTTCTCTCAATTTCTGATTCCCTAAAACAATGAGAAGTATGTATTGGAAAAAAGGTAGCCATGGAATGAGAGCAAGAAAGATATTTAAGAAGGAAAAGGAAATCAGATGTTAGATGCTTGAACTAATATATAAGAGCATCTTTAGCATACTCTTTATTTTGACTCTTTAGCTATTTTGGAGAGCATGTTTAACATTTTATCTATTTTAGCAACTGCATCAGACTCCTAAGTGACTCTCTATTAAAACTTTTAGTTATCTCGCTCCTAAAATATAGAGAGCGAGATGAAGCTCTCTATAATTTAAAACATTCATTTTTGAGTTATTTTATGTAATTTATAAGTACATTTAAACTATTTCTTCTTCATTTAAAAAATAAGATAAATTCAAAACTAGCTAAAATAAAAAGCATTGATGCAGATGTATTAGAGCATCTTTAGCAATGCTAGCCATTTTTTAGTTAAATTTTAGCTAAAATAGCTAAAAAGTCATTTTGGCTAGCTACTTTAGAAATACAATTGTATCAATGCTCTCTATTTTAGCTAATTTTGAATTTATATTATTTTTTAAATGATGATTAAAGAGTTTAAATGTATTTATAAATTACATAAAATAACTTAAAATGAATGTTTTAAATTATAGATAGCCTCATCTTGCTCTCTATATTTAGGAGCGAGATAACTAAAAGTTAAAATGGAGAGCCGCTTAGGAGTCTGGTGTAGCTGCTAAAATAGATAAAAAGCTAAACATGCTCTCCAAAATAGCTAAGGAGCTAAAATAGAGAGTCTGCTAAAGATGCTCTAAAGTGCCTAGTTAAAATGACTTTTTAGCTACTTTTAGCTAAAATTTGACTTAAAAATTTTTGAGTCAAATTGATTAAACATGCTAAAATAGATTAAAAAAAAAACTAAACATGCGCTCCAAAATAACTAAAGAGTCAAAATAGAGAGTCTGTTAAAAGATGTTCTAAAGAGTTTCTAAAAGTTTAATGCACTAATTATTAAATTTAATTAAAAAACAGTAATTTTAGGAAACCTTGTTTAGAAGGTAAATTGAATTTATTATTCATGAAATCTTGTTTGACTGTCATTAATTATGTCAATTAGGATGATAATCTGTAGAATTTATTACGAAAGGGTATAATAGGAATGCACAAATATACAATTAATTGGAAAAAAAATTGAAAAAGAAAGAAATTCCATGTGGCAGGTGAATCATAAGACCTGTAATTAACAAAAAAAATTCTTGTGAATTACATCCGATATAGAAGATGAATTTTAGACTTAATGAATTTTGTCTAGTAGTTAGTAATTAGTGAAGCCAATTGTGAAACAAATTTGGCAATTGAAGCTAAAGGAAAAGCTGCCATCCTCGCTCTCTTTGTTGCCCGGAAGTTCATTCACCTCCCTGTACAAATAGGATCAGACCGCCAAGAGCTAGTAAAAGACATTAATGGTATCGACACTGGTAGGGATTGGAGAATCTCTCATGTGCTTGCTAGAATTCGAGCAGCTCCTCTTCCATGCATGCTAATATCATCGTCTTGAATTCCCAGAAAAGTAAACTGCACAACCCATCATGTTGTGTCGCTGAGTGTGAGGAAGACGTGTCCGAGCATCTGGATTGACAGGCCGGCGTCTTTCTTGGTCCATGTTCTCTCACGTGACGGACTACCATGTTCACCGGCGACGTCAATTGCTGGGTTGAGACCTGCCGGTCTTCTTTTCTTTTTTATCGTTGTTTTATTTTCTTCCCCCGTTCTTTTTAACGTTCTGCTTTTAATTAGCTTAGGTAATACTAAATCTAGTGCGGGCCTGTCACTATGAAAGCTTGTTTGTGGTGTTTGCTGGGCCTTGGTTCTTTTGGGTCCAGTCTGTTTCTTTGCCGTATGGAGCTTAATGAAAGTCATTTCACATCCAAAAGAAAAAAATTGTGAAACAAAGAGAATAAAACCTTCACTTTTTTTTTTTTGAGAAGAATAAAACCTTCACTTGTTTGTCCAATCCCACTAAAGTCACTGTAGTCTATGGCAGACATATTCCGGGGACTAGACCTTCTGGGGTCACCATCGATCATTAAGCAAGCACTTTCATGACAATTACATTGTTGAATTATGGACTTATAGTATATGAAGGAGGCACCGACCAGCGGCGTAGTCGCTCTCAGCCACGCAAGGCCAAGAAGAGAAAATATGCATTTGATTTCATCACATGCTTGATGTAATTTGGACAAGCCGTGCAGTGTCAGCCATACAATCTAGGTCAAGAATACCATACCGTTGTAATATTGGAAATTGAAACAAAATGTTGATGGAGATTGGACAATGTATTAGCGTATGGGCGGCTAATGGTTGTCTATTTTAGGCCGCATCACTAAGCATTTCACCAAAACTAAAAAATTTGAGATGTGTTGGTATTAGTACAATTTTGTTATCCTCAAATTTGTTCTATTTATTTATGGTAATGCAATTGAAACTTAACTAATAAGTACTAAATTAGTATGGGTGAGGTGGAGGGAAGTAATTAGCTTGAATTTAATCTTCTTGCAAAACGAAGTGAAAAGAAAAACTTACTTCGATCCCTTTTTTATTTATTTTTAAATAAATGACTAGTGTGGCTGCCATCAAGTCTTGATTAATGAAAATATTGAATACAAGGGAGGACAGTGAGCCTAAATCTCTAATTACAATAAGCATCTAGAAAGCATCCTGAAATACTATCATGAATCTCTACAAAAATAACTGTATTCAACTAGGCACTAACTAGCAAAGAGTACTCTACTGGCGACTATATTTGTTTTGACATAGCAGTGACATAACGGAAAGATAACTGGAGTACAACATAGCATAATTACAATAAACCCAACTTTCCAACTATGTTGCCACCGGAGGATAAATCCGACGACACTTAGCTTCACCCTGCCACTAAGAGGTAGCAACCATTTGACGAAGCAAGGAACTCGCCGCATACCTAGAGCAGACAAGACACTTTGAGTGCACATACAGGCACAAAGCCCGACTAGCCCTACACGACAAATGCATGGACTTATTACTCACAAAATGCACAACAAAATTAAACAACATAAATAAGTAACAACTAAAAAATAAAAAACAGCATGATTTGGGCCTAAGAATTGAGCCCAAACCCAACCTCCAACCCAGATCGGCCCCACAAGCCATATCCAAGCCCAGAAGACCAAGTCAGCAGGGGAACCATCCCTCTCAGCCCAAGTCAGCGTCTGCACCTATCCAACTGTCCCGCCTCCAAATCTACCGATCCACCACCGGTGTCCCCTAAGCACCACCGTTGGCCAACCCACAAACCATTGATCCATCCCAACCACCCTTCGATCAAACCCAATCAGCCATCGAACCTAGACCTGCCTCTATCCAGATCGCAGCCCCAATCTAGGAAGAATGCCGCCCGTCTCCACCATTGCTCTCACCCGTGGTGACTCCACCCCCTGTGCCACTGTGATTCCATTGAACCTTGTAAGCTCGATCCCTTCCAGCAACCACAAACCTAAGACAGATGTAGCCACAGCCTTCCCTAGAGCCCGACAAGAGAAAGAGCCTCCCCAACCTGATCTTTGGACACCAAATAAGTGCACCAACATTACAACCCATCTGGTCACACTTACCATGCATGAGCGAGGCCAGGGGCCCAAGACGGTAACGACGTGCAGCCGAACATATGCATAGATAACCAATAGCGTCCTCTCCTCTCTCTAGGGTTTTCCTCTCGTCACTTCGTTCCCTTTTAAGATGGAGAAAAACTTTTGTATACAAGTCCAAAATCATTGCCGAATCTAAAAGTTTCTAAATAAATTCTTGTTACATATGCTCTTTCAAAAGTATACATATATTTCTGTATAATAAATCAAAACTAAACTTTTTTATAGACTTTAGATATAGTACTTTTTTTTTAATCAATGAAAGAAAGGTGTTTATTTATTATTATTTTTATTATTATTATTATTTTTTTTTGCGGCTGCCCTCAAGTCTTGATTAATGAAACTGCAAAATATAGGGGAAGGGGACGTAGAACCTGAACCCTTGATTACAATAAGCATAAAGAGAATAGCCCGAAATAATACCAAGAGTCTCCACTAAAACTATGTATTCTACCAAGCACCAATTAGCAAAGAGTACACGACTGGCTACTCCATTTGCTTTGACAAAGCGGTGACATACCGGAAAGATAACTCTATCCTGAAGAAGCATCATTACAAATAGCACAGCTTTCCCACTATGTTGCCACACGGAAATAAATCCAGTGAAACTTCATTTCATCCTACCACTAGGAGGTTGCGTTCATTTGATCAAGTAAACGGCTCACTACCTCGCTAGGCTAGACAATGTACATTGAGTGTGCGTACCGAGACCAACTCACATCGCCCTACCCTAAAGAGATAGGGTCTTATTACTGGCATAAAGCTACGTCTAATTAATAATAAACAAAAGCAATAAAACATAAAAGAAAACAAGTATGGTACCAGAGCCCAATGCCATGCCTAGGCCCAACAGCTATCACGTCCAAGCCCATAATGCAGAATGACATCATCACCGTACCACCATCTCGCACGTAGAGATCCCATCGTCCCACCATTCGCCGTCGCGCCAAGCAAGTACCAGCAATCCCTCTATCCCTACATCCTCTCCATCACACCAACAAGCAACACTGCCAATGGAAACCAACCAGATTGAAACTGACCCGATCTGATCAGCAAGATGCTCACTAACGCAGATGCCTCCAACCAACCCAAACAAAATCGGAACACTCCGATCCAAACTGAACCAATCGAACCACAACTCCCGTCGATTGCACTCTGCTTGGGGTGAGGTTGATACCTGGCCCACCCGACAGCCGCCAATCTCACGCCTCTCTTCCCGACAGAACCTATGCTTGATCTGGATAGCGACACCACATAGCCATCACCCCGAACGGACACCCATCTTTTGCTGGACAAGCGGTCCACTATGGCCGGTCCGACGCCGCCGCCACGAGGGCGTGCCGTCGGACAGGGCATGAATCTCATTAGAAGCTAAGCAAGCACGTGCAGTCCATTCTAATAATGATGTCTTCTTAAAGCATGCTAGATGTCATAGTAAATCTATACTCCCTACGGTCTTCTTAAAGCATGCTAGATGTCATTAATAAGTCCCCCATTTGCTAGGAGTTCATAATCTGTGCATAAGGCTTTAGGCTAGGGATAGCTTCTGTGCAATCACTTTCAAGGACAACATTTTGTGCTTAAAGTGAATACAGTAAATCAAGGCCTTCTCGTATTGCTAGAACTTCGTACTATTTTGGTGATGATGCATGCAATATACAACGAATAAAAGGAGCTTTAAACTACCCTGCAGAGTACTGTAAGACTCCTCCAACTCCACCATGAGTTTGATTTGGTAAGAACAAAGTATCCACGTATAATTTTAGAGCACCTTTGAACAACCGACATCCATTTCTTTATGCTCTAGATTCGCTACTTTATAATCAGTAGCCCTAGCCTTTTGAAACTCATCTAGCCATGCAAAACTGCTCAAAACAATGTCTTGTGCAGTTTGTCTAGTTAAAGTCCATACAACATTATTTCTTTCTTCCACATTGCCTAAATAATCATCAATAACTTTAGAAAAATATCAAGTTTAAGATTCAAGGCTCTCTAGAGCATCCACTCATTAAAGTTTAGGGAACGCAGTAAACTCTCTTACAGATTAAAAGGTGGAGCATATAATATTTCTAAAGCAATAGAGCACTTATAAAACATGTGAGCATTGTCTTCCAGTGGGTGAGAACAAAGCATGCAGGTAGTATCACTGTTGTAACCTTTTGTAAGAAATCTTTCTCATGTGAGTAAGAGATTGTTACAAGCTCTCCAAATGCAAATATGCACTTTTTCAAGGACTTTTTCCTTCCAAACTCTCTTCTATAACTCCTTAAAAAGATCACCATTGGAAGTGAAAGTGATGACATTTTGGAGCACATGTTCACGAGCAATCCAATATGCAAGTTTGACATAGTAGAAACCCTTCTTTTCCAAACTCCAAATAAGTTTATCATTGCTCGTACTCCGGCTTAAGGGAATGCAAATAATTTTTTCTACAATATCATGGGGAAAGAGAGCATTAACAAATGCAGGTACCCATCCTCTACATCTTCATTGAATAGATTTGCTACCATTTCCAAACCAGTATTTCTAGGTCTTTGAACTTGGTACTGAGGGCACACAAGGATCCATCTATCATTCCAAATGTTTACCTGTTTTCCTTCACCAAATTTTTAACTATACTCTAGCTTGCAGAATTGGTCTACCATTGAGAATACTTCTCCATGAGAAAGATGGTGACTCACCAACTTTCACTTCCCAGAATGAACAATATGAAAAATATCTTGGCTTGTAGAGTCTAGCAATCAAATATTGAGGATTAAGATAATTCTCCATCCCTATTTAACAAGCATAGCTAAATTGTAAGCATAGATATATTTAGAACCCATACCTCCTTCACATTTGGTAAGACACATTTTTTCCCAACTTCTCCAGTGTATCCTTTTCTTTTCATCTGTATCACCCCAAAAAAAGAAGCACACAATTGATTAATATCATCACGTAACCCCTTTGGCAGTAAATATAAGTTCATTACATACGAAGGCATAGTTTGAGCAACATCTTTTATTGGAATCTCCTTACTTGCATAACTAAGGATTTTTTAATTCCAACGAAACAGCTTCTTGGTTAGCTTTTCTTTGATATACTCAAGATGGCTGTTTTCGACTTCCCTAGTCTCAATGGTAGTCCAAGGTACCTATCATGCTCATCAACACCTTTATAGCTAGAATGGAGACCAACTTGTTTTGTATATCCATCTTGACATTGTTACTAAACATAAGACTGCTTTTCTGAAAATTTAACTTTTGTCCAGAAGGTTTCTCATAGATGTCAAGAATGTTTCTATAACCATAATACTTTGCTTCATTGGCAATACCAAACAAAAAGCTATCATCAGTAAAGAATAAATGGAGAAGGGTGGAAACTTGATAGCACATTTTGAGACCAGCAATGACATTATATTGAATTGCTTTTGTTATCAATGCAGAGAGACCTTCTTCATAGAGGATGAAAAGATTGGGTGATAAGTGGCTTGCCTTATCCTCTTGTAGGTATAATCTGTGAAGTTGGCTCTCCTTGGATTAGGATAGAATAACTGATAGAGGTCACACAATTCATAATCATTGTAATCCATGCATAATTAAATCCCCACTTTGTTAACATAGCTAGTAAGAACTACCATTCAAGGTAGTCATAAGCCTTGCTGATTAAAGAGAAGAAAAAAAATTTCTTTGCGCTGAAGTTGATGCATAAAGTGTGCAGCCCTCAGTAGCTACCAAAGTATTGTCTGAAATCAAACGGCCTGTAACATAAGCACTCTGTAAATGGTGATATGATTTCTGACAACCATTGCTTTAGCCTGTTTGCCACAACTTTAGATTTGATTCTACAGATTATATTACTCATGGCTATAGGTCTAAACAATAGCATCTTTAGGGTTTTTGTCTTTAGGTATTAAGCATAAATGAGTAAAATTGGATTCATTCCAAACCTTTCCTTTTTCTAAAATAATTCGAACAACAGAGCATACATCCATGCTAACAATATGCCAATACTTCTGGAAAAAGAATGGGGACATATTAACAATATGCCAATACTTCTGGACTTTTAAAAGGATGCATTTGAAATAGAGCAGCTTTTATCTCCTCGTAAGTATAGGGTTTCATAAAAGCATCATTCAACTCTGTTGTTACTTTCATAAGTGTGGCATTCAAAACAACTCTAATAGCCTCACTGTTACTATCCTCCGTTGCAAAAACAGTTTTAAAGTAGGTCAAAAGCAATCTTCATATTTCAACTGGTTCAGATTGCCATTGACTCTGTTCATTATTGAGTCCTTTGATCATGGTTATGCTTTTCCTGTTGCTAGCATGCCGACAAAAATAAGCAGAGTTTTTATCATCATCTTTGAGCCAAACTAACCTAGATTTTTGCCTCCAATACTTCTCCTAGTGAGCCAAAATGACAGGATCCACCCCAAAATCTCTCCATGAAATCCGAGGTGGCCCTGCGGGGCCCACTTTCGGAGAAAATCCTTAAAAAAAATCGGTACAACTTTCCTTAAAAGTGGACAACCGAAAACCTGTTAAAACAAATTTACACTTCTAAACAACCTTCAAGACTCCTGGAGCCACCCTGCTCCCAAAACCAAACAATTTCACAATTTAGAGTATCAAAACTATCAAAGTATCTCAAGTTACAATCAAGTCATAGCTTATAATATTAATATAGAAGTCTCATGGTTATCAGAGCAGTCTAAAGCCAAAAGAACAACAATATACAAAGTAGGCTAGCAAGTAACCTACGAAGGATAGATGGCAGCGGTTGTGCTAAGCCTCAACTCCTAAAGCCAAACAACTACACTACGAACAGGGCATTTGAAACCAAATGGCCCAAAGGAAGCATATAAAAACGTTAGCGTGAGTGGACAAAAATAATTTTATATTTTATATTTTTTAAGTATAATGATTTCATTCATAGTAACACAGGCCAGAATGACATAGTACATAGTTCTCACTATGGAGGATTGGTGCCATTACACTTGAAACAATTCTGCTCTTTTTCAGAAGCCTAGCAGAATAACATAATTCTAAACTAAGAATAATAGCAGACAAAGTTCCCGGTGCCAATGCGCGCAATTGTGGTACATCAAAGAACCTTGCACTTAGATGTGTAGAACCAACGATCATTCTGTAGGCAAAGTGCTCAAGCAATGGTCCCTAAAAACATAGGGAATTATTGAAAGTAAACAAAGCTTCTAACAAAGAGTTGGGCCTAGGTCAAAAAACCTAGCCCAATATAGCAGACCAAACAGCCCTAAGAAAGAAGATCAACACCGGCCCAAACAAAGGATGGCTTGACCCTAGCCCAGACCATCCTCAGCCTCAACTGGTCAACCGCCTCAATCTGAAGCCCATTGCCGCCGCTGCAAAAAACCAAAATCCAGCCCCCGCCGCTGCCACCTACCTCTAGACCTAGCCTCCTCAACGCCCCGCCCAAATCCTGCTTCCTTAACCCTAGCGAAGTTCGAGCAAGCCACGCCGAAACCGAAAACCTGTCTGATGCAGTCCAATCCAACCACCGCCGCTACCGTTCAGTCCTTCCATCATCGTCACCCATCATGGAGGTGCCTCAACGATGCTCGATCCTCGTTGTACCGCCACCCACCGAGCCCAGGACCTCGTCTGGTGCATGTCGCCACAACCATCCAGTTCAAACCCAAGCCAGAACCTCTCTCTAAGAAGCACCCAGGCCTCTAGTATTCTATTTCCCATCCGGCAGCAGCCACTAGCCAGTGAGGCAAGCCACCACCACCCATGGCCGCCGCCAGACAAGAAGAAAAATTTGCAAACTCTAGACCAAGAAACAGTCCAAATTTTGTGGAGAAGATGGTAAAACTAATGTATATGGAATGTGGGCAAAAATAAATAATTGGAAAGAAAAAGGATTTTATATTTTCCCACATTTATTCCTTTAAAAACTCGATGCATGCAACATTTAGATAAACATAAACTGATTGAAGCTCACTTCAAGAAAACCGACTAGCCCCGCTAGTCACAAAACATGTAATGGGCAAGAAACGAAAAACCGATACTCGAGAAAATAAGACCAGCCCTGCTGGTTGAAAGAAATTGGACTAGTCCCACTAGTCAAGTAATGGAAGGATATGTGGAAGAAAATATCACCATACAACATAGAGTCTCCCAGACTTGGGTCGGAGACTCCCAGGCTTTATCCTCGACTTCAACTCACAAACACAAAGTAAGTGAGGAGATGCCTCGACTACAACTCACGTGAAGAGGAGAACTAAATGAACAACTTGTATCAACCCAAGTATGGTGAACAAAATCATTAGAAAACAATTAATCCATAAAGCTTCCCCAAATTCTGCAAATAACATCACGAATACGATTCTCAACCATACTCGAAAAATCTCAAGATAAAACAATGAAATTTAACGATGTGTCCTACACGCCAAAAGTATTCTCAAATCAGTAAACAACATAAATTGAAAATAAGGTTAAGTCTTAATCACTTAAAATAAGGCGACGTCATTCTTGAAAATCAATATCAAAGTAAGTGTCATAATTCAAACTTCACAACCTCGAAACATGCTCGATAAATAAATCCATGCGTTTAAAAAGAATGGTTGCATGCATAATATTTAAAACAAGGTCCACTCACAGTATACGGCTAACATAGCACCCAAGCGTAAGCGTAAGGGTCCACTCGATAAATAAATCCATACGTCGAGCGATGGGTCGGTACCTCATCCTATAAAAAATTATATTCTGTAAACAACAATTCAACACTTAAATACAATTCTAAACCAAAACCCAAAAACCCTTTGTAAACCAACATCTTTTTCAGGATTCAACCCAAACTTTACCACTAATATCAATCCGTCGATTAGAGTATTCCATAGCAGAAACAAGGGAAATCCGAAGGTCAGATTCCCATAAATCGATATCCAAAACTCCAAACTTCGGAAATTCATAATCGATATCAAACTTCTCCAAATTTCACCAAAATCACATATTCAAGTTCTAAAACAATTATATGATTTAACTAGCTAAAAATCGAAGCCAGAAACCTGCTTTACGCTTCACCCACAGTGGCGGTGTGTAGGCCCCATGCGCCGGCGGCAACCTCCACCTCCTGCCACCAAATTTCTTGTACAACATCATCTCAATATTTCCACCAAGTTTCTCAACTGTGACAAAGTCAAAAAAATACCTTGAAGTGGCCAAAAACTAAGCAAACTTGAAAACTTCGATTTGCACAATAAAATCTTCCAGCAGTGATTTCTTCCTCCATGTTTCAGTTGGTTGCAAAAGATTTGAGGAGCATAAAGGTTGGTTCAAGGCGCTTCCAACGAACTTGGTTTGGTCACCCGTGGTGGCTGGAATTGAGAGAAACCAGCGTTGACCTCAAAATTGCTACAATCGGGTTTTTGAGTTTATTGGGCGATTTTCCGGCCAAATCGCCACCAGTCACGGCCATAGGCTTTAAGGGGAGGTGGAGACAAAGCCACCAACGCAGGTGGCACGCCATCAGGTGGCCTGGAGGCAAAGATACACCAAAGTGAGAGAGAGTTGCAGAGGAGAGAGAGAGAGAGAGAGATAGAGACATGGGAGTTACTGAGCTTCCACAGTAAAAATTCAAATTCATACCATTTACCCCAAATAGTAACTTTAGGATTTCGCTTAAAACTTTTATATACGAACTCCAATTTTTACGTACCACATATGCAGTACTCGGTTTAATGTCCTCTACAACTTTCATGAAGAAAATTTTCTCAAAATCTGATCCGAACAAAAGTCAACTTTTAGGGCCACTAAACGTGTCGAACAAAGTAAAAGATGAAAGTAATTGTCGTTCATCGTCCTAATGACTAGTAAACCAGTAGATTTAGGTTCGTGACATAACACAAAAGTTGTTGACATACAACAGCCTTTGCTCCTCATACTGTTCTAGAGAGAAAACTAGTTTCATGATATCATTGAGCTTTTCTTGAATGACACGCAATTTAGGTTTCTATCTATCAAGCTCATTGTTGTGCCATTGCATAAGTTTGTGCCCTGTTGTTTTGATTTTAAACCCTAACTATTGCAAAGCATTGCCTGTAGATGGTTGTACCTATTCTTTCTATATAATAACATTGCAATTCAGATTTTCATGCCACATCTCTTCAAACCGGAATAGCATTATAACTTCCTGATAATGAAGCTTTTCAGTACTAACATCAATTAACAGAGGGCAATGATCCGATTAAATAGGATTTAGGGAAAGAACTCTATTGTAAGGGAACTAACTCCTCCATTGCGTGGTACGAAAACCACTATCTAGGCACTCTTTAGTGAACTTGTTGTTTCATGTGTATCTACTACCTATAAAGCCCATATCAATGATACCACAATCAACCATTCTTCTTTTAATAGTTGCCATCAGAGCTACAATCCTCAGATGTCCTTTTGATTAGTTAACTTTTGACATAATTTCATTGAAATCTCTTGTAATTAACCATGGGAGGTTGCAATTTTCAGCAGCTAGAGTTCTTATCAGATACCAAGTTTTATGTCATCCATCTCTTGCCGCAACTCCATAAATTCTTATAAATCTCCATTTGCTTGGCCACGTCAATGTGGTTGGGAGAGTATGTTTTTAGGCTTGTATGAGTGTCATCGTTCCAAATCAAGGCAAGCCCTTGTTACCCCTTCTGCAATGGAAAACAAATATTGTCCTTAAAACTAAGATGACGAGTGATGGAATCAATAAAGTTTTTCTG